>CM060940.1:138216736-139466736 GCA_030765085.1 Allium cepa | reverse complement strand
TTAAATTATAAAAAAATAAATACACATTATATACATGTAAATATCTCATAATTTCATATACATAATTTAAATAAACTATAAATAAGGAAAGTAACACTTGTAAAACATTAATTAAGCATTAAAACACTTATAAATATTTTAATATATGCTAGAGACATTTGTAAGAATATAAGCATATGTGTAAACAAACTAAAGCATAAAAGAGACAAATGTCATTCTCTTGATAATTTAATTTAAAATTAAATTGTAAAATAAGAACAAGAGATTTACTTTCAGCTAAAAATTCTTTCTTCATTTCAACAAAGATGTAGTACAAATCAAAGAAAAAAAGAAGTAAAAACTATAAAATCTGAAAACAAGAAAGAAGAAAACCTGGAAAAAAATAAAATCTGGAAACAAGAAAATCCAAGAAATCAGAGGCAAAGGGAAGTTCAACATCAATGCAAGATTTTCTAATGCAATCAAGCAATTCAGAAAACTCAACATGCAAAGTAAAATTCAAGAGCAATTGAATAAGCCTGGACGTCAAGAACAGGTTTTCTGTTCTCTGCTATGTCTGGTGAGTAAATGAATTTTAAAAGCAGTTTTAATCCTGGATTTCATCTTGTTCTTGTGATGAATATCATGTTGTTAATGAAATACTTAAATTAAATTTGATGCATGGTTGAATTATGAATATTTGATGCCTGTATAGTTAAAAAAATTTACTGTGTGCTTATAAACAGGTTTTAATTTCATAATAAATTCAATAACACAATGTTGAATTTGAATTGGCTTATGATTTGTAAATAAAAGTTGTTTGATATCATGTAATCTTCCATCTAAAAATAATTATTGGTATACAAAATGAATATTATGTTCGGAATTTTTAAATTTACAGTGAATTTTTAATTTGGGTCAAAAACTAATCAAATCAATTTTAAGTTTTGATTACATAATTGAATCCGTGATGCAAAACCATGAATTTTAATAGTTGTATCATGATTTTTAGTTTGGTATTTGGAGTGAATTCTCGGTTTATCTGTTTTGGGCAAATCGACCAATTGGTGGCGAACGACGGCAAACTTGAGGATATGAAGGTCGAGGGGATACAGTAGTTCATTAGAAAAATGCTTTGGTAATTTTTAGTGGATCGAGATGGCCGAGAATCGATGGAGTAGGGTTTAACACCCTGTGAATGTCGTCGTTGTTCATCTTGATTTCGCGACGAACAGGAGCTATCGGAGATGATCGCACGTGGTGCCATGGGTTTTGGAGGTCATGAGGGAGCTACGGTTAAGGTCGCGTGGTTTCTCGAGGCTGGGGTTGCCGTGGTGGTCGACTTTCTGGTGATGCTTATTTCGAGCTGATGGGCTCAGAGGGTCGAATTCGATTCTTGAATGAATCGAAGAAGTTAGATGATCGATGAAGTCGTCGTGGTTGAAGTCGACTTGACGGAGGCAATAGCGAGGTTCACCGACGTTCGGCGGCGCTGTGCATGTGGATGTGCACGGTTTCGTGCAACTGAAATTTGGTTTTGGGTTAGGACTGAGTGGCTCGGGTTTTTGTCGAATGTGCTCGAGTTTTGCATCAGGTTTCAGGGGAGTTTGCTCGGGTTTTTGTTCAGGGGAAGTTCGAGTTTACTCGAAGCAGGAGAAGGAGGGATGGTCTCGAGTTTTCATTCGAGTATTGGATGTTTTGCTTGAATTTGCTGTGTTGAGCGGGTTTTGTGTTGTTTAAGTTTTAAAAGTTTAACAGCAAATATTTTAAAAAGTTTTGAAACAAAGAAAATTTGATTTTGTAAATAATTCAAGTTTTAAAAACAAAGGTAAAACAAGTTTTTACTTACTAAACTAAATTGTTTTCAAGAATAATTATTTTAAACAAGTTTTAATTATTTAAATAGACAAGTTTTAAAAGGGAAAAATAAGTGGATTATCAATAATAAGGTTTGTATTAATTATTATTAAATAACATTGGAAAGTTTTAAAGATTTTAAAATTTTAATTTGAGTGTTTAAATTGTTTTAATTATAATTGATTTCTAATATATTTTATTTTAAATAAGGTTTAATGATTACGATTTAGTAATCAATTATAATAAAGATTTATCTTGAGTAATTAAGAGTTTGTTTAATTTAAAAATAAACAAACATATGAAGATAATTAAGATAATTCAATTATTATTATTAATTAAAGATTCATTGGTTAATATAAATAATTTAATTTAGATAATGATTTTTTTAATTAAAATCTTTTTAATATAAGAAGTTAAAGAATTATTTAATTAAACTTAAATAATTAGTTAAATAATTAATTAAGTAATCAATTAGTGATTAATTAAAGATAATCACTTATGATTTAATTTGGTTAAATTACTTGGTGAAATAATTAATTACTGAGGTAATTAAGTAAAGAGTGATTATTTAACAAAGTAATTAGAGGTTAATTACTTTATGAAAATAATTAGGACTATTCAGCCAACTGCGGGGTTGTCTTGTTCGGGACTATTCAGTAAGGAATGGTCCCGGCCTTGTGTTGCAGGAGAGTTAGGGTGACTCCTCGGTACGGTGATCTAGGCCACGTACTGTGACGGACGGTACCCCATTAGCCCTGCCATTGATGGAAACTCATTCTTCCTACGAGACCCTACGGTTTTGATTGTATTGCCCACTTTTGTGGCTAGTAGCTGGAATTTAATGAATGTAACAATTTCGGCTTTTTCTTATTTATTTGAAAACCCTATACACTATTATAATATCACTGGATTTCCTGCCAAATGTTTTGGTTAGCGTAAGGTAAAAACTTTTCCATGTTTATGTGTGGGAAGTCTTTCGTGATACTTTTCTTTTCCAAAGGATTTTCTAAAGTTAAGCAATTTTAAACCGTCTACTCATACCAGACCCCTGTCTGACCAAAGTGTTTATTTTTTGTTTTATTAAACTCTTGGGTACTCATATTATGTATAAGTAGACAAGTGACTCAGGTTATCCTTGACGAATTCTGGAGGAGCTTTGGAGCAGGAGGCTTCAGTGTGTAGATATATAGATAGAGTTTCCGCTGTGATGTCATTCTGTATGGATGTTCTTGTATTGTACATTAGACAGAATTGTTATAACTGTCTAAATTGAGATGTATAGTTGTGTAATATGATGTATATGATACTATATATATGTTATATATTATATTTCATTCATTTTGCTGTGAGATTCTGACGTGTTGTTGTTCTTTCTTCTCTTTCTTTTCTTCTTATATCCCTTTCTTTCTTAAATAGTGATGTGTCTTTCTGGTGATAGGAAGGCGGGTCGCTATAGTTGGTATCAGAGCGCTAGGTTGAGTGAATACCTAGGCTTTGGAGTGATTCTTTCTTGAGAGAGCATACTTGTAATTTTTAATATATATACACCTAATCTTTTGGGTTATCTGTTCGGATTTTCCAACATAAGTTATAAAGGTAGGTAAGGTAGGAGTGTGTGTAACACGACTACCACTAATGAAAGAGGCTCATATGTGTGGTTGGAGGTGTATCTGTCGAGATTATAGATCTAATACCGTCTCGAATAGGCTTTATAGATTGATGAAAGGATTTCATTGATCCCAGAGAAAGTCTTTTCAAGGATTAGGGTATATTCTTGAAGTGTGAGGTTGATTTGCTCTCGAGTGAGCGGGAATTCTAAGAGTTGAATTTGTCAGCTGAGCAGAAGCAGGTGATGGTATCTTGGTGACTTCAGGAAGGAATAGCTGTGTGATGGGATGCAGTATCCATAGATGGTTCTGAAGATGTTCTTTTGGAGCCAGATTTAGATGGTGTTGGAGGAACAGTGATGCCTACTGCAAAGAAGATTCGGATATTTAGGGACCTTTTGAATCTCAAGTAAGGGAATCTTATCTATATTGAAATATGAGGCTAAGGTCGATGAGTTACCTCATTTCGGACATGGTCTAATTGTTTTCTTTAAGAAGAACAAGTGGTTGGTGTTGGTGTAACAACCCGGATATTTTAACGGTTTTAAATTAATTTAATTAACTGAATTTGTGCGAAATTTCTTAAAAATATAAAAATAAAATTTTGAAATATAAGTTTAATATTTGAAATACGTCTAGTTAAATATAGCAACTGGCAAATTTTCGTCCGAAAATATGAAAGTTTATTTCGTGCGTAAATTTATTTCAATTTGATCAGTTAAAAAGCGATGAAAATAAAATGTTTTCGAAACCTAAATATATTTATATAGAAAAATTCTAAACCATCTTCTGAGCAAGCCGTCAGTTTGTCGTTTTTCCAAATTCGGATATCTTTAGCTCCGTCAATCTTATTTTTCTGTGTTTTTCATGCATTTTCCGCTAGTTGAAATTTCGAATTTTTATAATTCAATCATACCACTGATATCCGTATGCCATTTTGATCATCCCGTCGTGCTGATTTCCACAATATATTCAATTCTGTGTTTTGAAGTACGATACGCAACGGAATCTGTAAAACAGATACCGAAGTCCTTTTATCTCCTTTGGCTATTCGTTTCCAGTCGTGCAAGCTGTAAAACCACTAGTCATTATTATTACCAGAATTCAATGTTGTCATAAATAATTTCAAATTTCCATGTTTTGACTATTTCTGTTCCAGCCGATTTTTCAGTTTCTTCCTCGGTTCTTATGTTGCTTTTGAGAGAGAATATATAAAATTTATAATGCTTATATTAAACATTAGCCTGTCATTTCTTTTTGCCTCTGAACTATTTCTTCTCCTCTCCTCCTTATTTTCTTCTTACTGAGCTTCGTGTATAATAAAAAAAGATTTTTTTTAATAATAACATACAAAATATTGAAGGCCGCTTTCATTTTACTTGATAAAAGGATTTCGTTCTTCTTCAATTTATATTTCTTCTCATGTGGCCATCTTCATTCTTCCCAGCTCCGCCCGATATTTGCCTCCACC
The DNA here is from genome assembly GCA_030765085.1 of Allium cepa. Lineage (NCBI taxonomy): Eukaryota > Viridiplantae > Streptophyta > Magnoliopsida > Asparagales > Amaryllidaceae > Allium > Allium cepa. Next base: position 139,461,822 of record CM060940.1, on the reverse strand, counting down.
TCCTTCTCTGATTGCCGACCCTCTACCACCTCCTCCTCGACTCACGCGCGACCGTCACTACAAACCTAATCGAACCATGATTTAACAACCGCCGATGACCCACCCGACGCTGCTCCTATGCCAGTCCGAGCACCTCCCTGATGCGCCGCATGGACATCCACCTCGCGAAGCCTGCTTCAATTCACCCTGTACCTAGCCGACCCACCTAGTTGCCTCCGCACACCGCCCCGACAAGCATCGTTGTTGTCACCTCCGTGCGCCTGACCGGCCACCGCCATCTCCTTCTCTTTCGTGCTTGACCCCTCACCGCCCCGCCCTCCACTTTCCCGTAAGCAACCACCTACTCACCGAGCGGCCGAAACCTCCACCATTTTTGCCGAGCCCCACAGCCTCAGCCGTCCCCTTGCTTCACCGACCACCTCCATCTGCTCCATGCAAACACCCTCCGCACTCCACTTCCACGCTGTTGTGCTCGGCCTTCATCTCCACCACTTCTAGATTGCCTAGCCTTAAGCTCGTTCCTTTCCAATAGCCTGTAGACATGTATGTTTGCAGCCTTTCCTTCATTTAATATTTATTGTATGTATATTGTTTGCAAGCATTCGGTTGAATATGATTTGCTTAGCTAAATTATATAATTGATGTTCTATTTATATTTTAACATATAAACGTTATATATAGAATATTCGTATACAATATGTGAGTGTTTGTGGTCATATTGATTATGTCAGCACTATTTAGTGGAATTTATATGTATGAGTTTAGATATGCTGTTTGGACTTTGCTGTTTACATGTAGCTTACATAAGATATATTTTTAAATAGCGAGGCCATCATTAATTCATTTTTTTTATGTATTTAGTAAGCGTAACTTTACTAAGTCAAGTTTGCGTTTTATTGCAAATCTAAGATATCATCCTGTTTTCCTATAAATTTTCTTTAGAATAGTTATCTTTATTTGATAAGACACGTAACATACCAACGTATTACATGTTTTCTTTTACAAAATAACATTGTAATGTATTATATATTACCTCTGAGTTGCATTATTGTTGGGATTGGCGTAGGATGCTAAAGCATTACCAGGGTGAAGTATTTTATCTGTTAAAGATTTCACATTGTTTAGCAATCAAGAAGAGATGTATATATCTTGTAATCGGCATGCATGGTTCATATTGAAAAACACTTCTTCATATTTAGGCATCCATAATGTTTCTTGGCCTTCATTTATAATAATCTGTGTATTCAGATTTAAAGTGTATATATATTTTAAATAAAACAAAAATTGGATTTATTTCATCGGTTGTATATATATGTATGTATGTTTTAATATGTATGTATCGATTAAATGTATGTATCGATTAATGTTAAATTATTGATTTGAAATTTAATATGTATGTTTTAATTTGATATGTGTTTAGATTTCGAGTATTGTTTTATAAATATAGTGATATATAGTTACATATACGTGTTCACTTATACCTGATTATCATCATCAATCCAATTCTAATTTGATTTCGTCAATTCCTATTTATCAGCTTTGTTCGTCGAATTCACGCTCAATCTAGCTTTGCTTTGGAATCGTAACTCATCTCATTATGTTCTTTCTCTAGCCTCGAAAGGTGAGCATTCACTCACGATTAATGTTCTTTTATTTATTAAATTTGATTTCAATTGAAACGACAATTGAAATATGCTGCTGTTATTTAGTACACTGTTATTTATGTATCAGTTCACCTTTGACATCTGACACCATTACCAGTTAATTATACGATGACAATCCCGTTTGGTTGATAATTGATTGATTGTTTGTTGTTTATATTGGATGTTAAATTGTAATGATGAGTGATAAATATTATACAATTAAATTTGTTGTAGGATAGTTAAAAATTTAAATCGACATATGTGTTGAATTTGAATAACATGACCCCTTAAATGTTTAATTTGGACACGTAGAAGTGGTTAATTACCCTTGAACCATTTGAATTTATGTTATATTAAGTAATGAAGTATGAATTTGAATAATTGATGTCAAATGAAGAACCGTATAAATATTTGCGTAATAATCTTTAATCTACATGAAATGATAGTGTAGACTCTAGAAATAATTATATCAATTTGCATAAACAACAAATGTAAATTAATACGATTATTTCAGGATTATTTGAATTAATTATTGGATTGTTGTTGATGTTTACTGTTGCTTGTTTATTTACTTTGACACCATCTCAGTTATCACACTGCAAGTTCCTTTTGTTATGCTTTGAATTTTGAATTGAAATGGAATCGGGTTGAAATGATAAAAGCCCAAATGAACTTGACTTAGGATAAAGAATTAAATAAAACCCGATCGGTTAATAATTTCATTTTAAAATAAATTAATGATTTTAGTTGAATAAATAATTAGTTTGAAAAGAAATTGGAATTTGAATTTAGTGAAAGGAAATGTTAATATTTAATATTTGAAACACAATATTAACATAATAGTTGTTGAAAAAACGTTGTTTTATAATAAATTATTTGACAATAAAATTTGGAATTATTCATTGAATTAAGTTTGAAATTATTTAATAATTAAGTTGAAATTATTTAATAATTAAGTTGAAATTATTTAATAATTAAGTTTGAAATTATTTAATAATTAAGTTGAAATTATTTAATAATTAAGTTTGAAATTATTTAACAATTAAGTTGGAAATTATTTAATAATTTAGTTTGAATAATTTAGTTTTGAAATTATTTAATAATTAAATAAGATTGGATTATTTGATAATTAAATAAAATTTGAATTCTTTGATAAGAGAAATTGAACCTTTGAATAAGTGAATTGGGACTTCGTTAATAAATGAAATTGAGTTTCTTTATTTATTAAGTTTGGAAAATTATTTAAGTAAGTTAATAAGTGAAATTGAACTTCTTGAATATGTGAAATTTAGTTTCTTTATTAATTGAGTTTTGAAATTTGTAACTAAGTAAACAAATAGGTGAAATAGAATTTCTTTACAGGAAATAAAATGAGTTATTGAAACAAATGAAAGACTTGTAAATTAATAGTTAGATTTGACAAATTTAATTTAAATTAAATTTGTAAGCTGTGATACAAATAAGTTGAACTTAAGAAAGTAATTGAGTTTATGAATTGGAATTAAAATAGAAATTGTTTAGAACGATAAATTAACTTAACAAATATTGAATGAAAACGAGCAATGAACTTAAATTGATCTGAATGATAGATTAAATTAATTCAAATGATTTTCGGAATGAAATCTATATACAAACTTGAATCCATATTGAATTGTTTAAATAAAAATTGAAGTTGAATTATAGAGTTTCGAAATGGTAAAGTTGGAAGTTTTGAAACGTAAATATGGAAATTGATATAGAAAGACAAATGAAATGTTGATTTACAAATTCTAATTGAAATTGAATTGGATTTGGTTTCGAATTTATTAAACGACCAATCGGTGTAATAATTGCGAAAGTTATTAAAGAAACCGGAATCGGTTATGGACATACTCTCTGTCTAAACCGAAAACCACTTTAATAACTATACGCGGAGTGTGATCCAGAATGAAGTGGTTGGAATGATGTACGCGATGACTGAAGAAAGAGAACGATAATGGATAGCCTTGACACCTGTGTCAAATTGGAAATGACTAAAACAGGAGCCGTGCCGGGCCAAATGGGGTTAGCTACCTCGAGCGAACACACTTCTTCGTAAACTATTCATTACTTGTTATTGATTGGTGCACCCTCGTACTTTTGGGAGTGTTGTTTTGCGGTGTTGCGATCGTTGCGGCGGGCGTTTTCACCAGTCCGGATCAGGCAAACGGTAGTTTCACTACCTTAGGTTTTGCCTCATGTGCCTTGTCATACTTGTATCCCTATATACGCGACTAGTACGAATTTGTTTTGTGTTATACCTATGGAGTACTCCCTGATATCCCACCAGTTTACGGTGGAGTTTATAGTGCTGTATAGTCTATAACGCTTATATAAAATGTGTTAAGGGGAATAATGGTAACGCCTTAACACTATTTTGATATTTTATATTACTGATAGACATTATCTATTTAGCGTATATTACTACATAGTAGATAGTTTAACGTATCCTTAGGGGATGGTTATTCCAACATCCTTTGAGTTACTTGTATTTCAGTTGTTATTTCACTTGAGTTGGATTTATTGATATAAGAATGTTAATCCTGACTCGAGTGTTTTGTGTTTTTCTTTACGCTCGGGTCAGACTGAGTGGTTCAGCTTTTGAGACTCACCTTTGGAGTTGGAGCTTCACCTAAAGATCCAGCTATCTATACATCTTTCAGATATTCAGTTGATTCCAGTGATGTATTCTGATTCTTGTATTTGACTATTGTATTCGAGAATTCTGTTGTAACTTATTTAACTCTGATATATATATATAGTAGCTTCATGAACTACTATCTTTTGCTTCCGCTGCAATTATTACTCTGTGTCTGTGATTCTGTGATTATTTATTTAATGTATATCTGAGTTTTGCCAAATTTAAATTAACAATTCAGTATTTTGAATTATTCAAGTCCGACATGTGCGGATGCAAATAGTCCAAAATAGCGGGTCGTTACAGTTGGTTTGGGTCAAGTTTCTTGAGAAGATGTGTCAGGACCCGATTCTTCGTCTTCCGAAAATTCGACATCGATACTCACTTTATCGACTGCCGAGTAATCGAACGACGGAAAACCGAACACTGAGGGTTTTAAGAAAAATTTAGGAAAAGAAAAAGGCAGAAGAAGAGAGAAGAAGATAGAAAATAGAGAAAGAAAACAGAAAAATAGAAAATTTTAAAATAGAAGAAAAATAGAATAGAGAACATAGAACGGAACAGAAAAACAACAGAACAACAACGGAATCTCACAATTCGCAGCGGAACAACATATAATAATAAATGAGTAATCTTTAAACAAAGAACTATATCAGTTTTTACATTACATCACATTTCATTACATCATATCATCAGAGTATACAACAACATACAATAACAACAGTGCAGCGGAAAAAGAAATACTATATAAGTAATACGCCATGCCATCCAGCTTGCTTCCAGCAACTCCATCGCGTATCCAGAATATCCTGATAAACCTTAACTCTTGACTGCCCGTGTGGAAATTGGTGGGCACCCAGAGTTTAGGAAGGAAAACAATAAACTCCGAGTCAGTCATGTGACTGGTGTGAGAACTCAAAACAGTTTATTTATCTTTAAAATCAAAATAGAGGAATATTTTTATTTCAATTCGCAATGCTTTTAAAAATGAGACTACCATAAGGCCTCCCGCACACACACACATGCAAACGCAGAATCGGAGGAGATTTCTCCTTATGATAGTCAAAGATGCTTGATACGCATTTAAAAGAACATTTCATATTATTATTAGTGCATAGTGTAGGGGAAAAATTCATTTTGAAAGTAGAATATAAATCTTAGCCAACATAGACATTTCGAACTATGCCTACTATAGCTACCATCCAAACAGTGGTGACCACCATAAGTGAATGGCAGGTTGTACAACTAATACCGTACAGGGTTTCGTATTGGGAATTGGATTTCCAACGAATGATCAGGCCAAGGAACTTCCCATTGCCACATGAGAATGCCTCTGGATGGACATCCCCGAGAACCAAACCGGATCTCTACCAACACAAGGCCGGGTTACCCCTAACTGAGTAACAACTGACCGAATATGCCATCCCCCGGTCCTTTGGGACCTTTCACCGAGCGCTCGCAATCAATTCACACAATCATAACAAAGTGTTTTCAACATGAGTAAGTATCTGGGCTCCATACCATGATACCACCCTTTTCCAGAAGGAAATGCACATATCCTAAAGGGCGCTACCCCTCATAACCTTGCCGCATCTTTCCTGTTTTGACCATTCACGGGGTGTGAGGCTCGACGAAGTTTCGTCCACAAAAACATACTTTATACAAAAGCCATGCTTTGGGTCAACAAATGATCAACACAATGATCACCAAGATAGACGATCAAACAAATGATCCTATCATAAATAATCAACACAATGATCATTTCAGCATCACTCAGCATGTCACATTACCAAATTGGGAATATATCGCTGATAACTTCAACTATATAACCTCTGAGCTCGTACGTCTCAGAGAAGTGTGTTAAGCTAAAAGAATAAATTCTCCGCCACCAACAGAAATATATTTGAAAGAAATCGGCTTTATATCTCAACTTGTAATGTCAGACATACAATCCATACAAGTCTGTTCCGGGCTCGAACAAAACCGAAGGCACTTACAAAGAAGTCCTTGCAATCCGGATATTCACAATCCTGATCGGATTCACCATCACATATGGAGAACTCAATACCGTAGCTACTCGGTGCAGAGTCAATCGGCAGGTCATCCTATCGTTCTCGCAAATACCGGGTCTTCAACACCGATCTTCAATGCAATTCACACCGACGTATCACATATTCGGAATGGGTTATACGACCCCATGGTCCTTTCCCGGTTAACCCGAATAGTGAGCGCTTATTCAAAAATAAGTGTGGCATTCAAATTCAAACAAATCACATCATATACCCATTCAAAGGGAAATATTGATAGTCGGCTATTGAACTATCAATTGATATGCATACATCACCAGATTCCAAATAATTTTCCAAATTATTTATTTTCCAAAATATCTTTACAAGATATATAATTTTCACACTTCAAAAATAAATCAATATTTATTTTTATTTTTTAAACAATTCTCCTTTTCCATTCATAAATTCCTTAGTGAATTTATAATCCAAAATATCTATGAATATTCGATTCCAATTATTTATTTCAATATTCCTTTTCAATTTATCTTCAAAAAGATAAATTCTCTAATATTCACCTTATATTGGAAAACATTTCCATACTTATTTATTCATAAGTAATTCACAGATTTTATTTATTTTCAACACTTAGAAAATATTTAATATACTTAAATCGAATTAAGTATATATTTCATTCTTTAAGGAAATCATTCACTTAAACATATTTATTTGGGCCAAAACGAATGTTGCGTAAAACATCGTTACGACGTCCCAAAATCACTAGTATAGGGATTCGAATTTAAAATAGATATATAAATCCCAATATTATTCAAAACATTTCCTTTCGGAAATCATTTACTATAACAACAGTGTTATAGTCCACTATTTCCTTTTATTTCTCGAAAACGTCTATTTCAACAATGAATGTTGAAATCTATGGTTTCGAATCTCAACACCTTTTTAAAACATCGTTAGATCGTTTTAATTCTATTTAAAACATTCACATTCAAACCATTTTCTTTAACGTGTTATTCACTATTCAAAAATGTGAATAAACTTCATTAAGAAATTTCATCCTTTTATTCGTTTTAATTCAAAGGATTATTCACTATTCAAAAATGTGAATATAACTCCTTTAATAGGTTCCAACAATTTTCTTATCAAAATAAGTCATTTGCGAATTTATAAAACATCGTTTATAAATTCCATTTCTATTTATTTATAAAAACTTCCTTTTTATAAATTCTTTTATTAACCTATTCCAGTTTATAATTCAATTATAACTCAAAGTTCATATTATAAGTTAAGTGCTTATAATCTATTTGTTTGCAAAAATCGTTCCTTTGAACTTCATAATTATAAATCTTATAACCTATAAGATTCAATTATTCACCCAAATCTATTCCTCAATTAACTTCACCAATTTATAAATCTTACTATTTATAAATTTTATTTATAACTTCACAGTTTATAATTCTATAAATTTCATTCATTTATGAAATTCATTTTCACTTCATTCAAACACTTATAAAAACTCGTTTTATAATGTCTATATTTCAATTTATAAATATCCATTTATAAATCACTTAATATAAATCAATTTATATTATTCTTTTAAAACATCTTTAATCTCCTTTATAATTTCACCATTCTCTTGATTTATAAAATAATTAAATTTTATAAAGCCTATATTTAAACTTTTCACAATAAATTCAAAAATCCCAGTTTAAACTATTTTATACATCATTAACCCGTATTTTCAAAAATCAATCTTTTAACTATATTTCACAAAAACCATAATTTTATAACTTTAAAAATTATAGCGTTTAATTATTTAAAATGGGTCAATTCCAAAAATATAGTATATTTTCAAAAATCACTTTTAAAATCATTTTAAAATTCCAAAATCTGGGTCCAATGATGCTACACACCAAATAGTCAATCACGACTACAACGATCCATCATATATCGATATGATAATCCATCAAATATCAAAATATCTGAAATCAAATAAAAACTGTTGAGGAATCCAGTTGGATCCCTCCAACCTGTTTTCCTGCATCCACAAACATTAGCACAATACCAATTTCGCTCCAGTACGAAATTATCGCGGTATATGTTCTTATTAAATATTATCCGCTTAATAACGGCGTAATAGGGTCTCATCCGCTAAAAAATACGGGAAATCAATCAACTCCAATATATACATATGCCAATATATATATATTGATATTATATATAATACCAATTTCACTGTTTATGAAATATTCGCGGTATATGTTTTTAATAAATAACATCCGCTTACTAACGGCGTATATTGTCTATTTTAACAATCAATAGATATCAATCATCATTCAAACATGCATTCAAATATTTTAAATCTAACTATTTAAAATAAAATCGAAACTGATTCGATTGAGTGAGAAGTTCTCACCTTGATTTTATTTCCGTTTTAGCGATTTATTTCGAATAAAATTAAACGGACGTTTAATTTTACCCAAAATTCTCACTAACTACAAACGACTCCAAACCAACTCCATCGCGTAGTGCTCGTCCATACGATTCAAACGCAACTGGGTTTGCATTTTTTCGACCTCATATGAAAAAGTTATGATATTATGAAGTTTATACGAATTTAAACTTAATAATTACAACTTAAATTTTATAATTTTTAAACCAAACTAACATGGGCCGTTAGATTTGCTTCCCCCCCTCATCAGGCCGTGCACCCTCTCCCTTCTCCCTCTCCAGACATACACGCACAAGCCGAACCCAACTATAGCAACTAGGGTTTAATATTACTCCACCTATACTCGACGAAATCACATCAAACCACTTGCAATTCGAAGCTCTTCGCGAGAGCTACCACCACCATCCCCCACCTGAAGCTCGGCCACCTCCTGATGCCTCGAAATGCGTGCGAAATCTGCAGGTTTCGGCCCCAATTGCTCACTCCACGTCGCTCCGTTTCCGATCATCACCGTATGGATCTCTAGCTCTCTTCATGCTCTTCGACTTCCGTGTTGAACACTTCGCGTAATTCCTTACGGATTGAGAGAGATTAATGAATGAATTTTGACAATTTTTGGCCCTTCATTGTTAGTGGCGGCTGGCTATTGCAACTAGGGTTTTGTATCTATTTTTTTTTTAATTGTGAATGGTGTATTTATAGAAAATCAAGCGTAAACACTATTCATTTCGGAAATTTCGAACTCCGATTTAGGCGCCGTAACCAGCGTTTCTAAGGTTTACCCCGCGTTCCGAACACAATGGAACAGGTTTCGGAAGCTAATTCGGACATCTGTGCGAGTTATGGCTGTAAACGCTCAATTTGAATTAAACCGATTTAAGTCGATTTCTAGGCGTTTTAATTTGTACCGGACAAACCGTAAATCCAATTGACTTGAAATTTGAAACCTTACAATAATATCACATTGCGGATCCGATGAAACTGGTTTCGTCGAAATCCAAGACCTTTTGAAAAATGGCTATTTTAACTCGCCAAATTAAAATTAAAATAATTCGATGCGTTTCGAGCTGCCACGATCAAACGATAGCTCCGATTGACACGAAATTTGAAATCCGGTAATAACTAATTATTACGGATCCAATGGAACTGGTTTCGTTCAATTCTGAGACTGTTCAAAAATTGGCTATTTTACCGTCGATTATTAAATATTAAAATATTCAATTTTCACAAATTAACTTTTAATTCGATTTTTAAAAGTTCTAAAATATCGTTCTAACTTCAATATGATAAAATAAAATTTTACAAATCATTTTCAATCATATTTAACTATATTTTCAATTATTTCCATAATTTAACGTATTAAATTATCGATTTAATTATTCAATTAAATTCAAAAATTCAAATAAAATTTATTTGACTTATAAATTCACTTATTAATATTTATAATTAATTAAATATTCAAATTTTAATTTCTAAAAATTCTGGGTCGTTACAATCTTCCACACTTAAAAGAATTTCGTCCTCGAAATTAACAAGTAAGAAAAGTTATAGAATTTATTAATTTTCCAAAATCTATAGTTAAATTTCTTACAATAACTTTGCTAAGTTTTCAAATCATACTTAATTATCTTTTCAAAAACAATTACTATTGTTTAACTTTCAATTCCAAAACAAAGTTAAAGTTTTCAAAATTTTCCAATTTTCTTAAATTTTTCTAACGCCTTAAATTTTCGGAAAAATTCGCCATAGTCTCCTTTGCGCGGCTCGATCCGAAAAAAAAATGATAGTATATATATCACAAATATACATCTCATCAAGTAATGAGGCATCCCGAAGGGAAAAAAGTGTAAAAGTACGATATTTAATCCGAGATATGTACCTTATATTTTATTAGCAAGCATATACGGCTAATATAGCGCAAAAGCGAGCTCCAAATGCGAAGCAAACGCGATCCGCACCTACTAATCACTCAACAAACAACATGAGAATCATGCATATAGACAATAGTATCAATATACAACATAATAACTATATATGTCAACATAGCAAATGCAACATATTCAAACATCAACCAACTAGCATTCAACAAATTCATAATCAATATATATTCATTTATATTCTCATTAATATTCAATGAATTGGGTTTTCAATTTAAATCACATTTGATTCATTAACAGTGGATGTTCTTACTAACATTCAATTTCAATTACTTTATATTTACTAATTCATATTCAAGTTGGTTCACTTTCAAATCAAATTCAATTCCATTCAAATTTTATTTGCTTCTAATTTGAATTCAATTTACTTTAGCTTCCAATTTCATTAATTCACTTTCATTAATACTTAATGAATTATATACAATCAACTAACAATCATATAACAATCAATGTATATTAATTACAACCAAATTCCTTTGCTTACAATTGGTTTAATTAAATTGATTTTCATTCAATTATTCAACTTCTAATATCATTAGATTTTAATGAATTAACACTTATATTCATTATTTCTTATCAATTATTCACATTCAATTGATTAACATTCAATCCATTAACTCAATTCAATTTCAACAGTTGAATTTTATTTATATAACTCAAGTTCATATTCATTTTTATTTACAATTCATATTCATAAACATATTCATATAGTTTCACTTCTTATATATATAAGTTTATTTCACAATTGTAAATCACTTTAATTATAATTCAATTCTTATAATTCATTTGCTTATACAATTATTCTTTAATTTAGATTATTCAAACAACTTATTCAACAACCAAACAATCAACTTATATACACTTTTATAATTCTGAAAAATTATTTCTTTATATATAAAATATACTCAAGGTAAAATTATTTCATTTACCCAATTTAAACAATATTGTGTCGAATTGTTCTATTCAAGTGTTTAGAAACCCCTTCGGCATAGTTTGACAGACCGTGCTGACGAAGGCTCATATGCCACTCAATAAACCAATCATCACAATATAAAAAAAATTTATATTCACTAACAAATACGCTCTCATAGCTATTATTACACTCAAACTCATTCTAGAGTACTGCTGACTCTATCTCTAATGAGTAATACCCAACAGAACCATGGTTGTCGCTTAACCATATGCTCTGATACCACATTGTCAGGACCCGATTCTTCGTCTTCCGAAAATTCGACATCGATACTCACTTTATCGACTGCCGAGTAATCGAACGACGGAAAACCGAACACTGAGGGTTTTAAGAAAAATTTAGGAAAAGAAAAAGGCAGAAGAAGAGAGAAGAAGATAGAAAATAGAGAAAGAAAACAGAAAAATAGAAAATTTTAAAATAGAAGAAAAATAGAATAGAGAACATAGAACGGAACAGAAAAACAACAGAACAACAACGGAATCTCACAATTCGCAGCGGAACAACATATAATAATAAATGAGTAATCTTTAAACAAAGAACTATATCAGTTTTTACATTACATCACATTTCATTACATCATATCATCAGAGTATACAACAACATACAATAACAACAGTGCAGCGGAAAAAGAAATACTATATAAGTAATACGCCATGCCATCCAGCTTGCTTCCAGCAACTCCATCGCGTATCCAGAATATCCTGATAAACCTTAACTCTTGACTGCCCGTGTGGAAATTGGTGGGCACCCAGAGTTTAGGAAGGAAAACAATAAACTCCGAGTCAGTCATGTGACTGGTGTGAGAACTCAAAACAGTTTATTTATCTTTAAAATCAAAATAGAGGAATATTTTTATTTCAATTCGCAATGCTTTTAAAAATGAGACTACCATAAGGCCTCCCGCACACACACACATGCAAACGCAGAATCGGAGGAGATTTCTCCTTATGATAGTCAAAGATGCTTGATACGCATTTAAAAGAACATTTCATATTATTATTAGTGCATAGTGTAGGGGAAAAATTCATTTTGAAAGTAGAATATAAATCTTAGCCAACATAGACATTTCGAACTATGCCTACTATAGCTACCATCCAAACAGTGGTGACCACCATAAGTGAATGGCAGGTTGTACAACTAATACCGTACAGGGTTTCGTATTGGGAATTGGATTTCCAACGAATGATCAGGCCAAGGAACTTCCCATTGCCACATGAGAATGCCTCTGGATGGACATCCCCGAGAACCAAACCGGATCTCTACCAACACAAGGCCGGGTTACCCCTAACTGAGTAACAACTGACCGAATATGCCATCCCCCGATCCTTTGGGACCTTTCACCGAGCGCTCGCAATCAATTCACACAATCATAACAAAGTGTTTTCAACATGAGTAAGTATCTGGGCTCCATACCATGATACCACCCTTTTCCAGAAGGAAATGCACATATCCTAAAGGGCGCTACCCCTCATAACCTTGCCGCATCTTTCCTGTTTTGACCATTCACGGGGTGTGAGGCTCGACGAAGTTTCGTCCACAAAAACATACTTTATACAAAAGCCATGCTTTGGGTCAACAAATGATCAACACAATGATCACCAAGATAGACGATCAAACAAATGATCCTATCATAAATAATCAACACAATGATCATTTCAGCATCACTCAGCATGTCACATTACCAAATTGGGAATATATCGCTGATAACTTCAACTATATAACCTCTGAGCTCGTACGTCTCAGAGAAGTGTGTTAAGCTAAAAGAATAAATTCTCCGCCACCAACAGAAATATATTTGAAAGAAATCGGCTTTATATCTCAACTTGTAATGTCAGACATACAATCCATACAAGTCTGTTCCGGGCTCGAACAAAACCGAAGGCACTTACAAAGAAGTCCTTGCAATCCGGATATTCACAATCCTGATCGGATTCACCATCACATATGGAGAACTCAATACCGTAGCTACTCGGTGCAGAGTCAATCGGCAGGTCATCCTATCGTTCTCGCAAATACCGGGTCTTCAACACCGATCTTCAATGCAATTCACAACGACGTATCACATATTCAGAATGGGTTATACGACCCCATGGTCCTTTCCCGGTTAACCCGAATAGTGAGCGCTTATTCAAAAATAAGTGTGGCATTCAAATTCAAACAAATCACATCATATACCCATTCAAAGGGAAATATTGATAGTCGGCTATTGAACTATCAATTGATATGCATACATCACCAGATTCCAAATAATTTTCCAAATTATTTATTTTCCAAAATATCTTTACAAGATATATAATTTTCACACTTCAAAAATAAATCAATATTTATTTTTATTTTTTAAACAATTCTCCTTTTCCATTCATAAATTCCTTAGTGAATTTATAATCCAAAATATCTATGAATATTCGATTCCAATTATTCATTTCAATATTCCTTTTCAATTTATCTTCAAAAAGATAAATTCTCTAATATTCACCTTATATTGGAAAACATTTCCATACTTATTTATTCATAAGTAATTCACAGATTTTATTTATTTTCAACACTTAGAAAATATTTAATATACTTAAATCGAATTAAGTATATATTTCATTCTTTAAGGAAATCATTCACTTAAACATATTTATTTGGGCCAAAACGAATGTTGCGTAAAACATCGTTACGACGTCCCAAAATCACTAGTATAGGGATTCGAATTTAAAATAGATATATAAATCCCAATATTATTCAAAACATTTCCTTTCGGAAATCATTTACTATAACAACAGTGTTATAGTCCACTATTTCCTTTTATTTCTCGAAAACGTCTATTTCAACAATGAATGTTGAAATCTATGGTTTCGAATCTCAACACCTTTTTAAAACATCGTTAGATCGTTTTAATTCTATTTAAAACATTCACATTCAAACCATTTTCTTTAACTGTTATTCACTATTCAAAAATGTGAATAAACTTCATTAAGAAATTTCATCCTTTTATTCGTTTTAATTCAAAGGATTATTCACTATTCAAAAATGTGAATATAACTCCTTTAATAGGTTCCAACAATTTTCTTATCAAAATAAGTCATTTGCGAATTTATAAAACATCGTTTATAAATTCCATTTCTATTTATTTATAAAAACTTCCTTTTTATAAATTCTTTTATTAACCTATTCCAGTTTATAATTCAATTATAACTCAAAGTTCATATTATAAGTTAAGTGCTTATAATCTATTTGTTTGCAAAAATCGTTCCTTTGAACTTCATAATTATAAATCTTATAACCTATAAGATTCAATTATTCACCCAAATCTATTCCTCAATTAACTTCACCAATTTATAAATCTTACTATTTATAAATTTTATTTATAACTTCACAGTTTATAATTCTATAAATTTCATTCATTTATGAAATTCATTTTCACTTCATTCAAACACTTATAAAAACTCGTTTTATAATGTCTATATTTCAATTTATAAATATCCATTTATAAATCACTTAATATAAATCAATTTATATTATTCTTTTAAAACATCTTTAATCTCCTTTATAATTTCACCATTCTCTTGATTTATAAAATAATTAAATTTTATAAAGCCTATATTTAAACTTTTCACAATAAATTCAAAAATCCCAGTTTAAACTATTTTATACATCATTAACCCGTATTTTCAAAAATCAATCTTTTAACTATATTTCACAAAAACCATAATTTTATAACTTTAAAAATTATAGCGTTTAATTATTTAAAATGGGTCAATTCCAAAAATATAGTATATTTTCAAAAATCACTTTTAAAATCATTTTAAAATTCCAAAATCTGGGTCCAATGATGCTACACACCAAATAGTCAATCACGACTACAACGATCCATCATATATCGATATGATAATCCATCAAATATCAAAATATCTGAAATCAAATAAAAACTGTTGAGGAATCCAGTTGGATCCCTCCAACCTGTTTTCCTGCATCCACAAACATTAGCACAATACCAATTTCGCTCCAGTACGAAATTATCGCGGTATATGTTCTTATTAAATATTATCCGCTTAATAACGGCGTAATAGGGTCTCATCCGCTAAAAAATACGGGAAATCAATCAACTCCAATATATACATATGCCAATATATATATTGATATTATATATAATACCAATTTCACTGTTTATGAAATATTCGCGGTATATGTTTTTAATAAATAACATCCGCTTACTAACGGCGTATAATGTCTATTTTAACAATCAATAGATATCAATCATCATTCAAACATGCATTCAAATATTTTAAATCTAACTATTTAAAATAAAATCGAAACTGATTCGATTGAGTGAGAAGTTCTCACCTTGATTTTATTTCCGTTTTAGCGATTTATTTCGAATAAAATTAAACGGACGTTTAATTTTACCCAAAATTCTCACTAACTCCAAACGACTCCAAACCAACTCCATCGCGTAGTGCTCGTCCATACGATTCAAACGCAACTGGGTTTGCATTTTTTCGACCTCGTATGAAAAAGTTATGATATTATGAAGTTTATACGAATTTAAACTTAATAATTACAACTTAAATTTTATAATTTTTAAACCAAACTAACATGGGCCGTTAGATTTGCTTCCCCCCCCTCATCAGGCCGTGCACCCTCTCCCTTCTCCCTCTCCAGACATACACGCACAAGCCGAACCCAACTATAGCAACTAGGGTTTAATATTACTCCACCTATACTCGACGAAATCACATCAAACCACTTGCAATTCGAAGCTCTTCGCGAGAGCTACCACCACCATCCCCCACCTGAAGCTCGGCCACCTCCTGATGCCTCGAAATGCGTGCGAAATATGCAGGTTTCGGCCCCAATTGCTCACTCCACGTCGCTCCGTTTCCGATCATCACCGTATGGATCTCTAGCTCTCTTCATGCTCTTCGACTTCCGTGTTGAACACTTCGCGTAATTCCTTACGGATTGAGAGAGATTAATGAATGAATTTTGACAATTTTTGGCCCTTCATTTTGTTAGTGGCGGCTGGCTATTGCATCTAGGGTTTTGTATCTTTTTTTTTTTAATTGTGAATGGTGTATTTATAGAAAATCAAGCGTAAACACTATTCATTTCGGAAATTTCGAACTCCGATTTAGGCGCCGTAACCAGCGTTTCTAAGGTTTACCCCGCGTTCCGGACACAATGGAACAGGTTTCGAAAGCTAATTCGGACATCTGTACGAGTTATGGCTGTAAACGCTCAATTTGAATTAAACCGATTTAAGTCGATTTCTAGGCGTTTTAATTTGTACCGGACAAACCGTAAATCCAATTGACTTGAAATTTGAAACCTTACAATAATATCACATTACGGATCCGATGAAACTGGTTTCGTCGAAATCCAAGACTTTTTGAAAAATGGCTATTTTAACTCGCCAAATTAAAATTAAAATAATTCGATGCGTTTCGAGCTGCCACGATCAAACGATAGCTCCGATTGACACGAAATTTGAAATCCGGTAATAACTAATTATTACGGATCCAATGGAATTGGTTTCGTTCAATTCTGAGGCTGTTCAAAAATTGGCTATTTTACCGTCGATTATTAAATATTAAAATATTCAATTTTCACAAATTAACTTTTAATTCGATTTTTAAAAGTTCTAAAATATCGTTCTAACTTCAATATGATAAAATAAAATTTTACAAATCATTTTCAATCATATTTAACTATATTTTCAATTATTTCCATAATTTAACGTATTAAATTATCGATTTAATTATTCAATTAAATTCAAAAATTCAAATAAAATTTATTTGACTTATAAATTCACTTATTAATATTTATAATTAATTAAATATTCAAATTTTAATTTCTAAAAATTCTGGGTCGTTACAATATGTCTACCCGTCTCAAGGATCTTTTAGTGGAATTGGGTGATAGTTTTGTGTTTTAGGAAGCTTTTGGTTAAGGAAGATCTTTTGGCTTAGCAGTATCATTGAAGTGAAGTTTGGAAGCAGCAGCGTGGACCCGTTTCTTCGATGATTCAGAAATTTTTGGGATTCTACTATCGGCAGACCAGGTAGATAGTGAAGGCTTATCCATCGTAGTGAATGAGTGAATTGTAGTGAGGACATTTGTAAATGAAAGATTGTGATGTAATTGAATTTATATTGTAATCAAAATTGTGTATGTATAGTGAGAGCTCGAATTTGTACTATTCAAAATTGTAATAAATATTTGTTTAAATAAAATATATGTTTGAATTTAAACTCTGTGTTATTTATTTTATTCAGCAAATGTTTATTTAATCATGTGAAAAATAAAATAGTACATTAACAAATACATTGAAATGAATATATGTGTGTGTATTATCATCAAAAAAATTCATATACTCGCATATTCAACAGAAGGACCGGTACCAACAGCATTACCCCTATTTTCTAAGGACACACGGTAATCGCATGTTAGCCTGAAATGGGATGAGGGGCACGCTTATGTTGGATGTTGGGGTAATAAGAAGACCCAATAGGTGGAGCAAAAGGTAGCATAGGCATAGTGGTAGTTATGCATGCGACTTCCATTCGGGTGCTCAGTAATAGCTACGAGTTCCAAGCATTTAGTATGAGCATCTTTATTAGACACCATTGCCTTCTGTGTACGGAGCTATATTTGTCATCCGGATCCATAATAGTTGCTCTGTGCATCTTCCGTAGATACCGTTGGCTGCCGTGTAGGGAGTTATATAGCGGTTGGTCCGCATTAAGGTCTATGGAGTAGCATGCCGAACAAAAAGGGTAGAATTAGGGTCACATCCTAATTACAGGATTAGGAATTCAGCCTAATTAAATCAGAATAAGTGCAAGCAATCAAAGTTAACCTATCTTGGGTAATATTTAATCGTATTTATTTCCTGTTTATCTCTTTCCTATTTCCTTTGTTATCCTTATTTATGCTAGAACTGTTGTAGAGTCTATTACTTTTATCTTACTTAAAGACTTTAGTAATTACTATCATTCACCAGACTTTTAGTCTGATGCACTCCTCTATTTCCCCCTTTCCCCCTTTCCCCCTTTCCCCCTTTAGGCAATCAAGAGAGAAGCTAGTAACATCTTGGAGTTCTTTTTGGAGGAGATTTCTCTTATGCACTTCTTTTATTTTCAGCATTTGTTCTTGTAAGCACTGGTTTATTTATAAGGGATATTACGTACTCTGATTTTAAGACTATGAATTTTTATTTCATAAGACATGATTGGTTTTGAGATATGGATGTTGTATTTGGCATTAGACTTATTTATGAACTAATTATGAAGCTTTGTTTTAATTAAATACTTATTTAGTTTTCGTTATTTTTAAACCTATTTCTGTCTTATGAATCTTAGTCTGTGTTAGTTTCAGTTATACCTACAATGCACCATGCCTTTTAATGTGTCCTTTTGGATATATTAAAGGGTGTGGGGTGTTTCACTTGCAATTAAAACCATACACAATTTTGTCTTAAAGAAATTCATCGCTTTTAAAAATTGTATAACCTTTCCAAACTTTTCTAAAACTAATTATTGTATATTTTCAAAGTTTCTAAAACCATATTTATATTTCTAAAAATTTGCAACTTATAAAACTTTTATAAAACTAATTATGGATTTTTATCGAAGTTGTCTAAAACCATATTTATATTTCTAAAAATTTCCAACTTATACAGCTTCTAAGAAGTTATAGAGGGAGGATCTTTCAAATTTATTGCATAGGAAATATAACATAGAAAAATAGAAGAATGCAAAAATAAGGAAATCGAAAGCTTTTCTAATCCAATCAAATTTTAAATTGAGAAGTTAATAAATGGATTTTTTTTCAACTTTTCAAGTCGCCAAATTTTTAAATTAAAACCACCTACCAAAAATTTTTCACCACCCTTTTTAAATTTATAACCTCTTTTCAAACTTTTTACAAAAAAATGGTGGTATAATTTGGAAGTCATCTAAAGTCACATTTTATCAACAATTTCTAACTTTACAAGATTTTCATTTCAAAATCTTTGAAAGGCACTTTCAAAATTTTCAAGGGGTTTCCAAAGAAATATTTTTATCAAATTATGTTCCAAAAGGTAGGATTAAAATTTGTTCTTTCCTCTAAACCTTTGTTCTCTACCCTTTACAAATCCAATTTCCTTCTTGTGGTGATAAATGTATTATTTATTACGGAAGTTTGCTCCTTTCCTTACTTTCATATTTTATTAATACATAACAACATCATTTGTTACCTCCATAAATGTTAACTTGTCCTTATTAATGGTCGGCCTAACAGACGTTACCTTAAGGTCATTTATTTTGTGACGATCCAGAATTTTGGATATTTGAAATTGGAATATTAATTTGGTTTTAAATATTTAAAAGTTAATTTCTAACTTGAATTTCAATTGCCACTATTTATTGAGTGATTTAATTGTTTAATTAAATAATTGAAGATTGGGTAAATGGTTGAATCTGAAATTTTATGCTTGTTAAAATAATTTAAAGGCTTGTAAAATTTGTATTAATAATATTGAAAATAGTAAAAGCGTTAAACTTGAATTTGGAAGTCTTTTGTTCAGTTTTGAAATTTTATCGTTTAAATCCATATTTTAAATAGCCTTCCGGTGCACAGTCTCGGAATTCGACGAAACCAGTTCCATTGGATCCGTAATAGTGTATTATTATTGGATTTCCATTTACGTAACATTCGGAGTTATTGTGTGATCGTACGATATAGAAACGCGCTGAAACTATATCGAAAATTCAATATAAATACTGGGTCCAAAAAGCTATCATCTCCATACAATCGAGTTAGGACTCGAAACCTTTTCCATTGCATTCAGAATAGGGGTTTAACATTATAAACGCCTAGCGGCACGCCTTGATAGGAGATTGAGATTATGAGTTGCGATATTGATAAGATTTAAATTTTAAATTTAAATTTAATACACACACACACACATACTTTCCCCTCAATTCACTGCGAACACATCCCACACGTGTCCTTCCAAAGGACACGTTTCTTATATCGTCTAACATGCGTCTTCTTTTCAGAAAAAACATATAATAATAACGAAGAGAATAATAAAGGAGATCAATTTTTTCTTTCGTTTCTTTCCTCTATTAAATCTCATAATTAAAAATCAACTCCCAGTAACAAACGAAAATAAAAATCGATCATAGATTAGGATGATGGCAGCCTCTTTTTCAATTCAAAATTAAGCCGAGCTCTCTCTTATTCGAAATCGACTGTGAAAAATGAGGGGAGGGGGGTAATGAAATCTTTCTGAGTCTCGACTTTCGCTCGAGCAGATAGATGGAGTCATGAATCACTAGAGGGAAGCGTGCGCTCACGCAAGGAGCAAGAGGAGCGGTGGTCGTAGTTAGGGTTTGGGCCACAATTTTGAATCGCGAGGGGTGATGGAGGGTCGCAAGGCGATTTACTCGAGTTAGTAAGTGACTTGCTGACAAACGAATCGAAAGAAAAGGAAGGCAAGTGAGGACGCGCGCGCGAGCAAGATGGCAGGAAGGGTCGGCTGTGGTGCTATCGGTGACGAAGTGGGATGATTTGGTAATGGTAGGGGGTTCGCGAACGACTTCGTGATGGTGAAGAAGATCTGCCTGAGCCTGGGTTCACTTTTTCTGTTAGGTATTTTAACTTTTATTTTGAAGTTTTGATTTTGAAAACAGTAAGTTTTAGAGTTGCTGATTTCAAACAGTGAATTAACAAAAAGGTTTAAACAGTTTTGATAAGGAGAAAAAAAAGAAATTTTTAAATATATATACACCTTGTATTAGTGAGAATTAATAATTTGTTTATATATATACACCCTGTAATAAAATGTATAATTTGGTCGGAAAAAAGAAATAAAAGGGTATACATATACTCATTTTTAGTTACTAAAGGGTTTTAAAGGGAAAATTAATTTAAAATCAAATCTTTAGTTTAAAACCAAAGTGTTAGTTAATTAAATAAGCAATTAATTGTACGATCAGTTCAGATATTAATAAGCTATATGCATAATGTTTATACAAGGTCGGAGATCCGTGAAGCCAAGTCAAGATTGGATCGGATTTCAAATCAAATCAAAGGTGAGCTAATCTCACTCATCTGGATAATTATTAAAATTTAAATAGTTAAATTTAATTGATTTGCTGAATGATTGAATTGTCTGGATGTGGTATATTATATAGTAGTGTATATAGTATATATTGGAGCGATTGATTTCTCGCATTAGATAGCGTTTGAGACCCTATGCACCGCATAATAGCGGATGAGATAATATAACCTAATATACCGTGATATTCCACCTCGAAGTGGAATTGGTATTTTATATTGTGCTAATATCCGTGGATGCAGAAAAATAGGTTGGAGTGATCAAACTAGATTCCTCAAAATATTTAGATTTGTTTAATATTCTGTGATATGATTTATTTGATAATCTGAGATAGATTATGTTGGTGATTGAAAATATTGAATGCTATGGTTTGATTGAATATATTTGGGTATACTGAGTTATTAAAGATAAAGATTGAATTTTTTTAAGGAAAATAAAATTGGAAATTTTTAAGTAAAATAATCATAGAGAATTTGGATCAATTAAAGAATGAATTGGAAAAGGATAAAAGTTAATTTTTTTTAAATTCTAATAAATAAAATTCCAAGCGTGGGAAAGGATATTTTTGAATAATGGGAATAGATGAATTCTTGAACTTAAGTGATGGTATTAAAGGAATAGAAGATTTATTTTAAATTCAGAATTTAAAGGGATAGAATAAAAGAAGAATATTGAAATAAATACGGAATTGGTATTTTCACTTTAAATTGGATTTTAAATCATAATAAAGAAATTAAATCTGAAATTAATGGGTTTTGAAATTGAATATGTAAAGAAATTTATTTTAAATGGAGTAAAAATCTGAAAGTCAATTTGGAAATTGATTTAGAGATTGAAATTGTGTTTTAAAAGAAGATGAGACCATGGAATTTATAAACTGGGTTTATAAAGTGAGATAAGATATCAGCGGATATTTGGAAGTATAAATTTCACGATGGAAATTTATAAAGGAATTGGTAATTTATTTTAAAAGTAAATAATGGTTTATTTTTAAAAGGTGTGAAAGAAAAGTGTATTTCCCTGAAAAGCCAAGTATGTTTTCAAAGCAGATTTTTAAGTATAAGTTGAAAATTTTAAAGTTATTTAATGGATTGTTTTTAAGAAATTATTATTTAAGTTGTTAAACTGTAAGGATAAATATTTATTAAATTAGTTATAGTAATAATTATTTTAAAAGGTTAATTAGTATTATGTTTTAAAAAGATAATTATTAATATTTAAATTTCATAAAGTAATTTTATTTTAAAGATGGCTTGGTTAAAGTTTTAATTAAAACCCATATAGAATTTCGTAACTCTTATTTTAAAATTTAGTTGGCTTAACTTTATTTTTAAAATTAATTTTACATTTTATAAAGTAGATTTATTTTGAAATACTTTTAAAGTATATATTTTTGAATAAAGAGTTTAAGTAGTTTTAATTTAAATGTTTTAAAGTATAATTTAGAATAAAGTGATTTAAATTATTTTAAAATCTAAAGTATTTGTACTTGGTGATTTTCAATGGAAATAGAAAATATTTGGGAAATTTATTCGATGAGAGAAAGGTGGTTTGAAACTATTTTCAAAGGGTTGAAGTATGGAAAAATAGCTTGCAAAGTTGTTTTGAAATAAATAATCTGGGAGAAATTATTTAAAGTCCAATAGTTGTTTGTGAATGCTATTTGATATTTAAATAACCGACTATCAATATTGGCCAATGCATTGATCGTATCGAAGACACTGGGATCAGGATTAATTTTCCGAAAACCACTTCGATCCGGTTTGAACGTTTTCGTGGGGAAGACAAGAACTTGGAGTCGAAGATAGAGCAGTGAAGTGCAAGGGATGTCGATACTAATCCTGAGGGTGATTCCAAAACGGATGTGGTAGGAGTAGTGCCTTCCGTTCTCTTCGAACCTGGAACGGACTTGTATACGAATGCTTTCAGAACATCGTCTGGAGGACGATGAGCATTCTAAGTGAATGTGTGATAGAAAGGTAATGTATAGCCTCGAGCCTCATCAACCGAGAATGGCTAAAACAGGGGTAGTGCACACAAGGCTAAGTGGCTAGCAACCAATTAGGGTAAGGTCACCCCTGTCTAGATGTCCCTTTATATTCGGTTATGTGGACGGTTGCTGATCCCAACCGTGGGGTGGACTTATTCAGACTATCCAGTAAAGGGTAGCTGCTGTCTTGTGATGCAGAGGATCAAGGTGGATCCTCGGTACGGTGATCTAGACCACGTTGTATGACGGGCGATACCCCAGTAGCCCTGCCATTGATGGAAATCCATTTTCCCTACATGCCTTTACGGTTTTGTTTGTATACCTATTAGTTGGAATTTAATAATGTAACAATTTCGGCTATTTGGATAAGTATTTGTATATTGACACTACTCTAATATCAGAGGATTTTATAAGAAATGTTTTAGTTATCGTAAGGTAAAACCCGACATGTTTATTTGTGGCGTGGTCTTACGAGATACCTTTGATTTCAAAGGATTTTTAAAACTTTAATAATCCAATTGAGTGTATTTCCTTATGCTGGTTTTCTAGACTGACTCGGGTGTTATTTAACTATAATGCCGGGGTCAGACCGAATATTATAGAGTACAGATTTTGGATGGACTACTATGGAGCTTAGGAGATGAGCTGGATGGCGTGACATACTTCCGTACTTGATTATTATTCCGCTGTGTAAGGACATGTTACTGAACTGTCCGGATTTGATGAAATGATTGTTGTACTCTGAGGAATGTATGTATATATGATGATACATATTCTTTATATATAAAGTCGATCTTATATAACATACTTTTTCCACTACGTTTGTGAGATTCTGGTATTGTTTTCTATTTCTTCTTCTACCTCCTTGTTCTTTAGCCATAATGGTTCGATTTTTCGGCATTCAATTGTTCGACATTTGATATAGTTGCCATATAAATGTCGATATTCGGCGTTGAAAAATCGACTCGTTACAGATTGGTATCAGAGCTGAAGGTTAAGCGAGAACCTTGGCTCTGGTGGGGATTACTCATTGAAATAGAGTCGTAGTACTCTAGAATGAGTTTGAGTGTATTAATAGATATGAGTGCGTATTTTTTAGTGAATATAAAAATGTTTTTATATTGTGTTGACTTATCGGTTGGGTATTTATGAGTTCTAGTCGATATGTGGGATGCCATGTCATCGATAGGGGTTTCTAAACTCTTAAACAGGATAAACCAACACAGTATTGTTTTAAAATAGAGTAAATGAAATAATTTTATCCAAATTATTTTCGTATATAAAAAGAAATAAATTTTTCCTAAATTATTATAGTTATATATGGTTGCTTGGTTGTTAGGAAGTGATAATATTAAATTATTATTATTGCTATGTAAAAATCGAATAAGAAATTGAAATTATAATCTAAGTTAAGGAAATAAATTCATATAATAGAATGGAATTTGTAAATGTAAATTATAAATGTGATTTATAACTAAAATGACATTTATAACTTGAACTTCTAGAGAAATATTTGAATAAAAATTAAAAGGATTTGAAATTTGAAAATATGGAAATAAATTTTCCTTTGGATTTGAAAATGGTTTTCAAAGATTTTGGAGAAATAGTAGTGACACTATTTCGGAAATATTTTTGAATTGGATTTGAAATCTGGTGAGATTTTTGAATTTAAAAATATTTGAAAAAGGTTTTTGGAAAGAATGAAAGCTCTGAACTTACTTCGGTCGTTGGAAAATAATTTCGGTGATGACTGCAGCATCATCGAGATTCATTTTCGAGTTTCCAGGAGAGAAATTGCTGCCAAATTGTTTTAAATTGGGATGATTTGCGAAACTGGGTTTGGTTTTGAGATTCAAAGAATAATTGACTTGGAAATATATGTTTTCAAATTTGGTTTTGGATAGTTTAAACTCTGGAAATTCATTTAAAATGTTATGGAAATATAAATGGATTTGATAACTAGTAAAATTTACGATTTTCTAGAATAGAAAATTTAATTTGAAGAAAGTTATATTAAAATAAATATGAAAACAACCAAATAAATAAAGTAAAAAGATTTGTGAATGAGGTGTAATTAAAATTGGAAAACTTATGGAAGTTTAAAATTTTGAATTAAATCAGAGTGAAATTAAATCTAGATAAGTGAAGATGAATGTTAAAAGAAGGGGTCTAGATGGACTAAGTGAAATGGTTAGTTATTAAAAAATTTATTAAGGTACTAATAAATTTGTGTTAAATGAATTTTCAATTTCAAGTAAATGTAAAGCAAATCAATTTAGTGAAGTAAATTCAAGAGATTGTGAACGGAATATAAATAAGTTGAAAAACTTATAGAAATTTAAATTCAATTGGAATGTAATTAAATATACTTAAGTGAATGTGAATTTAGAGAAAGTCTAAGGAAGCTAAGAGAAATAGTTACTTAAATAAAATTGTGGATAGACAAATGAATTTGCATATGTAAGGAAATAGAATTGGAAACTGAATATTGGGAATTAATTTGAATTGTGTGAAATGGAAGTTAGTCAAGATTTGACTAAATAAAATAAAGGACTGAAATAAAACTAGTGAGTAAACTAATTGGTTCAAGAGGGTAAGCAGATAAATTGGAATTGTATATTGGGATGATATTTAATTTAAAATGTGTAAAATAAAGTGATGTTAGAAAATTAATTCGAAGTGAACTAAAATTATAAATGTTTGGAAATAAGAAATTGTTTGAGATTTAAAATAAATTAGTAAGTAGAACTAATTTAAAATAATTATATGAACCAGTTGTGAATGGAAGATAGTTAATAAAATTCAATATTCAGAGTTGAAGATGAATCGAATTCAAGTAGAATTGAAAATGAAAATCTGGATGAAAATTGGGAAAAAGTATTGAGATTTGAAATTAATTAGTAAATTGAAACAAATTGAATCTATATGGAATTGGAATCCAATTTGATTAAATGTAGATAAAAAACTAAGTGGTAAAGTGAAAGTAATAATATAAAAGTATATACAATGCTTATATTAAACTTAAGAAAAGTTAAGGGTGAAAGTTCTTAAGTAAATATGGTATTGAAAATATACTAAGTTAATTGGATGAAATTTAAACTGGAAGTTGTGAAATGGGATGGTTATAAATGAGTGAATAGAAATCAAAATGAATATGAATAAAAGAGAATTGTTATAGCTAATAATCAAATGGAATAAAAACGTAGGATGTACGTATATTATTCGCATAGCAATTTGATCCAAGTTCGAGCATAAAATTTCGAGATAGTTATATTGATCCTAGTTGGCTCGATTTTCGACGACGAACCATGGATATGGATTTCTGATTGATTCTGGAAATTCTCTATCATAGTTTGTGCCTATGCAAGGAGAATGACAGTTTCTAATCAAGGAATTAGATCTGAGTCTGCATTAGAAAGTCGGCTGGAAGATACTAGTTCGGAAGTGCAATTGTGTGATCAAGTGAGCGATCAGAGTTGGTATTGCATACGTATAATACATGTGCATCGTACGTCTTAAGTAAATCAAATATTGAAACTTTTGTAAAGAAAAGTGTAAGATGATTTTGAATGTTGTAATTGGATATTAATGCTAAGTAGGATATACATGTATCTGAAGGAAAAGGATAAATGGATGTTTTGATTTTCGAAGATAAATTTAAATTGTCCAAAAAAGGTATATGTTTAAATTTCTGTATGAAATTTGATGATTTTCTAGTCTAGCCACTTGACTTTTTGTTTCCTTTTGAAATCTGGGGGCCCGTGGAGGCATTTTGTAGTTGTACCGAGTTAGCCGCACAAAGGAGACGCTGGCGAAATTTTTTCAAAAATTTGGAGTGTTATTTTAAAAATTTAAAATTTGGTTTGAGTTATAATTTGAAATGATTGAGTTAATAATATGGATTGTAATCTATGGTTGGGTTTGGAAAGTTAGTAAGAGGGATAGCGTGTCTTTAGTAAAAAGATTGTTTACAGAAGTTGTTGAAACTGTTTGGTTTTGGAAAAAAATAGTAAACGATTATGGACCACTCCCTTTAACTAGTAATTTCGAGGATGAAAATCTTTTAAGGGGGGAGGAATGTGACGACCCGGAATTTTGGATATTTGAAATTGGAATATTTAACTGATTTTAAATATTTAAATGTTAATTTCTAACTTGAATTTCAAATGCCACTATTTATTGAGTGATTTAATTGTTTAATTAAATAATCGGAGATTGGGTAAATGGTTGAATGTGAAATTTTATGCTTGTTAAAATAATTTAAGGGCTTATAAAATCTATATATTGATAGTATTGAAAATAGTAAAAGTGCCAAATTTGAATTTGGAAGTGTTTTGTTCATTTTTGAAATTTTATCGTTTAAATCGATATTTAAAATAGCCGTAGTCTCGGAATTCGACGAAACTAGTTCCATTGGATCCTTAATAGTGTATTATTATCGGATTTCAATTTTCGTAACATTCGACGTTATTGTGTGATCGTACGATATAGAAACGCGCTGAATGTATATCGAAAATTCAATATAAATACTAGGTCCAAAAATCTGTCTTATCCATACGATCAAGTTAGGACTCGAAACCTTTTCCATTGCGTCTAGAATAAGGGTTTAACATTATAAACGTCTAGCGGCATACCTCGATAGGAGATCGAGATTGTGAGTTGCGATATTGATACGATTTAAAATTTAAATTTAAATTTAAAATATAATATATATATACACACTTTCTCCTTAATTCACTGTGAACACATCTACACATGTCCACCCAGAGGACACGTTTCTTATATCGTCTAACATGCATCTTCGTTCTAAAAAAATAAAAATAACGAAGAGAATAATAAAGGAGATCAATTTTGTCTTTCGTTTCTTTCCTCTATTAATCTCAGAATTAAAAATCAACTCCCAGTAAAAACGAAAATAAAAATCGATCGTAGATTAGGATGATGGCAACCTCTTTTTCAATTCGAAATTAAGCCGAGCTCTCTCTTATTCGTAATCGACTGTGAAAAATGGAGGGGAGGGTAACGAAATCTTTCTAGGCTGTGACTTTCGCTCGAGCAGATAGATGGAGTCGCGAAGCACTAGAGAGAAGCGTGTGCTCGCGCAAGGAGGAGGAGTAGTTAGGGTTTGGGCCACGATTTTGAATCGCACTGGGTAATGGAGGGCCGCGAGGCGATTTACTCGAGTTACTAAATCAGTTGCTGGCAAACGAATCGAAAGAGAAGGAGGGCAAGTGAGAACGCGCGCGCAAGCAAGATGGCAGGAAGGGTCGGGCTGTGGTGCTTTCGTTGACGAAGTGGGATGGTTTGGCAATGGTAGGGGTTGCGCGAACGTCTTCGTGATGGTGAAGAAGATCTGCCTGAGCCTAGGTTCACCTTTTCTGTTAGGTATTTTAACTTTGATTTTGAAGTTTTGATTTTGAAAATAGTAAGTTTTCGAGTAGCTGATTTCAAACAGTGAATTAACAAAAAGGTTTAAACAGTTTTAATAAAGAGAAAAAAAGAAAGTTATATATATATACACCTTGTAATTAGTGAGAATTAATAATTAGTATCTATGTATGTATAACCTGTTATAAAATGTATAATTTGGTCAGAAAAAAAAGAAATAAAAGGGTATACATGTACACATTTTTAGTTACTAAAGGGTTTTAAAGGAAAAATTAATTTAAAATCAGATCTTTAGTTTAAAACCAAAGTGTTAGTTAAGTAAAAAAGTAATTAATTGTTTGATTAATTCAAATATTAATAAGCCATATGCATAATGTTTATACAAGGTCAAAAAAACCGTGATGCCAAGTCAAGATTGGATCGGATTTCGAACCAAATCAAAGGTGAGTTAATCTCACTCATCAGGGTAATTATTTAAATTTAAATAGTAAAATTTAAATGATTTGCTAAATGATTGAATTGTTTGGATGTGGTGTATTATGTAGTAGTATATATAGTATATAATTGAGCGATTGGTTTCCCGCATTATATTGCGGATGAGACCCTATGCGCTGCATAATAGCGGATGTGATAATATATCCCAATATACCACGATATTCCACCTCGAAGTGGAATTGGTATTTTATATTATGCTAACATCTGTGGATGCAGGAAAATAGGTTGGAGGGATCCAACTGGATTCCTCAAAATATTTAGATCTGCTTGATATTCTGTGATATGATTTATTTGATAATCTGAGATAGATTATATTGGTGATTGAAAATATTGAATGTTATGCTTTGATTGAATATATTTGGGTATACTGAGTTATTAAAGATAAAGATTGAAATTTTTGAAGGAAAATAAAATAGGAAATATTTAAGTAAAATAATCATAGAGAATTTGAATAAATTAAAGAATGAAATGTAAAAAGATAAAAATTGTTTTTTTAAATTCTAATAAATAAAATTCCAAGCGTGGGAAAGGAGATTTTTGAATAATGGGAATAAATGAATTCTTAAACTTAAGTGATGATATTTAAAGGAATAAAAGATTTATTTTAAATTCAGAATTTAAATGGTTTGGGAAGGAATAAAAGAAGAATTTTGAAATAAATACGAAATTGGTATTTTCAGTTTAAATCAGACTTTAAATCATAATAAAAAAAAGTTAAATCTGAAATTAATGGGTTTTGAAATTGAGTAAGTAAAGGAATTTATTTTAAATGGAGTAAAATCTGAAAATCGATTTGGAAATTGATTTAGAGATTGAAATTGTGTTTTAAAAGAAGATGAGACTATGGAATTTATAAACTGGGTTTATAAAGTGAGATAAGATATCAGCGGATATTTGGAAGTATAAATTTCACGATGGAAATTTATAAAGGAACGGGTAATTTGTTTTAAAAGTAAATAATGGTTTATTTTTAAAAGGTGTGAAAGAAAAATGTATTTCCCTGAAAAGCCAAGTATGTTTTCAAGCAGATTTTTAAGTATAAGTTGAAAATTTTAAAGTTATTTAAAGGATTGTTTTTAAGAAATTATTATTTAAGTTGTTAAATTGTAAGGGTAAATATTTATTAAATTAGTTATAGTAGTAATTATTTTAAAAGGTTAATTGGTATTATGTTTTAAAAAGATAATTATTAATATTTAAATTTTATAAAGTAATTTTATTTTAAAGATAGCTTGGTTAAAATTTTATTTAAAAACTTGTATAGAATTTTGTAACTCTTATTTTTAAATTTAGTTGGCTTAACTTTTATTTTTAAAATTAGTTTTATATTTTATAAAGTAGTTTCATTTTTAAATATTTTTAAAGTATATATTTTTGAATAAAGGGTTAAAGTAGTTTTAATCTAAATGTTCTAAAGTATAATTTAGAATAAAGTGATTTAAATTATTTTAAAATCTAAACTATTTGTACTTGGTGATTTTCAGTGGAAATAGAAAATATTTGGGAAATTTATTTCGTGAGAGAAATGTTGTTTGAAACTGTGTTCAAAGGGTTGAAGTATGGAAAAATAGCTTGCGATGTTATTTTGAAATAAATAATTTGGGAAAAATTATTTAAAGTCTGATGGTTATTTGTGAATGCTATTTGATAATTAAATAACTGACTATCAATATTAGCCAAGGCGTTGATCATTTCGAAGAGACCGGGATCCGGATTAATTTCTTGAAAACCACTTCGATCCGGTTTGAATGTTTTCGTGGGGAAGACAAGAACTTGGAGTCGAAGATGGAGCAGTGAAGTGCAAGGGCTAATCGCTACTAATCCTGAGGGTGATTCCAAAATGGATGTAGTAGGAGTAGTGCCTTCAGTTCCGTTCGAACCCGGAACAGACTTATATGGATGAATGCTTTCAGAACATCGTCAGGAGGACGATGAGCATTCTAAGTGAATGTGTGCTAAAAAGGTAACGCATACCCTTAATCCTCATCAACCGGGAATGGCTAAAATAAGGGAGGTGAACACAAGGCTATGTGGCTAGCAACCAATTAGGGTAAGGTCACCCTTGTCTAGATGTCACGTTATATTCGGCTGTGTGGGCGGTTGCTGATCCCAACCGTGGGGTGAACTTATTCGGACTATCTAGTAAGGGGTAGCTCCGGTCTTGTGATGTAGGGCATTAGGGTGGATCCTCGGTATGGTGATCTAGACCACGTACTGTGATGGACGGTACCCCTGTAGCCCTGCCATTGATGGAAATCCATTTTTCCTACGTGCCTTTTCAGTTTTGTTTGTATACCTATTAGCTGGAATTTAATAATGTATCAATTTCAGCTGTTTGAATAAGTATTTGTATATAAACACTACTATAATATCAGAGGATTTTATAAAAAATGTTTTGGTTATCATAAGGTAAAAACCCTACATGTTTATTTATGTGGCATGGTCTTACGAGATACCTTTGATTTCAAAGGATTTTGAAAACTTTAATAATCCAATTGAGTGTATTTTCTCACGTTGGTTTTCCAGACTGACTCGGGTGTTATTTAATTATAATGCTGGGGTCAGACCGAATATTATAGAGTTCAGATTTTGGATGGACTGCTGTGGAGCTCAGGAGACGAGCTGGATGTCGAGACATACTTCCATGCTTGATTATTATTCTGCTGTGTAAGGACATGTTACTGAACTGTCCCGATTTGATGAAATGATTGTTGTACTCTAAGGAATGTATGTATATATGATGATACAGATTCTTTGTATTTAAAGTTGATGTTATATATCATTTTTTATTCCGATGCGTTTATGAGATTCTAATATTGTTTTCTATTTCTTCTTCTACCTTCTTCTTCTTTAGCCCTAATGGTTCGATTTTCCGGCATTCGATACAGTGGCCATATAAATGTCGATTTTCAGCGTCGAAAAATTGGGTCGTTACATATTTCCTACACCTTTCCATCTACGATCACCCCTATTATTAAATATGTCTATAAGGATCATAATGATAAGGAAGACTAGGTCATATCAAGGTTTCAATTGCTATCCAGCTTCTCTGGTGCTTCCATAAGTTGAGGTCATGTTCTCCCTAGTTTGCTCCTAAAGATATGATCTGTGCTCTATGCGTAATCAGAGTAGAAGTAGAAATTACCTCCAATTATTCTTCCAACTCATAGTCTCCCCATCCAACCTTTTGAAATATGATCGCAACTACTTCTATAGTTGGAATTTATAGAGTTAAGTATAAATTTAAAATAAGTATATGTATATATATGTATAGTATGAGTTTTCGAAAACTCTTTTGAAATACCTTGCTCAAAAATAACTAGTATGCCACTCATACGTATAATATTTCCCTATTGATCGGGTAACCTAAGCTCTGATACCAAATGTAACAATCCACCTCGAAGCCTAAATTTCGATCTAGGAAAAGACCATTGAAACTTAGAACCATTCTAAGGTAAGCTGTTAGTAGAACTAAGAAAATAACAGTACAGAGCCATAACTAAACTTTCAGAACTCATAGTGGATGGAAGAAAATATAATAGCAAATTGTACCCATTTATTTCAAAATCATAAAAGTGTCATAGTACAAAATTTCATAAAAAAAGTAACATAATATCTATTACAACAATTGTCTAAATACATGGATACACATAAAAGCAAGTAATAATAATAAATATTTTTACAAGCCAAGCTTCTCCATCTCTAAGCATTGCCACCGCCATCACTTCTCCCTTCACATGTGTTATAATGAGGAGGGAGTCAGAACAATAGGTATCTGGTGAATAAATACCTTGACTCTTACCTTTTTAGTACTAGAGCAGTATATTTTCGAAGTAAGAATATTCCTACGAACATAAAACCATTAAAATCATTTAGTACTTCTTTATAAAGAAAGGAGGTAGGTCCAACCACTTAAAACCTTTCATTTTAGAAGTAGATCCCATATCTTAATCATACGTCATAAATAGGTAATAATGTGAGAGACGGTACCCAAACCACTTAATACTTCCTAGTGGAAAATAGGCAGAACCCATCATTTAAGGCCTAATTTCAGAAGCGTGCTTCTCAATGGTACTATGTAGCTAACATCATATGGAATCCCATAGGCCACTTAATACTTCCAAGTGGAAAATAGGCAGACTCCGTCATTTAAGGTCTAATTCCAGAAGCAGACACCTGTAGAGATACCACATAACGTAACCCCTTGGCTATTTAATACTTCACTTGGAGAAAAAGGCAGGTCCAATCACTTAATACTTCAAACCTCGAAGCCGGCCCTTGGTCTAATGGCCCATACCCATATTGGCTTCTGTCATGTAACTCTATTGACCTCGCATCACTAAAATTGTACACAATGCTAGTAGCCTCAAAGTGAAGGGAGGACTTCTGTCATGTAACACTATTGACCTCGAATCCCTATGACTCAGCCACAAATCAATTTCTCTCCATATATACACACACAGACACATACATACACTCATCTCACAGTTCATAAATAAGGTCATATAATGTAACGACCCTGAATTTTAAACAATTTAAATTGAAAATATTTAATTAATTTTAAATATTTGAATGATGGTTTGACTTGAATTTAAAATTATCAGAATGAATTTGGCGATTAAATTTAAGAATTTAATCTATTAAAAGTTGAATAAAATTTGAATCTTCAATTTTAAGCTGATTAAAAATAATTTAAAAAGCTTAGAAAATTCACATTGATAATACTGAAGATAATAGAAGCTTCAGAATTGAATTTGAAAATGATTTGTTCAGTTTTGAAATTTTATCGTTTAAATTAAATTTAAAAATAGCCTTCCGAGGCACAGTCTCGGAATTCGACGAAACCAGTTCCAATGGATCCGAAATATTGAATTATTACTGGATTTCAAATTTCGTATTTATCGGTGTTGTTTTGTAAGCATATGACACCTAAACGCGTTTAAATTTGTGTCGAAAAACAAATTGAATTTAAAATAAAAAAATAAAAATAAAATATAATAAACATATTTAAGTATAAACAATCCAAGCTA
The DNA here is from genome assembly GCA_030765085.1 of Allium cepa. Lineage (NCBI taxonomy): Eukaryota > Viridiplantae > Streptophyta > Magnoliopsida > Asparagales > Amaryllidaceae > Allium > Allium cepa. The sequence goes on along the minus strand of CM060940.1, from coordinate 139,427,144 downwards.
ATAAATGCAAACATATCTATCATCACAACTTCAAACCAGCCGAAGTCAACAAGCATGGCATAAGTAACATAAGGTACCAAGACATTTAATGCCAATATCTTTGTCCACGAACTCATGCCCCCTTCCCCCTTCCTCATAAAATACCCGATACCCCCACCCCTTTCATTTGCATTCGTTCGAAAACCCTAGCATAAGAAAAAAAATTAAAAATGGCGGCCTATCTTCGTTCGTCTTCCTCTTCACTTCGAAGCTAGGGCTTGGTTGAATCAAAGGCGCCGGCTTCAAATAGTTCGATCGATCGACACCTTCTTCGCCTCGCTCGCGACCGCTTCAAGCTAAGGTGAGTGATACTTGTCACTCACATCTAATTCGAACTTCATGATTCTTCTGTTTCTTTTCTTCGTATAATTTTGTTTCTGTTTAACATGACTTTGGTCACTTGAGTTTTCGGCTGTTAAATTGTGGTTTGATATTATTGATTTCTCTGATGTTTTCTATTCACTCGGGTTTGAATACTTAATTGACTTTTGGCTCTGGATTGAAACTGCTACAAGTGAATTTATTTGACGATGTTGATTTCGTTTGTGGCCACCAGGATTTCGATTCCTGTAACATCGGTCACTTGATTTTGATTGAATGTTGAGATTTATCTCTGACCTTTTCCAATTCGTATATATTTTGTGATGCTTGCTTACTGATTTTCACGACATCAATTTCCTTTGACTTCGGTATCCTTTGTTGGCCACGGCTTCGATTTTTGACTTGGTGATGAAGGTTGACTCATTCATCATTGACTGTGACGATTTTTGGTTGAACTTCTAGCTTTGACTTGGTTTTCCATTGGCCTGTAAGTTTGATCGCTGTTCATCATTGAAATTTAGTAGTTGCATTAGTTTCCACTTGCGTACAGTGCTTGATTATGTGACTTATTCAATTTGAAATTTCAGATATGTTTTGACGATTTTGTAACTGAAGCTTGCACTGGTTTATATATATGAGTTGTTTCACTTTGTCGATGATACTCTGACTGTTGAGGCAGTGAAATTGTAATTTGAGTCTTCATTTGACAGTGCTGTGCACCTGATTTTTATCACTTGACTTCGAGTTGGAAACTCTGTTTATTCTGTCCACAATGAACCTTTACTGACTTGTTTGGTTTACTTGGGTATCTCGGTTTTGAACATTTGCTGGCTTCAGCTCATATATACTTGGTTTGTATATGACACTCCAATGTGTGTCAGTTTTGTTTATATGAGTCATGGTGTATTTTTTTGGTTGCTTCCTGGTCGACCATAGCAATTCACTGGTCTTGGACTTGGTTGTTGTGTACTTGGCCTTGCTGTGTCTTCATTTGTACATATATGTGTCTTTCCATTATCATGTATATATATATATATGCATTCATGTATGTATATATATATGATTGCTATTGCTTCTGGTCATTTTCTTGCACCATTTGAATGTTGGTTTCACTGTGTTCGAGTTTTATATGGTATTTGTTAATCTGCAGCAGTACTCCTTATTTCTATTTTGCTAGTGCACTTGTATTCTTTGTCATGTGTAGTGCCACTGTGGCCTCAGATTCATCATATATTATCATTCCCCTTGTAGTGGTAGTTGTATATTTGCTTTGCCCTTGAATTCATGTGGTGGCTGCATTTTTGTTGCAGTTCTGCCCTTGAATACTTGTGGTAATTGCAGTTTTCTTATGTTGCAGTTGTGTTGAGTCAAGTGGCTTGACCTTCTTGCATTTGTGTAGTAGCTGCTGTCCATTTTGATTTGGCTAGCTATATTTGTATATTCGAACTTGAATCATTTTTGCTGCGTCAATCTGTTTAAATGGTTGCCTTAATTTGTCACCTGTTTGTTCAAGTTTGCATATATAGGCATAAATATATTTATATGTGTGTATGCATATATTATTGGATTTGTACTGTCTTGAATCTGGTTTATCTGATGGCATTAAATTCAGAGTACTTTACATTGCTCTGAGAAAATTTTGTGGCTCATGTGCATGTCGAATTGATATTGCTCTTTGTAGTTGCTTTTGATTCATGTATGGTCTGCGGCATTTTGTCCCACTGGTGTCTGCACCTTGTATTCGTGATGCAGTGCATTTGATTGGATTTTGAGAAAACACAGTTTGAAGAATAATTGGGTTTGGCACTGATTTTGTTTCTGGTCATTTTAAATTCGAACTGCAGGCGATACTTTGAACTGCAGTTGTTTGAATTCAAATATTTTGTTTTGAAAAAGAAATATATTTTAATGGTTGCACATGCTCGATCCATTTTAATGTTGATGGCCTTGTGCCTTTGGGACAATTGCAGTTTGGTTATGAACTTTGTTTCTCAACACAGCCATTCTTGTCTGTGTGCTTTAGCATATTGTTGCTATGTTAGTTCGACTCTGGTCATTTTATATTCATTCCTGAGCATTTCGACCTGCCGTTTTGTTGCATATATATATATATATATGTTCCTACATTGGTTGGTCTGGCTATTTTTGTTTCATATCTGTCCATATCTTCTGATATGCTCGGAGTCTCTATTCGGCCATATTTATAGTATTTGGTCTGGGCAGTGTTGTATTGTGACTTGTACGTTGATTTGTATACTTGAGTTGAATCCCGCTTAAACACTCGGGTTTGACCTTGTGCTCGTTTGTGAACTTCCGTGGATCTTTTGTGCATTCTATATTCTGTAGTGGTGAGGCAGTACACGCGTGCGTGTACTGCAGCCACACAGGTTTAACGTTTTAAATGTGGCGAGGCCGTACACGCGTGCGTGTACTGCAGCCCTACTAGATTTGATGTTTTAAGTTGATGTTTTTTTATTGATGGAAATTGTTTATGTTGCCAATTCAATATATTTTGAATCGCATTTTGATTTGGTTAAATTTAATGATTTTGTTGTTAATTGCTGTTTAGGCAATTCTGATTTTTTTTCTTTCTAAATTATCTTCATTAATTATCCCTTCATCTATCTTCGTTAATAATTTGAATCTACTAATTCATTGTTTAACACTGTTAAGTGTTATATTTACCATTATCCGATTTCTTGTTAAAGGATCGGATAGGTGAATTTATATTTGACTGTCGTCTAATTGTTATTTAATTATTATTGCTTCTGTGCATTAATAATTGAGTTTGAATTAGACTGACCCGTGTATTATTTTCTTTTGAATGTAATACTCGGGTAAGACCGAGTATTTTGCAGCTTGAAGATTTTCGGGCAGCGAAGTTAGAGAGAGGGGGAAAACGCTTACTTTAGCTTTTTGGGGATTTTTGTACTTAGAGAAATATTCCGCTGTACAAATTTAATGCATTGTATAAACTCTGATATATGTACAAAAATTCATTTATGTGAAATATAATTATTCTGTGTTTCTGTGGTTGATTATGTTTAAACCTTATAAACTAAATAACAATCCGTCATTTTGAACATTTCAAGTTGGTTTAATTACCGACTGGGGGCGGTCAGAAGGGCGGGTCGTTACAAAAGTGGTATCAGAGCTTTGGTTTATACAAAGCTCAGTTTATGATGTTTAATATGAATAGTTACTAGAATCATTTTAAAGAAAATATTTTTCAAATCTAAAGAAGTATAAATTGTTTTCTTTGAAAAATAAAAGGTATCTTGAAAATTCAAATCCTTTTTGGAAATTCCCCTCTCTAAATTTAGGTTTACGATAGTTTCTCTTCGATAAGGTCTCCTTAGATTTGAGTCCCGATCATTCGAAAACCCATTATCGAATTGCTGAGATTTATGAAAAATAAAATATAAGTGAAGTGAATTAATGAATTGGTTTAAACAAATATTTTGGATATCTCCAAAGTAATAATTGTGAAATAAAATGACATGTCAATTTAGTTATAGCCAAGGGGATCATTGAACTATAACTTGGGAATTTGATTCTGAATTCTTTTGAAATTGATTTCAAATGTTTTGAAGAACAATACTAGTAGTATATACAGGATGAAAAAAATTTCAAGTAATTTTTCAAAATATTTTCGAAAATAATAAAATAAAATAAATTTTGTTTTTATGTTTCAAGCAAAGTTTAATACGCAAGTATGTATATATATGTATATTTCAAATGTTTGAAATAAAATACGGAGTTGAATCTCAAGTTTGGTTGAATAACAATAATCCTATATATCAGGATAATGTAAATTTGCAAATTGTCTTGGGGAAATGATTGAATAATCCAACCTCTGCTAATAAGGATTGTAAATTTTGATAGGAAACTTCGAAAATATCTTGTTAATTAAAATGGCGAAAACCGAAGCATAAAAAGCAGCACGCCGTGAACAAAGAGCAATTGCCCGTAGAGAAGCAGCAGTGGCACGTGCGAAAATCGAAAGGAAAATAAATGAAAGGCAAGGACCTGGTCCCTATGATGATGTTATCTGTTATCGATGTCATAAAAAGGGACATTATGCCATTATGTGCCGAGAAAAGAGAAAGAAAAGGAATGTGGATGACCGGTTCGCTCGTCCTGAGATTGTGTGTTTTAAATGTCAGGGGGAAGGGCATATTCTTAATCATTGCCCTAAAGTGAAAAGGAAGAAGCGCGCACTCGATTTACCCGTCGACAGATTGGCAATCTGCTACCATTATCGTCAGACTGGACATATAGCCAGAAACTGCACCTAAAGGCAACATGCAGCCCGATCAGCTAGAGTGAAAAGTGTAAGGATGATAGATAAGGATGGAAACATCTCATATTCTTGCGGGAACTGTAGGAATTGGGGACATGTAGATTTTGAATGTGTTAATCCTCCTTTAATACAACTTGAAATAGTTTAAACCGAAGAGGGAAGTTTGGCAAAGATACGTACTACCAGGCAGGAAGTCGATAGTCCTCAATAATTCTGAATCTTAAACCAATCAGTATATTTGAAGCAATCAATATATTTTGTAATACTTTCTTTTGTAATCCAAAATCTTCTATGTACGTATTTTAAAAGTATTAAGCTATGGATAGTTGTACGGAAAGAAGTATTTTAATAAAATAGCGCCTTGGGAAGGAAATTTATTTGTTGACTTAACTGTATGAATCAAATTAGTTTTGATGTAAAGCTTATATTTCAAGTTTAAACTAATGCCTAAAATAGTTAATGTGGAGATATAAATCTAATGGAACCAAGTCGATGAAGGATTGACTAAAGAATTAATTGATTATTTTTGGAAATAGAAAGCAAATGCAAAGTTCAAATGGAATTTAGATTTCAAATTGAAGTTGTCAACATGATAATCCATAATAGGTTTAATAGATTCAGTGATGAATTTGAATTTGAGCATCAGAGAATTAAGTTAAGTGAAAAACTTAATATTGAAAAGTTTGAAATCGGTTTAAAACCAATATTGTGAAAAGTATGCGGAATTCAAACTATGAAATAAGTCCAAGTGTTGAATTTGTTAAACGATGTATATCCACGATTTTGGATAGTGGACAATCTTTTGATAAAAGTGTAGAAATACTGAATTGGGTAAATAAGGTATATTCACGATTTTGGACAGCGAATATATTATTGAATAAACGGGTATGATTTGGAGAAGTGAAATTTAAAAGAATGAAGTTAATTGTTTTAAAGGATGTTTTAAAATGTATTAACTATCGAATACATAGATTTCAACATTCATTGTCGAAATAGACGTTTTCGAGAAATAAGGAAATGGTGGACTATAACACTGTTGTTATAGTAAATGGTTTCCGAAAGGAAATGTTTTATATAGTATTGGGATTTATATATCTATCTTAAATTCGAATCCCTATACTAGTGATTTTGAGTTGTCGTAACAATGTTTTACGCAACATTCGTTTTGACTCGAATAAATGTGTTTAAAAGAACGCTTTCCTTAAAGAATGGAATATATACTTAATTATGATTTAAGTATATTGAATATTTTTCAAGTGTTGAAAATAAATGGATTTGTGAATTACTTATTATTAAATAAGTATGGAAATGTTTTCCAATATGAAATGGAAGGTTTGAAATTCTATCTTTTAAAGATAAATTGAAAAGTGAATATCTGAAATTTGTTTCAAATGGTTAAGTGTGGAAAATTGTACATATCTTGTAAAGATATTTATGTGAAATTTTAACAATTAGTTCAACTTGAAATTTTTCAAAAAGATTGAATCTTGAGTTAAATTGAGTTTAACTTCGACACTTAAAACAATATAAGTTGAGCTTTGAATTTCGGATAGTCGGTTTGGATTGTATGTCTAACATGGTGAATTGATGACATAGCAATTGATCTCTATTAAATATATATCTGTGGTGGCGGAGAATTTATTCTTTTAGCTATATACACCCTTCTCTGAGACGTACGAGCTTAGAGGTTATATATCGGTAGACATTAATTATGTGTTGAGAATTGACGATGTAACGTGAAATCCAAATCGAATGTGAAGTCGGTAATAAATTGAATTATGAATTTGAATTGGGTTTGAGATAACCTTAAATTTCCAAATCGATTTAGGGGAAAAATTTACATTGGTAAAGAGATGGAAAATTTAGAAATCCTCTATTTGTTATGGGTATGGGATATTGTGGTTTTCGGAACTTATATATGAGAATGTAGTAAATTCGAAAACCATCAGTTTGGAAAGTCATTATTATGGAAATCCTATGTAAGTTTACATAGGTATGATATGTACGATAGGTGAAATGAAGTACTATATGTATATGACATTATGTTTTCTAAACTGAGGATATGGAAAAGTACCTTCCATTTAAAATTTGTGAAGGTGTTGGAACTCGATATGAGTGTCCATTTGAAATTCATAGCTACGTAGAATTTCCATAAGTTGGAGTATCCATTTGGATTAGAATCCCTCATGATGGATCATCGTGATGGGATCATGTGAATTGACGATGATGTATGCTAGCGTAATTCATGGGGCGTGATGCCTACAGTTACAAGTGATTCCACTGGGATAGTGGCGCAACCGCCGCGTAAACTGCGATCTAGATGCCAAAGCGTAATTTGAGGGGCGAGATGCCTATGGTCACAAGCGATTCTACTGGGATAGTAGCGTAACCGCCATGTGAACCGCGATCTATGGCAACATTCATGGCGAAATTCAAGAGATCTGAAATCTACAGATTACAAGCGATTCTACTGGGATAGTAGCGTAACCGTCGGATAAACCGTGATCCATGGGGGAACGTGCTTTCCATATCCATTTTTTTAAAAAGATTTTTTAGTATTTTCACTGGGAGTTGAAGCAAGTATATTTAGTACTTGGAGATTTTTAGTCCTGCGCCTGGCCAGCGTATGCCTAATGTCTGTAGGAACGACAATAGACTTGTTAAACTTCGAGTTAGCAAGTATTTTCAAAACTTTAGATAGCAAATCAATAGTCTGAAATTAGAATTACATAATTCCAACCTAATAAACTAAGGAAGAAGATCTTTAAAATATCTTGAAAGTCCACAACTTTGGAAAAATAATATGATATGCAAATCTCTAACATGAAGAATTTCAAGTTTAAAACCGAGTTTTGTAAGTCGAAAATTTTGGTAAAAGACTTTTACATCTTGATTGTAGAAATAATGAACAAAGCTAGTGAGATAAAACTAATGGAATGAATCCTATATTTATTTTTAATAAGTTTCGAACTTGGTAAAATTGTGTAGGGTATAAATATCGGTGAGATTTTAGCAATCATTTTTCCTAACTTATAATTTCGGGACGAAATTCTTTTAAGGGGGAAGATTGTAACGACCCTGAATTTTGAACAATTTAAATTGAAAATATTTAATTAATTTTAAATATTTGAATGATGGTTTGACTTGAATTTCAAATTATCAGAATGAATTTGGCGATTAAATTTTAGAATTTAATCTATTGAAAGTTGAATAAAATTTGAATCTTCAATTTTAAGCTGATAAAAAATAATTTAAAAAGCTTAGAAAATTCACATTGATAATACTGAAGATAATAGAAGCTTCAGAATTGAATTTGAAAATGATTTGTTCAGTTTTGAAATTTTATCGTTTAAATTAAATTTAAAAATAGCTTTCCGAGGCATAGTCTCGGAATTCGACGAAACCAGTTCCATTGGATCCGAAATATTGAATTATTACCGGATTTCAAATTTCGTATTTATCGGTGTTGTTTTGTGAGCATACGACACCTAAATGCGTTGAAATTTGTGTCGAAAAACAAATTGAATTTAAAATAAAAAAATAAAAATAAAATATAATAAACATATTTAAGTATAAACAAGCCAAGCTAATAAATGCAAACATATCTATCATCACAACTTCATACCAGCCGAAGTCAACAAGCATGACATAAGTAACATAAGGCACCAAGACATTTAATGCCAACATCTTTGGCCACGAACTCGTGTCCCCTTCCCCCTTCCTCATAAAATACCCGATACCCCCACCCCTTTCATTTGCATTCATTTGAAAACCCTAGAATAAGAAAAAAAATTAAAAATGGCGGCCTATCTTCGTTCGTCTTCCTCTTCACTCCAAAGCTAGGGCTTGGTTGAATCAAAGGCGCCGGCTTCAAATAGTTCGATCGATCGACACCTTCTTCGCCTCGCTCGCGACCGCTTCAAGCTAAGGTGAGTGATACTTGTCACTCACATCTAATTCGAACTCCATGATTCTTTTGTTTCTTTTCTTTGTATAATTTTGTTTCTGTTTAACATGACTTTGGTCACTTGAGTTTTCGGCTGTTAAATTGTGGTTCGATATTGTTGATTTCTCTGATGTTTTCTATTCACTCGGGTTTGAATACTTGATTGACTTTTGGCTCTGGATGGAAACTGCTACAAGTGAATTTATTTGACGATGTTGATTTCGTTTGTGGCCACCAGGATTTCGATTCCGATAACATCGGTCACTTGATTTCGATTAAATGTTGAGATTTATCTCTGACCTTTTCCAATTCGTATATATTTTGTGATGCTTGCTTACTGATATTCACGGCATCAGTTTCCTTTGACTTCGGTATCCTTTGTTGGCCACGGCTTGGATTTTTGACTTGGTGATGAAGGTTGACTCATTCATCATTGACTGTGACGATTTTTGGTTGAACTTCTGGCTTTGACTTGGTTTTCCATTGGCCTGTAAGTTTGATCGCTATTCATCATTGAAATTTAGTAGTTGCATTAGTTTCCACTCACGTACAGTGCTTGATTTTGTTGACTTATTCAATTTGAAATTTCAGATATGTTTTGACGATTTTGTAATTGAAGCTTGCACTGGTTTATATATATGAGTTGTTTCACTTTATCGATGATACTCTGACTGTTGAGGCAGTGAAATTGTAATTTGAGTCTTCATTTAACAGTGCTGTGCACCTGATTTTTATCACTTGACTTCGAGTTGGAAACTCTGTTGATTCTGTCCACAATGAACCTTTACTGACTTGTTTGGTTTACTTGGGTATCTCGGTTTTAAACATTTGCTGGCTTCAGCTCATATATACTTGGTTTGTATATGACACTCCAATGTGTGTCAGTTTTGTTTATATGATTCATGGTGTATTGTTTTGGTTGCTGCCTGGTCGACCATAGCAATTCACTGGTCTTGGACTTGGTTGTTGTGTATTTGGCCTTGCTGTGTCTTCATTTGTACATATATGTGTCTTTCCATTATCATGTATATATATATGCATTCGTGTATGTATATATATGATTGCTATTGCTTCTGGTCATTTTCTTGCACCATTTGAATGTTGGTTTCACTGTGTTCGAGTTTTATATGGTATTTGTTAATCTGCAACAGTACTCCTTATTTCTATTTTGCTAGTGCACTTGTATTCTTGGTCATGTGTAGTGCCACTGTGGTCTCAGATTCATCATATATTATCACTCTCCTTGTAGTGGTAGTTGTATATTTGCTTTGCCCTTGAATTCATGTGGTGGCTGCATTTTTGTTGCAGTTCTGCCCTTGAATACTTGTGGTAACTGCAGTTTTCTTATGTTGCAGTTGTGTTGAGTCAAGTGGCTTGACCTTCTTGCATTTGTGTAGTAACTGCTGTCCATTTTGATTTGGCTAGCTATATTTGTATATTCGAACTTGAATCATTTTTGCTGCGTCAATCTATTTAAATGGTGGCCTTAATTTGTCACCTATTTGTTCAAGTTTGCATACATAGGCATACATATATTTGTGTGTGTGTATGCATATACTATTGGATTTGTACTGTCTTGAGTCTGGTTTATCTGATGGCATTAAATTCAGAGTACTTTACATTGCTCTGAGAAAATTTTGTGGCTCATGTGCATGTCGAATTGATATTGCTCTTTGTAGTTGCTTTTGATTCATGTATGGTCTGCGACATTTTGTCCCACTGGTGTCTGCACCTTGTATTCGTGATGCAGTGCATTTGATTGGATTTTGAGAAAACACAGTTTGAAGAATAATTGGGTTTGGCATTGATTTTGTTTCTGGTCATTTTAAATTCAAACTGCAGGCGATACTTTGAACTGCAGTTCTTTGAATTCAAATATTTTGTTTTGAAAAAGAAATATATTTTAATGGTTGCACTTGCTCGATCCATTTTAATGTTGATGGCCATGTGCCTTTAGGACAATTGCAGTTTGGTTATGAACTTTGTTTCTCAACTCAGCCATTCTTGTCTATGTGCTTTAGCATTGTTGCTATGTTAGTTCGACTTTGGTCATTTTATATTCATTCCTGAGCATTTCGACCTGCCGTTTTGTTTCGTATATATATAGACACACACACACACACACACACACATATATATATATATGTTCCTACATTGGTTGGTCTGGCCATTTTTGTTTCATATCTGTCCATATCTTTTGATATGCTCGGAGTCTCTATTCAGCCATATTGATAGTATTTGGTCTGGGCAGTGTTGCATTGTGACTTGTACGTTGATTTGTATACTTGAGTTGAATCCCGCTTAAACACTCGGGTTTGACCTTGTGCTCGTTTGTGAACTTCCGTGGATCTTTTGTGCATTCTATATTCTGTAGTGGCGAGGCAGTATACGTGTGCGTGTACTGCAGCCACACAGATTTAACGTTTTAAATGTGGCGAGGCCGTACACGCGTGCGTGTACTGCAGCCCTACTAGATTTGATGTTTTAAGTTGATGTTTTTTATTGATGGAAATTGTTTATGTTGCCAATTCAATATATTTTGAATCGAATTTTGATTTGGTTAAATTTAATGATTTTGTTGTTAATTGCCGTTTAGGCAATTCTAATTTTTTTTCTTTCTAAATTATCTTTATTAATTATCCCTTCATCTATCTTCGTTAATAATTTGAATCTACTAATTCATTGTTTAACACTGTTAAGTGTTATATTTACCATTATCCGATTTCTTGTTAAAGGATCGGATAGGTGAATTTATATTTGACTGTCGTCTAATTGTTATTTAATTATTATTGCTTCCGTGCATTAATAATTGAGTTTGAATTAGACTGACCCGTGTATTATTTTCTTTTGAATGTAATACTCGGGTCAGACCGAGTATTTTGCAGCTTGAAGATTTTCGGGCAGCGAAGTTAGAGAGAGGGGGAAAACGGTTACTTTAGCTTTTTGGGGATTTTTGTACTTAGAGAAATATTCCGCTGTATAAATTTAATGCATTGTATAAACTCTGATATATGTACAAAAATTCATTTATGTGAAATATAATTATTCCGTGTTTCTGTGGTTGATTCTGTTTAAACCTTATAAACTAAATAACAATCCGTCATTTTGAACATTTCAAGTTGGTTTAATTACCGACTGGGGGCGGTCAGAAGGGCGGGTCGTTACATATAAGGAATCTTCCTTATTATGCCTTAAAATAATAATTAGCCTATATAAGAGTTTCCTCTTATTTTTGCCTCAAAATCAGTTACCTTTCTAATGAGGGAAATAAATAAAAATAAACGCCTAATTAACTATGCCATATACAAATAATTATACATTAATTACCTTAATAGAGATAAATAAATATTCGCATCTAATAAATCTAAATGCATGGATTTTATGCTCTAAACTAGCGTTAAACGTCAATTACCTAACCAATTATTATTACAAGTCCTTTTTCTTCAATTTTCTAAGATTTCATGGAATCCTAATGACCAAAACAGGGAATAAATATTCATAGCCAAAACTGCAATAACAGACTTGTAAATAAAATAGAAAGTCAATTTATTACACCACTTCAATATAATATCTTAAAAAAATTAGAATGGTAATCTAAACCTCATATTCTATTCAACTCCTCTTTTACAATGAAATGGATAAGAATAAGTGGTGTAAATTACGAATCGATTTCATAATCTAAACCCCTTACTCTATTCAAGGATCATAATTTGATCCAAAGAAGGAGGAGAAGTGGAAAAGACTTTGAAATTATCAAAAATTACATAAATGAAACAAATTCAATCGAGTTAATGTAAATAATTAAAATTTTCAATATAGAATTGAAATTTCGAAATGAAAAGAAATTCTTTCAAAATACCAAAATCACTAAGGCATATTCAAATCTGAAAGAAATAAACTAAACAATTGCTGAAAAGAAATACTAAGGTTTGCACTTACAGATTAGCATTAGCTTCACTCAAATGGATTTGTAGCCTTTCGATCTCTTCTAAATCTCCCTCTTTTGATATATACACACACACAATAGGGAAAAGATATATATATATATATATATATATATATATATTCATTAGATTCATAATAATTAGAGAAGAGTAGACTGAAGAAAGAAGAAACAAATAGGAAATAAGTTGAATCCTTATCTGAATTCTCTATGGAGTTTCTGAATCTTATTAGAGAGATAGCAATGGCAAAGTTCTGTCGTATTCCCCAAAATAATATGAATAAAAATGGAGATGATAAGGTTTTATTTTAGGAGTTGAAACACACCAGAACCATAGGATGGTGGTAGGTAGAATATAGGTAAATCTGGAGCATACAACTATATAAAATAGTGCTTCAAACCCTAGCCGCCACATGCAACTTCTATGGCCAAGTGGTCGATTATCCTTGGGCGATCGGTTGACCGCTACGGTCGACCAGCTGACCTATTTAGGTCGACCGCTCTTTTGTTAGGGGCGTTTATTTATTTCCGCTGTTGTATTATTTTATTCCCTTATTAACTTTTTGACGTTAAGTGTTAGTCAAACTTTACTTAGCCGCCAAGCTATTTGAAATTTAAACCCTAAATTTGATTTCTTAGATGAATTTGAATTCAAACTAAATTAATTTAAATATGAGAACTTCAAATGATCATAACTTCTTTTTTGAGCTCCGTTTTCAGCATATTATATATAGAAATAGATCAGAATTTTGTCACGAACACAACAGAATAACTTTCGCGGTTAAATTCTAACTTTTATAAAATTTTCATGTCCAACCCTTATCATATTTGATTTAATTTACTCTATTTATTTATGGTTCATTTTACAGGGTGCTATGTTAACAGTTAGACGAAAAGAGTGAATAAAAATTTTAGGAGATCCATTAAGAGCTTGCATCATGGATTTTGGAGGACCTTGGAGAAGGTAGAAGTGTTTAAGCGGTAAATGAAGAACGCACAGGACTGTTAGGAGTCCCAGGCTGACAGGAGAAAATAGGAATAGGAGTTTCTAGTTGAGACATGGTATTCACCAAGGTTTTCCCTCTTAAAAAGATTAAGATGTTTGGTATATCTGGGAAGTTGGTGCCTACGTTAAGCTTTCCCAAATTTAGAGAGGGTAGAGAAACTTGCTTATGGAGTGGAGCTTTTGGACTAGTTAGCGGTAGTCCATGGCATCTTTCATGTTCCATATTTAAGTAAATGTCTACATCACAGTGCCTCGGTAATAGGGCCTGATCGGTTAATTGATGTTGAAATGGAGCCCATCGCCCTCCATGCCATTGCATGCATTATGGAGCATGGTATTAAGAGGCTTCATAACAAAGGTATTAGGTTAGTTTGAGTTTAATGGAGAGATAACCCAGTGGAAAGCACATGAGAAACCGAAGAAAAAATGAATGTTTCTCACCCTAAGCTTTTCTCTGGTAAACTTTTCTCTTCAAAACTATAGGTTTTTGGTTGCATCGTGTTTACTAAATTGGATGTAGGAGATGGTTGCCACACTTTTCACTGTTAGTTTGGCACTCATATTGAACTTTATGTATATTTAAGATGTTTGCATACATGCCTATATGTCACGATCTTGCATTCATGCTAGGATTGAGCTCACCTATAGTGTGTTTGCATACTTAATCCTAATACATTTTTGGTTATGTAGATTTTTGTGTAGATTATTATAAATAAATTGGTTGTATAACATGATTGTTGAGTGCGCGTTACACAATATTCACTTGGTAATTCCAGAGGCGAAATCATTTTCAAGGGTGGAGAATGTAACATACCAAAAAAATTTAAATAAGAAATTTAATAATTAAAATAAGATTAAAAATGAAAATTTTGTGAATGACAAAATTTGATCATGGGAGCTGCACCATCGTGTCCAAGTCGATTTTCTGATCAATTTTCATATATAATATGTTGAGATTGGAGTTTAAATGAAAATGTTACGGACGTTTGAAGTTTTCGAGTTTAAAATAATTTAAAATTTATAATATGTGGAAATTCAAAAAGTTTGAAATTTGAATTTGAACAGTGCCTTGAGCTGGAAATAACGTTAAGTATAACGTTAAAATCAACAGAAATTAAATCAAGTAATTAGGGCAATAAAACAATGGAAAGAAACAAAACGATAAAAATTAAAGGGGATTGGTCGACCGCCCAAGAGGCAGCAATCGAACGGTGGCTGCGTTTGGGTGATGAAATCCCTAAGCTAGAATAGGCTGGATTTGTTTATTTTATTCCAACTGTTCTCGTACCTTCTCACATCTATAAATAGACCCCTAAACCCTCACTTTTCCTTCATAAAATTTTATGCAACGGCGAAGCTCTATCAAAATCATTACTCTTAGGTTTTCAGAAACAGTAAACTTTCTGATAAGTAATTCTAATTTCTAATTTCTAATTTCTAATCTCTAATTAAATTTTCAATATTTATCCTCTCCATTCTTTGATTTTTGAAATCTAATACACACACATAATCTATTTGTTGCATACTAAAAAGAGGGAAGATCTGATAGAGAATTAGGGGTGGTGTAAATCAGATCTCAACGTTTTCTTCTTCTTTATCAGATTCCAGAATCAGTTAGGATTTTCTAATAAAACGTTTAGATATTAATTCTTTTGATTCATGATTCTACTCCTCTTTAGTTCTGATTCTAAGTCCAATTTCTACGTACAGTTCACTTTGTTGTATATTCTAGGAGAGGGAGATCTGAAAAAGAACTAGGCGTGGTGGAATTAAATTCATTAGGAAATAAACCGTTCTCTATGAGTGGAAATATCAAGTTTTCAAATTTTTGCAATTAAATAATGTTTATTTGGATTTGATGTATGTCTTGAGAAATTTTGGTAAACGTAAACATAACATTTATAACAACCAGAATTTCCCAAAATATATGTCAATCTTTGAATATGTTGTGTAACGACCTATATTTTTAACAGTTTTAAATTATTGGATTTGATACAATTATTGAATGAAATTGGTTAAAAATAAAATTTAACGAATTATTAATATTGTTGTATTGAGTAATTAAATTGTTTAAATTTATGTCGTAATTATTTAAATAATGGAACTCTGTATTTTATGTGAATAAAAATGGCATCGAAAATTGATTCAAATTTTATATAAATATGAATGAAGATCAATTACTTCCAAAATTTGATTTAAATATGAAGAATTAGAAATTGAAAATGTTATATTTTAAATCGACGAGTAAAAATAGCCATTTTGTTCACTATCTCGGATCCCGATGAAACTAGTTTCACCGGATCCGTAATAGTGAATTATTGTAGGATTTCAAGTTTGGTAGGGATCAGACTTGTCATTTGGCAGTGCGAGCTTGAAACTCGTAGAATTTAAATTTAGAATTTAAATAAAATAATTTGATTTAAAAAGCTATCTTCCACATATAATCGAATTAGGCCTCGGACTAGTTCCATCGTGTTCGGAATGGGGGTAAAACATTATAAACGCCTAGCAACACGCTTCGTTTGGAGTTAGGATTCGCGCGGGCCAAATCGGGCGAGATAATTCATATTTAAATAATATAATGAAGTCAAACTTCCACACTGTTGTACACATCTCAGCCTTTATTGCTTTTAACCTACATTTACACTCTTTTTTACCCTTTGTCCAAAATCGAGATCCTAATAAAAAACCAAAAATCAGATCGATCAATTGGAAAAAACTAAATCGCGATTGATTCGCACTCGCGCGAGGCTGAACTCAGGAGGGCAAGGCGGCATTCAGGGGAAGGAGTCGACTTGGCGAGTTCGATTGGGTTTAGATTTTTGGGTCACGATTATCACGTTCGCATACACGAAAGTGGAGGAGGCACACAAGGCGATGGCGGTGGTGGCCAAAGGGCCGCAGTGGAGGAGCCATTACGTTAACAAGGAAAAAAAGAATTTTGCAGCAAGTCATGACCTAGATCGGGAAAAAGGAGGAGGAAAGCATGTAGTTTACGTGAACCAGGGAGATAAGGGTGAGTTTTTCTTTTTATTATTTATTTTATTGTTAGTTGTTAATTTTTATTATTGTTATACTAATTCATCAATAACTTTTCTGTATGATATCCGATTCAATCGAAATGAGCAACGCTGGATTCATATTGACAACGACTTCAGCTTGGAATCGAAGTGAGATTTATTTAAAGCTGAATTTTATTTTTGTTTCAAATGGTAGGTGAGTGCTTTTACGCTCACGTTTAACTATTATATTTTATGTTAGTAAAATTTATATCATAAAGTAATTTGAATTTATTAATGGTCGTTGGATAAATTTAAATTAAAGTTTAATTAACATTTTAATTAATTGATAGAATTTAAATTGAAAGTTAAAATTGAATTAGAATTTAACTGCTAGTAAAATCCCTAATTTATCGATAATTGGTTGATTTTTGTGCTTATTGACTACTTGGATGATGGATGGTGATGGAAGAAATTTGATTTATATTTTGGATGTTTGGATGTTTATTTATATTTGATATATCCTGTTATTATCCTGTATATTGTTTACAGCTTACAAAACTATAAATTGAATTATTTCAAATAAATTAAGAAATTGGTGGAAATGATATATACCTATGGAATTTATTTTGAATTTAAATGATACATATCTATTCCTGAAATTAAATTGAAATAATTCATTCACTTGGCCTTAGGATAGAGAATTATATACGGACACCGAATTGGTTAAATTAAATGATTTTAAAATATTAATTTAAATTATTTTAATGATTTGGTTTTAAGGAAAAAAATTGAATTTATGGAAATCAAATTTATTGTTGAATAGGAACTCGGAATGTTGAAATTTAAATTTGAAATAGGGATGTTTTAAACAATTGAAGTGAGATTTGAAGTTATAATCGAAATATGATGTGAATTTCAGAAATTGATTTGTTTTAAAAGATTGGACTTTTATTCGAACTTTGAAAATTGCTAAGTAAAAGTGATATAAAACAGTAATTCGAAATTGAGCTCGTAATTCAATTATATTTAAATATTTGGATTTTTAATTTGGATATTGAAGGAAAATTTGGTTTAAGTTTTTTAATCGATATGTTGAAAATGGACTCAGAATTTGAGATAAATCGAAATGGTTTAAAATTTGGAATTAGAGTTGAAATTAATTTGAAATTGGAATTTAAATTAATTTGACATTGGAATTGAAATTAGTTTGCAATTGCAATTGAAATCAACTTGAAATTGAAATTGAATCAATTAAACCGAAATGGAAATCGGAATTGATTTGAATTAGGAAATTTGAAATTGAATCGGTTTGAATTTGTAACTATTTGTAAATGAATTAATTTAGTATAACGATTTAAAATCCATCTTCTTTAAATATTCAAATTATTTTGTTTTTCTAAAATATTTTACTGTATAAACCATTTTTATCACTCAAACTATTTTCTATTAAACTATTTCAACTATTTAACTATTTTAAACTATGTAAACTATATTCTAAAATTCAAACTGGTCAAAAGAGTGAAATGTTTATATTTAAATCTTGGATTTAAATGCGGATTGGGTTAAAGTGAATTAATCCAAAATTGTAATTCGAATCAAGTTTTGACATGAAATCGATATACCAAATTGAATTAATATTTGAAATAAAAATATGTTTTTAAAGCGAATATGATGATTTCAAAATGAGTATGGTATATTTTGAGTAAATACAATAATTTCGAAATGGATTTGATTTTTGAAATGTATATGATATTTTGATATCAAGCACAAATTATTTTCGAAATGTAAAAGTACCAATCGGCATGTAAAACGACGTTTGGTTGTTAAAGAGATCGGGGCCTCTGATTGGCATACTCTCTGTCAATATTGGATGGGTGCACCTTTTTATCGTTTGGACCGATTGTCGCGGTTAGCCACGGATGGGTTGCGACCTGCCAAAAAGGGTAAACCGGTAGAATCCTACTTTGGGCATTGCCTCTCGTAACTTGTCATATTTATCCCTATACGAGCCCATTACGACTTCGGTTTAAAACTGTACAAATGTGTTAAGGTGGATCAATGTAAAGCCTTAACACTATTTTGATATTTATTTTACTAATAGACATTACTATCACGGCGTATACTATTATATATAAATAGTTTAACGGATCCTTAGGAGATGGAGAATCCCGTAACATCTCTTAAGTTATTGCAGTTATATTTTGTGATATTGATTTGATTTACATAAGAGTATTTTAGTCCTGACTCGAGTGTTTTGTCTTTTAATTATGCTCGGATTAGTCCTGAGTTTTTTAAACGTATTGAGGATCAGTTTATGGAGGACGAAGATGAATATGGTATGTTATTACTATTTATTATCCCCTGCATCATGCTATTCTGCTGTATTGTTTACTTATCCCTGATGTATATATATATATAACTCTGACAAATGTGTATAGATTATGATCAAATGTATAGTAAACAGCTTCATGAACTGTTATTTGAGTATTATATTTTATCGTTTCTCCTGTGAGATTCTGTATTTGTTTTCTTCTTCTTTTCTTATTTTTCTTATTGTAACGACCCACAAATCCGTACCCCTTGAGTCAACACCATCAATCAACTCAAGTTGAACAGAAATATGAACCATTTGGGTTAAAGAAGAAGAGGTAGAAGAAGAGAAAACAGAAAACAACAACAGATTCTTACCATCGCAGCGGAAAAAAATATAATAGGTAATCATAGATCTTTACACCAAAACAATACTATATCTGTTTATACATACATCATCACGGTACATCATCAGAGTGCCACATCAATAACATACAACTGGATACACAGCGGAATAATAATCAAATATGGAAGTACGTATCGCCATCTAGCTCGTCTCCTGAGCTCCACAGCATCCTTTCCTGTATTCTATAATACTCGGTCTGACCCGAGCATTATAGTTAAATAACACCCGAGTCAGTATGGAAAACCAGCGTGAGAAATCAAACTCAAATTGATTATTAAAGTTTCAAAAATTCTTTTGAAAACAAAAGCATCTCGTAAGACCATGCCACAAATAAACATGTCGGGTTTTTACCTTATGATAGCTAAAACACTTTATTATAAAATCCTCTGATATTATAATAGGGTCTATATACAAATACTTATTAAAATAGCCGAAATTGTTACATGATTAAATTCCAGCTACTAGACACAAAGTGGGTAATAAAAACAAATCTCGTAAAAGGCGCGTAGGGAGAATAGATTTCCAACTAATGACTAGGCACTGGGGTACCACCTGTCACGGTACGTGGCCTAGATCACAATACCGAGGATCACTCCCGACCCCCTGCAACACAAGACCCGAACTATCCTTACTGGATAATCCCGAGTAAGATCACCCCACGGTTGGGATCAACAACCGCACCACTAAGCCGAAATAAAAAGGGACATCTAGACAGTGATGACCTTACCCGGAAATGGGTGCTGCCCACCAAGCCTTGCTGCATAACCCCTGATTTTCAGTCATTCCCGGTTGATGAGGCTTGAGGCTAAGCGTTACCTTTTAGAATATATCCCTTAGAATGCCCATCGTCCACCTGATGATGTTCCGAAAGCATTCATCCATACAAGTCTGTCCCGGGTTCGAACGGAACCGAAGGCACTATTTCTACTACATCCATTTTGGAAACATCCTCAAGATTAGTAGCAACTAGCCCTCACACTTCACTGCTCCAACTTCGAATCCAAATTCGTTTTTCCACGAAAATGTACAAACCGGATCGAAGTGGTTTTCGAGAAATAAATCCCGATCCTGGTCTCTTCGAAATGATCAACGTATTTGGCCAATATTGATAGTCGGTTGTTTAACTATCACTTAACATTCACAACAATCACCAAACAATAAATAATTTCCCAAATTATTTATTAATCCCAAAAATATCTTCACGAGATGCATTTCCCCTTTTCAAACCCTTTTGAAAATAGTTTCAAACTATCTTCCTTTCTCAGAATAAATTTTCCAAGTATTTTCTATTTCCACTGAAATCACCAAGCATAAAACTTTAGATTTTAGAATACTTTTAAAACACTATACTATAAAATATACTTTAAAATATTTAAATTAAAAACTACTTTAATACTTAATTAAAAATAATACTTTAGGAATATTTAAAATAAGGTTTCTTTATAAAATATAAAACTAGATTTTCTCCCTTAAAACAAAATACTAAGTCACCTTTAAATAATTACTACGATAACATATTTGAAAAATATTTACTTTAGAATTCAAACCTTTAGCAATATTAATTCTAAAACATGCTTTTTAAAACAAATTAAAACTTTTATCTTATATTTAAAAATTTGCTTTGAAAACGTACTTGGCTATCCAGGGAAATATACTTCTCTTCACATTCTTTGAAATAAATCACTATTTACTTTTAAACAAATGTTCCCATTCCTTTAATAAATTCCAATCGTGAATTTATTTTTCCAATTATCTGCTGATATATTACATTGCTTTTATAAACTCAGTTTATAAATTCCATAACCACATTCTCCTTTAAATTTCCAATTTCAACACTTGAATCAATTTCCAAATTGATTTCCAATTTACTCCCCTTTATTCCAAAATCTATTAATTTCAGATTTTATTCCTTAATTATGATTTAAAATACTTTTAACTAAAAATACCAATTTTAGATTTCTCAAATTACTTCTTAATCCTTTTAAATAAATTTAAACTTTAAATTTTAAAATAATTCTTTATTCCTTCAAAATAATATCACTTAATTTTACAATTCATTAATTTCTATTTATTCAAAATCTTTTTTTTCCATACTCGAAGTTATTTATTAGTATTTAATATCATTTCCATTTCTTTTCAATTCGTTCTTAATTTATTCAAATTTTCTATAATTATTTCGCTTACAAATTCACTTCTTTTATTTTCTTTCCAAAATCCAATTTATATATTTTTGGTAACTCATTATACCCAAATATATTCAATCAAACCATAGCATTCAATATTCCAATATAATTCATCACAGAATATCAAATAATCACAACAGAGGATATTGAATATTTTAAATAAATGTTGAGGAATCCAGTTGGATCCCTCCAACCTGTTTTTCCTGCATCCAAGATGTTAGCACAACATAAATACCAATTCCACTTTGAGGTGGAATATCGCGGTATATGGGATTAATATAAATCATCCGCTATTATGCGGCGCATAGGGTCTCATCCGCTATATAATGCGGGAAATCAAACATTCCAAGATATACTATATACTACTATATATAATATAACACAACAAATCCAATCAATCAATCAACTATTTAAATTTAACCATTTAATTTAAAATTAAAATTCAGCTGAGTGAGATTAACTCACCTTTTACTTTGCAATCCACTTCATTCTCGATTTGATTCCACGTTTTCAGACCTTGTAAAAACATTAGATGTTCTATTAATATTCGAGTCAATTGAGCAATTTAAATTTCCATTTGATAATTTAATTAACTAGTGATTTCATTTAAAACAATTTAAATTTAATTTTAGACTAATTCCCCTTTTAACAGATTTTCCCATTCCTTTAATAAATTATTTTCAGCAACCAAGGTAAATTTAGTTTATTAAATACATTATTTTAACAATAGCTAGCAAGTTTAAAATGTGACTGTAAATGTAATCAACTAATACTGTAAATTACTTTATAGAGACGGTCCTATATATAATTTCTGCTGCAATTACCTTTTCTTTTAGTAGACATATGTGTTGAATCAAAACTGATATAGTTTTCAAACTTTACTGTAGTCATTTTCTTTTATGGAAATAATAACCGAATTTTACTTACTACTTACATACATATATATTTAAATATATAAATAAATAAGAATAAATAAAACAACATATCGATATCTCACAGCAACCGCTCGAGGCCGTCACCACCTCCCCCTCCGTCGCTACTGGATCGGCACTGACAAAGCAATCTCGTGCTCGCACCCTTTGACCTCGCCTTCGAAGTCGACATCGTTTCCCCTAGGCGCCGCCGTACTCACGTCCAACCCTAGCCTCGACTGTCGTCGCCGAGTACTCCACGTTCGTGATTCAATGATGATAGATTCCACTTGAACCCTCGCGTGATAGGAATTTCCAGCGATTCGACCCCTCAGGCCTCATCGTTGATTCGAACGTGGCTTCAATCTCTTTTCTCGAACGAAATTCATTCGATTCGCTCCGAGTACTTGAGCGCGATGAGAGGAACGAATTTTTTTTTGAGTGCGATTGATTTGGGAAGAAAACGTGCTCGCGACCATGATTTTTTTAATAGCCGAGACTTTGACTGCACTCCTTTAGTTTCGGCCATTTTTATTTTTTTAGAGATCGAACTGATTTTTTCAATAGAGACGTATCTTTAAGGACCGAATTGCTTCCAAAGGAAGACAAGGTTGCATGCTTAGGAAAGGACTGGAAAGAATTTCTAACGTGAAATAAGTTTGACTAATCAAGTACAGTATTACTTATTTTTAAATTCAGATTCAAATAGTCACGAAAATGCAACTTACAATTTTGAATTCCTATCGAGGCGTGCCGCTAGGCGTTCCTAATGTTATATCCCTATTCCGAACGCAATGGAAAAGGTTTCGAGTCCTAATTCGATCGTATGGGGAAGATGGCTTTCCGAATCAACTATTATCAATTAACTTTTCAGCGCGTTTATATATCATACGCTCACACAACAACTCCGATCAATAGAAAATTTGAAATTCGATAATAATAAAATATTACGGATCAAATGGAACTGGTTTCATCGAATTCGGAGACTATGCCTCGAAAGGCTATTTTTAAATTCAATTTAAACGATGAAATTTCAAAACTGAACAAATCACTGTTAAATTCAATTTTAAAACTTCTATTATCCTCAGCATTATCAATATAAATTTTACCAGCCTTAAAATTATTTTTAACAGGCTTAAAACTCTAGATTCAACATTTTACCCAACTTTAAATTATTTAATTCAATAGTTTAATTATCAAATAAATAGTGATATTTGAATTCAAGTTAAAAATTAACTTTTAAATATTTAAAATCAATTAAATATTCCAATTTCAGATGCTTAAAAATTCTGGGTCGTCACATTCCTCCCCCCTTAAAAGAATTTCGTCCCCGAAATTACTAGTTAGGAAGAATGGTCCAATACCCATTTACTTTTCCCAAAACCAACAATTCAACATCCTACCAACTATCTTAATGTAAAAGACTCATTACCATTCTTACTAAATTCTCAACTCTCCTATAGTATGCAAACAATACTATTTGTTTAATCATTCAAGTCTCAATTTAAAACCAAATGTTGAATTATCAAAATTTTCTCAATTTTTTTTCTAACTCCCTAAATTTTCGAAAAATTTCGCCAGCGTCTCCTTTGCGCGGCTAGCTCGGTACAACTACAAAATGCCTCTACGGGCCCCTAAATTTCAAAAGAAAACAAAAGCCAAGTGGCTAGATCAAAAACCCAATCAAATTTCATACAGAAATTCAAACACATACCTTTTTGTCGAGCAATTCAGTTTATCTTCTGAAATCAAAACAAACTTTCCTTTTCCTTTATAATACCTGTATATCCTACATAGTAATAATATCCAATCACAACATTCAAAAACACTTTATTGACTCCTTTACGAAATTTCAATATTCACTACCCACAATTATCCCATTTCACCACTTTTAGTTTTAATCTTCATTCAATTATTCACCTAGAATAATTTTTTTTTTCCTTCAATACCGAATTTACTTAAGGATTTCCTCATTCATTTCTTAAGTTTAATATGAATATTTTATACACCTTTTAAATTTATTTCACTTCACCATTGAAGTTTATATTCATTTCTATTCATTTTGCCTTTACAATTCCATTTGAATTCAATTTGCCTTCCAACTTTGCATATTGAATTTTATTCACCTTACTTTACATATACAATTTTAAATTAGATTTCAATATTCAATTTTAAATCTATTTGCTTACTAATTTTAAATCCTTTGCCGTTAGTGAAAATTTAAAAAAAAATTCCAACTCCTAAAATTTTCGAATTTTTTTGGCAGAGTCCCCTTTGTACGGAGGAGCTTTTGCAATTCGACAAGAGATATAAAAATATATACATCGACCCACACGGTCGGAAAAACAAAAAACAGTTCATATTTCCTATTTTTATTGCGTAGGCGTACCTTTATTTTACATTTTTAAGCGAGCGACTTATTATTTTAGCATTTTGCGCGATCAAATCCAGCCAAACGGCATCCCAGTACCTGTACTTACTTAATTTAAATATGTAAGTGCCAAAATCATGAAATTTAACAACATTTAACATGCTTAATTAGCCAACATACAAGTTTCTATAAGCCAATGCAGGTTAAACAATATTTATAAGCCACTTATAGGGTTCCAACATTAATTTTAAATGTTTACCACCAATTCGTATACAACTTTATTCAATTTAAATGGTTTATAATTCAATTGCCAACATTCACTTCATTTTTAAGCAAAATAAACTTATATTCATTCTAATTGACTTCAAAATCATCCTATTTCACTTCTAATAATTCATAGAATTTTATCCAATCTTTTTTACATCAAACGATCCATTTTCTTATGCAATTCGACAATATTAATGTGAATAAATAATTACTTAAGCTTTATAACCAATTTAAATTGATTCCAACTCAATGTATATAAACTCCATTCCAATCTAACTTATTTACAAACCATATAGTTGCATTCCATCCCGTTTCATATTGGTTTTGTTCAAAGACATTTTGTTATACTTGACATCATCCCATGCTTCTATTAACTTTAAACTTAAGTTAATTTACATCAATTCACTACTATTTCATAACTTAAGTTCATTCTCATTTTTAATTTATTCATACTCGAATTGGATTTATTTTCATCTCAAATCATTTTTATTTTAATCCAATTCCAAACAACTTCAATTCATATTTAATTCACTTACAATTCTAAATTGAATTTCTATTTATAACTCAAGCTTCATTTCCAAACTCTATTATATATTCACAGTTCAATTCTAATTTAACAATTTCGAGTTCCATTTCCATATTTCATTAACTAATTTATCTCAAATTTAGTTTATTTCTCACTTTTTAACTCAATATTTGATTTTTGTCTTTAAAAATCACTTTATTACTTAACTTGAATTCAATTCTTTTTTATAATTCAAGATTGGATTTTGATTTTGTCCACCAAAATGTCAAACAATTCTATTTTGGCCTTTATTTCTCTCTTTTCTCTCTTATAAGTCATATACTTATATTCCCATTCTTCCTTTCATTTTAGCTCAAATATATTCACTTTTCAATCTTATAAGACAATTATATTCTTTCATAAACTCCAACTTTTATAAGCCATCGGAATTTATTCATTCCAGTTCAAATTTATTTAACTCGTTTCCGTTTAATCTAACTTCTTATCATTCTTTTAGTTTCATTTGAATAAGAATTCAATTCTATTTTATATTCTCTATAACTCACTGAATTTTAATTCAATTCAATTTTATTTAACTTAACTCCAGTTAAATCTAGCTACATACCATTCTTTTGAATTTTGTTAAGCAAGGACTTAGCTCCATTCAATATCATTCCAATGCCCAATTTCAGTTCATTTATTTACAATTATAAATTCATGTATTCATTCACAAATTCATACCATATTAATTAATCAGTTACTTATTAGTTTTAATCTTAAAACTTTGTTTATTCAGTCCAACTTGACTAATTTTTTTTTCATTCAAAATTAAGTTCAACATTTAGTTTAAATTTCCTTTTTTCTTACACAATTAAACTCATTACTAAAATGTTCAAAATTCAATTTTGAAAACATATATATCTAAACCAAACTATTCCTTTGCATTCCCAAAGTCAAAGTTTCACCAACAAACATTAATCCAAAACATCCTGGTAGCAATCCCTCTTTTGGAAACTCGAAAATGAACACCAATGATGTCGCGATCATCATCAGAATTATTTTCCAGCGACCGCAAAGAGTTCAATGCTTTTATCTCTTTTAAACCTTTCAAATATTTTTAAATTCCAAATCTCCCTAGATTTCAAATCCGATTCAATATATTTCTCAAACATATATTTTTTTCTAACTTTTAAGAATCATTTTCAAAGTCAAAGGAATTTAAATTTCCAAATTTTTAAATTCCAAATCCTTTAAATTTATGTTCAAACATTACTTTGGAATTTTATCTTATTTTAATTATTAATCACACTATAATTCACATTTATAGTTTACATTTACAAATTTCACTTGTATATGAATTTGTTTCTTAGTTTTTTAATTATGGTTTCAATATCTTATTCAATTATAAATCATATTTACAAATCCCATTTATTTATTAATTTATTCCTTAATCTTGATTATTATTTCAATTCTCATACAACGATAATAATTTAATATTATCACTTTCTACAACCAAGCATCCATATATAACTATCATAATTTACGGAAAATCATTTCCTTTATATACAAAAATAATTTTGGGTAAAATTATTTCATTTACCCTATTTAAAATAATACTGTGTCGGTTTATCTAGTTTAAGAGTTTAGAAACCCTATCGATGACATGGCGTCCCACACATCGACTAGAATCCATAAACACCCAACCGATAAATCAACACAATATTAAAACAAATTTTATATTCACAAACAAATATGCGCTCATATTTATTAATACACTCAAACTCATACTAGAGTACTACAGACTCTATTCTATGAGTAATTCCCACCAGAGCCAATGCTATCACCAACCTAAGCTCTGATACCAAGTGTAACGACTCGTAAATCCGTACCCATTGAGTCAACACTATTCTACATCAATTAACTCAAGTTGAACAGAAATACGAAACCATTTGGGTTAAAGAAGAAGAGGTAGAAGAAGAGGAAACAGAAAACAACAATAGAATCTTACCATCACAGCGGAATAAAATATAATAGGTAATCATAGATCTTTACACCAAAACAATACTATATCTGTTTATACATACATCATCAGGGTACATCATCAGTGTGCCACATCAAAAACATACAAATGGATACATAATGGAATAATAATCAAATATGGAAGTGCGTAGCACCATCCAGCTCGTCTCTTGAGCTCCACATCATCCTTTTCTGTATTCTATAGTACTCGGTCTAACCCGAGCATTATAGTTAAATAACACCCGAGTCAGTCTGGAAAACCAGCGTGAGAAATCACACTCAAATTTATTATTAAATTTTCAAAATTTTTTTTGAAAACAAAAGCATCTCGTAAGACAACACCACAAATAAACATGTCGGGTTTTTACCTTACGATAGCTAAAACACTTTATTATAAAATCCTCTGATATTATAATAGGGTCTATATACAAATACTTATTAAAATAGCCGAAATTATTACATGATTAAATTCCAGCTACTAGCCACAGAGTGGGTAATGCAAACAAAACTCGTAAAAGGTGCGTAGAGAGAATGGATTTCCAACTAATGACTAGGCACTGGGGTACCACCTGTCACGGTACGTGGCCTAGATCACAGTACCGAGGATCACTCCCGACCCCCTGCAACACAAGACCCGGACTATCCCTTACTGGATAATCCTGAGTAAGATCACCCCACGGTTGGGATCAGCAACCGCACCACTAAGCCGAAATCAAAAGGTCATCTAGACAGGGATGACCTTACCCAGAAATGGGTGCTGCCCACCAAGCCTTGCTGCATAACCCCTGATTTTCAGCCATTCCCGGTTGATGAGGCTTGAGGCTAAGCATTACCTTTTAGAACATATCCCTTAGAATGCCTATCGTCCACCTGACGATGTTTCGAAAGCATTCATCCATACAAGTCTGTCCCAGGTTCGAACGGAACCGAAGGCACTATTCCTACTACATCCATTTTGGAAACATCCTCAGGGTTAGTAGCGACTAGCCCTTGCACTTCACTGCTCCAAGTTCGAATCCAAACTCGTTTTTCCAAAAAAACGTACAAACCGGATCGAAGTGGTTTTCGAGAAATAAATCCCGATCCCGGTCTCTTCGAAACTATCAACGTATTTGGCCAATATTGATAGTCGGTTGTTTAACTATCAATTAACATTCACAATAATCGCCAAACAATAAATAATTTCCCAAATTATTTATTAATCCCAAAAATATCTTCACAAGATACATTTCCACTTTTCAAACCCTTTTGAAAACCGTTTCAAACTATCTTCCTTTCTCAGAATAAATTTTCCATGTATTTTCTATTTCCCCTGAAATCACCAACCACAAAACTTTAGATTTTAGAACACTTTTAAAATACTTTATTATAAAATATACTTTAAAATATTTAAATTAAAAAGTACTTTAATACTTAATTAAAAATAATACTTTAGGAATATTTAAAATAAGGTTTCTTTATAAAATATAAAACTAGATTTTCTCCCTTAAAACAAAATACTAAGTCACCTTTACATAATTACTACGATAATAGGTTTGAAAAATATTTACTTTAGAATTCAAACCTTTAGCAATAATAAATTTTATAAAACATGCTTTTTAAAACGAATTAAAACTTTTGTCTTATATTTAAAAATTTGCTTTGAAAACGTACTTGGCTATCCAGGGAAATATACTTCTCTTCACATTCTTTAAAATAAATCACTATTTACTTTTAAACAAATGTTCCCATTCCTTTAATAAATTACAATCGTGAATTTATTTTCCCAATTATCCGCTGATATATTACTTTGCTTTTATAAACTCAGTATATAAATTCCATAGCCACATTCTCCTTTAAATTTCCAATTTCAACAGTTGAATCAATTTCCAAATTAATTTCCAATTTACTCCCCTTTATTCCAAAATCCATTAATTTCAGATTTTATTCCTTAATTATGATTTAAAATACTTTTAACTGAAAATACCAATTTTAGATTTCTCAAATTACTTCTTAACCCTTTTAAATAAATTTAAACTATAAATTTTAAAATAATTCTTTATTCCTTTAAAATAATATCACTTAATTTTACAATTCATTAATTTCTGTTTATTCAAAATCTTTTTTTTTCATACTAGAAATTATTTATTAGTATTTTAATATCACTTCCATTTCTTTTCAATTCGTTCTTAATTTATTCAAATTTTCTATAATTATTTCGCTTACAAATTCAATTCTTTTATTTTCTTTCCAGAATCCAATTTATATATTTTTGGTAACTCATCATACCCAAATATATTCAATCAAACCATAACATTCAATATTCCAATATAATTCATCATAGAATATCAAATAATCACAACAACGAACATTAAATAATTTAAATAAATGTTGAGGAATCCAGTTGGATCCCTCCAACCTGTTTTCACTGCATCCACAGATGTTAGCACAACATAAATACCAATTCCACTTCGAGGTGGGATATCGCGGTATATGGGATTAATATAAATCATCCGCTACTCTACATAGGGTCTCATCCGCTATATAATGCGGGAAATCAAACATTTCAAGATATACTATATACTACTATATATAATATAACATACCAAATCCAATCAATCAATCAACTATTTAAATTTAACCATTTATATTAAAATTAAAATTCAGCTGAGTGAGATTAACGCACCTTTTATTTTGCAATCCGCTTAATTCTCGATTTGATTCCATGATTTCAGACCTTGTAAAAACATTAGATGTTCTATTAATATTCGAGTCAATTGAGCAATTTAAATTTCCATTTGATAATTTAATTAACTAGTGATTTCATTTTAAACGATTTAAATTTAATTTTAAACTAATTTCCCTTTTAATAGATTTTCCCATTCCTTTAATAAATTATTTTTATTAACCAAGATAAATTAGGTAAGTTTATTAAATACATTATTTTAACAATAGCTAGCAAGTTTAAAATGTGATTGTAAATGTAATCAACTAATACTGTAAATTATTTTATAGAGACGGTCCTATATACAATTTTCTGCTGCAATTACTTTTCCTTTCAGTGGACATATGTGTTGAATCAAAACTGATATAGTTTTTAAACCCTACTGTAGTCATTTTCTTTTCTAGAAATAATAACAGAATTTTACTTACTACTTACATACATATATATTTAAATATATAAATAAATAAGAATAAATAAAAACAACATATCGATACCTCACAGCAACCGCTCGAGGCCGTCACCACCTCCCCCTCCATCGCCACTGGATCGGCACTGACAAAGCAATCTCGAGCTCGCACCCTTCGACCTCGCCTACGAAGTCGACATCGTTTCCCCTAGGCGCCGCCGCACTCACGTCCAACCCTAGCCTCGACTGTCGTCACCGAGTACTCCACGTTCGCGATTCAATGACGATAGATTCTACTCGAACCCTCGCGTGATAGGAATTTCCAGCGACTCGACCCCTCAGGCCTCATCGTTGATTCGAACGCGGCTTCAATCCCTTTTCTCGAACGAAATTCATTCGATTCGCTCTGAGTACTTGAGCGCGATGAGAGGAACGAATTTTTTTTTTGAGTGCGATTGATTTGGGAAGAAAACGAGCTCGCGACCGTGATGTTTTTAATAGCTGAGACTTTGGCTACACTCCTTTAGTTTCGGCCATTTTTATTTTTTTAGAGATTGAACTGATTTGTTCGATAGAGAGATATCTTCAAGGATCGAATTGCTTCCAAAGGAAGACAAGGTTGCATGCTTAGGAAAGGACTGGAAAGAATTTCTGATGTGAAATAAGTTTGACTAATCAAGTACAGTATTACTTATTTTTAAATTCAGATTCAAATAGTCACGAAAATGTAACTTACAATTTTGAATTCCTACCGCTAGGCATTCCTAATGTTATATCCCTATTCCGAACGCAGTAGAAAAGGTTCCGAGTCCTAATTCGATCGTATGGGGAAGATAGCTTTTCGAATCAACTATTATCAATTAAATTTTCAACGCGCTTATATATCATACGCTCACACATCAACTCCGATCAATACGAAATTTGAAATCCGATAATAATACAATATTACGGATCTAATGGAACTGGTTTCATCGATTTCTGAGACTGTACCTCGGAAGGCTATTTTTAAATTCAATTTAAACGATGAAATTTCAAAACTGAGCAAATTACCGTCAAAATCAATTTTAAAACTTCTATTATCCTCAACATTATCAATATAAATTTTACGAGCCTTCAAATTATTTTTAACAGACTTAAAACTCTAGATTTAACATTTTACCCAACTTTAAATTATTTAATTCAATAGTTTAATTATCAAATAAATAGTGATATTTGAATTCAAGTTAAAAATTAACTTTTAAATATTTAAAATCAATTAAATATTCCAATTTCAAATGCTTAAAAATTTTGGGTCGTCTATTAACCATGTTGACTATCTACATTCTGGATTGTTTAATTCAAACATGTATAGATTATTGTCGATTTAAACCTTTCAAAATGTGGTTCATCACAGTTGGTATCAGAGCCTGGTTTAGCTATAACCTTGGCTTTGTAGGGGTTTGACTCATTAGAGAT
The DNA here is from genome assembly GCA_030765085.1 of Allium cepa. Lineage (NCBI taxonomy): Eukaryota > Viridiplantae > Streptophyta > Magnoliopsida > Asparagales > Amaryllidaceae > Allium > Allium cepa. Next base: position 139,395,047 of record CM060940.1, on the reverse strand, counting down.
AGGGTAATAATACCTTAGAATGAGTCTGTATTAGTGTATATATATGAGAGAGCGTACTTGTTAGTGCTATAAAATGTTTTATACTCTGTTTACTTATCCGTTAAGTTGTTTATGAATTCTGGTCGATACGCGGGACGTTGTGTTATCGATAGGGGTTTCTAAACACTTAAACGAGACAAGTCAACATAATATTGTTTTAAAACGAGTAAATGAAATGATTTTTCCCGAATTATATTTTATAATTGTAAAATGATAATTCTTAATGAATGAGTTGTTAGCAGATGATAATTATTTTGTTATCATCGATTATTGGTTGAATTAAAACAAAACAAATACTTAGTGAATTTTACTTTTGAATTATTTGATAATTAAATTGAATTGAAATATAATTGCAAAAAAATTTGAGAAATACTTTGGTAAATAAGTTAAGGAAATTTTTATAAAACGTTTATAATATAGCTTATATATAGATATGATTTTTAAAATTGAGAATTTTAGAATTTAAAATTCTTTCATTTTCAAATTTATTTTCGAAGACTTTAAAATTAATATTATTTTTTGAAAGAGTTTTGACTACAAAAATATTTTGAAAATATTTTGGAAAGTAGCAAAGCATTAAACTCGCTTGGTCGTTGGGAAATAATTCTGAGGATGACCGTAGCATCGCCAATATTTATTTTCAAGTTTCTTGTAACGATCCCGGATTTAAATTGAGTATGAATTGATAATTAATTTCATTTCTGAATAAAAATTGTGAAGTGATTGGTAATTAATATAAATTTTGAATAAATCAAGAATTAAATTGGATATTGGAAAATAAATAATAATAAGTAAATTTAAAATTTACAACAATAACCATAATAACTTTATATATGTACACTTAAAGCAATACCAAGGCAAATGGAATATTTGATAAACTATAAAACATTTTCAAAGACAACAAGTATAAAAGAGATAAGTTTGAATAAATAATAAAAGAATATACAAAGTATAAAACAAATTTAGAGAAACAAAATAAAATTTGAACTTTATTATATTTCAAAGTAACCAAGCAAATACATTTAAGTAAGCAAAACAAAGTATATTTTTTTACATAAGTAATAAGCAAAGCACAAGCAAATAAAGGAAGTATGTAGGCTGTAAATAATCAAGTATGAACACAAAGAAAATAAAAGAGATAAATAGGTAGTCTGTAGAGTTTAATATACTAGGCAAAAACAAGTAAGGTAAGGTTGTAAACACATGGCGGTACTTAGCAATTAATGCAAGTTTCTCTAGCCATAACTAAAAACACTTCAGCCATGCCTTGGTACAAAACAAATCAATGTTCACACTATTGTACTAGAAAATATTATCAACCTGCACACCGTTTATCCTTTCATATATACATCAAACTCTCATTTTAGTTCGCCCATAAAAAAAAAGAAAACAAAATTGCAACTTGAAAACAACAGCAACTAAAACCATTCAAACAAGGAGATCAACAACAAAACAGGATTTTAAAAAAAGGGAACCGTCTGCATTTTTCAAACAATAAATGTCCTCTGCTCTTCAAAGTTTCAGGTGAGTAACTTTCACTTTTGAAAAACCTAAGTATCTAAATTTGTTTCAAATTCATATCTGGAAAATATGTATGTTGTTGTTCCTGGGTATATGTAGATGTGAATATGTAACTCTGTGTGTGCCTGTATCCTTGTTCTTGTTTTTATTCTTTTTAGACCAGATTTACAAACAAATCCAAATCTCTTGATCTAAGCATGATTTGGATTCAAGATTTTAATATAATTTGGTTGTTTTATCACAAGCTTTAATCTAAAAATTCTTTTAAGCTTAAACAACCTAGTACTATCACTGGAAATCAAGAAATCTGAACCAAACTTTAAATTTCTCAAATTTCAAATTTCTAAATTCATGAATCCAGGTATGCAAGTCGAATCTTTATACTAAAACATGATTTTTGAAGCTTAAATCATCATTTTTAGATGAGGGATGTAAGAGTAGTTGAGTTTGTTCGAATTTGTGCATTTCGAGTTGCCACTAGTGATCTCGTCGTTGGGGGAGGTCGTAGTTCTCAGGGGTGGTAGCGGAGTGAACAGATGTAACGATATCGATTTTTCGTTGCCGAAAAACCGAACCATTATGGGTTTTTAAGAAAAAGAAAGAGGTAGAAGAAGAGAGAAAGAAAAACAGAACAGAAAGAACTACAGAACAATATCAGAATCTCACAATTCGCAGCAGAACAACATATAATAATAAATGAATAATTTTTTAAACAAAGAACTATATCAGTTATTACATTACATCATATCATCAGAGTGTACAACAACATACAACAACAAACAATTCTAAACAGCGGAAAAGAAATACTATACTAGTAATATGCTACGCCATCCAGCTTGCCTCCAGCAACTCCAGAATATCCAGAATATCCTGATAAACCTCACTGGTATCCCAAACTTGCTTTTACGGCCAGCCTCTCGACTGTCACAGCTTACGCCTAACCAACCCCCTAAAAGAGGATGTGTGGGAGTAAGAGTCTCCCGTTCGCCACCAAACCGCGAAGCGAGAACCCCCCATCACATAGCCCAATAGCTTAACAAGACTGGTGTGTGAACTCAAAACAGTTTATTTAACTTTAAAATCAAAATAGGAATATATTTTTTTTCAATTCGCAATGCTTTTAAAAATGAGACTACCATAAGGCCTCCCGCACACACACATGCAAACGTAGAATCGGAGGAGATTTCTCCTTATGATAGTCAAAGATGCTTGATACGCATTTTAAATAACATTTGATATTATTACTAGTGCATAGTGTAGGAAAAATTCATTTCGAAAGTAGAATATAAATCTTAGCCAACATACGACCATTATCGTATGCCTACTATAGCTACTATCCAAACAGTGGTGACCACCATAAGTGAATAGCAGGTTCTACAACTAATACCGTACAAGTTTCGTATTGTTTCTTTGGATTTCCAACAAATGGTCAGGCCAAGGAACTTCCCATTGCCACATGAGAATGCCTCTGGATGGACATCCCCGAGAACCAAACCGGATCTCTACCAACACAAGGCCGGGTTACTCCTAACTGAGTAACAACTGACCGAATATGCCATCCCCCGGTCCTTTGGGACCTTTTCACCGAGCGCTCGTAATCAATTCACACAATCATAAAGTGTTTTTCAACATGAGTAAGTATCTGGGCTCCATACCATGATACCACCCTTTTCCAGAAGGAAATGTACATATCCTAAAGGGCGCTACCCCTCATAACCTTGCCGCATCTTTCCTGTTTTGACCATTTCCGGGATGTGAGGCTCGACGAATTCACGTCCACAAAAACATACTTTATACAAAAGCCATGCTTTGGGTCAACAAATGATCAACACAATGATCACAAGGATAGACGATCAAATAAATGATCCTATCACAAATAATCAACACAATGATCATTTCAGCATCACTCAGCATGTCACATTACCAAACTGGGAATATATCGCTGATAACTTCAACTATATAACCTCTGAACTCGTACGTCTCAGAGAAGGGTGTTAAGCTAAAAGAATAAATTCTTCGCCACCTCAGAGATATATTTGAAAGAAATCGGCTTTATATCTCAACTTGTAATGTCAGACATACAATCCATACAAGTCTGTTCCGGGCTCGAACAGAACCGAAGGCACTTACAAAGAAGTCCTTGCAATCCGAATAATTTCTAATCACGTTCGGATTTCCCATCACTTATGGAGATCTCTATACCGGGGATCAGCCAGTGCAGAGACAATCAACAAGAAACCCTCTCGTTTTCGAAAATATCCGGTCTTCAACACCGGTCTTCGAATGCAATTCATAACGACGTATCACATATTCGGAATGGGTTATACGACCCCATGGTCCTTTCCCGGTTAACCCGAATAGTGAGCGCTTATTTTAAAAATAAGTGTGGCATCCAATTCAAGCAATCACAGCAATTACTCATTCAAGGGTAAATATTGATAGTCGGTTATTTAACTATCAATAAAGATGCGCCACATCATCAGATTCCAAATAATTTTCCAAATTATTTATTTTTCCAAAAATATCTATACTAGATATAAAATCTCAATACTTCAAAAATAAACCAATGTTTATTTTGAAACCAATTTCCCTTTTTCATTCATAAATTCTATAGTGAATTTATATTTCATATTTTCTATTGATTTACAGTTCAATAGATTTTTATTTTTAAATTCCAATTTATCTTCAAAAAGATAAATTCTTAAAAATATTCCATTTCATATTGGAAAAGTAATTCCATACTTATTCTAAAAATAAGTATTCACAAATCTTATTTATTTTCAACAATTTGAAAAATATTCAATATACTTAAACCATAGTCAAGTATATATTTCATTCTTTAAGGAAATCATTCTTTTATTATAATTTATTTGGGTCAAAACGAATGTTGCGTAAAACATCGTTACGACAACCCAAAATCACTAGTATAGGGATTCGAAATTAAAATAGATATATAAATCCCAATACTATATAAAACATTTCCTTTCGGAAATCATTTACTATAACAACAGTGTTATAGTCCACCATTTCCTTCTATTTCTCGAAAACGTCTATTTCAACAATAAATGTTGAAATCTATGTTCTCATTCCCTTCTATTTCTTGAAAACGTCTATTTCAACAATAAAAGTTGAAATCTATGTTCTCAATACTCAATGCATTTTAAAATATCTTTAAACCGTTTTAATTTCTTTTTAACACATTCTTTCCTCAAAAGATATCCATTTTATTCAATAATATATTTACCGTTCAAAAACGTGAATATAACTTCTTTATAAACTTCTATATTCAATTCATCAAATTCAATTGGTTTCGGTTATAAATTCCATTTCTATTTAAAAGCTTCGATTTTGTAAATCTCATTTATTAACCCAATTCAATTGATACAACTCAATTTTAATACCAAAGGTTTATATTATAAGTCAAGTACTTATAATTTATTTATTTACAAATCGTTCCTTTGAACTTCACCAATTATAAATCTTATTACTTATAAGTTTTCTTTATAAATTTCCTATTTCCAACTTATCAAATTCGATTTGATTTCGGATTTATAAAACAACGTTTATAAATCCCATTTATAATTTCATAAACTTCTATTTACCAAAAGTCAATTTATTAGCAAATTCCATTTATCTTCCACATAAATGACAAGGTCCAATTCATAAGAAATTTACTTATAGACTTTTGTTTTACAAATCTATACATTTTCTAACTTCACACTTTATAAATTTATAAATTTTCATTTACTTATAAAAACAATTTATACTTCATTTATAACATTTATAAAAACTCAATTTATAATTCCAATCATTTTAAATTTATAAAAATCAATTTAAAAATCTTTTATATACATTGTTTTTAATAATTCAAAAATTCCAATTTAAACCAATTTCAATTTACTTAACTATTTATTTCCAAAAATCTCAATTTGATTTTATTTTATAAAAGTCTTAAATTCTATAACTTCAAAAATTAAATTCTTAATTTGGTTTAAAATGAATCAATTCAAAATTTTACTAAAAACATATATTTGGAAAATCGATTTAAAAATCCCTTTAAAATCAAAAATCATTATTTTTAACTTTAAAAACGAATCCCATGATGCCACAGCATCAATTGGTCAATTTACACAAATATCATATATCGATATGATATTCACAATCATCAAAAATATTTATAAACAAATAAATATTTGTGAGGGGTCCAGTTGGATCCCTCCAACCTGTTTCCCTGCATCCAAAGAGTTAGCACAATACCCATTCCACTTCGAGGTGGAATATCGCGGTATATGGGATTTTATAAAATATTATCCGCTTACTAACGGCGCAATAGGGTCTCATCCGCTATACGAGGCGGGAAATCAATCAACTGCAATATATACATATGCCAATATATATATATTGCTATATATAGATATATCCTAAAATATCTACTATCACAATCAAGCAAACAATCAATCAATCCATCAACAAATTTTAAATATAACTATTTAAAATTTAATAAACCCTTTTTGAGTGAGAAGTTCTCACCTTTATTCCCGTTTGCAATCCACTTCCAATTCAACTTGTTTTCTTCATTTATACCTTGTATAAATATTATACACAATTTATTAATATTCGAAATAATCGAATAATAAATTTTCATTGTAAATGGTTAAATTAATCAATAGTTTTATTTAAATCTGTTTCTTCTTTAATAATTTTATTTCAACTAAAAATTAAATTTAATTAACCAAACTTTCTTTCAAATAATTTAATTAACTATAGATTTAATTTTAACTAAAGGTTTTCTTTTTAGTAACTATAGTAGATAAAACAAATTTATTATCGTAAACTATTTATTTTATAACAACTGAACAAATCATATTTGTTTAATATCATTATATCAATTCCTTTAATAACTTTCTTAACTAACTATTTAATTCGAAGTATTCTTTCTCTTTAATAAATAAATCTAAATTTATCTTTAACAAATTTTTTTTTAATAGAATTTATTTTCTTTTAAACCAAATTCCTGTTTAATAATTTTAATTGTCTAATGATATAACTTCAAACAAATTTTCTTTAGCAAATTTATTTAACTAAAAGTTAAAAATTAAATTTCCTTTAAAATTCATTTCTACTTTAAGTTTAAACCTTGTTTTAAACATTTAAATATTTAAACTTTTATTTCAAATTAACTTCTCTTTTTATTCTAAATCAACTATTTTTTTTCTTTAACAAATCTTTTTATCAAATAAATTTGAATTCTTATCAAATTTTCTTTAATAAAATATTTTTCATTTGAAACTAAATTTATAATTAACTGATAATTTTGTTTTTAACAAATAAATTTAATTTTAAACATATCTTCATTACAAAAACAATTATGCACCTCAACTACTTAGTTAAACAAAACATTTTAGTAGCATCTGCACTTACCAATTTAATAACAAGATAACATAGCATCTGGTCTTACCAAATTTTAAAACAAACACCTATTCTTATCAATTTAAAGCAAAAACTTGGTGCAGCTGTTCTTATCAGTTTAAATCAAAAATTGATATCATTTGTTCTTAACAGTTTAAACACAAAATCACAAATAGTCTGTTTTTATCAGTTTCAAACAAAAAAAACCAAATATCAATTTAAAGCAAAAACTGGGCAGCATCTGTTCTTACAGTTTAAAACAACATTGGGTAAAATCCGTTTTACCAATTTTAAACAAAAATCAAATAGTATCCGTTCTTATTAGAATTAGAACAGAACCAAGTAGTATCTGTTCTTGTCAATTTTAAAACAACCCAAATAGTATCTGTTATTATCAATTTAAATCAACATTTCCAGTAGCATCTGTGCTCAACAGTTTAGAATAAATAATAGCATTTGTTCTTATCAATAAAAAAAAAAAAACAATATCTACAGCATCTGTTCTTATCAATTTTAAAACAAAACCAATTAGCTTCGGTTCTTAACAGTTAAAACGAGAATTCACAAAGCATCTGTTTTTATCCAATATAGCATCTGCTCTTATCAGGTAAAGTTCAAGAAATCGAGCAAGTGACAGCAGATAGTATCTGCTTTTATCAGTTTAAAATTTAATTAGCCGAGCCAAAGATAACCAAATCACCCCACAACATAGCATGCAACCAAGAAATTCACTTCAAACAAATTCAAAAACTTGCGTGAAGATTATCGTGAGTTAGAAAACTCACCTTATCTCGAATCGAAGGAAAGTCGAACTCCATCAACTCGAAGTAGCCAGAGAGAGAGCAACGAGAATCGATCGAGCAAGGCAACACAAATCAGATCGAGGCCGGTGCCTTTGATTTGAAAAGCCCTAAGCTTGCAAAGAGGACGACGAGAACGAAAGATTTGGAGCCGCCATTTTTTCGTTTGCTTTTTTTCTTCTTTCGTATGAATGAATAATGGGAAGAGAGAAGGTCGGGTATAAAATAGAAAGAGGCGACGTGCAATTACGTGATGAAAGGCATGGAACACGGCATGTATCATGGATATGGAGGAATGCTCAAAGTAAGGTAAGGTTTACTTTTTTTTTTTTTTTTTATTTACTTTTTTTTTTCTCTTTTATTTTAAATTCAATTAGTTTTGTTTTTAAAAATTATCTTGTTAAAATTATGTTGTTAAAAATTTCATCTAGTGTATTCTTTTTTATATATATATATATATATATATTTTTATTTATTTATTTATTTATATTATTTTTTTTCATTCTTATTTCAAATCCAATTTATTTTTCTAAATCATTAATTCGAATTTAAAATATAAGTTCAATATTAAATTTCAACTTCAAAGTCAAAATTCAAATTTGTATTCAACTTTAAATAGATTAAATTCTAGATTTTAATCACCAATTCATTCTGACATTTTGAAATTTAAGTCAAATTATTATTTAAATATTTAAAATAAATTAAATATTTACAAATTAAATTGTTCAAAATTCTGGGTCGTTACAACAGAGATGCGAGGAAATATAGTAGGTGGTGGTCTAGGGTGAGATTTTTATCTCACATCTTCTAATAGATTGGAAAACGGTTTTATAAACGAATTTGGTATTAAAATAGTATTGAAATCGTTTGAGGAAAGAGTTTTGATATTTACTACTAGTATAGAAAACCTTTACCTCACTCGTATGAGAAATCTAATTAAACGACTTAGTAAAACAAGTGGTATGAAACGCTTGCGTTCACTTTGTTGGTTAATTCTTGGACTTGTTCGATTGAAACTCTTGTGACAATTTTCTAGTGGAGATCTACAATTTGTTCGTAAATATTTAAGTTAAGCCAGTGGTTATGGGACATGATGCTAAGCTCATATATTTACTAGCTTACTGTAATCGACACTTCTCGTTGATCATGACGATCATCTTTGTGATTTAGACTAGCAATGTGCGATGTCTCTTTGTCTACGAGGGAAAATAAACCCCGTTTTGTGGAGTTTCGACTCAATTTGGTGGGGTAGCAACCCATGGTCTTCGGGCCGTTTGTGGAGCTTCGGCTCAATTTGTGATGGTTAGCAACCATGGAATTAGCGTTCCGTTTGTGATACACGTGTTGGTGGGCTTTATGCTCCCGTTTGTGATAGGCCTTCCCCCTTTTTGTGATTTATGGATTTCTTGAGATGATTTCTAGAATTTGTGCTTCACCAATTTTCGTGATTTCCATTGATAAGTTTTATCAATATTTGTGAATTGGTGAATTTGTGTGTCACGAAAATTTGTGATTGGCATTGATATAATTGTCAATATTTATGGTTTGGTGAACGAAATGAGGAATATGACATTTCTTTGATTCTTGTGTAGATTTGGTGATATTGATTAATCTCTCGTTGATTTTCAATTACTTATATATATCACAGCTTGGCATTGTGATTATTATGTGTTTAGTCATATCTCTTATTCTATATCGTTTCATCTGATATTTATAGTTAGACTGATCCGTTTATTATTTTCTTATTAAATAATACTCGGGTCAGACCGAGATGTTACAGGTGCTTCTGCTTGACTTCTCCCCTGGGATTCATTACTCTGACTTTTGGCAAACTACTTAGATTAGTAGTTTATTTTGTTGTATACACTTGAGATATAGACTCATAGTTGTATTCTTTGTATAGCACGTGTTGCTATTCTTTTGTATTATTGTGGATCTTTTTGACCACTACTCTGATTTACACTTCCATGTGTTAATTATGTATTCATATCTTCTTCCGCCTTCGTGATATGAATTATCTGTGACTGATTTATGTTATGTTTATTTCTATATTTGTTTCTGAAGATATTACAGCCACTGTGTAGTAGCTTTGAGTTTGTGTCGGTATGTCGGATTTCCCTCTTGATAAAGAAATGCATGTTATACTATCTGACTTATCGATGCTCGCGCAAAGCAATTACACAGATGGTCGCTCCTCAACAGCCTTATTCTCCGTGCTAGTTGACAGCATTCACCGTAATGTTCTTGGCTAGCGTGGTTATAGAGGTGGGGCGTCACATCTAGTTCTCCGTGGAGATGGCGGCAAGGGGTTTAAATTTGTAAACCTAATTTTTAGGATGGTCAGGGAATTGAACGAGACAGCTTCTCTCGTGCATCGAGTTGCACGAGACTGGGGGTGATGGAGGTTGGGGTGTAGATGAGGCGATGGCCGGAGTTGCACAAACTCCGGTGGTCGAGGCGTCGAACACGAGACGTTGACAGGTTTCGAAGGGGTTTTGGTTTCCCTTTTTTTGGTCATTCCAGGTTTGGATTTAATACTCGAATCCAAATTCCAGGAGGAACTGATGAGCTATTGGTCGAGATGGGGTGCGAAGGTGATAGTTGATGTGAGGAGATCGTCATAGTTGATCGGAGTCGGCTGCGTTGATGGTGCACGTACACGACCAAGTATTTGTGCCTGGTGAGGGGTTCGTGCGTGAATTCTCGGGGAAGATTCGAAGTCTTAGAGTGAAAATCTCAAGGTTTGTAACTGATTGACTCGAAGTAGATAAGGGAAGGAATCTGGTAGTTGAGAGTTCCAGTTGCCTGTTCTATTTTGAAAATTGTAGAACTGAAATTTTAAATTGTAAAGAAGATGTAAATTAAATTTAAACCTAAGTTTAAAAAATGATTCTCGGGCTGAAATGTGAATCTTAGTTTGGAAATAAATAAAGTTTTAAATTGCAAATTGTTTAAATAATCTTAAGTGTTTAAGTAATTGAAGATGTATATAAAAGGATTTGGATTTACAATGAAGTTTGAAATGTAGGGAAAGGATTGAAACAAAGTTAAAAACAGAATTTTCAATCTAGATTCAAATCCAAATTCGAATCTTAGGCTTTGAACTAGAATAAAGTTTTATAAATTTAAATTTGAATTGTTAAAGTATACTCTAAGTATGTAAATTTAAAGGAAATCAATTTTAAACTCTTTATATTTCTTACCTAACAAAAATACTACTTTAACATGAAAATTTTAAAGGTTTTAAAATTGGTTTCAAACATTATTAAAGATCAATAGGAGTTCATTTTAAATCTTGGAAATTTAAATGAAATTTAAATGAAAATTAGAAAATATATGTTTCAAAATATATTGTAAGTGATAATTAAACCATTGATAAGAACGAGTTTCATTTTAAAGTTAATGAAGATTTAAGGATTTATAATTCATTAATTATTAAGTAAATTGGAATGGATAATTAATTAATTAAATAAGTATTAAAGGTTTAAAAATTAATTAAGTAAGGAATAATAAATTTGTAAATTAATGGATCGTCAAGGGTTAATCAAATTTATAATTTATAATGATTTCTTTAGCAAAGTAATTAAAGAAATTTTAATTGTTAATGAAGATCATTAACTGAGATTATTTAAATAATTAATTAATGTGATAATTGTAATAATCAATTGGATTGATTAATTAATGATAATCATTTATGAAATTGGGTAAGAGTAATTACTTTATTAATTGCTCATTGTAATTAAGTAAGAATAATTAATTAAGAATAATTATTAATTATGGGTTAATTAATGATTCCTTAAAAGATAATTTATTAAAATATTTTTATAATTAATTGGTTATTAATTTACCATAACTAGCAAATTGATTCATAGAAATTAATCTGATTTAAATTAATCAGATAATTAAATAAATCATACTTATGGATGTTTGGATTATATTGAATGGTTGAATTGTTTGTTATCCCTGATATTGATGCTTTGTGATATATCCTGATTTATGCTGTGATCTGTTATCTGGAATGAATGTAATAAATTATCCGTGAATGAAAGATAAGCGTTATAGTTTATACCGTTATCAACTATATTTCTATATTTTGATCTATGACGATTGAATGTTGTTGCACTATTGTGTGTTAAACCCCTGGACTACACCATACACAATTATGGATTTCACGCGGAAATCGATTAAGTCATAGATTTTTGAGTGATTTTTTTAAATAAACAATTTGAATTCAAATGTTTTGGAAATGGATTGGGTTTAAAGTGAAAAGCTTTTGAAATGGAATTTCAAAGATGAAATTTATTTTGAATAACTTGATTGAGTTTTGAAATTTAAATATTTTGATTTAAATTTGAATTCAATATTTGAAATTGAATTCTATGATTTGGGAACTGGGGACTAAAGATGTTATACCAGTTTATATGGGTTAAACTATTTTAAAGGTATTGATTTGGAAATTTGAATTTAAAATTCAAAGGCTTTAACTCGTGTAAATATAATTAGATTTTTCTGACATGGAAACTATTTGTTTTCAAATAATAAAAGCTTTCATATAGGAAGTAAACTTCCAATTTGTGTTAAAGGGATTTCAAGTTGAAATGAAAATGATTTTTCCAAGTTATGGAAACGATTTGAAAGCTATAAGTTAAATCTTTAATTTAAAGATTTAAACGAGTAAATCCAATTGGAATGGGAATTGTTTTGAAATCTATGAATGAATCTTTGTGAAACTAGGTGAACTTTATGAAATAGATCTTTTATTTAAAAGATTTGAAATGGTAATTGGTTTAAACCATTTGAAAGAAAGTTTTGAATTATTAAGTTGTGACTTAATTGAAATCCTATATCCATATGTTTTAAATGTTGCGCTCACTATTTGGTTTAGCCGATAGAGGACCTTTGTGTCGTATAACCCATTCAGAATATGTGATTCGACGTTATGGATAGCATTTGAAGACCGGTGGTGAAGACTGGGTATTTGTGAGAACGATAGGATAACCTATCGATTGTCTCTGCACCGAGTAGCTACGGTATAGAGATTCCCTAAGTGAGGGAAAATCCAATCGGGATTGTGAATACCCGGATTGCAAGGACTTCTTTGGAAGTGCCTTCGGTTCTGTTCGAACCCGGAACAGACTTGTTGTGACGCCCCACCTCTATACCCACGCTAGCCAAGAACACTCCGGAGAAGTGCTGTCAACTAGCACGGAGAATAAGGCTGTTGAGGAGCGACCATCCATGTAATTGCTTATCACACGGTGGCTATAAATAATCTTCGGAAACAAACATAGAAATAATCATATCACAAATCATTCACAGATATCCATATCACAAAGGCGGAAGAAGATATGAATATATAACTAACACATGAAAGTGTACATCAGAGTAGTGGTCAATAAGATCCACGATAATACAAAAGAATAGCAACACGTGCTATACAAAAGAATACAACTATGAGTCTATATCTCAAGTGTATACAACAAAAACTGCTAATCTAAACAGTTAGCCAAAAGTCAGAGTGATGAATCCCTGGGAAGAAGTCAAGCAGAAGCACCTGTAACATCTCGGTCTGATCCGAGTATTATTTAAGAAAATAATAAACGGATCAGTCTAGCCATAAATATCAGATGACATGATATAACATAAAAGATATGGCATAAACATAAACATCCATAACGACATACCACTATAAGTATGTAAATAATGATCAACAGAAGATCAATCAATAAGAGATAATCAATATCACAAGAATCTTCTCGAAGATTCGAAGGGGGCATCATACCCTAAACTTGTACTCATAACAAGTCAATGACATAAATTCCAGAAATCAACACGAGAAATCCAGAAATCATAAAAAGGGAAAGAGGCCTATCACATGACGGTCCGAAGACCATGGGGAGCTACCCCGCATGTGTGAATGGAATCACACAGATTGAGGTCAAGACTAACCAAAAAGCAGAAAGGTATGTGTGAATGGAATCACACAAGTGGTGTCTAGTCTAACCTTGCAATGAAAGAGACATCGCGCAATTGCTAGTCTAATTCATAAAGCGATCATCAAGATCAACGAGAAGTGTCAATTACACTAAGCTAGTAAATATAGAAGTTTAGCTTCATGTCCCATAACCACTTGCTTAACTTAAATATTTACGAACAAACTGTAAATCTTCACTAATAAAATTGTCACAAGAGGTTCAATCGAACAAGTCCAAGAATTAACCGACGAAGTGAACGCAAGCGTTTCATACCACTTGTTTTACTAAGTCGTTTAATTAGATTTCTCATCCGAGTGAGGTAAAGGCTTGTATATACTAATAGATTGGAAAACGGTTTAAGAAAAGAGCTTTGTTATTAAAAATAGAGTTGAAATTGTTTGTTAAAAGAGTTTTGATATTTACTACTAGTATTGAAACCTTTATATTATAAAGTGACAAAACACAGAAGCAATTGTAGAAACAATCAGTCACAAAAATCGCATACGGAGATGTGAATAAAATCCAAGAAAATCAGCTCAATGTTTTTCAGATAAGATCCCCTACGGAGGGGGGGTCCAGGGGGGGTGGCAACCCCCCAAGGTGGGGGTGCGGGGGCAACGCCACCGCTTACGGGGTTCGACCTGCCCGGTCAGGTCGTGGGGGTCCAGGGGGCAGCGCCCCCGGCGGGGTGCGGGGCAGCGCCCCGTCCAAAACGGTACGACCTAAGTGAAGACAAGCGGCCTACGACCTAAAGCAAAGTGAGGTCTAACGACCTAAGGGTTCACGCGGCCTAACACAATAGCCGAGCGACCTAACTGGAGTTAAGGGAGGCAAGCGACTTAAGGTCCAACGACCTACGACTCAAGCAAGCCGAGCGACCTAGTGTGGAGGGGTCGAGCGACTTAAGGAATGCGAACGACCTAAGGTCTAACGACCTACGACTTAACAGAGTCGAGCGACCTAAGGTCTAACGACCTACGACTTAACAGAGTCGAGCGACCTAAGGTAAATGGTCCAATGACCTAACTTGAACGACTTATCTGGAGCTTAGGTCGGAGACGACCTACGAGATAAACCAGGCCGACCTAGTGGACGAGCGACCTAAGGTAAATGGTCCAACGACCTAACTCGAACGACTTATCAGGAGCTTAGGTCGGAGACGACCTACGAGATAAACCAGGGCGAGCGACTTAACGTTTTCCTAGAGATTATAGGTCGGAAACGACCTAAGACTTAAAGCTTAACTCGCGAGCGACCTACGGCTTAAGGCCTAACTCGTGAGCGACCTACGACTTAAGGCTTAACTCGTGAGCGACCTAATTCCGAAGTGCCAATTCTTCCAGAACGACCTAAAGTTAACTCGTGAACGACTCACGACCCATGGACGAACGACTTAACTCCGAACGACCTAAAAATGGCCAGAACGACCTAAGTGCAGAAAATTCACCAAAACGCTAAAAATTGGAGTTTTTCGCCAATCCAATCCAAACCAAATGCTAACATGCATGCAAAAATGATAGGGAATCATTCCCGATAGTCCAATATAGTTATAGGCTAGAATTGTGAGATAAAAATCTCACCTTTGCACTAAAATTTATGAAGATGAAGCTTGAAAGCAAGGAGAAGCAATCCAAAGCTTGAATCCAATATCTTCTACTTGAATTTGGAGTTGAATGATGGAGTTGCAATTGAATTTGAGCTTGGAGTTTTAATTTCCCATTCTCTTCACCATTAATGCTAAAGCTTGAGTTAGTTAGGAAATTTATGAAGAGTGAGGAGAAGAGGGTTGGAACTTGGGCTTCATAGGCTAAACTAACCCAAAGTCCAAAGCGGGAAAAGTTAGTGAAATTTCACTAACTCCAAACCTATCGATGTTTATACTTAAAAAGTTGTAAACGACATTTCGAACTCAATGGAAGTGGTCTCGAGTCCTAATTTGACCGTTTGCAAAAAGTAGTTTTTCGGACCAAAATCCGATTAACGATTTAATATTTAAATAAAAATATTTAAATGTAAACTCGATAAATATGCGGGTTGTTACACTTGTATGGTTACGTGTCTGACATTACATTTTGAGATATAAAGCAGATTTCTTTCAAATACATTTCTGTTGGTGGCGGAGAATTTATTCTCTAGCTTAACACCCTTCTCTGAGACGTACGCGCTTAGAGGTTATGCAGTTGAAGGTTATCAGCGATATATTCCCAATTTGGTAATGTGGCATGCTGAGCATTGCTGTGTGATGATTATTTATTGATCAAAGCGTGGCTTTGCGAAAAAGCGTAGATTTATGGACGAGACTTCGTCAGACCTCACTCCCCGGAAATGGGCAAAACAGGAATATGCGGCAAGGTTATGAGGGTCGCGCCCTTTAGGGTATGTCATTTCCTTCTGGAAAGGGTGGTATCATGGTATGGAGCCCAGATACATACTCATGTTGATACACTATATCTATTATTGTGTGGTGTTGTTGGAATCGAGCGCTCGGATAAAGGTCCAAAAGGACCGGGGGATGGCATATTCGTGTAGTAGTTACCTAGTGACAAAGGTAACCCGGCCTTGTATTGGCAGAGAGCTGGTTAAGTTCTCGGGACGTCCCGCCAGAGGCGATCCCATGTGGTAGTAGGAAGTTCCTTAGCCTGACCATTTGTTGGAAATCCAAATAAAACAATACGATCCTTGTACGGTTTTTGAAACGACCCGCAAATCCGTACCCCTTGAGTCAACACTATTCTACAACAATCAACTCAAGTTGTACAGAAATACGAACCATTTGGGTTAAAGAAGATGAGGTAGAAGAAGGAAAAGAAAACAACAACAGAATCTAACCATCGCAGCGGAATAAAATATAATAGATAATAAATAATCTTTACCCAAAAATCAAATATACCTGTTATATATTACATCATCAGAGTACATCGATCACAACTCAACCATATCATATAACTAGATACACGACTACTCAACACAGCGGAATATATACATAAACAAATACGGGAGTACGTATCATCATCCTACTCGTCTCCTGAGCTCCATAGCATCATATCCTGTATTCTACAATACTCGGTCTGACCCGAGCATTACAGTTAAATAACACCCGAGTCAATCTGGCATACCAGCGTGAGAAAATCACACTCAATTGATTATTAAAGTTTCAAAAATCCTTTGAAAACAAAAGCATCTCGTAAGACCACGCCACAAATAAACATGTCGGGTTTTTACCTTACGATAGCTAAAACATTTTTTTATAGAAATCCTCTGATGTTATAATAGGGTCTATATACAAATACTTATAAAATAGCCGAAATTGTTACATCTATCAAATTCCAGCTACTAGCCACAGAGTGGGTAATACAAACAAAACTCATACAAGTCTCATAGGGAGAATGGATTTCCAAACAATGACTAGGCACTGGGGTACCACCTGTCACAGTACGGGGCCTAGATCACCGTACCGAGGAGTACACCCGCTCCCCTGCAACACAAGGCCGGGACTACCCCTTACTGGATAATCCCGAGTGAGATCACCCTGCGGTTGGGATCAGCAACCACCCACTAAGCCGAAATGAAAAGGGACATCTAGACTGGAATGACCTCACCCTGCTTGGGTGCTACCCACCTAGCCTTGCTGCATAACCTCTGATTTTCAGTCATTCCCATTTGATGAGGCTTGAGGCTAAGCGTTACCTTTATAGAACATATTCCTTAGAATGCCCATCGTCCACCTGACGATGTTTCGCAAGCATTCATCCATACAAGTCCGTCCCGGGTTCGAACGGAACCGTAGGCACTATTCCTAATACATCCATTTTGGAAATATCATCAGGATTAGTAGCGACTAGCCCTTGCACTTCACCGCACCATCTTCGAATCCAAAATCATTTTCACGAAACGTACAAACCGGATCGAAGTGGTATTCGAGAAATAAATCTCGACCGCGGTCTCTTCGAAACGATCAGCGCATTTGGCCAATATTGATAGTCAGTGATTTAACTATCAATTAGTATTCACAAACAACCATCAACCAATAAATAACTTCCCAAATTATTTATTTATCTCAAAAATATCTTCATAAGATATATTTTCACTTCAAAATCCTTTTGAAAACAGTTTTCAAACTATCTTCTTTTTTTCCCCGAAAAAATTCCAAGAATTTTCATTTCCACTGAAATCACCAAGCACAAAACTAGATTTCTAAATTAATTTAAAACTCTTTACTTTTAAAAATATACTTTTAAACATTCAAGTTAAAATTACTTTAATAATTTGTTGAAAATACATACTATATGAATATTTGTAAATAAGGTTACTTAATAAAATATAAAACTAGATTTCTACCTTTAAAAAAAACAAAATACTAAGTTACTTCTTAATAATTACTGCTAAAATAGATTAAAAGAAAATACTTACTTTAGACTTTAAATATTAGAAATAATAAATTTTACAAAACTTGCTTTCTTTAAAAACAACTTTAAAACATTTAATTTATATTTACAATTTACTTTTAAAAACATGTACTTGACCATCCAGAGAAAAATTCCAACTTCAAGCACTTAAATCAATTTCCCCAAATTGATTTCCAATTTATTTTATTTGAAACAAGTTTCTTTAATTTCTCAATTTATTTCAAAACTCATTAGTTATAGACTTATTATTAATGTTATTATTTTCTGTTTATTTTAAACCTTTTCACTGAAATATACAAATTTCAGGTTTTTTCCAATTTCTTCTTTATTCCTTTCAATAATTTAAATCTAAAATATTAAATAAATGTTTTGTTCTTTTCAAAATAATAATGCTGAAGCTTAAAATTCATTAACCTTCTGTTAATTCAAATTTCCTTTCCATATACGAAATTTATTTATTAGAATTTAAAACTACTACTATTCTTATCCAATTTATTCATAATTTACTTAAAATTTTCTATAATTATTTCACTTACCAATTCTCTTTGTTTATTTCAAAAATCCAATTCTATATATCTTGATAACTTAGTGCGCCGCAATATATTCAGGTAAACCATAACATATAATATTCCAATTATCAACAATATTCATCACAGAATATAAAATAATCACAACAGAGGGTATTAAATGATTTAAATAAATGTTGAGGGATCCAGTTGGATCCCTCCAACCTGTTTTCCCTGCATTCACAGACGTTAGCACAATATAATACACCAATTCCAAAATATCATACTATATCACATCAATCAATTCAACCATCCAACAATTATTTAAATTTAATCATTTAAATTTAAATTTAACCAAGTGAGATTAACTCACCTTTAACCTTTGTTTGCAATCCACTTCGTTTTTGACCATTTCTTTGAGACTTTAGGCCTTGAATAAACAATTCATATGATTTATTAATATTCGAAATAAATCAAATCGTCAATTTCCATTTATTTATTTAATCTAAACTATTTATTTAATTAAACAAATTTCCTTATAAATATTTTGGTAATACTTAATTAAATAAGTTAATAAATGAGTTAATCACTAACATTATTCTAAAATTAAATAGTAGGTTTAGTAGGCGTATATGTATCTTTGAATTTCTGTTTGAACTGCGTATACTAATATAAACTGCATAAATCAAAAATTTTATGTAAATTCCTACATATTCCCTTTTTTTTTCAAAATCCAATATGTACCTATATTTATATCTCCTACATATACATATATTCTTTAAATTAGTTTTCAATTTGAAAATAAATTATTAACATGAATACCTTACTGCCTACTCTGAAATCATCCTCTCAAGCTCGCGGTCCTCAATCCAATCACGACGAACGCGATTCCATCGGCCTACATTGCCGCTGATTCCTTCGTCACCTCGACCTTGCATCGACATCATGCTCGAATCAAGCAGCCATCAATCACCACCTCCACGAACATCACACCCTCGCATCTCCAATCTGCTGTATGATCCACGAATTCAAAAACCCAAATTCGAACGCGGTCAACTGCCTCGATCCACAGATGCAATTTTCCCCTCGATACCACCTACGGCCTCGCGAAAAGCTTCGCCGTCCCACTTCTAAGCTCGATTGAACCTCACTAGCAAACTGTAAAACGAGGGGGAAAAGAGGCTCGCGTTTCTTCCTTTTTTTTTGTTTTTAGAGATGAATCGATTCGAAAGGAGGGTTAGAGGAGCGGCTGTATCTAGGTGAGTTTTGAACGAACGAGAGTGAGTTTGATTTTTTTTTTAATTAATCACCGAGTGCTTAGGGTTTCGAAAATAAGAAAAACGGGGGGCTCAGCCCTATTGTGTTGCGTTTGTTGTTGTTTTTTATAAACGCGGCTTCCCCCATAAGCTTCTTCTTTTATTTATTATTATTATTATTTTCGAGCATTTTTGAACTGAAAGGATAACGGTCTCGTGTTCAAAAAGAAACAAGATAAGGGATGGTGTGTTCGAGAAGGCAAAGGAAGCATGTTGAAGACGCCTTGCTACAGTGTTCACTTATTTTTAATTCAAATTCGAATCGATTATTATCAATTAGATTTTCAGCACGTTTATATAACGTACGCTCACACAATAACTCTGATCGCTATGAAATTTGAAATCCGATAATAATTCAATATTACGGACCCAATGGAACTGGTTTCGTCGAATTCCGAGACTGCGCCTCAGAAGGCTATTTTTTTTAAATTCAATTTAAATAGTATAAATTTTAGAACCGAACAAACCACCGTTAATTTCAATTTTACAACTTCTATTACCTTCAATGTTATCAATATAACTTTTACAAGCCTTCAAATTATTTTTAACAGGCTTAAAATTCTAAATTCAACAATTTACCCAACTTCAATTATTTAATTTAATAAGTCAAGTATCAAATGAATTGTGATATTCGTAATTCAAGTTAAAATTGCTCTATTGAATACATAAAATCACTTAAATATTCCGATTTTTATTGCTTGAAAATTCTGGGTCGTCACATTCCTCCCCCCTTAAAAGAATTTCGTCCCCGAAATTACCAACCAAGAAGAATGGCCCAAAACCCGTTTATTATTTTCCCTAAAACCAAACAATCGAACATCTAACCAACTATATTTTTTTTAAAAGACCCATTATTATTCTTATTAACTTTCCAAACCTATCCCTAGTTTACAAACAATCCCATTTGCTCAATTATTCAAGTTTCAATTTAAAACCAAATTTTGAATTACCAAAATTTTCTCAAATTTTTTCTAAATCTCTAAATTTCTGAAAAATTTCGCCAGCGTCTCCTTTGCGCGGCTAGCTCGTTACAACTACAAAATGGCTCTACGGCCTCCCAAATCCAAAAAGAAAACAAAAAGCCAAGTGGCTCAATCCAAATCCCAATCAAATTTCACACCAAATTTATATACATACCTTTTTGTCGAGCATTTCAAATTTATCTTCTTGAAATCAAAAACCAATTCTCTTTTCCCTTTTATAATACCTGCATATCCTGCTTAACACTAATATCCAATCACAATATTCAAAAACATTTTATCGTTTATTCATTCAAATATTGACTTAGATTATATTAGTAGTATCAATTTTCATTTAAGAATTCACCATTCCCTCTTAAGTTTAACATAAGCATTTTATATGTTTCTTATACTTATTTTCACCTTACCACTTTAGTTTATATCTATTTCTATTCAAATTAATTCTTTCATTTCCATACGAATTCAATTTATTTTCAACACTAAACTTCAAAATTTATTTTTCATTTATACCGATTCATGTCATGATTTTAATTAACTCCATTTACTAACTTATTTCAATTTTCCAGTTTGAAATCGTTTTGTCGTTAACAAAATTTTCAAAAATTTTCTAACTCCCAAAATTTCTGAATTTTTTTGGCAGAGTCTCCTTTGTACGGAGGAGCTTTTGCAATTTGACAAAAGAGATAAATATATATACATCGACCCACACGGTCGGAAAAACCAAAACAGTACATATTTCCTATTTTAATTACGTAGGCGTACCTTAGTTAGCATTTTAAGCGAGCGGCTTATTAATTTTAGAAAATAGCACAACCAAATCCAGCCACACGGCTTCCAGGTACATATACTTACTCAATTTAAACATGTAAGTGCTAAATATATGAAGTTTAATAGCATATCACTTATTTGCAATAGTTAAAACATATGAATTCTAAAAGAAATTCACACCAAACATTTTTCCAAAAGCAATTTATATAGTTTCCATGCTAATTGAACCGTTTTCAACTTATTCATATCCATTCTCATTCAATTTGAATGGTTTAAAACTCAATCGCTTACATTTAATTTATTTTTAAGCAAACTGATCTCATATTTAATTCAATTGCTTTCAAAATCAATTTATTTTACTTCTATCAACTCGTAGAATTTTAATTACTCATATTTACATCCAATGACAATTTATTCTATGCAATTTGACGAGATCTTTGTGAATAAGCAAGTATTTATGTTTTATAACCAATTTAAATGGATTTCAACTCATTTTATACTTAATTCTATTCCATTTTTAAAATTTATCCACAGTTCACATATTTTAACTTTTATTGCATTTTCGATTTGAATCCATTCACTTTCATTTCATTTATTGACCAAACCAATTCATTCAAAGCCATTTACAATTTAGGTTCATCTTCATTACCAATTAAATTTCCTTTTTATTTTAATTCATTCACAACCATTTATTTAGCTCAATCCATTCCAAGCTTTAGTTACTTTACTCAATTTATTCCATATTTGTTTATGCCAAACTATTTTATTTAGCTCGAAAGCAATCCAGGCTATTTCATTCAATAACTTTTCTCAACTCATTTAAACCACACTTTATTTGATTCTTATTTATCCCATCCATTTGTTTATTCAATATAATTAGTTTATCCACTCAATCCATTTTGAATTTTCATTTCCTTAAATATTATTTATAACCCACCAAATTCTATTTCGATTCAAATTTATATTTTTTTTCTTGATTTAAATCCAACCCAATATCATTACACTTAGTTTTAAGTTGAATTTAATTCAACTCTTCCATTTGTTTAGCTTAAGTCAATTTACTTCATTTTATACTTAAGCTCATTTTCATTTTACAAGTAAAATTTTCTCTTTTTTATTCAACTTAATTCTCTCTCTCACTCAAATCTCATTTTAAATTTGCAATTTCATTTGATTTGGTTATTATAGAATTTAACTTCCCAGATTCAACTCATTCAATTTATTACCAGGCCATTTCCAATTTATTTCCACTTATTTGGATTTTATTTGCAATTCAAACCATTACTATTTTAATCCATTTACATTTTTATTCCATATATTTCAATTATATTTAATTTGTTAACACTTCACATTAAATTTTAATTAATAACTCAAGTTCTGCATCCACTATCCATTTTCAATTTACCACAAAATTTCATGAACTCACAATTCAACTTCATCCTCAATTACTTTCACTTCATCAACAATTTAAGTCGAATTTAATTTATAACTTGAGTTTATTTCCAAACTTCATCATAAACTCACTATCCAATTTCATTAACTAATTTATTATCAGATTAGTTCTTCCCTATTTATAGTTCAATACTTGATTTTTAATTCCAAATACCACTTCATTTAATTTTCTTAGTCCAAATTTATTTAATAATTCAAGTTTGGATTTTCTTTCCATTTTCCAATTCATCAAGATATTAATTTCGGGCTTTGTATTCCATTTTCAATTTTATAAGTCATAACTTATTATTTTATACAATTCTATTCATTCTAGGCTTGAATATATTCATCTTTTATTTTTAACTCGAGTTTTACACTTACTTATGATCCAAGCATATTCTATTCCATGCATTTTTAGTTCTTTTATAAGTTATTCTAATTTATTTACCTCAATCTAATCCTTAACCAACTTATTTTCTATTTATTTCAGGTAGGAATCTAATTCTATTCAATAATTCAATTGAATTCTTATTCCAATTCAATTTTATTTTAACTCGGATTTATTTAATCTCAATCCGATTTCAATTTAATTCGAATACAACTGGATATTATTTTCAGCCTATCCAATTAATGTCAATCCAGTCAAATTTTTATTTCCCATCCAAGTTAATTTCATTTTTAACTTTTCACTTTAAATTTAAATTTCCGACATTCAAAGCTTATATTTCCTTCCTGATTTAAAAATCATCTTAATTTATAAGCTTACAACCCATCTTATCAGGATTTTTTTTAAACACCCGACCTTTGGGTTCAAATTATTTTGAAATCTTCAACATCTCTACTCGCATTTCTCAAAAATGTAAACCAATCCTGGTTTTTATTTTCCAACAAATTTCCATTGAAATTTCAAAAACAAACAGGTTTTTCTGAACAAATCAATTTGGCAGCAATCTGTCACTTAAAAACTCGAAAATGAACATCGATGATGCTGCAGTCATCACCGAAATTATTTTCCAGCGACTGAAGTGAATTCAATGCTAAATCTCTTCCCAAAATTTATTTGAAACAATTTTCCTTTCAGAAATACCCCAAAAACAACAATGCTACTATTTATCTGCAAAATACTTCCAAAATCTTCGGGGTTTTAAAGTTTCAAATTCTATTTTAATTCAAATTTTAACTATAATGCATTTGTATAATTTATGCTTATACAAATTCTCATTTGATTATATTTACCTTTATAATTTACGTTTATAATTCATATTTATAAATTTCATTTTATAATGAATTTATTCCCCTAAATTTTAGTTATATTTCAATTTCTAGTTAAATTTTCACTTAACAATGATAATACTTTAATATTATCATTTCTAACATCCAAACATCCATATATTAGATAAAATAGTTTACAAAAACTTTCTTTATATCAAAATATATTTTGGGTAAAATTATTTCATTTACCCACATTTAAAACAATATCGTGTCGATTGTTCTATTCAAGTGTTTAGAAACCCTTTCAATACAGTTGCGCAGACTGTGTCGACTAAGGTTCATATGCCACTCAGTAAATCAATCAACACAATATTAAAACAGTTTATATTCACTAACACATACGCGCTCATATCTATACGCTCAAACTCATTCTAGAGTACTATAGACTCTATTTTATGAGTAATTCCCAACAGAGCCAAGTTTACCACCAACCTAAGCTCTGATACCAAGTGAAACGACCTGCAAATCCGTACCCCTTGAGTCAACACTATTCTACAACAATCAACTCAAGTTGTATAGAAATACGAAATATTTGGGTTAAAGAAGATGAGGTAGAAGAAGGAAATAGAAAACAACAACATAATCTAACCATCGCAGCGGAATAAAATATAATAGATAATAAATAATCTTTACTCAAAAATCAAATATACCAGTTATATATTACATCATCAGAGTACATCAATCACAACTCAACAATATCATATAACTGGATACACGACTACTCAATACAGCGGAATATATACATAAACAAATACGGGAGTACGTATCGTCACCCTGCTCGTCTCCTGAGCTCCATAGCATCATATCCTGTATTCTATAATACTCAGTCTGACCCGAGCATTACAGTTAAATAACACCCGAGTCAGTCTGGAATACCAGCGTGAGAAAATCACACTCAATTGATTATTAAAGTTTCAAAAATCCTTTGAAAACAAAAGCATCTCGTAAGACCACGCCACAAATAAACATGTCAGGTTTTTACCTTACGATAGCTAAAACATTTTTTTTATAGAAATCCTCTGATATTATAATAGGGTCTATATACAAATACTTATAAAATAGCCGAAATTGTTTCATCTATTAAATTCCAGCTACTAGCCACAGAGTGGGTAATACAAACAAAACTCAAACAAGTCTCGTAGGGAGAATGGATTTCCAACCAATGACTAGGCACTGGGGTACCACCTGTCACAGTACGGGGCCTAGATCACCGTACCGAGGAGTACGCCCACTCCCCTGCAACACAAGGCCGGGACTACCCCTTACTGGATATTCCCGAGTGAGATTATCCCGCGGTTGGGATCAGCAACCGCCCACTAAGCCGAAATGAAAAGGGACATCTAGACTGGAATGACCTCACCCTGCTTGGGTGCTACCCACCTAGCCTTGCTGCATAACCCCTGATTTTCAGTCATCCCATTTGATGAGGCTTGAGGCTAAGCGTTACCTTTATAGAACATATTCCTTAGAATTCCCATCGTCCACTTGACGATGTTTCGCAAGCATTCATCCATACAAGTCCGTCCCGGGTTCGAACGGAACCGAAGGCACTATTCCTACTACATCCATTTTGGAAATATCCTTAGGATTAGTCGCGACTAGCCCTTGCACTTCACCGCACCATCTTCGAATCCAATTGTTTTCACGAAATGTACAAACCGGATCGAAGTGGTATTTGAGAAATAAATCTCGATCCCGGTCTCTTCGAAACGATCAGCACATTTGGCCAATATTGATAGTCTGTGATTTAACGATAAATTAATATTCACAAACAACCATCAACCAATAAATAACTTCCCAAATTATTTATTTATCTCAAAAATATTTTCATAAGATATATTTTCACTTCCAAATCCTTTTGAAAACAGTTTTCAAACTATCTTCTTTTTTTCCCAAAATAAATTCCGAGAATTTTCATTTCCACTGGAATCACCAAGCACAAAACTAGATTTCTAAATTAATTTAAAACTCTTTACTTTAAAAATATACTTTTAAACATTCAAGTTAAAATTACTTTAATAATTTGTTAAAAATACATATTATATGAATATTTGTAAATAAGGTTACTTAATAAAATATAAAACTAGATTTCTACCTTTAAAGAAACAAAATACTAAGTTACTTCTTAATAATTACTGCTAAAATAGATTAAAAGAAAATACTTACTTTAGACTTTAAATATTTGAAATAATAAATTTTACAAAACTTTCTTTCTTTACAAACAACTTTAAAACATTTAATTTATATTTACAAATTTACTTTTAAAAACGTGTACTTGACCATCCAGAGAAAAATTCCAACTTCAAGCACTTAAATCAATTTCCCCAAATTGATTTCCAATTTATTTTATTTGAAATAAGTTTCTTTAATTTCTCAATTTATTTCAAAATTCATTAGTTATGGACTTATTATTAATGTTATTATTTTCTGTTTATTTTAAACCGTTTCACTGAAATATTCAAATTTCAGGTTTTTTCCAATTTCTTCTTTATTCCTTTCAATAATTTAAATCTAAAATATTAAATAAATGTTTTGTTCTTTTTAAAATAATAATGCTGAAGTTTAAAATTCATTAACCTTCTGTTAATTCAAATTTCCTTTCCATATACGAAATTTATTTATTAGAATTTAAAACTATTACTATTCTTATCCAATTTATTCATAATTTACTTAAAATTTTCTATAATTATTTCACTCACCAATTCTCTTCGTTTATTTCAAAAATCCAATTCTATATATCTTGATAACTTAGTGCACCGCAATATATTCAGGTAAACCATAACATCTAATATTCCAATTATCAATAATATTCATCACAGAATATAAAATAATCACAACAGAGGGTATTAAATGATTTAAATAAATGTTGAGGGATCCAGTTGGATCCCTCCAACCTGTTTTCCCTGCATTCACAGACTTTAGCACAATATAATACACCAATTCCAAAATATCATACTATGTCACATCAATCAATTCAACCATCCAACAATTATTTAAATTTAATCATTTAAATTTAAATTTAAACTGAGTGAGATTAACTCACCTTTAACCTTTGTTTGCAACCCACTTCATTTTTGACCATTTCTTTGAGACTTTAGGCCCTGAATAAACAATTCATATGATTTATTAATATTCAAAATAAATCAAATCGTCAATTTCCATTTATTTATTTAATCTAAACTATTTATTTAATTAAACAAATTTCCTTATAAATAATTTTGGTAATACTTAATTAAATAAGTTAATAAATGAGTTAATCACTAAGATTATTCTGAAATTAAATAGTAGGTTTAGTAGGTGTATATGTATCTTTGAATTTCTGTTTGAACTGCGTATACTAATATAAACTGCATAAATAAAAAATTTTATGTAAATCCCTACATATTCCCCCTTTTTTTTTCAAAATCCAATATGTACCTATATTTATATCTCCTACATATACATATATTCTTTAAATTAGTTTTCAATTTGAAAATAAATTATTAACATGAATACCTTACTGCCTACTCTGAAATCATCCTCTCATGCTCGCGGTCCTCAATCCAATCACGACGAACGCGATTCCATCGGCCTCCACTACCGCTGATTCCTTCGTCACCTCGACCTTGCGTCGACATCATGCTCGAATCAAGCAGCCATCAATCACCACCTCCATGAACATCACACCCTCGCATCTCCAATCTGCTGTATGATCCACGAATTCAAAAACCCAAATTCGAACGCGGTCAACTGCCTCGATCCACGGATGCAATTTTCCCCTCGATACCACCTACGGCCTCGCGAAAAGCTTCGCCGTCCCACTTCTAAGCTCGATTGAACCTCACTAGCAAACTGTAAAACGAGGGGGAAAAAAGGCTCGCGTTTCTTCCTTTTTTTTGTTTTTAGAGATGAATCGATTCGAAAGGAGGGTTAGAGGAGCGGCTGTATCTAGGTGAGTTTTGAACGAACGAGAGTGAGTTTGATTTTTTTTTTTTAATTAATCACCGAGTGCTTAGGGTTTCGAAAATAAGAAAAACGGGGGGCTCAGCCCTATTGTGTTGCGTTTGTTGTTGTTTTTTATAAACGCGGCTTCCCCCATAAGCTTCTTCTTTTATTTATTATTATTATTATTTTCGAGCATTTTTGAACTGAAAGGATAACGGTCTCGTGTTCAAAAAGAAACAAGATAAGGGATGGTGTGTTCGAGAAGGCAAAGGAAGCATGTTGAAGACGCCTTGCTACAATGTTCACTTATTTTTAATTCAAATTCGAATCGATTATTATCAATTAGATTTTCAGCGCGTTTATATAACGTACACTCACACAACAACACTGATCGCTATGAAATTTGAAATCCGATAATAATTCAATATTATGGACCCAATGGAACTGGTTTCGTCGAATTCCGAGACTGCGCCTCGGAAGGCTATTTTTTTTAAAATTCAATTTAAACAGTATAAATTTTAAAACCGACAAACCACCGTTAATTTCAATTTTACAACTTCTATTACCTTCAATGTTATCAATATAACTTTTACAAGCCTTCAAATTATTTTTAACAGGCTTAAAATTCTAAATTCAATAATTTACCCAACTTCAATTATTTAATTTAATAAGTCAACTATCAAATAAATTGTGATATTCGTAATTCAAGCTAAAATTTCTCTATTGAATACTTAAAATCACTTAAATATTCCGATTTTTAATGCTTGAAAATTCTGGGTCGTCACAGTTTTAGTTGTATAACCTGCCATGGAATGTGGCGGTAACCTGCTATTGAACATAGTACCTATAGTAGGCATAAGTGCAGAATGCCTATGCTGGCTAAGATTTATATCTTTACTTTCGAAATGTTTTCCTACACTATGCACTAGTAATAATATTAAATGTTTCTTTTTAATGCGTACCAAGCATCTTTGACTATCATAAGGAGAAATCTCCTACGATTTTGCGTTTGCATTGTGTGTGTGTGCGGGAGGCCTTATGGTAGTCTCATTTTCTAAAAAGCGTTGCGAATCTATGTTTTTTTTAAAAAAATTATCCTTTTCTTTGTTTTAAAGATAATAACTGTTTTAAGTTCTCACACCAGTCCCATGACTGACCTGGAGTTTATTGTTTCCTTCCTAAACTCTAGGTGCTCACTAATTTCTACACGAGCAGTCTAGAGTTGGGTTTTTTTCAGATACTTAGGTTCAGTAGATTATCTGGAGCTTGTTCAGTCTTTGGATATGGACTGCACTTGCTTATCTTTTGGGAGTTCGAGCTATTTTGGATTGGTGCCTTGGAGTTCTCTTTTGAAGACTGTTTTGGAGATTATCCGCTGCTGGTGTTATCTATTTTCTTTCCGCTGCTATTTCTTGTATCATATCTCTGATGTATATTGATATTTATCGTATCAGATATTGTATCAACGCTGTATGTCAATGTATTATTCTTTTATTCCGCCGTTTTAATTACTTAATGTTGTTATAAGCTCCGGTGAACCGGATTTGAACGGTCGAATCTACGACATTCGAATACGATGTGAAGTATGAATGTCGATTTTCGAGTGGGCAAAATTCGTTTCGTTACATTTCTGAGTGAGAATTTCTACCAAAAGAAATTTATTTTCGATTAAAACAAGTTTTGATTGTGAAAATATTCTGAGTATGACTTAATAAATATGCGAAAATTGTTTGGAAATTATAACTGAAAATAGTATATAAGAAATGACTTTGTAAATTAAAAATTTGAATATGAAAAAAATAGTTATAACTTGTAAATTTGAACAGGAAAGTAAAACTAAAAATTTAAACCGTTGAATATTTTAATTAAGCAAATAAAAGAAATTTGAATTCGAGAAATGAAATAACATAATTAACTCAAGAAATGTTAAATTAATTGAGTTAGTGAAACGAAGTCTAACTCTAGAAGTTTTAATAAAATAAAATAAAATGTATTTGAAATGAATTAGATAAAATGAAATTTTGGATGAATAAACTGTATAACTTATAGATTTGAAAATTGATAAGCTAAAAAACGAATTTAGATTTGTTGAATGTGAACGATACGAAAATTTAACTTGAATAAGATTAAATAAAATGAGTAAATAGATTATAATAAATTAAAGTTTAACTTAATATTAAATAAATTTGAATTAGATATTAAGTGAAACTAGATAAAATAGTAAAGTGAATTAATTCATTTTAAAATGAAATTAGTCAAATGAATATGAACTTGAATTTCAAAATGAAATGTAATTTAAGTGTGAAGAAAAAAATTATGTGAAAAATTGAATAAAAATAAATGAGTGTATGATAATTAGTGTGAGAAATTGGATTTAATTTAAAATTAGATGAAAATAAGTTATGTTTGCGCCAAAATTGGTCACAAACACCCAATACCGTGAAAGCACCAGTGTATGAATATAAATTAGTGATATTCAAACACAAACAACAAATCTCAACAAATAATAGACAGCAATCCAAAAGTAAAGAACAGAGACACAAGTTTTATAGTGGTTCGGCTATCTCCGGCCTACGTCCACTTCAATTTTTTTTCCTTTTTATTGATTATCCTTGAAGATTACAAGTGATTACCACAGTTGTAGTGACCAAGTCTGAAGAAAATTGCAGTAATGATGCTATGGTATAATTTTAACAGCGTCTGGGCTTGCCTTTCCTCTCCAAATTTTCCGACCCCTTTTCTGAATGACCAGGGGCTCTATTTATAGGTGTGGAAGGCCGAAATCCCGCCTAAAACCTGGGGAGACTGCTTGGCACGTGAGGGGGGCCCACAGGCCCGTGTTCTCGGAATCCGTGCCCAGTTTGGGATCGATTCGAAGTGACGTTCGAATCGATCAAGAATCCATCCAATTGAGCTGAAATTTGGTGTGAACATTCTTCAACATGTATGTAAGCTCCTGTAAAAATTTCATTGCATTTGGATCAACGGTTTGGAAGATATGATCGATCCAAGTTCAAGAATCCGTGCGTCCTGAATGGTTCGAACCCATGCTTCGAAACCATCTACTTCGAAACCATCCTCTTCGGATCCATAGGGCCGACTCCTTCGAATCCATACCCTTCGAACCCATGCTGTTCGAATCCATGCTTTCTGAAGCCGCCTCCTTCGAGTCCATATCCTACGAGTCCATCCTCTTCGAATCCATCCCTTTCGAATCCTCGTCCTTCGAATCCATGTCCCTTGCTTCGTATCCATCATCTTCGAATCCATGTCCACTTCGAATCCATCCCCTTCTTCGAATCCATGTCCACTTCGAATCCATCCCCTTCTTCGAATCCATGTCTACTTCGACTCCATCTCCTTCTTCGAATCCATGTCTGCTTCGACTCCATCTCCTTCTTCGAATCCATGTCTGCTTCGACTCCATCTCCTTCTTCGAATCCATGCCCACTTCGAATCCATCTCCATTGCATTGAAGCTACTCCTTTCGAACCCATCATGTTCCCATCGATTCGAAGCGTCATCGATGCGAACCTCCTGGGTTCGAACCTGATGGGTTCGAACCTGATGGGTTCGAACTACGTACTATTCCTACTTTGAATCCATCATATTTCCTTCATACGAACTCCGATTAACCTGAAATTCGAAACATAGCCTTTCATAGTCCTTATCATCATTTCCAATCAATTTCGTCCCGATCGGAGTTCAACAAAATTTTGACGATATCCATTGTAGCCTTATCTCCAGTCCTGATATCCATAATTCCTTGCCAATTTGTTGATATTCCAGTTTTGACCAAAAAATGGGATAACATTTTGCCCCCCAAAACATGCCTTGTGATAACAAGGCGTGTTTTGAATAATTACGAATCCAATATCCGAAGTCCACAGCCATATTGCCAGAGTATATCGTCCTTGACTGCTTCGAGTCGATGTCCAATTCCATATCCAATAGCCAAACCCTTAGCTAATTCCGTATCCATTCGAACTCGACAACCAAGTTTCAATCCATCCTTATCCAATAGCCAATAACCGGAGCCAGGACCTCTCCGGGTCGATATCCAAATCCATAACCTCTCTGGGTTCCTGTCAAGCGTGATCCACATCCGACGACCGTGGTCCAGTGTCCCTGGACGTTGAGTTAACCTCTCCGGGTTCTTGTCAAGCGCAATCCATACTTGACGACCTTGGTCCAGTGTCCCTGGACGTTGAGCCAACCTCTCCGGGTTCTTGCCAAGCGCAATCCATACTTGACGACCTTGGTCCAGTGTCCCTGGACGTTGTAAAATGCCATGGCTTAAGTCCTAAGCCGAATCCTGATCTCTCCGGACCCTTGCCGAGCATAGTCCATACTCGACGACCTGAAAATAATAAATGATAATAGAGGGCCTAAGTCCTAGGCCGAATCCTGGTCACTCCGGACCCTTGCCAAGCATTGTCCATACTTGACGACCTGAATGAGTCAATCTACCTTGTTTGGGTAAAGTGACTCATCCCTTGCCAGGCATAATCCATACCCGACGACCATTTACCAAAAACCAGATAAAAGTCCCACCAAAATTTATTCCAAAGTCCAAATCCGAAATTCAAATTCGAAATCCAAATCCAAATCCAAAATTCAAATCCAAACCAGAAAACCAGAAATCCAAACCAGCATCCAAAACCAAAAACAATCATCCAAAGGAAAATCCAAATAAAAAAGCAAGAAAAACCAGGAGCTCAATCCAAGCTCCAAAACCAAATCCAAAAAAGAAAAGCAATGTCCAATCTAAAAAGCAAGAAATAAATTTCACAAACCATAGCATCCCGGTTTATCATCATTCAGAGCATGCCTAGGGGCTATCTCCGTCCCCGTACATGTGTAAATGACTTTACCGTTTGCTAGTAGCTTGCTACTTATTCCATATTATCCTGGTCAATGGATGATCAATCGACGATCATCCCTGGGCCTCCCATCATCACGGAGTGAAGTGGTCGGTGGTTGCTCCTGCTCCACCGTTGCATCCCGAGTTCCAACGTATTGCTGTAACTGTCCATTCCTTACATGCTCCTCGATTATATCCTTTAGGTGCCTGCAGCTGTTGGTATCGTGTCCATCCAGATCATGGAAGAGACAGTGCCTTCCTGATGTCCTTTCCCGCTCTGTTGGTTCCCTCCTAGCCGGCCTTCGGTAGGGAAGGCGATTCCGAGTTTCCAAGTATATCCGCTCCAGCGTCTCGTTCAATCCAGTGTATGTGGAAAACTTTGGATCCTTCCATCGTTTTCTAGCGTTTCCATGGTCGTCATCTAACTTCCTTTTTCCTTTATCTTTATCCGAACCGTTTTTGGATACCGCTCCAACCTCGTTTGTACTAACCTTTTTCAACTTTAAATCCGTACTTGCATCTTCTTGCCGAAGGAACCTTTCTGCCTCATGAAAGAATTCGTCGAGATTTTGCGGGGGATCTCGTATCAGAGATACCTTGAAATCTGAATTCTCCTTGACTCCTGATACTGCTGCCATTAAAACCATTGATGGATCAGGCCGATCCACCGAAGCGACTGCCGCACTGAATCGAGTTAGAAAAGCTCTAAGCGATTCGTCCATCCTTTGCTTCACTGATGTTAAAGTCATCACATTCTTCGGCCTCTTGACGTGAACCCGAAACTGTCCCAGAAACTTTTCCACTAATCCCTTCCAAGTCCTGATAGATCCTTCTCCCAACTGCCTAAACCACATTGCAGCTAAGTCCTTCAAATACAAAGGGAAACATCGGGCCATCACTTCCTCCGATGCCCCCAGCACCTCCATGTGTCTGGTGTACCTCATTAAGTGATCTGTTGGATCCGTCTTACCATCATATACCTCCACGCTAGGTAGCTTGAACTTAGGTGGGTTCCGAGCCATCCTTATCTCCCGAACGAATGGACTTCTATTCGCTCCTTCCAAATCTCCGTTTGTCAAACCACCTCGCACAGTCTTCCTAATCATTTCTACTAATCCTGTATTGTCTGGCAGGGGTTGCCCCCCATGCCCCCGAGAGAATTCTGGTACATATTCCTCGTGTGGCTCACTAGCGGCAATGTTAGCCCTAGCTTGCTGAATTCCTTCCAAAGGTTCTCCTGCATTGAATCCTGTGGGCCTGCCCCCAAGCCCTTGTTGATTGCCTTCTGGCTCCATATCCTGTCCTTCATTGGGTTCCACAACCCTAGCTCCTTGTCCTACATCCGCAGTTGCTGTAGCCGTTCCTAAGTTCTGCATCCCTGTAGCTCTCATTTGTTCCAAGAAAGTTTGCATCATTTCCTGTTGACTTTTCAACAATCTTTCCTGCAAAGAATTGGCCATAGCTTCCATTTCATCCCGAGTTATGTAGACCGAAGCCTGTCCTTCCTCACCACCGGAGGATGCTTGTTGACTTCCTCCTTGTTGGCTTCTCTCAGCCCTTAGCCTTCTGCTATTCTGCCTAGTCATTGTCTTCCAAATCCGAATTCCTCAAACTCTTCAAATCCGATGTAGCGGGTGCTACTTGTTCTCAGTGAAAGCACCAAAATGTTTGCGCCAAAATTGGTCACAAACACCCAATACCGTGAAAGCACCAGTGTATGAATATAAATTAGTGATATTCAAACACAAACAACAAATCTCAACAAATAATAGACAGCAATCCAAAAGTAAAGAACAGAGACACAAGTTTTATAGTGGTTCGGCTATCTCCGGCCTACGTCCACTTCAATTTTTTTTCCTTTTTATTGATTATCCTTGAAGATTACAAGTGATTACCACAGTTGTAGTGACCAAGTCTGAAGAAAATTGCAGTAATGATGCTATGGTATAATTTTAACAGCGTCTGGGCTTGCCTTTCCTCTCCAAATTTTCCGACCCCTTTTCTGAATGACCAGGGGCTCTATTTATAGGTGTGGAAGGCCAAAATCCCGCCTAAAACCTGGGGAGACTGCTTGGCACGTGAGGGGGGCCCACAGGCCCGTGTTCTCGGAATCCGTGCCCAGTTTGGGATCGATTCGAAGTGACGTTCGAATCGATCAAGAATCCATCCAATTGAGCTGAAATTTGGTGTGAACATTCTTCAACATGTATGTAAGCTCCTGTAAAAATTTCATTGCATTTGGATCAACGGTTTGGAAGATATGATCGATCCAAGTTCAAGAATCCGTGCGTCCTGAATGGTTCGAACCCATGCTTCGAAACCATCTACTTCGAAACCATCCTCTTCGAATCCATAGGGCCGACTCCTTCGAATCCATACCATTCGAACCCATGCTGTTCGAATCCATGCTTTCTGAAGCCGCCTCCTTCGAGTCCATATCCTACGAGTCCATCCTCTTCGAATCCATCCCTTTCGAATCCTCGTCCTTCGAATCCATGTCCCTTGCTTCGTATCCATCATCTTCGAATCCATGTCCTCTTCGAATCCATCCCCTTCTTCGAATCCATGTCCACTTCGAATCCATCTCCTTCTTCGAATCCATGTCTACTTCGACTCCATCTCCTTCTTCGAATCCATGTCTGCTTCGACTCCATCTCCTTCTTCGAATCCATGCCCACTTCGAATCCATCTCCATTGCATTGAAGCTACTCCTTTCGAACCCATCATGTTCCCATCGATTCGAAGCGTCATCGATGCGAACCTCCTGGGTTCGAACCTGATGGGTTCGAACCTGATGGGTTCGAACTACGTACTATTCCTACTTTGAATCCATCATATTTCCTTCATACGAACACCGATTAACCTAAAATTCGAAACATAGCCTTTCATAGTCCTTATCATCATTTCCAATCAATTTCGTCCCGATCGGAGTTCAACAAAATTTTGACGATATCCATTGTAGCCTTATCTCCAGTCCTGATATCCATAATTCCTTGCCAATTTGTTGATATTCCAGTTTTGACCAAAAAATGGGATAACAAGTTAAATACAAATGAAAGGAGTTTTAATAAATTGCATGTTAGCTAATTGCATATGAAATAAGTTAATGAAACAAATTAAAAAATGAAGTTAACTTAATAACTTGAATGAAACTGATTGTGAGAAAAGAAAATTATCAATATGAATTGAGATATAAATAAAATTTACTTTAGTAAATTAATAATATGAATTTGAATAAACGAAGTGAATCGATAAATTAATAATAATTTAAGATATGAAGTAATGTTAATAAACATGAGTTGTATTGTATAAAATATTTATAATAAACTTGGATGATTTATAAATAATGTTAGTATAGAAAAAGGAGGATATAATAAGTGTAAATAAAACAAATCTGACTTAATCATGGTTGAGGGGAATAATTTTATAAATGATTCACCAATCAATTTATATGAAATAGGTTAAAAAAAGTGAAACAATTGGAATTTCACAAATTAAATTGAATAAAACGGAATATAATGAAGTTGTAATGAGTGTTAATAAATTGAAAGAAATCAATGGAATGTAAATCAATTAAATATGGATGAAACAAATGTAAATAACTGAAACAAATAGATTGAATGTAAATGCATTGAGTTGTAATCAATCAAATGTGAATGCAATGATATTGGTTGATTGATTAAAAATGGACTGAAATCAAATTAGTTGAATGTAAATCAATTAAAAGCGAATGAATTGAATATAAATCCATTGTATGATTAACAGAATGAATATAAATAGGTGAATGTTAATCAATTAAGAAGTAAATAAAGCGAATTTAAATAAATTAGATGTCAATGTAAATTAATTGAAACTGAGTCAATTAAAATGTTAATGAAATGAATGTTAATAAGAAGTGAAGTGTATAAATTAAAAATTGACATTGGATAATGTAAATTCATATGGTTATGAATTAATTGGGTTAATTGGACGGGTATGGAGGGTTGGATGGTTTATTTTGTTGCAAACCATTGTTATTACCGTTTTGATTGCATATGATTGTTGTATGGTGTGTATTTGTGCTTGTATTTATTGTTGAATTCAAAAATCCATGTTATATGGTTATATTAGAATGATACGTGCTTCTATATCATTATATGCAACTAATATCTTAAATTGAGTTGAGATAGATACATACGAAGACCATTTGGGGCGTATACGAGGATTTATATGATTTTGCTTGCTTAATACGAGCGAACTAGCTTGTATTATTAATAATAAAATAGTATCTCGGATTACATAGCGCAATTTTATATTTTTGTCCTTCGGGATGCCTCATCATTGAGATGAGATGTATATTTGTGTTATATATTGAACTGTAAAAAAATTTCGATCGAGCCACGCAAAGGAGACTCTGCCGGAATTTTCGTAAATCCGGATGTTAGAAAAAATTTGAGTTTTAATTTTTTTATAACTTGTTCTATATATAACTTATATTTTTCGTAAAACTGGTTACGTAGTGGCATAATAGAAGTGTATTAATAGTTTTGAAAATAAGATGTTTAAGTTTTATATGTTGATAGTTTGAATAAAATATATTGTATGTTAAATCCCGTATTTAATGCCTTTTCGAGGACAAAAGGTTTTGAGTGGAGGAGTATGTAACGACTTGTATTTTTAACTTTTTTAAATTACAGGATTTGATACAATTATTGAATAAAAATGGTTAAGAATAAAATTGAACGAATTAATAGTATTGTTATATCCGGTTATTAAATTGTTTAAATTTATCTTGTAATTATATAAATAATGGAATTCTGGATATAATATGAATAAAAATGGCATCGGAAATTGATTCAAATATTATATAAATATAAATGAAGATCATTTACTTCCAAAATTTGATTTAAATATGAAGAAATAGAATTGGAAATTATATATTTTAAATTGACGTGTAAAAATAGCCATTTTGGTCACTTTCTCATATTTCGACGAAACCAGTTTCATTGGATCCATAATAGTGAATTATTGTAGGAATTCAAGTTTCGTAGCGATCGGACTTGTCGTTTGGCGTGCGAGCTTGAAATGTATAGAATTTATATAAAATAATTCGATTTGAAAAGCTATCTTTTGTATACGATCGAATTAGGCCTTAGAACTGTTCCTTGCGTTCGAAATGGAGTAAAACATTATAAACACCTAGCGGCACGCTTCGTTTGGAGTTCATATTGGCACGGACCAAATTGGGCAAGATAATTCATATTTAAATAATATAATGAAGTCAAACTTCCACCATTCACGTACACGTCTTAGCCTCCATTACTTTTCACCTACATGTACACTCTTTTTCCACCTTCGTTCAAAATCGAGATCCTAGTAAAAAAAATCAAAAATCAAATTGATCAACCAAAAGGAAAAAAACTAAATCGCGATTGATTCGCGTTTGCGCGAGGCTGGTCTCAAGAGGGCACGGTGGCGTTCGGGGGAGGATTTGACTTGGCGAGTTCGACTGGGTTTAGGTTCTTGGGTTGTGATTATCGTGTTCGCATACGTGGAGGCGCACGAGGTGCAGGCGATGGCAGCGGTGGCCGTAGGGCCGCGGTGGAGGAGCGATTACGTTGGCAAGAAAAAAATGTTTTGTAACAAATCACGACCCAAATCAGGAAGAAAGAGGGGGAAAGCCTGTAGTTTATGTGAAAGAAGGAGATAACGGTGAGTTTTTATTTTTATTATTTATTTTATTTTATTGTTAGTTGTTAATTTTATTATCGTTTTACTAATTCATTAATAACTTCTCCGTATGATATCCGATTCGTTCAAAATGAGCAATGCTGGATTCGTATTGACGACGGCTTCTGCTTGAATCAAAGTGAGATTTATTTGAAGCTGAATTTTATTTCAGTTTCAAATGGAAGGTGAGTGTTTTTACACTCACGTTTGACTATTATATTTTATGTTAGTAAATTTATAT
This sequence comes from Allium cepa, assembly GCA_030765085.1. Taxonomy (NCBI): domain Eukaryota; kingdom Viridiplantae; phylum Streptophyta; class Magnoliopsida; order Asparagales; family Amaryllidaceae; genus Allium; species Allium cepa. The sequence continues at coordinate 139,355,886 of CM060940.1, read as the reverse complement.
TGTAAAGTAATTTGAATTTATTGATGGTCGTTGGATAAATTTAAATTGACATTTGAATTAATTGATAGAATTTAAATTGACAGTTAAAATTGAATTAGAATTTAATTGCTAGTAAATTCCCAATTTATCGATAGTTGGTTGATTTTTGTGATTATTGACTATTTGGATGATGGATAGTGATGGATGAAATTTGATTGATATTTTGGATGTTTATTTATGTTTGATATATCCTGTTATCATCCTGTATGCTATTTACAGTGCATAAAACGGTAAATTGAATTATTTCGAATAAATTAAGAAATAGGTTGAAATGATATATACCCATGGCATTTGTTTTGGATTGAAATGATATATCCATCCTTGGAATTAAATTGAAACAATGATTCACATGGCCATAGGATAGAGAATTATATACGGACCTCAGATTGGTTAAAAGAAATGATTTTTAAATTTTGATATGAAATTATCTATATGATTTGGTTTTAAGGAAGAAAATCGAATTTATGGAAATCTAATTTATTTTTGAACTAGAACTCGGAATGTTGAAATTTAAATTTGAAATAGGAATGTTTTAAATAATTGAAGTCAGATTTGAAGTTATAATAAGAAAAATGATGTGAATTTCAGAAATTGATTTGTTTTAAAAGATTGGACTTTTATTTGAACTTTGAAAATTGCTAAGTAAAAGTGATTGTTTGCGCCAAAATTGGCCACAAACACCCAATATCACGAAAGCACCCGTTTACGTACTCAACTCGATAATAATCAACACAGAACTCAGCAACAATCAATATAGAATTCAGCTCTAAGTAACAAATCACAGTAATTCACAAGCAACAATCACAAACACAGGATTTATAGTGGTTCGACGTTCGTGCCTACGTCCACTTTGAAGGTTTTCTCTTTATTGCTTTGCTCGATTCAATCGATTACAATGGATTACAGTAGATGATAGCTTTGAAATCTGAATACAACGGTGATTCTGATCAATAGACGTTAATCCGGCAGAGTCTTAGTGTTCAATGGCAGAAGTCCTCCCAAGATCCCCCTTTCTGAAGGCTTCAGGGTGCTATTTATAGACGTTGGAGGCCCAGATCTTGCTGAAACTTCGTGAGACTTCTTCTGGCACGTGAGTGGGCCCACGCGACCGACCCCACCAAGTTTCGTCTCGATCTGACATCGGTTCGAAGTGATTTCGAACCCATCAAGAAATGGTCCAATCGAGCTGAAACTTGGCAGGGACAATCTTTAACTCATATGAAAGCTACTGTGAAAATTTGGTTGCATTTGGATGTGTGGTTGAGGAGATATGCTCGGTTCGAAATGGGGTTTTCTCGGTTGGCTGTGTGTTTCGAACCCATGACTTTGAACCCATGAGTTTGAACCCATGAGTGCACGTGGGTTTGCAGTGACGTGGCGCGTATCTTTCGAATCGATCCTAACTTATCTCCGAATGGACCGCTTCTACTCCGTGAACTACGGCGAACACGTCATCCAAACCAACTGACTCGGTGGATTCGAACTAAGGAGTATTCCTGGCTTCGAACGTGACCGATTTGAATCAAGGAATCCCTATGGGTTCGAACTTGATCGGTTCGAACCGCGTCGCTCGATGGGTTCGAATTAAGGGCTTGCATGGATTCGAAGTAAGGGTGCGAAGCTGAGTGAAGTCATGGATTCGAAGGTAGGCCATTGTGGTGGATTCGAAGGCGATGGAGTCGAAGGCGATGGATTCGAAGCAGGTACTAGCTGATGGGTTCGAACGTGGCTTGGGTTCGAACTTCATGGTTTCGAAGGCAAGGGCGTGGATGGGTTCGAACTAGATGGGTTTGAAGGAGAGACAGTGGATGGGTTCGAAGCAGAGACAGTGGATGGTTTCGAAGTACTCCAGTGCGATGGGTTCGAAACAGACAGTGACCACCTTTCTCACTTTGAATCCATCCTATCTTGAGCATACGAACTCGGATTGACTTGAAATTTGAAATGATGACTCCTACGACCTTTCTTGTCATGTCCTATCAATTGTGGCCTGATCCGGAATCGGAAAAAATTCATCGATATCCATAGCAAAGTGAAGTATAACCAATCTCTGAGACGAACTGTCTTTTGTTTTCGATCAATCTTTTGGTATCACGGCTTTGCCAAAAAGCGGGATAACATTTTGCCCCCCAAAACATGCCTTGCGGTAGGAAGGTGTGTTTTGTAATGCTTTGACTTGGATGCTCTTATCCTGTCATCGACCTGTAAAGAATTTGACAGTTTCATATGGCCTCAAATGACGATCGTTCGTGATCGAATTATTCGGGATGAAGCGCGGTCGTTCATGGTCAAGCGCCTAAGTTCAAATGACGACCGTTCGGGATCGAGTCATTCGAGGTAAAGTGCGACCGTGCGCGGTCGAGCGTATAAATCCATGCATCGATCGTTCGAGATCGTATGCTGCTTGATGTGAATCGGGACCGTTCGCGGTCCGTGCCGTTCGTGGCATAGGATGAAATAGGACCGTTCGCGGTCGATGCCGTTCGCGGCAAATGATGAGAATAAGACCGTTCGCGGTCGATGCTATTTATGGCAAAGGATTGAATAGGACCGTTCGCGGTCGATGCCGTTCGCGGTAATTGATGATCGTTCGCGACCAAGTGTCGTTCAAGGCGAATGGCGACCATTCGAGGTCGGGTTTCATAATTAGTGAGCCATGACCGTTCGCGGCCGATGGCGTTCGAGGCAGAAAGTGATCGTTCGCGATCGGGCCGTTCGAGGCGAATTTGTGACCGTTCGCGGTCGTGTGTCGGACCTCAAGTGACGATCGTTCGCGATCAAGCCATTTGAGGTGAGGCGAGTTGTGACTGTTCGAAGTCGGGTTGTGATCGTTCGCGATCGGGTGCCGTTCGAGGCGAGTTGTGTGTGCCTGAGAGGGCTTGGTTTTATCGATGCCAGGGTCACGTTCGGGTGAGTTCCTGGATCGTTTATAGGGGCGGTTCATCGCCGTCTCAAAGCATACCTAAGGATCGTTCGCGACCCCATACATGTATAAGTAGCTTAGTCATTCCAGGGTTATCAGAATCAAATAACTATTAAACGGATGAGCTCCAAAAACAATGTCCAAACAAACAAAGTCCAAATGTTCAAATCAAAATGAAATAAAAGTAAAGCATGGATGTCAAAGTGTAAGTTTCCACTACGAAACGGTCAATGACCACTCAGAGCATGCCTGGAGATCGTTCGCGATCTCGCACATGTGTAAATGATTTGATTGCGTTAGTGGAAGCTTACAACTTGTTCATCGTTATCTTACTCAATTGATAACCAAACGGTGTCTTGATTCAGGATCGCCCCTAGCTGATGTGGACGGTGGTCGTTCTGGTTCCGCCACAGGAGCTCGCCTCCTTACATATTGAAGGAGCATACCGTTCCTGATATGCCCTTCCACCTCGTCCTTCAGGTGCCTACAATCATTAGTGTTGTGACCATTTAATTCATGGAATACACAGAACTTATCTGATTTCCTTTCGTCAGAGGTAGGATCCCTTCGCATTGGCCTACGATACGGAATCTGTTCTTTGGTATCCTGGTAAATTCGCTCCAGGCTCTCGTTCAACTCAGTGTAGGTGGTGAATCGCGGCTCCCTCCGTTGCCGCTTTGATCTGTCTCTGTCATTCTCAATCGTTCTTTTACCTTTATCCTTGTCCAAATCTTTTTTGAGAGGCTTTTCGTCTCTAAATGCAAAAACCTCTATCCCATCTCCTTCTTCTCTCTCGGCATTCGCATCTTCTAATCGTAAAAACTTTTCTGCCTCATGATAGAATTCCTCTAGATCTATGGGTGGATCTTTAGTCAATGAATTCTTGAACTCTGTGCCGTCAGCTATTCCGGACACAGCTGCCATTACTACCATGGACGGATCCGCTCGATCCACTGAAGCTGCTGCTGCATTGAATCGTGCTAGATAACTCCTCAAGGTCTCTCCGGCTTTTTGCTTTAGGGTTGCCAAAGTCATCACATTCTTGGGTATTGTGATATGAACCCTGAATTGCCTCATAAATCTCTCCACTAAACCATTCCATGTTCCGATGGATCCATTCTCCAATTGTCTAAACCATAGTGCTGCGATATCTGTCAAGTATAACGGAAAGCAGCGGGCCATAACCTCCTCCGATGCCCCCAGCACTTCCATATGCCTCATATATTTTGTCAGATGGACCGTGGGGTCCGTTCTCCCGTCGTACATATCCAACGATGGTAGTTTGAAATCCGGTGGGTTCCTAGCTTGCCTGATCGGTGAAGTAAAAGGACTTCTATTAACATCCTCCAGATCTTTGTTCACCATACCGCCTCTCAAAGCTCTTCTAACCATCTCTGCTAATCGGTCATTGTCTCCGAGATGTAACCCTTGTTCACTACTTTCAGCCTGCCTCCCGAGTTCACGAGGTAACTCCGGGATCTGCCCCCTTGACTGAGCGTTCGCTCCTCTACTACTACCGGGTTGCGCAGATCCTTCTCTCTCTCTTTCCAAGATTGGGTCAACGTTTTCCATATGCGTGCCCCCTAGCTCTGGTGCTATGCCGGATGGTCCTGCTCCGTTCTGGACTCCATTGGCTTCCCTATTCTGTGCTCCCAGCTGTCATATCTGTTGGAATAAACTCTGGATCAATTCCTCTTGCCTCTTCATCATCGTCTCCATCTCGTCCCTAGTGATGTATATCGATGGTTGATTCGCTCCTGAGGAAGCCTCTTGACTTCCTTGTGGTTCGCTTCTCTCAGGCCTTGGCTTTCTACTCGATTGTCTTGCCATAATTCCTAGATCTGAACTCCTGGATTTTCAAATTCAACTTCTTCCTGAATCAATTCTCAGTGAAAGCACCAAAATGTTTGCGCCAAAATTGGCCACAAACACCCAATATCACGACTGCACCCGTTTACGTACTCAACTCGATAATAATCAACACAGAACTCAGCAACAATCAATATAGAATTCAGCTCTAAGTAACAAATCACAGTAATTCACAAGCAACAATCACAAACACAGGATTTATAGTGGTTCGGCGTTCGTGCCTACGTCCACTTTGAAGGTTTTCTCTTTATTTCTTTGCTCGATTCAATCGATTACAATGGATTACAGTAGATGATAGCTTTGAAATCTGAATACAACGGTGATTCTGATCAATAGACGTTAATCCGGCAGAGTCTCAGCGTTCAATGGCAGAAGTCCTCCCAAGATCCCCCTTTCTGAAGGCTTCAGGGTGCTATTTATAGACGTTGGAGGCCCAGATCTTGCTGAAACTTCGTGAGACTTCTTCTGGCACGTGAGTGGGCCCACGCGACCGACGCCACCAAGTTTCGTCTCGATCTGACATCGGTTCGAAGTGATTTCGAACCCATCAAGAAATTATCCAATCGAGCTGAAACTTGGCAGGGACAATCTTTACCTCATATGAAAGCTACTGTGAAAATTTGGTTGCATTTGGATGTGTGGTTGAGGAGATATGCTCGGTTCGAAATGGGGTTTTCTCGGTTGGCTGTGTGTTTCGAACCCATGACTTCGAACCCATTAGTTCGAACCCATGAGTGCACGTGGGTTTGCAGTGACGTGGCGCGTATCTTTCGAATCGATCCTAACTTATCTCCGAATGGACCGCTTCTACTCCGTGAACTACGGCGAACACGTCATCCAAACCAACTGACTCGGTGGATTCGAACTAAGGAGTATTCCTGGCTTCGAACGTGACCGATTCGAATCAAGGAATCCCTATGGGTTCGAACTTGATCGGTTCGAACTGGGTCGCTCGATGGGTTCGAATTAAGGGCTTGCATGGATTCGAAGTAAGGGTGCGAAGCTGAGTGAAGTCATGGATTCGAAGGTAGGCCATTGTGGTGGATTCGAAGGCGATGGAGTCGAAGCAGGTACTAGCTGATGGGTTCGAACGTGGCTTGGGTTCGAACTTCATGGTTTCAAACTAGATGGGTTCGAAGGAGAGACAGTGGATGGGTTCGAAGCAGAGATAGTGGATGGTTTCGAAGTACTCCAGTGCGATGGGTTCGAAACAGACAGGGACCACCTTTCTCACTTTGAATCCATCCTATCTTGAGCATACGAACTCGGATTGACTTGAAATTTGAAATGATGACTCCTACGACCTTTCTTGTCATGTCCTATCAATTGTGGCCTGATCCGGAATCGGACAAAATTCATCGATATCCATAGCAAAGTGAAGTATAACCAATCTCTGAGACGAACTGTCTTTTGTTTTCGACCAATCTTTTGGTATCACGGCTTTGCCAAAAGCGGGATAACAGTGATATAAAATAATATTTTGAAATTGAGCTCGGAATTCAATTATATTTAAAGATTTGGATTTTTAATTTGGATATTGAAGGAAAATTTGGTTTAAGTGTTTTGAATCGATATTTTGGAAATGGACTCGGAATTTGAGGTAAATCGAAATGGTTTAAAATTTGGAATTGGAGTTGAAATTAATTTGAAATTGGAATTTAAATTAATTTGGAATTGGAATTGAAATTAATTTGGAATTGGAATTGAAATTAATTTGACATTGTAATTGAAATTATTTTGGAATTGGAATTGAAATCGACTTGAAATTGAAATTGAATCGACTAAATCGAAATGGAAATCGGAATAGATTTGAATTGAGAAAATTGAAATTGAATCGGTTTGACTTTCTAACTATTTGTAAATAAATTAATTTAGTATGAATGGATTAAAATCCATCTTCTTTAAATATTCAAATTATTTTGTTTTTCTAAACTATTTTACTATATAAACCATTTTATTACTCAAACTATTTTCTATTAAGCTATTTTAACTATTTAACTATTTAAAACTATGTAAACTATCTTCTAAAATCAAACTGGTCAAAAGGGTGAAATGTTTATATTAAATCATGGATTTTAATGCGATTTCAGCTAAAGTGAATTACATCCAAAAATTTAATTCGAATCAAGTTTTGAAGTGAAATCGATATATCAAATTGAATTAACATTTGAAATAAAAATATGTTTTTTTAAAGTGAATATGATGGTTTCGAAATGGATATGTTATATTTTGAGTATACAATGATTTCGAAATGGATTTGAATTTTAAAACGAATGTGACGCCCCACCTCTATACCCACGCTAGCCAAGAACACTCCGGAGTAGTGCTGTCAACTAGCAAGGAGAATAAGGCTGTTGAGGAGCGACCATCCATGTAATTGCTTATCACACGGTGAATATAAATAATCTTCGGAAACAAACATAGAAATAATCATATCACAAATCAGTCACAGATATCCATATCACAAATGCGGAAGAAGATATGAATATATAACTAACACATGAAAGTGTACATCAGAGTAGTGGTCAGTAAGATCCACGATAATACAAAAGAATAGCAACACGTGCTATACAAAAGAATACAACTATGAGTCTATATCTCAAGTGTATACAACAAAAACTGCTAATCTAAACAGTTAGCCAAAAGTCAGAGTGATGAATCCCTGGGAAGAAGTCAAGCAGAAGCACCTGTAACATCTCGGTCTGACCCGAGTATTATTTAAGAAAGTAATAAACGGGTCAGTCTAGCTATAAATATCAGATGACATGATATAACATAAAAGATATGGCATAAACATAAACATCCATAACGACATACCACTATAAGTATGTAAATAATGATCAACAGAAGATCAATCAATAAGAGATAATCAATATCACAAGAATCTTCTCAAAGATTCGGAAAGGGCATCATACCCCAAACTTGTACTCATAACAAGTCAATGACATAAATTCCAGAAATCAACACGAGAAATCCAGAAATCATAAAAAGGGAAAGAGGCCTATCACATGACGGTCCGAAGACCAAGGGGAGCTACCCCGCATGTGTGAATGGAATCACACAGATTGAGGTCAAGACTAACCAAAAAGCAGAAAGGTATGTGTGAATGGAATCACACAAGTGGTGTCTAGTCTAACCTTGCAATGAAAGAGACATCGTGCAATTGCTAGTCTAATTCATAAAGCGATCATCAAGATCAACGAGAAGTGTCAATTACACTAAGCTAGTAAATATAGAAGTTTAGCTTCATGTCCTATAACCACTTGCTTAACTTAAATATTTACGAACAAACTGTAAATCTTCACTAATAAAATTGTCACAAGAGGTTTAATCGAACAAGTCCAAGAATTAACCGACGAAGTGAACGCAAGCGTTTCATACCACTTGTTTTACTAAGTCGTTTAATTAGATTTCTCATCCGAGTGAGGTAAAGGCTTGTATATACTAATAGATTGGAAAACGGTTTAAGAAAAGAGCTTTGTTATTAAAAATAGAGTTGAAATTGTTTGTTAAAAGAGTTTTGATATTTACTACTAGTATTGAAACCTTTATATTATAAAGTGACAAAACACAGAAGCAATTGTAGAAACAATCAGTCACAAAAATCGCATACGGAGATGTGAATAAAATCCAAGGAAATCAGCTCAATGTTTTTCAGATAAGATCCCCTACGGAGGGGGGGTCCGGGGGGGTGGCAACCCCCCAAGGTGGGGGTGCGGGGGCAAAATGAAGACAAAATGAGGGGGGGGTCCAAAACGGTACGACCTAGTGAAGACAAAATGAGGTCTAACGACCTAAAAGTTAAGGGTCCAACGACCTATAGGTTCACGCGACCTAGGTGGAATGCGACCTACGAGATAGGCAAGTGGAACGACCTAAAGATGAATGGGTCGAACGACCTAACGTGAGCACAGGTGAAGCGACCTATCGGTCCAACGACCTAAGGGGAAAAGGCAACCTAGGTCTAACGACCTAACTGCTCACGACCTAAGGGTCTAAAGGGTCAAACGACATAGTGGTGCTCGCGAGTTAGCCGAAGCGAGCGACCTAAGAGAGACGAGCGACTTAAGGAACTCGCGACCTAACATTTGAATAGGTCAAGCGACCTAAGTGGTCAGGCGACCTAAGGTCTTACGACCTAACGACCTACGGTCTAAAGGCCACGCGACCTAGAGGATCTGCGAGCTAACGAGGCTGACCTAAGGTGCAAGCGACCTAAGGGACAACGGGCTAAAGTATGGTACACGACCTAAAAGATGGCGCGACCTAAGGTGAGAGCAGGTCGAGCGACTTAAGGCGATGCGCAACCTAAGACCTAGCGACCTAAAGGGATGCGCGACCTAAGAGAGGCATCAGGTCGAACGACTTAAGGGTGATGCGACCTACGACCTAAGCGCCATACGACCTAAGCTCAAATACGAGCTACGAGCTAGCAACCTACGACCTAAGCTCAAATGCGAGCTAAGGCTTACGACCTAAGGCCCTAACGTACTAACATTTGCCGCGACCTAAGTGGTGACGACCTAACAAGGAAAGGCTGAGCGACCTAACGCTGCAGAGGGGATTTAAGGCCAGAAACGACCTACGACCTAAACCCCATACGACCTAATGTGAAACGACCTAACTCCGAAGTGAAAATTCAAGGCAGTGCGACCTAGCGCGCTAACACGCGAACGACCTAAGGGTTAGGTCGCGAGCGACCTAACTCCGAACACACGAAAATGGCCAGAACGACCTAAGTGCAGAAAATTCACCAAAACGCTAAAAATTGGAGTTTTTTGCCAATCCAATCCAAACCAAATGCAAATGTGCATGCAAAAGTGATAGGGAATCATTCCCAACAGTCCAATATAGTTATAGACTAGATTTGTGAGATAAAAATCTCACCTTTGTACCAAATATCAATGAAAATGAAGTTTTAAGCAAGCAAGAATCAATCCTTCTTCTATCTAAGCACAAGAAGCTTGAATCCAATGTCTTCTTCTTGAATTTGGAGTAGAAAGATGGATTGCAATTGAATTTGAGTTTTTGGAATTTTAATTTCCCATTCCCTCCACCATTAATGCCAAAGCTTGATTAGTTAGGAAATTTATGAAGAGTGAGGAGAAGAGGGTTGGAACTTGGGCTTAATAGGCTAAACTAACCCAAAGTCCAAAGCGGGAAAAGTTAGTGAAATTTCACTAACTCCAAACCTATCGATGTTTATACTTAAAAAAGTTGTAAACGACATTTCGAATTCAATGGAAGTGGTCTCGAGTCCTAATTTGACCGTTTGCAAAAAGTAGCTTTTCGGACCAAAATCCGATTAACGAGTTAATATTTAATTAAAATGTTTAAATACAAACTCGATAAATATGCAGGTTGTTACAACGAATATGATATTTTAATATGAAGTATGAATTTTTTTTCGAAATGTAAAAGTACCAACCGGTATGTAAAACGATGTTTGGTTGTTAAAGAGATCGGGGCCTCTTAATGGCATACTCTCCATCAATATTGGAACCACTTTAACAATTGTGTACGCGGTGGATGATATCCAGAATGTAGTCGTTGAATTGGTGAACGTTTACTGGAATAAAGTAAGAGAACGATGATGGATAGCCTTGACCCTCGTGTTATAATTAAAATGACTGAAAACGGAGTCTAAGTCTGGCCAATGAGGATAGCTACCACTAGCGACGTTGGTCCCTCGTATTACTATTGTGATTTCATATTCGATGGGTGAACCTTTTTATCGTTTGGATTGATTGTCGTGGTTAGCCACAGATGGGTTATGACTAGCTAGAAAGGATAAACCGGTAGAATCCTACTTTGGGCATTGCCTCACGTGCCTTGTCATATTTATCCCTATACGAGCCCATTACGACTTCGGTTTAAACTGTACAAATGTGTTAAGGTGGATCAATGCAAAGCCTTAATGCTATTTTGATATTTATTTTACCAATAGACATTAGTTACTATAGCATATACTATTATATATAAATAGTTAAATGGATCTTTAGGAGATGGAAAATCCCGTAACATCTCTTAAGTTATTGCAGTCATATTTTGTGATATTGATTTGACTTACATAAGAGTATTTTAGCGCTGACTCGAGTGTTTTGTCATTTTATTATGCTCGGGTCAGTCTTGAGTTTTTTCAACGTATTGAAGATTAGTTTCTGGAGAACGATGACAAAGTTGGTATATTATTACTATTTATTATCCCCTGCATCATGCTATTCTGCTGTATTATTTACTTATCCCTGATGTGTGTGTGTATAACTTTGATAATTGTGTATAGATTATAATTAAATGTATAGTAAACAACTTCATGAACTGTTATTTGAGTATTATATTTTATCGTTTCCATTGTGAGATTCTGTATTCCTTTTCCTTTTCTTTTCTTATTTTTCTTACTTAACCCCCTGATTATCTACGTTCTGGATAGTTTAAGTCGGACATGTGTGGATTATTATTGATTTAAACCTTCCGAAATATGGATCATCACATATTGGAATTTCAATTATTTTGTATTAATATAGTAGAATCAAATCTGTGTTGAAATTTAAGCAATTTATAATCTATTCAACTTCATCTCTTTTGATTTCTCTTGTAGTGTCAAAGGATTTTAAAAATAAATAAGTTAGAAATGTTGTGCAAAGTATAATTCTTGATTAATTGTAGCACCGTCTATCTCTGTAAATTAAAACAAGTTTGAATCCATTTTTTACTCCAAGGTAGTAATTGCAAAAGTTGGTTAGAATATAAAAGGTTAAAAATGTAAAGTTTGTTCCTTTAATAGATGAGTTAGTCTATTATACATATGAGAGAAGTTTGATATCCTTTTTGTTTATAAGTTAAGTTATTGGCTAATGTTATTAGCTATTCATCTATTTGGAGTTTGGGACTTATATGAGTTTGACATTAAAATTAATTAGCATTTTCTTTACATCTGACTGGAAATATTTTATTTAAATCTCGTGCACACACACATATATATATAATATTATATAATATTAACATATTGGTTATTAAAGTTAATAATAATGCAATAATTATAGCGTATTGAACGTATTGATTAAAATTAATAGGGTAGAAATTAATATTAGTTTTGTATGAAGGTAATTAATGTTAATTATGGGAATTAATCCACAATTAAAGGCGTAATAAGGGGTTACCTTATATGGCTTTAATTATTAATTATGTAGGATAGTGTGTATATATAATTGGTATATATATGAAGGATGACTAAATTATCGAGATGTGAGGTCAGCCTAAAGTTACATAGAAGTCTGCTCAGTTAAATCTAGCTGCGAGCAGTGTGACTTTGGGGGCCGATGTGGGGGTATCACCTATATCAATAACCTCGTGGACGTGAAGTTAGTCATCCCAATTCTGTTTTAAGTCTACCCAGTCAATCTGGCTACCAGTATTTAGGAACAGTCGGACTAATGTGAGACGTAATGGTTTGGGTTATGGGTTATAATTACGCTATTGATACCTTAGGTGAAATCTTTAGAATGGATCCGCTTCTGGTTAGAGGTATTAAGTGTCTATGGTAGGGTTCTCTCTTTCTTAGGAGTGACCTGATGGGATTTCTTATAATGTTAGTTAGTGAGAACCATGTAGGGAGCCGCCTCGGGTTAGGTCTTAAATGACGAGGGCATGCCTATTTTATATGTCTTAAGTAGTCAGTGTCTGCCTAAGTCCCCAAGAATGAGGTATGAAGTGGTTTGGACATTCACGCTCTTGCATCGTTAACGAAATTGCATTAGAATTTAAAAAAAAATGGGTTTGGTATTAACTGACAGGGACCTGCCTATTTTATAGGTATTAATTGGTTATAGTCAGCCTAATATCCAATAAAGGGTATTTGTTGGTTTGGGTGCTTTCTTTTTTATTGTTGATGTTAGTTGCTGTAACGACCCACCTTTTCAGCCCTCAAAGTTAGCAGTAAAAAGTCCATGGTATTTACGTGCTAAGCATCCAAGTGTCAGAAAGACAGATTGTTGGGGAAAAAAGAATGAAAAGATAGAACAAAATCTCACATCATGACAAGTAATATATAATATGCAACAGATCTTTTCAAAAGAAAACTTTAATAAAAATAAATTAATCAGAGTTAACCAAGTAATCATCAGTCTGGACAGTTATAATGACATGTCTTCACAAAACTGATAAATATACACAACCAATGCAGTAGAAAATAAAATATACATGCATACGTCTTCGAGACATCCAGCTTGTCTCTTGAAGCTCCAAAGCATCCAAAATATATATGTAAATATGCTTGGTCTAATCTGAGTATTAGAAGAAAAATAATGCCTGGAGCAGTCTGGTAAACCAGTCTGAGAAAACATACCTCAAATGGATTTTTAATGTTATAAAAACCTTTCAAAAATAAAGGTATCTCGTAAGACTATGCTGCACATAAACACAGATGAGTTTTTACCTTACGATAATCAAGCCAATTCATAGGAAATCTTCGCATATTATAACAATGTCTAGGGTTTAAAATAAATATCAAATCATAGCCAAAATTGTTACATTAATTAAATTCCAACATAATGGTATACAACTAAGTCCGAAGGGAACTTATTGGAGAATGGGTTCTAATGAAAATTTAAGGGTCTACCTTCCATACAGCACACCTTTAGAGAGAATGTACCGACAATTCCTTAATTTGCACTTGTACGACATAGGACCGACCTACTCCTTACTGGATAGTACCGAATATGAACACCCCTTCATTGCGATCACAACCACACCAGGCTTGAATAATACATAAATTCATATATCTAGATCAGGCGATGATCATACCCTAGTGGGAGCAATCCACATAGCCTTGATACATGTGCCTGCCTTAGTCATTTACCGGTTGTGAAGTTTGAGGCTACGTTTTATCTTTTATAGCAAATCCCACATGAAAGGCTAACATTGCCCTTCTGGCAACAAAGCAATGCAGCATTCGTCCATACAAATTTGTTCAAGGACTAAACAAAACCGAAGGCATTACTTCTACTATGTCCATTTTGGAATCATCCTTAAGATTAATGGCAAGTGGCACATGCACTTCAAATATCTTCGTCTTCAGTTTCATCATCTTTAGGCTGTCTCCAATTCGAATGCTTATGCGTGTTCAAAGTGGATTTTGGATATTATATCCGATCTCGGTCTCTCCGAACCGACAACGATAGTTCTATAAATGGCACATATTTGATAATCGGCTAGTTAACAATTGAATAACAACCAATTTAACCAGAGTTTTAACAAGCACGGTTAATTACAAAGCAACCACTAAGCTTCTTTAATTAATCATCTCATTAATAAACACTTTGTAAATACTTATATCAGAATACTTCTACATAATATAATTTTATTCACAAACACTACGTTTTCAATACTTAGAAAATGTATCCATAAGTTATCTCAACGGTATAAGTATATTTATAAATCTTTAGAAAGATCTCATTTCCAAAACACACTTAATTTGGGTTAAATAAATGTAACTTAAAAATTTATAAAAGTAAACCCAAAACACTTTTGGTGTAAGTAAATGGGTTGTACAGAAACTAGACTAAATATACTTACCACTACTTCCTAATTTCAAACAGTGCTATCTCTCGATTAACAATGAAATCAGAAAAGTTGAAAAAATATCCTTACCTCGATAGAGAGTCTTAATTATCAAGATAAAGTCGAGTTTCCGTATCTTGAAGTTGATGTTAAGTACGAAGAGAACACTTTCCATACCACCATAATTTAAAATGATTATGGGAATTGGGTCTCATTCTTCTTATTAATCCGTTTTATAAAATTCCTTTGTATAACTATTTATATTTACAAACCCTTTTATAAAATATTATTTTATACATTATAAAATTCTCCTTTTGAATATCCAAACATAATTATAAACCTCCTTTTATAAATCTCCAGATTTATTTGATAAACTCCTTCATAAACGTCCTTTATATTTATAAAACTCATTTTATAAAACTTCTTTTATATAAAATATTATTTATGAAATTCAATTTATAAATATCTAAATTTATTTACAATTCATTTTATAAAACCCCAATTCCATTCATAAAAACTCCCTTTATAGATTTCTAAATATAATTACAACACTTCATTTTGTAAACAAACTCCGAATACAACTATAAAACTCAAATGCTATCCACAACATGATCATTCCCTATATAAAAATAAACTCACAACTGTGATTTATTTCTCCAATTTATCAAAATGATAACATTTCATTTTGTAATATATTATCTATAAAACTATTCTTTTTATTATCATAACATAACTTATAAAACTATTCTTTTATTTATAGAATAACATTTCTAAACCTATCCTTTTTACACAATATTTCAATTGAAGTGTTTCACTAATATTTATTCCAAAATATTTCTACCTTCTTTTAACACAAATTCACTTTACAAATAAAAGATAAACCTTTTCTATTCCTTTAAAATAAACATTCATTATTACAATAATTTTTCTATAAGGATAACTACTTTCCAAAATAATTTTAAAGAATTTACATATATACATATATTAGAAAAGAATAAATAAAGAAGTTAAAGTAAAATAGAGTCAAAAACTATATTTTTATTTTAAACAAAATATCATAGAAAATCCACGAAGGTAGACTAAAAATCACGTTTTCAGATCGAAACCATTTCCAAATCAAACAACACTAATAGTATTTCCAAAATACTACATCGAGGCAAATAGTTATTATAGCACTTAACCGCTGCTACTATTACCTTTTTCTCTAAATAAGTTCTACTTTTAACATATGTCGGTGTCATATCCAATATGGAAAACTATCAAATTTTGACATTTAACAATCTATATAGGTATATAAATGAAATAAAATCAACTAGTATATGACAGAAAATTTAAAATCACTACGATGAAAAATTCAGATTTCTCTATGTTTTCCATGTATTTCATTTTAAATGCCAATCGCTTTAAAAAGTGGATATTTAACCAAATCAACCAAATATATATCTAAACACAAATGGTTAATTTTTATCTCTTATATATCATACTAATTATCCAAACACAAATATTTATTCCATCCAAAATCATTACTCTTGTACATGAACATACATGGCTGTGCATGCCTTGCTAGGACACGGAGCTCCGGACCTTCGTTCAACGATCAGACTACGCCAACGAGAAGACTTCGCCAATGAGTCCCTCACCTCAAGCTCCACCTTCTCGAACCAATTTCACTACACCAGCATACATACCTATAGATTTGACCTGGTTGGCTTGCTGTCGCCCCCTTGAAAATGCATTTCCCATATTAGCACTGAACTTGGCCAAATCTTCGCCTAGGTGCTCCTTCACTCCCTGAACCCAAATCTAAACTACGATCCAACAATCACTGCCCGAATTCAGCAAAATCCTAAACCATAACTCCCAACCCATCATTGTTCAACTATCAAGCATCCCAAAGCGAAGACGCACCCTCCAATACCCATATTAACTTGTAGATTTCTTCAATACGGATCCAAATTTCCTTGTTTTAGTTTTTTCATTGAGCATAACTTGAGATATGAATTTTTAAAGCTTGTTGCCTTTTTTATTTTAATGTTCACTGGAATGATGAATGGAACAGTACGAAGGAAGTGAAAACAAGTGTGCTGGATAAGCAAAGTCAAAGTTAAATTCAGAAATGAATTTCTGGTAAGTCCCTGCATAGGATTTCATTCGCGTTCGAACCCTAAACAACAGAACAAAAATACAATCGTGCACAAAATTATGATACCATCCTACAATAATAATAATGTACACAGATTATCTAATTCTGTACAATCTCGAAAACATCGTCGTTTGTCGAAAAATGGTAAAACGGTAATTTAAGTAATTTCAAAATTAAAAATTATGGAAAAATCAAATAAATTAAAATAAAAAATGTCATTAAAAATATGGTCGTTATAGTAAAAAAATTCTTACTATTTATTTGAATAATTTATTATTATAAATAAATTTACAAAATGAATTCGCCGTTATTATTTATTAATTAAAAGGAGTTAAATAAGGCCATTAAATCCATTTAACTAATATTATATTCATAATCCAGATATTTAAATCACTATTCAAATATTAAATTCACGATTCAAATATTACAATAAACTCTATATTTGAATTCAATTTTTTGAACTTCAAAATCCATTTATTTTAATATTCAAAATAAATAAATATTTAAAATCAAACGAGAAAATTTCGGGTTGCTGCAATTGCATGGGACTTTTGGAGTTGCACTAGAAAGGCCTTTGGGCTTACATTTAAAGTTATTAGTATGGTATAGTTTTAAAATACATAAGACATATTTCTTATCTAAATAATACCGCCTAAGTACAATTATGGTAAAGCTTGAGATTTTCATTTCACTGGCATTTGTTGTTCTAACCCACTCTTCCTTAAAACACATAGGCTAGAGGAGACAATGTTAATATAAGAGACGAAAGTGGAGGTAAAAACTTATGGCAATTATCTATTTATTTATGCTTTTTAAATATTTCTAATGTACCCAGTTTAGAAAAATATGTTATTTTTGAAATATTGTGATGTAGAGAATTTATTTTTGAAATATGGTAAAAACATGCATATTTCTAAAATGGTTTTCTTTTAAAATGGGTACTTGTTTTTTATATTATTGTTTAAATTTTTATTAATTTAACATCTCACATTGAGATGGGCCTAAGGTTCGATGGGTTTTTATTGGGTCGAAATTTGGCCCTTTTCAGGGCGGGTTGTTATAAAATGACCGGGATTGAATTGGCCTACAATGTCTCGAATAAAGGAAAAAAGCTTAAGCAAAATAAAGGTCACACATACTGTAGGTTCCATAGGGCAAATGGTCACCACACTGACAATTACCGCCACTTGGAAAATGAAATTGAAAAGCTAATACAAAAGGGATACCTAGGCATGCATCAAAAAGATAATGCTATTACTCCTACATAAAACTAATCACTCGATCCTTACAAAGATCTAGTGGGAAAACCCAACACTCACATTGCTTTTATTCATGGATGAACCCCACGTTCTGGGCAAAAGCAAAAAGGTGAAGGAGAGATACATCCAAGAAGCCTGGTCTGTAACACCCTATAAAATCAATCATAAATAAATAAATTAGATAAATTAATTTAAAAAAGAAAGGGGTAAAAATGAAAATTTTGCAAAAGTTATAATTTTCCCATGAAAGATATGCTGTTGCGTTCTTAGCGAAATTCTGATCAGTTTCCAAATATAATATGCTGAAAACTGAGCTTAAACGAAAAAATTATGAGCATTTGAAGCTTTCGGGTTGAAAATAGTTTATATAGAATTCAAATTGAAATAAATATTTAATTCTCATATTTGAAATTCAAAAGTTAACAGTAATTATATTTGGGGGTTAAGTAAGCGTTAAGATTAACGTTAATGTTTTATAATTAAGGAATTGAATAAAAAATCAATGACAATCAAAATATTCCTGAAATATGGGGAGTATTCAACCCCTTACCCATTACCGGTCGACCTCTAGAGATTAACTGGTGGAAAGGCAGCAATCAACCATTACCTGTAGCTGTAGCTAGGATTTAGTTTATTTTAACTGCCAGATTTTATAATTTTAAACCGACTTAATTCTGACGGTTCTTGTGCATTCCAATCACTATAAATAAGTGCCCAGCCCCCTCACTTTTATTCACATAATATTTTAGAAACATTTGTGAAGCTCTATTAGTTCATCTCTTTATAGGTTCAAAAAACTTCATTAGGGTTTCAGGTAAGAAATTCTATATATCCATCTTTGTTTATGGTTTATTTTCTCAATCTCTTCTCCTCCAAGCCTCTAATTTTTTGAATCTAATGTATATACAAATCTCATGCTGATATATCAAAAAGAAGGGATCCGAAAGGGTTTACTGAAGGCGTGCCAATTCCAAGAGAAGTCAAAGCGGATCTCGATGAGTGGAAATCCTAGTTTTTTCTATTTTAGTAATAAAAGTATAGTTTTGATTTGATATTTGTCTTGGTGAGTTCTGGATTACGAAAACATCACAACTAAAATCTCAAAATCCCCCCAAAGCGAAATGTCAATTCTTAGGTTGGAATCTTAATTGTTTTGTATTAAAATAATGTAGTTTCATGGATTTTGTAACATATGTATTTTACCTTCTATTTCACTTTTTATCCTTTTTCTTTAGATTTGATTTGGAGATTTGATTTAGAAATAGTGTGTAAGAGACGAATTCTTACTTGTAGTTTACACTGCCAATTTGATTTAGGAATATTGGATTTATGGTAAAAATGGTATCAATGCAATTGTGGAAGTGAGACTTATGTGACATTGGAAGATTAGACATTTAAAACGTTAGTTTAGGGCGTAATCTCCGCACACCTAATAAATGCGTACACACACAAACACACACACACACATACACACACACACACAGATATATATATATATATATAAACTAGTGTAAATAACACAAAATATTAGTATATTAATTGTATAGTTAATTAGGTTAATAATTATAATTTAAATCTCCCTTTGGAAAGTAATTAATTGGGCCAAATAAGAAGGATTCTGTATAAGGCCTAAATAATAAATACAGTGAGATGTGTGATATTACACTAAGAGAGTGTTATGAAATATGACTTAGTTATAGGGATGCGAGGTCAGTCGAATGCATACGGAAATCTACCCAGCTAATTTGGCTACCATAAATGTAACTTTGGGGAAAATGTGAGACATTGCCTATAATAAGTAACTACGGATAATGCGAGGTTAGTTCCACTTCTGCAGGGTAAATCTACCTAGATAATCTACCACTAGTTCCTACGAATGTCGGAGTAATGTAACATCATTGGTATGGGTCATAATATGAAGGACTTGTTTCGGAAAATTGAAGTTATTAAGTGGGTGTTTGAGGGCCCGTCTCTTTCCCTTATATGAAGTATTAAATGGCTGGGATTGGGTTTAGGCATGATTAAGGATATCTCGAAAAAGGTCCACTTCAATTGAAGTATTAAGTGTCCAAAGAGATCTCTGTGCAATTTCAGCAAGATCGGCACTTATGAGGAGTCCGTGTTGGGAAAAGGTATTAAACAATAGGGGCTTACCTAAATTGAGGTATTAAATGGTCAGACTCTTCCTATTTTCCATTATAAGGTATTAAGTGGCTTTGTTCTATATCTCGCACTGGTAAACATTAATAACGATGGTTATGAGTTATTGATTATAAGAAAACCTACTTTAGGGATTGGTGGTATTAAATTGTTGTTTGAGGACCCGCCTCTTTCCCTTATATAAAGTATTAAACAATTTTGAATATAGTTTAAAATGTGAAAGACATATCCTTATTCAAATTATACTACCCAAGTACTGATACAGAAAGGCTCAAGATTTTCTATCCACTTGACATTGTTGTTCTGACTCCCTGCTCATTACAACACAAGTTAGCGAAGGAGATGATGATCAAGATGGAGATGACGATGAGAGGAGCTTGTGGTAATGGTATATTTATCTATTCATGTTATTTTCTAATATACCCATTAAAAGTTAAATATGTATTTTTGAACAAGATGATGTAACGATTATTGTTGACATATGTTATGGTATTGTTTTTTGGCATTTGAAATTAGAAATAAAATGGGTATAGTTTATGCTATTATATTTTATCCTTCCACTGTGAGTTCTGAATGAATAGATAAATAGTTCTGTATTGTTCTTTTTACCAACTAATACCCAGCTTTGGAACGGGTCTAAGTATCGATGGGCCTTTTCTAGGTTGGGATTTGGGCCTGTTTCGGAGTGGATTGTTATATTCGATATCAGAGCCTGGGTTACCCGATCAATGGGGAAAAGTATATATATGAGTAGCATATTTGTTATTTTGAAAATATTTTGAAAATATTTTTCAAAAATCCTTACTATATAGATAGACACACTCTATTTTTGAAAAATTACCCACACACTAGGCAAATCTTATTAATACCTTAGTTATTGGTTTTGATGACAAAACCTTAGTAATGATATTACATTTATATAAAATATGGTTACTGATGCTTTTGTATAGATATATAGTATATAGTTATAGTGCAGGATATTATACAAGTATTAAATTGAAGACTATATAGTATAAATATCAAGATATGAAGATTTCAAGACTATAGTATAGTATATAGAGTCATATATTGTTATCCCTGGTAGCAATCTTTGATCACTATCTCTCTTTCTTTTATTCTTTAAATCAAAATGTATTTTTAATATATTTAAAAATATTTTACAATTTTTTTATAGTTTAAAATGGTTATAAACTATGTTTAAACTATTTTACAAAGTGTCAAAATATTTTACAAAGCGTAAGTTTTCAAACCATTTAAAAATCAAAGATTTTTCCAAAATTCAAAGGGATATGTCGACATATCCATATGAAGTATGTCGACATACATGCTGATATTTTGAAATTCAAATTTTGAAATAAAGTGTCTATTCGTCATAACTCTTTGCAAGTGGACAAGTATGTTTATTCCCTATATATAAGGGATTTCAAACGAATTTTTTATAAATACTTTCTTACTATCTTCTCTCCTCTTACTTTACAAAATTTCTCTCGAAAATATATTCAAATTTTCTCAAATTCAAACCAAAATCGAGTCAATCTTCATTATATTGATTCTCTACTATTTACTCTTTGATTTTAATTATCTTTCCCTCTCAATCAAAGATCAAAGTGTTATCCAAGAGGCTATAAGATCAATTGTATCCAAAGATCAAACATTGTCTTTGGAAAAACCATCAAACACTAGTTATAGCTGATTGGGTGTTATTATGTCCCAATTCAAATCAATTAGGTGTGCTTGGTGTCTTGGAAATCCAAATGGGCATACTTGTGTCCCATCTGAATCAAATGCATGTACCCAGAGCTCAGAAAATCTGAAGGGTGTGTCTCGAAATCTTCAAATCGAGATTGTATTGGATTTTCCTTCTTCCCGTTGAACGATTAGCATTTTAAAAGAAGTATGTACAAGCAATTGTGTGGGGCCGGATGTAGAGTAACTCCGAAGTAATATAAAATCTCTAGTGTGATCTCTCTGATTTTCTACTTTTTACTTTACTGCATTTATATTTACTGTGCTTACATTTGTGATTGTTAATTCTATATTATGTAATAATAACCTTAAAAGAATTTTAAAATAATTCACATAACTCATAGAACACTATTCACATCCTAGTGTGTAATTAGCCTTAAGATCCATAATTCCGCAAAACCCAAATCTTTCTTTAAGCATATAATACTATCTTAGGAAGATTTAACTGAAAGCTTAGCCATAGATAGCTGATATGTCTGATAATCATTATTCTTTTAAGGCTGGGAACCCTGCCCTAGGAAGACTTGCCATTCGAGGGATGCCCAAATGGTTTAAAAAATATCTCAGGCAAGTAGGTGAAGTCTCTGTCCCTCAAGTTGCACCGACGGCACCCGATGCCCCGTCTGCCGATGTAGCACGTCATCTCATTGACTTTCCAAAGATGTGTAAGGACTTTCTCAGTATGAAAGGAAGATTATATTCTAGAACAAAGGGTTTTGTGGATTCAAAGACATGGATAAATCACTTTGAGAAGATATTTCAGGAACTTGATTGGGAGGATAACATGAAGAGGAGAATGACAATTTGGCAACTCAAAGAAGAAGCCCAAGATTGGTGGAGTATCGTGGCTGAGGAGAATGTTGGTAGGATTTTCACTTGGAATGAATTCAAGGACATATTCGAGTCAAGGATTATGTCAAGGACAGAAGCAATTCTACAACTAAAGAAATTTATGCAGCTAAGTAGGGAGACTCCACTTTAGAGGAGTATATTAGTAAGTTTACAGAGTTTGCTAAGTTTGGAATGAGCTTGATCGATACACCTATGAAAACGGCTATAAAGTTTGTGAGGAACCTTAACTCCCCGCTTAGGGAATTGTTGTTAACCCAATTGCCTACAGCACCACATATGAGACGTTGTTTGAGATGGCTTTGCTGTAGATGGCTAATGAGGAACAAAAAGAGGTGGAGAAGGAGAAGTAGGGACTTACTCAAAATCAAACCAAAAAGGGAACTTTTGGGCATATAAGAAATCGATAGGAAAGTTCAAGAAAGAGAGAAAGAAAGGTATGTAATAAATGCCGAAAGAAGAGTCATATAGCCAAAGATTGTAGGGTAAATCTGATGAAGAAAGCTTTTAAGGGAAAGTGTTATCACTGCCACGAGAAAGGGCACCTCAAGAACCAATGTCCGAAGCTAAAGAAGGAAGTGTCGAGTAGACAAGCCTACGCCATTGAGGCTACTCTTATTTCGAGTAGATGATCCTTTAGAGACCAAGGAAAGTTAGCATTGGAAGGTATAACTCTTATCTTCGGAGCTACAATTTGTAACCTATTTGATTTTAGAGCATCACATTCTTTTGTAGCTAGGAATGTCGTTAACTCCTTAAATCTTCAAACCCAATATGTTACCAGCCCAATAGCACTCTCTAATCTTATTAAGGGGTTGATACATCTATCTTTAATTTGCAAAGACCTAGTTGTGGGTATATTTGATGTTGATTTCATATGTAATGCATACGTTCTATACTTTGAGGGTATGGACATATCTTGGAAATGGATTGGTTATCATATACGAGGAAAATTAGGTTGCGATTGGAGGGTAGTACGATTAACGATTTATAAAGGGCGAGACTTAAAGGTCCACTGTATATCCTAAGATTTAGTCGAGTCAAGTTATTTGTACTCATTGAACCTATCTCATACTGAGCTTTCACCTATACCCATAGTCTTAGAATTTTTCGATGTCTTTTAGGAAGTCTCAAATCTCCTACCCAAAGGGAGATTGAGTTTAGAATTCATTTGTAGAAGGATACTAGAGCAATCACTTTACCATTAAGACATATGGCCCTCAAAGAAAGGCGTGAGGTGGACAAGCAAACCTCGAAGCCATTGTAGAAAGGATTCATCTGATGGAATACTTCGAAATGAGGAGCCCCTTTTGTTTTCACCACCAAGAAAAATGGCTCATTGAGACTATGCATCGACTATAGAGAACTTAACAAGTTGACAAGAAAAATAGGTATCCTTTACCTAGGATATATGGCTTGTTCGATCAACTTGTGGGAGGCAAAGTTTTCTCCCTATTTGACTTGGCAGTGGATTTCAAAAGTTGAGGATTGGAAAGAACAACAAGTCGAAGACTGCATTCTGCACACCAAATGGACTATATAAATGGGAGGTAATGCCTTTTGGATTAACAAATGCCCATGCATTATTTATAGATTTGACGAGTAAAGTATCTAGGAGGCAACTTAATAAGTTCGTCGTAGTATTTGTTCATGATATCTTAGTATTGTGGGTTGCTGAACTAAGGATCTTAAGGCTAATTAACACTAGAGGGGGGTGAATAGTGTTTCCTAACTTATAGGATTTTTTTTAAATTCTTTCAAGACTATTAATTAAAAATGTAAAATGAACAATCACGGATGCAAATAAAGATAAGTCTAAATCCAGTAAAGTAAAAAATAGAAAATTAGAAAGAACACACAGGGATTTTTATAGTGGTTCGGAGTTACCCTATGTCCAGTCCCATATAATTTGTTGTACGTATTTCTTTTTAAAAAACCAATCTTTCAACAGGTAGAAAGCAAATCCAATACAATCTCAATTTCAAAGTTACATGACTCACCCTACTGATTTTCTAGGCTTAGGGTACACCCACTTGGTTTGGACAGGTTACAAGCACACTTGCTCGGATTTCCAGCCTACCAAGCACGCTCAATTAATTTGAACGGGCTACAATCACACTCAAAAATTTATAACTAGAGTTTGATGGTTTTCCAAAGACAATTTCTTCATCTTTGGTTACAATGAATCCTATAGCCTTTTGATTAGCACTTTAATCTTGAATTGAGAGGGAGATGATTGAAATCAGGGAGTAAATAGTAAAGAATCAATATAATGAATATTGAATTGATTTTGGTTGAATTTGAAGAGATTTGAATAAATTTTAATTAGAAATATTGGCAGAGTAAGAGAAGAGAAGAAATAAGAAATTAGTTATTCAAAAAATTTGTTTGAAACCTTCTATTTATAGAGAACGAACAAACGTGTCCATTCCTGAAGAGTTGCGATGAATAGGCACTTCATTTCAAAATTTGAATTTCAAATTAATGGCATGTATGTTGATATTCTCATCGGGAATATGTCGACATATCCCTTTGAAAATTGAAAACTCTTCTGTTTTTAAATATTTTGAAAATCTTATGCTTTGCAAAATATTTTGATACTTTGTAAAATAATTTAAACATTGTCTATAAACCTTTTAAACTTTGAAATTTTTTTATAAAATATTTTTTAATATATTTTTTGAAATATATTTTGTGTAAAATTAAAGATAAAAAATGGGAAATAGAGATCAAAGGTTGCTACCAGGAACTTTAACAAAATTCTATGACTCTATATAGTATAATATAGTCTTAAGATCTTCACATCTTAATTTATATACTCATGAGTCTTCATGTCCTTTCTTGAGTCTTTATACTGTATAGTCTTTGATTCAATACTTGTATAATATCCTGCACTATATACTATATAACTTGGCAAAATATTTGTATCCATGTTTTATATAAATGTATAGTGTTGTTATCAAGGTTGTTACATCAAAATCAATAATTGAGGTATTAACAAGTATCCAAGAGTGAAGGCGAGCATGATAGTCACTTAAAGGAGATACTAGGGACCCTAAGGAGACACCGACTTAAAGAAAAATTTGCAAAATGCCACTTTTGGAAGAAGAAGGTAAGGTTTCTTGGGCACATCATTTTTGAGCATGGATTGGCGACAGACCTCAGAAAAGCAAAAGTTATTCAAGAGTGGAAAATTCCAAAGAATGCAATGGAAGTTAGGAGCTTTCTTAGATTAGCAGGCTATTATAGGAAGTTTATAAAGGACTTTGAAATTATAGGAATCCCTTTAACCAGCTTGACTAAGAAAAAGTCGTTACTTGGGATGATAAATGCACTGAAGCATTCCAGAAACTTAAGGAACTATTGACACCTGTGCTAACCATTCCTGATGGGACAAAGCCTTTTATAGTTTTTACCGATGCATACAACACGAGACTGGGAGCAGTTCTCATGTAAGAAGGATGGGTATAGTTTATTCTAGTAGGCAACTAAAGGACCATGATAAACGATACCTAGTTCATGACTTGGCATTGGTAGTTATTGTCTTTGCCTTGAAGATGTGGAGGACTATCTTTCAGGAGAAATATTTAAGTTGTTCACTGACCATAAATCACTCAAATGCTTATTTTCCCAAAAAGATTTAAACCTGAGGCAGAAAAGATGGATGGAGTATGTAGCATCATTCGACTTTGATATATTTTATATCCTCCAAAAAGGGAACACCGACGACGATGCCCTTAGTTAGAGGCAGCTACCCTAGGTGTTACATGTATGAATAAAGGCAGTTAGAGTTCCTCTCAAATTTCAACTTCCAACCGCCAATAGGACCATCCAAGGCTTTTTGGCAGTGATGAATGTTAGGTCGGGTTTGAAGGACTGCATTGGGCTCGAACAATAGAAGAATAAGATGATAGTGGAGATTCTAGATAAGTTGAGAAGAGGAGAACTTTTTCCTCGTGTCAGTAGATATACAATTGACGACAAGGGATGTTTAAGAAGGGATGGACGCCTTTGTGTCCCAATGATTGGTAGTGTATTGGAGGAAGTCCTCGTAGAGTGTCACCATTTAAAGATGACCATTCACCCCGAAGGAAACAAGTTTTTTATGGATATGAAGAGAAATTTTTTTTGGTCGGGAATGAAGAAGATAATAGCTTAGTTTTTTGCTAGGTGTTTGACATGTCAAAGAATAAAGGCTGAGCAAGGGAAACCCGAAGGACTGTTGTTACCATTGGAGTTCCGACTTCGAAATGGGAGCATATTTTAATGGACTTCGTAGAGGATTGCCTAGAAGTCAAAAGGGCAATGAAGCTATTTGAGTCATAGTAGATAGACTCATTAAGAGTGCTTATTTTATTCCTGTTATGAATAATAGGACTGCAGCTCCTTTAGCACAAATTTATATTAAACAGGTGGAGCGATTATATGGAATTCTAGTGAGAATTGTTAGCGATAGGGACCCCTTAAGCACTAGAAAGTTTTAAAGGAGTTTGCAGAAAGCTTTGGGAAATTCTTGAATCTTAGCACTGCTTACCACGCACAGACTTACGATCAAACTGAAAAGGTGAATAGAATCTTGGAGGATTTATTAGAGAATTTGCATCATGGACTTTGAAGGACACTAGGAACAACAACTACCATTAGTCGAATTCACGTATAATAATAGTTACCAAGCGACGATTAGTATGAGCCCCTTTGAAGCCCTTTATGGGAGGCCATGAAAATTGCAAAATTGTTGGTGTAAAGCCACTGACAAAAATTTGCTCAGACCTAAATTGATTCATGTTACTTCATAGAAAGTAGAGTTGATCAGGCAATGAATAGAGGCAGCAAGACCACCACAAATTATATGTAGACAAGAGAAGAAAAGAGTTAGAATTAAGGTTGGAGACTCAATATTTATCAAAGTATCCCCTCTTAGAAAAGCCCTAGGGTTTGTAAGTCTAGGAAATTGACACCAAAATTTGTTAGGCCTTTCCACATTTTGAAAAGGATAAGAAGATTTGCTTATCGCGTGGAGCTATTGGACAGATTGGTAGTAGTCCTCTAGGTTATTCACATCTCACATTTGAGGAAATGCCTTCATGACAGAGTTGTTGTGGTAGAGCACGATTAGTTGGTGGATATTGAGACAGAGCCAATGGCATCACATGCCACTGCACACATTATGGAGCTCGGAACTAAGGAACTCTGCAATAAAGAAACTAGGTTGGTCTGAGTACAATGGGGAGACAAGTTGGAAGAAATGTAACATCCAATTTCCGGAGGCTCAAAACTTACTACTATGGATGCTGAAGTCATCCATATGTGTTATTTCTGAGTGACCGAAATTGGAATCTTGAAACTATTGGCAACAAAGAAACACAAGAATATGAAAAATTATGTACTTCAACAAAACAAAATTTCTCATTTCTTATGAATTTCAATTTAAGATTTAATTACATAATCCCAGAGGTCAACCACACTTAGATCACATATATACATGTACAAAATACGATAAGAGCGACATAGGAAGATGTTCCCTTATGATGATCAGAAAACTAATAAATATGAACTTTACAGGTCTTAGTACATCATAACAGAATAAACAAAATAGCTCCTATATAACTAACACTGCCTCATGTACATATTCGGAAGCTTATTCATCTAAAAACCTGAAAGTCTCCCACTCTCAGACTACTCAAATTAATTTTTTGAGTACCTGAGAGTTTGTGGAGAAACACAAACTTCGAGTCAGACAATAAGTTTGGTATGAATAATCCCCTATCATCTCTTATCATAAATAGAGATCTAGCGAGACCATACTGTTTAGCAGAATGGGTTTTCCCTCACTAGTATCCAAAATAAAATATGCAATTCATTTAGTATGCCCTTGCACCCAAAATGATTAGTCTTAGCATAATATGAAGTAAAGCCATAAATCATATCTATTGGATATCTAATCCACCCATTTATTAGGTATCCTATCTAAAATAAATTTATTAGAGTTCCCCTCTAAAATCTTTAAAATGACTATCCGTAATAATACAATAGGACTGTCTGTCCCAAATCCCTTTAAAATAAACGCAGATTATCCATCGTGCATTGTTTTATAAAAGAGGGTATGGGCTATCCACTACATACTCCATAATTTTCCTAGGACGATTATGAACCCTTGGGTGTCAAATCCCGAGGCTAACCACCTCTGGCATAATATTCTTTACTTTAGAAATTTGATGTGGGCTATCTACCGCACACTCCATGGTTTGCCCAGGTTACCCAAGAACCCACACTTGGCCAATTAAAATACCATGATCCCCATGATTATTTATAGAAATTCATGATCCCAATGATTAATTATTTTCCCCAGGTATACTACATGTTTAACATATTCTCATTGGCAGCCCGAATTAGGTTAAATTAAATAAAAACATATTGATAGCCCCAATGTATATTTTCGAAAGCATATTTCTGTTTGTAACCCCAAATTATGTATCGAAAACATTTAACTCACCCCGTTGTCCCCAAGGTTTTATAACATTCAATTTTAATAAGGATCCTCGTTATATATTCAAATGAAGATAAGTATTTTATGCTATAACCCTTCGAAGTAGCCCCTTCGAATTAGCAAAACTTTATTCAAGAAAAATGGCTAAAAACAACCCTTCAAATGAAGTCCCATTCGAAAGCAAATAAACATCCAAAGTTAGCCTCTTCGAAAACCTTTTTTTTGAAAGCATCACAAAATCATACCTTTCGCAATCATTGAAGGTAACCCCATTAAACCTTTCGAAATCAGGCCTTTCGAAATCAAAACGTTTTGAAATCAAAACCTTTTGAAATCAAAACCTTTCAAAATCAAACCTTTCGACTTCAAAACCTTTCAAAATCAAACCTTTCGAAATCAATCAAAAACAATGAAGTGTTTGTGCTGGAACCAACCATTCGAAAGTATACTTCCGACCTTGTCGGAAGGTTTAACCTTCGACTTTTCGAAAGGTATTAAAACTTTTACTTTAAAAAACAATAGGAAGGTTGGGATTTTCCTCCTCCTTTCCTTTCGACTTAGACGAAGGGATAAAAATCTTTCTGGAAAGCATTTAAAACATTAACTCTTGAAAGTTTTGGCTTTTGAAAATCCCCTTCGTGAACCCACCTTGAGTATATAAAACTTTAGTCTTTTTTTTGAAATTTATAGAATCGAAGGATCCCCCGTCGTTTCAGTTGAAAGCAAGTTTTATTTCCTTTTGAAAGCAAAGGAAGCAGCTCTCCGACCCTCCACCCCTCTTCCCTTCGTCACTATGCCTATCCTTTGACTTAGATGAAGGGATAAAAGCAGCTTTTGGAGTCGGAGGGAACATCTGGGCCTACTGAAGTGATGTTTTATCTTGCTTGTCTAATTGTGATTGGTCAAGGGGCTTCCACCTATGCTTTTGAATAGTAAAAAGTATATCAAAGTCAACCCTTTTCTTAAAACACCGTACTTCTTCTCCAAATCAATTTTTTGAAAGCAATTTTACCTCAGGCTTTGACCAAGGCGGAAGCAATATTGCAGTTTAGCCCTTAGGCTTAATTAATTTAATTACCTTAGTTAACCACTATGGAAAAATCCCCAAAAATCTCAAAAAATTATGTAAATCATATACTTCAACATATTAAAATTTCAAAACATATGAAGATCAAAACAACTCGGAATTTAACCAAAATTGAATAAAACGTGATAATTAGTCTGTTAACATTTTAAAACACCTAAGTCTTATCCAAACAAAGGTTTAAATGGTTATATTCTTAACCAAAATCACAAACATGAATCGGTTATAACCCATACCCAATCCAAACATAGAAAATGAGATGATAAACATGATTATTCACCTTGATTAGTTGATTGGAGAATGAGATAATTTCCTAGCTTTAATTCCTTAGCTTTTACTTCAATTGATTGTTTTCCCTGGAGTTTTCAATGGCCGACCGAAAGTTGGTGAGGAGTTATGAATGAGAGAGTGAAAATTTATTAAAGTAAAGGAAGAGATTTATACTAAGAAATGTACCCCCACTTCCAAGTTTACCCCTTAGGAAGTTCCTCCTTCTTAATTTAGTTAAGTGTTGTTTTAATTCATTCATCAAGACACGACCATTGGATTTATCAATCTCATCTCCCTAATTATTCACATTATTCTATTTAATTTATCCAATTAAATGTCCCAAATAATGTTAATAAAAATTCAAGGGCATTACAGACTCCCACCTTAAAGATTTCGTCCCCGAATTTTTAGTAAGGCCAAAACAACAAGCATATAGCCCATCCAAGCAAAGCTAGTATAACCTACCAGCCAAATTCTATATAAACCTTGTATAGAACATAACACTCTAAAACATCCCAGGAAAAGTAGCCCTAATTCTGTCTTCTATTTCCCAAGTATTGTCCTTGACGTTGTCGCTACACTGATCTTTCACCAACCTGATTATCTTGTTTCTTAACCTCTTCTCATCTTTTGCCACAACATGAATTGGTTGCCTCACAAAACTCATATCCGGTTCCACCACTAAGTCCTCCAGTACCGTCGAAAGCGATAGTAGTTTCTGGATCATGAACATACTTCCTAAGATGAGAAACATGAAACACATCATGGAGCCTGGCCAAACTGCTTGGAAAATCTACTCGGTATGTGAATCTCTCAATCCTCTCTGATATAGGAAATGGTCCAACATATCTTGGTGCTAGCTTCCCGGTCTTCCCAAACTGAACCACTCATTTCATCGAAAATACCATGATGAAAACTCTATCTCCAATTGAGAACTTTAGGTCCTTACGCCTTTTGTCTGTGTAACTCTTCTGCCCAGACTGAGCTTCCTTCATTCTTTCCCATATCAACTCGATCTTATCTATCGCCCCTCTCAAAAAATCTAGACCAAGGACCAATATGTCCCCGGTCTCTAACCAACATGCAGGTGATTTGCATGGCCTTCCATAAAAAGCTTCGAAAAGCGCCATTTCTATAGTAGTCTGATAACTATTATTATAGGAAAACTCCACTAAGTGCATGTGATCTTCCCAAGAACCACTAAAATCCAGCACATAAGCCCTCAATAAATCTTCCAGTACTTTGTTGACTCTCTCTGTCTGCCCATCCGTCGTAGGATGATATGCAGTACTCATCTTGAGCTTAGTGCCTAACACACTCTATAGGCTCTTTCAGAACTCACTAGTAAACAAAGCATCTCTATCACTGACGATACTACTAGGAATTCCATGCAGTCTAACGATGTTCTTCATGAATAACTTAGCCAAAACAGGTGTCGTCCTGATCGACCTTACCGGAATGAAATAGGCACTTTTGGTCAATCTATCTACTATGACCTATGTACTTTCATTACCCCAGTTTGACCTTGGCTACTCGTTAATAAAATCCATGGATATCAAGTCCTACTTCCAAACTGGAACATCCAAAGGTTGAAGCAAGCCACTTGGCTTCTGATGTTTGGCTCTTAGTTGCTGACAGTTCAAACACTATTTTACCCATAAGCCAGCATCCCTCTTCATTCCTTCCTAGAAAAAACTTCTCTTCATATCCTGATACATCTTGGTTCCCCCATGATGAATTGTAAACTTCGATCGATGACATTCCCTAAGAACTTCCTTTCTAAGGTTTCCAACACCCGGAACACATAACCGTTCCTTCTTTCTTAACCAACCCCTGCGGTCAAGAATAAAATCCTTTAAGAAATCAATCTTGGCCCTAATTTCTAACCTTCTACTCCACTCGGCTAACACTGGATCTTTTTTCTACCTAAAAGAAATTCGTTCAATCAACACTGGTCGAACTTTCAAACAAGACATCATGGCGATATTCCGACTAGATCCAGCAGTCGACCTCAACTGCACACTACAAGCAGCCAGTGCTTCCAAGTCTTTCCATTCCCCCAACATAGCTAAAACTACACTCTGATGTTTCCTGCTAAGCACATTTGCCACCTTAATTTCTTTTCCCGGTGTATACTCGATACAAAAATCATAAGCTGCAACAAACTCCAGCCATCTCTACTGTCTTATGTTCAGCTGCTTTTGAGAGAATAAATACCATAGAGACTTATGATCTATAAATAGCTCAAACCTTTCTCCCAAAGGATAATGTCTCCACACCTTCAACGCGAAGATGACCACTACCAACTCCAAATCATGAGTAGGTATCTCACTTCATGCGGTCTAAGCTACCCAGAAGCATAGGCAATAACCTTCCCATTCTGCATTAGCACGGCACCTAACCCAGTACCACATGCATCGGTGCAAAATACCAACCCCTGATTCCCATCTGGAACTACTAACACAGGCACATTAGTTAACAAATATTTCAATCTAAGGAATGCATCCTCACATTTATCAGACTAAACAAACTTCACATCCTTCCTGGTTAGCATAGTGAAGGATGATGCCATCCATAAGAAATCCTTAATGAACCTTGAGTAGTAACCTGCAAGACCAAGAAAACTTCTAATCTCACTTACCATCTCTGGTCTATTCCAATTGTTAATAGACTTGATCTTATCCGGATTGCTAACCCTTCCTCGAAAACTACATGGCCAAAGAAGTTCACTTCCTTCTTCCAAAAATGACACTTGGAGAGTTTTGCCTTCGGCTGATGTTGCCTTAGCATCCCCAACATTATTCTAAGATGATCTGCATGATCCTTCTCATTCTTACAATATACCAAAATGTCATCAATAAAACCCAACATGAACCTATCTAAATGCTCTTGAAAAAACCGGCTCATCAAATCCACAATGAAAGCTGGCACATTAGTAAGCCTGAATGGCATAAGCAACCACTCATAAGACCGATATCTGGTCCTAAACGCCGTCAAAGGAATACCGTCCTCTGCCAATCTTAGCCGATGGAAACCTATCACCAAATCCAGTAGGAAAAACACTCTTGATCCACTCAACTGATCGAATAAGTCATCGATCCTCGGCAAAGGATACCTATTCTTGATCGTCCACTCGTTCAGCATACGATAGTCGATACATATCCTTAACGACCCATCTAGCTTCTTCACAAATACCATGGCCATTCCCCAAGGTGAACTGCTTGGTCAGATGAAATTCTTTCCTTTCAATTCCACTAGCTGCACCTTCAACTCCTTCATCTTGGGTTGTGACATCCTACTGGGTGGTCTACTTACGGGTTCAGCTCCCAGTACGAGATCTATCCGAAATTCAATTGCTCTTTTTGATTGCAAGCGCAAAATGGGTTCAAACACTCCCGCAAACTCTCTTGCTAAATAAACCCGCTTCAACTCTGCTTCCATTCCCATAGCACCCAATAACGCATAAGCATTTCCGTTCGAACTCCTTACTGAGTAAAGGACTTGATTATGGCTATTAGGGTATTACAATGATATTTCCCCCTCTTGGCAAAATATCCTAGCATCATATCTATCGAACTAACCCATACCCAATATTATCCCAAAACCTACGAAATCAAAAACTTATATACTGCATGTAAACATATGACCTAACAAATCAAGTTCTAACTGGTTTCATCTCATTCCCAGAGTTGCATACCCTCCTATAAGATTTGCAACCCTTAAAGGAGTAATAAGGTATAAAGGTTCCAGACATAAGCAATCTACCTAATACTGAGATATAAATGAGTGCGATGCACCGGTGTCAAATAGTATCCTAACCGGAGTATTATGAATTGTAAGCATACCTTTCATCACTACTTTTCCTTTCTCAATAGCCATTGGTCTAGAGGATGATGGTTCCAATGCAAAGACCTTTCACTTTCCAGCCTTAGTAGCCTCGGTACACTTGTCCTTGTGATGCCCCATCTGACCACAGTTGTAGCACTTCACATTCGACCTTACTACAACCGCTCTTCCATCACACGAGTGACACTCATTGGCATAGTGCTCCTTCTTGTCACACTTATAACGAACAATATCAGCCTTTCTCTTCTTAGCTGTTACCCCCGATCGGGCACCTTTCCTTTTGAAGAACTTCTGCTTCTTTCCTGAAAATTCTGAACCTCGGCTGCTTTTCCCTTACTAAAAGTAGAAAGCATCTCTTCATTTCGAATAGCCATCTTGACAACAATATGACACGGATCCCAGAGGTTTGACATAGTTTCTCTGGTGATGTCAAGATTCAAATCCCTGATAAACTTATCATTCCTCCAAATGACTGTATCCACGGTAGCATATCCATAATAGGACAGCTCATCAAATTTCGTA
Organism: Allium cepa; assembly: GCA_030765085.1. Lineage (NCBI taxonomy): Eukaryota > Viridiplantae > Streptophyta > Magnoliopsida > Asparagales > Amaryllidaceae > Allium > Allium cepa. The sequence continues at coordinate 139,321,131 of CM060940.1, read as the reverse complement.
GCATACTCCATCATCGATTCCCCCCTCCCCCCCGGGACTAAATCTGCAAACTTCATTAGCAACGCTGACTTGGCAACCTCAGATAGAAATATTTCTTCGAACCTCCTTCGAAATTCAGCCCAAGTCAGATTTTCCTCTGGTTCTCCTACGGTAACTCCATTCCACCAAAACAATGCTGCTCCCTGCAATTGACTTGAAGCAAGTCTCCTCTTCTTCATATCCATCAAGCCGAGATATGAAAATATCCTTTCACAATGCAGTAGTCGGTTCTCTACTCCTACCGCATCCTCGGTTCTCAGAAAAGGCTTCCCTCCAAGACTAGCGTAATCCCTGCTCAGCTTGGCATAATTACTACCAACTGGGGCCACCGGGTTAGCTCCTCCATCATTCCCTATAGCCACTCCTGTAGCTACTCCAGCTTGCATCATATTCATGAAGAATTGATACATTATCCCCATATCAAACGGCGGAATCTCAGCTCTAACATTAGCATTTGTATCTAGGTTTGCATTTGCCTGTCCACCCTAGTAGCTTCTAGTATTGGGTCGAACGTTTCCATGTGTTGCAGTGTGTCTCCCACCTTGATTCACTCTTCTGTTTCATGCCTCCATATCTTACTTCCCTACTACCTGAAATCCAAACTTGGTAAGATACGGAAGAACGGTCTAAGAGAGTGGGGAATACATACCTAGGTATTTATAGCAAAGTAAACATACGTTACTATAATGCTTACCCAAGCCCAATAGTATTTTAGATTCATTAGATTATGCTTTAAAAATATTTTAAGGTTTGTATTCCTTTTAAGTACATAAACAATGCTCTGATACCAACTTGTAACATCCCACTTCCAGAGGCTCAAAACTAACTGCTATGGATGCTATAGTCATCCATACGTGTTATTTCTGAATGATCGAAATCGAAATCTTGAAACTATTGGCAACATAGAAACACAAGAATATTAAAAAAAAATAAACTTCAACAAAAATATAATTTCTCATTTCTTATGAATTTCAATTTAAGATTTAATTATATAACCCTCGACGTTAACCATGCTCAAAACACATATATATGTACAAAATACGATAAGAGCGACATACGAAAATGTGCCCTTATGATGATCAAAGAATTAATAAATACGAACTTTACTGTTCTTAGTACATCATAGCGGAATACACAAAATAACCCCTATATAACTAACACTACCTCCTGCACGTCTTCGGAAGTTTATTCGTCCAAAAACCTGAAAGTCTCCCACTTTCGGACTACTCAAATTAATTTTTTGAATACCCGAGAGTTTGTGGAGAAACACAAACTTTGAGTCAGACAATAAGTTTAGTATGAATAATCCCCTATCATCTCTTATCATAAATAGATATCTAGTGAGACCGCGCTGCTTAAGGTAATGGGTTTTCCCCTCACTAGTATCCAAAATAAAACATGCGAATCATTGCCTGTGCACCCAAAATGATTAGTCTTAGAATAATATGAAATAAAGCCATAAATCATATGTATTGGATATCCCATCCACCCATTTATTAGATATCCCATATAAAATCAATTTATTAGAGTTCCCTTCTAAAATCTTTAAAATGACTATCCGACATAATTTAATAGGACTGTCCCTTCAAAATCAATTTAAAATAAATGCAGATTATCCATCGTACATTGTTTTATAAAAGATGGCGTGGGCTATCCACTGCACACTCTATAGTTTTCCTAGGATGGCTATGAACCCTTGGGTGCCAAATCCCATGGCTAACCACCTCTGGAAAAACATTATTTACTTTAGAAATTTGATGTGGGCTATCCATCGCACACTCCATGGTTTTCCTAGGTTACCCAAGAACCCATCACTTGGCCAATTAAAATATCACAGTCCCCATGATTATTTATAAAAATTAATGATCCCCTTGATTAATTATTTTCTCCAGGTATACGTCATGTTTAACCTATTCCCATTGGTTTCCCCAATTAGGTTAAATTAAATAAAAAGACATTGACAGCCCCAATGTATATTTTCGAAAGCATATTTATGTTTGTAACCCCAAACTATGTATCGAAAACATTAAACCCACCCCGGTGTCCCCAAGGTTATATAACATTCAATTTTAATAAGGATCCCCCTTATATATTCAAACAAAGATAAGTATTTTATGTTATAAGCCTTCGAAGTAGCCCATTTGAATTAGCAAAATTTAATTCAAGATAAGTGGCTAAAAACAGCCCTTTAAAACCCTTCAAATGAACTCCCATTCTAAAGCAAATAAACATCCAAAGTTAGCCCCTTTGGAAACCTTTCTTTGAAGGCATAAAAAAACTCATACCTTTCGCGATCATTGAAGGTAACCCCATCAAATCCTTTTGAAATCAAAACCATTCGAAATCAAAACCTTTCAAAATCAGACCTTTCAAAATCAAACCTTTCAAAATCAAAAACTTTCGTAGTCAGACCTTTCGAAATCAAAACCTTTCGAAATCAAACCTTTCAAATTCAAAACCTTTCAAAATCAAACCTTTTAGAATCAATCTAAAAGAATGAAGTGTTGGTATTGGAACCAACCCTTCGAAAGTATACTTCTGAACTTGTCGAAAGGTTTACCCTTCGATGGTCGAAAGGTATTAAAACTTTTACTTTAAAAAACAATGGAAAGGTTGGGATTTTCCTTCCCCTTTCCCTTCGACTTAGACAAATGAATAAAAATCTTTCTAGCAAGCATTTAAAACATTAATTGTTGAAGGTTTTGGATTTTGAAGATCCCCTTCATGGACCCTCCTTGAGTATATAAAACTTAGTCTTTTTATAAAAAATTATAGAATCGAAGGATCCCCCTTCATTTCAGTTGAAAGTTAGTTTTATTTCCATTTGAAAGCATAGGAAGCACCTCCCTGACCATTCGCCCCTCTTTCCTTCATCATTATGCCTACCATTCGACTTAGACGAAGGGATAAAAGCATCTTTTGGAGTAGGAGTGAACATCTGGGCCTACTGAGGTGATGGTTTATCATGCTTGTCTAATTGTGATTGGTCAAGGGGCTTCCACCTATGCTTTCGAAAAGTAAAAAGTATGTCAAAGTCAACCTTTTTCTTAAAGTACCATACTTCTTCCCCAAATCACTTTTTTGAAAGCAATTTTCCCTCCGGCTTTGACCAAGGCGGAAGCAATATTGCAGTTTAGCCTTAGGCTTAATTAATTTAATTACCCTAGTTAACCAGTAATGAAAAATCCCCAAAAATAATCAAAAATCATATAAATCATATACTTCAACATATTAAAATTTCAAAGCATATGAAGACCAAAAAAACTCAAAATTTAACCAAAACCGAATAAAACGTGTTAATTAGCCCATTAACATTTTAAAACACCTAAGTCATAACCAAACAAAGGTTTAAAAAGTTATATCCTTAACCAAAATCACAAACATTAATCGGGTATAACCCATAACCGATTGAAACATAGAAAATGAAATGATAAACATGATTATTCATCTTGATTAATTGATTGGAGAATGAGATGATTTCCTAGTTTTAATTCCTTGGCTTTTTCTTCAATTTTTTGCTTTTTCTGGAGTTTTTAATGGCTGATCGAAAGTTGGTGAGGAGTTATGAACGAGAGAGTGAAAATTTATTAAAGTGGAGGAAGAGATTTACACTAATAAATGTAGCTCCATTTCCAAGTTTACCCCTTCGAAAATTCCTCCTTCTTAATTTAGTTAAGTCTTGTTTTAGTTCGTTCATTAAGACACGGCCACTGGATTTATTAATTTCATCTCCCTAATTATTCACATTATTTTATTTAATTTATTCAATTAAATATCCTAAATGATGTTAATTAAAATTTGGGGGCATTATAAGAAAGCACATGGGAAACATAAGAATATACGATGATTTCTCGTCCTGAGCTTTACATCGGTAAACTTTTCTCTTCAAAATTAGGATATTTGGTCACATCGTGGTTGCTAGATTGGATGGTGCGAGATGGTTGATAAACTATCACTTTGCACTCATGTAGAAATCTCCATACATGTTTAGGGTATTTGCATACATAGTTATATGCCATGATCACACACTCATGCTAAGAATGAGCTCACTTACAGTACGTTTGCAGTACATAATCACATTGCACTTTTGGTTAAGTAGATAATTGCGTAGATAACTTGGTTGTATAACATGAATGTATATTATGCGCTACATTGTTCACCCCTTCAAAAGATTTCGGGACGAAATCCTTTTTAGGTGGAAAGAATGTAACATCCCGTAAAATCACCATAAATAAATTGGATAAATTAATTTAAATAAGATAGGGTAAAATGGAAATTTTGCAAAAATTGGAATTTGACCATGAAAGTTATGCTGTTGCATTCGTGGTGAAATTTTGATCAATTTCTATGTATAATTTGCTGAAAACTGAGCTCAAACAAAGAAGTTACGTGTGTTTGAAGTTTTCAAGTTTAAAATAATTTAAATAGAATTCAAATAAAGATTAAATTCCTAAATTTGAAATTCAAAATTAGAGGTAATTATACTAGGGATTTAAATAAACATTAAGATTAACATTAACATTAAATTATAATTAAGAAACAAAATAAAAACAAATTAACAACAATCAAAATATTCCTGAAATAGGGGGAGTGGTCGACCTCTTACCCATGATCGGTCGACCTTGTTAATACCTTAGTCATTGATTTTGATGATAACAACCTTGGCAATAAAAATACATGCATACAAAATATGGATATAATGATTTTGCCAAGTATCCAGTATATAATGCAGGATATTATATAGGCATTGAATCAAAGATTGCACAGTATAAAGACTCAAGAAATGAACATGACTCATGACTATAAAGATTAAGTTATGAAGACCTCAAAACTATGATATAGTATATAAAGTCATGGAATATCATTAAAGTCCCCGGTAGCAATCTTTCATCTCTATTTTTATTTTCTTAAATTTAATTTTAAAGTAAAGTATATTTTTAAAATAAATTTAAAAATATTTTATAAAAGTTATTTCAGGTTTAAACTATTTTAAACAATTTTGCAAAGTATCAAAATAATTTACAAAGTATATCATTTTCACAAAAATTTAGATAAAAGAGTCTTTCAAAATTCATATGGTTATGTCGACATATACCCTATATGTATGTCTACATAAATGCCAAAAATTTGAAATTCAAATTTTGAAAGAAGTGTCTATTCATCACACTCTTCGCTAGTGGACATGCTTGTTTATTCTCTATATACAGGGAGTTTTCAAACAAATTTTTATTAACTACTTTCTTATTAACTTCTCTCCTCTTTCTCTTCCAAAATTTCTATTGAAAATTTATTCCAATTTTCTCAAATTCAAACCAAAATTAATTCAATCTTCATTGTATTGATACTCTACTATTTATTCTTTGATCAATCATCTCTTTCTCAATCAAAGATCAAAGTACTGTCTAGAAGCTATATGATTCATTGTACCAAAGATCAAGAAATTGTCTTTGAAAAAACCATCAAACTGTAGTTGTGTTTAAGTGGGTGTGTTTGTATCCCATTTAAAACAAGTGGGTCTGCTTGGTGTTTCAAAAATCCAAGTGGGTATGCTTGTGTCCTATCCAAATCAAGTGAGTGTACCTAAAGATCGAAAAATGTGGAGGGTGTGTCTCGTAGCCTTGAAATCGAAGTTGTATTGGGTTTGCCTTCTGCCCATTAAAAATTAGCAACTAAAAAGAAATCTGTATAAGCAATTGTATGGGACTGGATATAGGATAACTCCGAACCAGTAAAAAAATCCCTGACATGATCTCCCTAATTCTTTACTTTTTACTCTACTGCATTTATACTTATATATGTTTGCATCTGTGATTTTTCATTCTATGTTGATTAATATTAACTCTGAAAGAAATTTAAAAAGGTTCATAAAAATTAGAAAATACTATTCATCTTCCTCTAGTGTTTAATTAGCCTTAAGATCCATAATTCTGCAACCCACACTTGATATCAAAGCACTAGGTTTTTAAAAACTCATAATTTGATTTTCGAAAAGTTATAATGGCTAACAACATTGTTAGTGCATTTGTTAACACTTTTGTCGAACGACAATCTACTGCTAGACCCTTAATTTTTAATGGCAGTAATTACACTAATTAGTCACATAGGATAAATGTAACGACCCAGAATTTTAATTAATAAAAATTTGAATATTTAATTAATTTTAAATATTAAAAAGTGAATTTATAAGTCGAATAAATTTTATTTCGAATAATTGGATAATTAAATCGATAATTTAATATGTGAAAATACAGAAATAATTGAAAATTGAGTTAAATATGATTGAAAATGATTTGTAAAATTTTATTTTATCATATTGGAGTTAGAACGATATTTTAGAACTTTTAAAATCGAATTAAAAGTTAATTTGTGAAAATTGAATATTTTAATATTAAAATCGACTAGTGAAAATTGTCAATTTTTGAACAGTCTCAGAATTGGACGAAACCAGTTCCATTGGATCCATAATAGTTTGTTATTACTGGATTTCAATTTTCGTGTCAATTGGAGTTATCGTTTGATCGTAGCAGCTCGAAACGCATCGAAATTATTTTTAATATTAATTTGGCGAGTTAAAATAGCCATTTTTCAAACAGTCTCGGATTTTGACGAAACTAGTGTCATCGGATCCGTAATGTGATATTATTGTAAGGTTTCAAATTTCGTGTCAATTGGATTTACCGTTTGTCCGGTACAAATTAAAACGCCTAGAAAATCGTTTAAATCGGTTTAATTTAAATTGAACGTTTGTTGCCATAACTCGCACAGATGTCCGAATTAGCTTTCGAAACCTGTTCCATTGTGTTCGGAACGCGGGGTAAACCCTAGAAACGCTAGTTACGGTGCGTAAATCGAAGTTCGGAATTTCCGGATGAATAGTGTTCAATTATTCTCTATAAATAGACCCTTACCTCATTCACAAATAAAAAAAAAATATCAAAACCCTAAACCTAATTCTATAGCTGCCACTTTCAAAACGAAAGGCTGAAAACTTCTTATCTTCTCCTCCTCTTTTCTCCTCATCCATTAACAATTACAAGAATCTTCCAACTAGAAGATTGTAGAGCACACTGAGATCTACCAATCCAACGGTTGTGATTGGAAACGGAGCTGTAGATCGATGGGAATTTGGGCTCAAAGGCCTGCCATCACGCACGCATTTCTAGGAGGAGGAGATGACCGAGCTTGCTTGTTCTTGGGCCGAGAGTGTAGCTTGTCACGAGCTTCGATGTGGTGTGCCTCGATCAACCTGGAACTGCTCGTAGATGGCTCGAATTTCAAACCCTAATATTAAGCTATGGGTTTCTTTTGTTCGGCTATGTTCTGTAGTATGAACGTGAGGGAGAGATGAAAGGAAGCACGGCTATGATGGAGATGAGATGGATCCAACGGCCAGTAAACGTGTAGGTTAAAAATATAAAAAGAATGTTGTAATTTATATTTAAAATTCGAGTAAACTTGTAAAATGCATAACTTTTTCATACGAGGTCGAAAACGCGCGAAACCAGTTGCGTTGGAATCATATGGACGAGCACTACGCGATGGAGTTGGATTGGAGTCGTTTGAAGTTAGTGATAATTTCGTGTAAAATTAAACGTCCGTTTAATTTTATTCGAAATAAATCGCTAAAACGAAATTAAAATCAAGGTGAGAACTTCTCACTCAATCGAATCGGTTTTGATTTTATTTTAAATAGTTAGATTTAAAATATTTGAATGCATGTTTGAATGATGAGTGTTATCTATTGATTGTTAGAATAGACATTATGCGCCGTTAATAAGCGGATGTTATTTATTAAAAACATATACCGCGAATATTTCATAAACAGTGAAATTGGTATTATATATGATAGCAATATATATATATATTGGCATATGTATATATTGGAGTTATTGATTTCCCGCATTTGTATAGCGGATGAGACCCTATTGCGCCGTCTATTAAGCGGATAATATTTTAAATCCCATATACCGCGATAATTCCGTACTGGAGCGGAATTGGTATTGTGCTAATGTTTTTGGATGCAGGAAACAGGTTGGAGGGATCCAACTGGATTCCTCAACAGTATTTATTTCATTTTAGATATTTTGATATTTGATTGATTATCATATCGATATATGATATCGTTGTTGTCGTGATTGACTATTTGGTATGTAGCATCATTGGACCAAATTTTGGAATTTTAAAATGATTTTTGAAGTGAATTTTTTTGAAAATATGCTATATGTTTGGAATTGATCCATTTTAAATAAATAACGTTATAATTTTTAAAGTTATAAAAATTATGATTTTTGAGAAATATAGTTGAAAGCTGATTTTTGAAAATATAGGTTAATGATTTTATAAAACAGTTTAAATTGGGATTTCTGAATTTATTATAAAATGTTTAAATATAGGATTTATAAAATTTGATTATTTAATAAATCAAAATGGTGAAATTATAAAGAAGTTTAAAGATGTTTTGAAAAGAATAATATAAATTGATTTATATAAAAAGATTTATAAATTGATAATTTATAAATGAAAATATTTGAATTATAAAACGAGTTTTTATAAGTGTTTGAATGAAGTGAAAATGGATTGCATAAGTGAATGGAATTTATAGAATTGTAAACGGTGAAATTATAAATGGAATTTTATAAGCAGTAGGTTTATAAAATTTGTAAAGTTATTAAAATAATGGTTTTGGATAAATAAATGAATCTTATAAGTTATAAGATTTATAATTGTGAAGTTTAAAGGAACGATTTTGTAAACAAATAAATTATAAGTAGTTGACTTATAATATGAACCTTTAGTTTATAATTGAGTTATAAATCGAATAGGTTAATAAAGGAATTTATAAAAGGAAGTTGTTATAAAATAAATAGAAATGGAATTTATAAACGTTATTTTATAAATTCGCAAACGACTTATTTTGATAAGTTAATTTTTATAACTTATTTACGAAGTTATATTCACGTTTTAGACAGTGAATAATCCTTTAAAATGAAATGTATAGAAATGATGAAATTGATTAACGTAGTATATTCACGTTTTTGAATAGTGAATAATATGTTAAAGAAAATGTTTAGATTTGATGTTTTAAATAGAATTAAAACGATCTAATGATGTTTTGAATTGAATTAAAACGATCTAACGATGTTTTTAAATGTGTTGAGATTCGAAACCATAGATTTCAACATTTATTGTTGAAATAGACGTTTTCGAGAAATAGAAGGAAATGGTGGACTATAACACTGTTATTATAGTAAATGATTTCCGAAAGGAAATGTTTTGTATAGTATTGGGATTTACATATCTATTTTAATTTCGAATCCCTATACTAGTGATTTTGGGTTGTCGTAACGATGTTTTACGCAACATTCGTTTTGGCCCAAATAAATATGTTTAAGAGAATGATTTCCTTAAAGAATGAAATGTATACTTAATTTCAATTTAAGTATATTTGAATATTTTCCAAGTGTTGAAAATAAATGGATTGAGAATTACTTAATAAGTAAGTATGGAAATGTTTTCCAATATAAAGTGAATATTTTGAGAATTTATCTTTTTGAAGATAAATTGAAGTGAATAATTGAAGTCGTATATTCATAGATATTTTGGAATATAAATTCACTATGGAATTTATAAAAGAAAGTGGAATTTGTTAAAAATAAATATTGATTTATTTTTGAGGTATTGAAACATATATCTTGTAAAGACATTTTTGGGAAATAAATAATTTGGAAAATTATTTGGAATCTGGTGATGTTGTGCATATCCATTGATAGTTCAATAACCGACTATCAATATTTACCTTTGAAAGGTATTTGTTGTGATTTGCTGAATTTGAACGCTACACTTATTTTTAAATTATTGCGCTCGTTATTCGGATTACCCATTTCGAATAGTGATACGACGTAATGGATAGCATTGAAGATCGGTGTTGAAGACCCGGTATTTGCGAGAGCGATAGGATGACCTGTCGATTGACTCTGCACCGAGTAGCTACGGTATTGAGTTCTCCATATGTGATGGGAAATCCGATCAGGATTGTGGATATCCGGATTGCAAGGACTTCTTTGTAAGCGCCTTTGGTTTTGTTCGAGCCCGGAACAGACTTGTATGGATTGTATGTCTGACGTTACAAATTGAGATATAAAGCAGATTTCTTTCAAATATATTTCTGTTGGTGGCGGAGAATTTATTCTTTTAGCTTAACACCCTTCTCTGAGACGTACGAGCTCAGAGGTTATGTAGTTGAATGTTATCAGCGATATATTCCCAATTTGGTAATGTGGTATGCTGAGTGTTGCTGTGAAATGATCATTGTGTTGATTATTTGTGATAGGATCATTTGTTTGATCGTCTATCCTGGTGATCATTTCTATGATCATTTGATTGACCCAAAGCATGGCTTTTGTATAAAGTATGTTTTTGTGGACGTGACTTCGTCGAGCCTCACACCCCGGAATGGTCAAAACAGGAAAGATGCGGCAAGGTTATGAGGGGTAGCGCCCTTTAGGATATGTGCATTTCCTTCTGGAAAAGGGTGGTATCATGGTATGGTACCCAGATACTTACTCATGTTGAAAACACTTTATGATTGTGTGAATTGATTACGAGCGCTCGGTGAAAGGTCCCAAAGGACCGGGGGATGGCATATTCGGTCAGTTGTTACTCAGTTAGGGGTAAACCGGCCTTGTGTTGGTAGAGATCCGGTTTGGTTCTCAGGGATGTCCTTCCAGAGGCATTCTCATGTGGCAATGGGAAGTTCCTTGGCCTGATCATTCGTTGGAAATCCAAAGAAACAATACGAGACTTGTACGGTTTTAGTTGTAGAACCTGCCATCTAATATGGTAGCTATAGTAGGCATAATATAATGGTACCTATGCTGGCTAAGATTTATATTCTACTTTCGAAATGATTTGTCCTACACTATGCACTAGTAATAATATCAAATGTTCTTTTTAATGCGTATCAAGCATCTTTGACTAACATAAGAAGAAATCTCCTCTAAGTCTGCGTTTGCATTGTGTGTGTGGTGGGAGGTCATATGGTAGTCTCATTTTTAAAAGCATTGCGAATTGATTTTTAAAAAAAATTCCTCTACTTTATTTTAAAGATAAATAAACTGTTTTGAGTTCTCACACCAGTCACATGACTGACTCGGAGTTTATTATTTTCCTTCCTAAACTCTGGGTGCCCACCAATTTCCACACGGGCAGTCAAGAGTTAAGGTTTATCAGGATATTCTGGATATTCTGGAGTTGCTGGAGGCAAGATGGATGGCATGGCGTATTACTAGTATATAGTATTTGTTTTTCCGCTGCACTGTTTGTTGTAATATGTTGTTGTACATTCTGATGTAATGTAATGTATAAAAATGTAATAACTGATATAGTTCTTTGTTTAAAGATTATTCATTTATGTATTATATGTTGTTCCGCTGCGAATTGTGAGATTCTGATATTGTTCTGTTGTTTTCTGTTCTGTTCTATTTTATATTTCCTTTTCTCTATCTTTTCTATCTTTTCTCTCCTCTTCTGTCTCTCTTCTTATTTCTTAAACCCTCAGTGTTCGGTTTTTCGGCATCCGACTGATTGGCATTCGATACAGTGGACGTATTGATGTCTATATTTGGGAGTCGAAGAATCGGGTCCTGACAATAAAGATCTATTTTCAATCAAATAGTTTAGATATTTGGAATGTTACACAAAACGAGTACACTGTACCCTAGACCAATTTTGCACAATGGACTGTTGATCGAAAGGCACTTGCACAATATAATTCTAAAGCCATGAATATTCTATTTTGTTCACTAAATAAGAATGAATTTAATAGCATTGTCTATTTGTAAGTCTACATATGAAATTTGGAGAACATTGCAAGTTACACATAAGGGTACAAATAAAGTGAAATAAACTAAAATATCCATGTTAACTAAGTAGCTTTAGTTGTTTAAAATGAACCCAAATGAGTCTATTTCCAACATGTACTGTAGATTTCAAGACAAGATTCATTCATTAGCAGCATTAGTGTAACAACCCTATTTTGAAGTTGTAATATTAAATTGATTTAACTAAATAGGGTTGTTACAATTAGGGAATTTTTTTTGAAGAGGATCGAGTTAGAAAAATCCTCAATTCACTCTCTTCAAAGTGGGATCAAAGGACACTTGCAGTTGAAGGGGCTAATGATATTAGTACTTCGAAAATTAAAGAGTTCATAGGCAATTTAATGTCCTATGAAACATAAATGCAGGTAGAAGAGAAAGTAAGGCAACAGAGAATAAATCCATTGCTTTCAACACAATAAATGACGATCTGAATTCTGATGATGATAATGACGAAGAGATTGCTTTCACGATCAGATATTTCAGAAAACTTCATAAATATAGAAAGATGAACAACTTCTAGGAACCCGAAATCTAGACCAATGGAACTGGAACTATGATTAGATGCTTCAACTATGATGAACTTGGTCATTTTCAAAGAGTTGCTCGCATTCGAATAAATCAAAGATCTCACCGGCAAATGATTCATCCAAAAAAGAAAAAGGGCATATACAGAAACTTTAGATGATTCAAATACTTCTACTAGCGATAATGTACTTAATACTGAAAATGTGAATATATGTTTCATGGAAACAACAAACTAGTCAAAACTGATCAACAAAAGCAGTGAAATAGGTACACTTTATAATTAAAATTAATTTTTTTTATTTGCTTTTGGTTGATAGGAATAACCTATGAGTTAATAAAATTAGGATAATTAGAAATCTATATAAATATATAGGTATACAAGAACATTTTATCCAAAATATAGTTTTCAAATTTAAGGGCTATATGTCGACATATGCCTCACCCATATATCGACATATGCACCATAAATATGAAATTCAAAATTTTATTTGAAATTCAAACTTTTGAACTTCTCTCCACTCTTCACTTACTTCTATGTTCTGAAAAGATGCCTTTTTGACCAGAGAATATGTCATTTGATTCTCTATTTATTTACTTCATCTCCATTCTATCATTGCACTTACTTTATTTTCAAATTTCGAATATTATTTCACTCTCTTATCTCCTCAAAATCCCAAAAATGGATTCCTCTAGTTCAAACCAAAAAACCATTAGGATCTCTAAGAAACCAAAACGCTTTATCTTCAATGAGAAAGATGCAATTGAGCCTATATGGAACACATAACCTCTAGCAAATTTTCTCCTGGAAAATTTGCTAAATTTGAAGATTTTGCTTCTTATGGTTTGTTGAAAATTAATTTTTTAGCTTAATTGAATCTTTCCAAAATTATTTTGTTTGTTACCCCGATTTGGCAAAAATGTTTTATGCAAATTTAAATGGAAAATTTTATCAAGGGGAAGAAGGCCAAGTTTGGAGTGGTGTTAATGGCAATCAAATAGTTTTAAATTGGGAACTTTTGGGTCAAATTCTTGGTTGTAAGTATAGTGGTATTAACATCTCCACTTTTCAAATTGATGTTCAAAACTGTGAAGCTTTTACAATCTTTTCGAAAATAATGATGATTTTGAATTCAAACACAAAAATCTTTGTCCAAAATCAAGACTATGAGTCTCATTTTACACAAAGCATAACTCCAATGATGTGCAATTATAATAACCCTACTCAAAAGTTTTCAAAGCTATTTTCACTATTTATGGTCGCTATAATGGGCACAAGTCATTTTAGATGACTCTGTTTAAAAGAACATTTCTAGACGCGAGAACATGCTCTTTCATGGTGTGCATCTCACTAGAATTTTTTATACTTCGGTGTGGATTTAAGAGGAAAAAATCCATTCCTCGAAAGGTTTTCGACAAAGCCAATATATCACTTATGCATATTCCATAATTTTTTGAACCATTTGAATCCCTTCCTAAAAAGTAGTAAATGTTGGCATAGGAAGAAGAGCAAGAAAATCAACAAGAAGAGGAGGAAGATGGAGATGAAATGGAAGTAGAAGAAGAGGAGCAGGAAGAAATGGAAACTTCCTTAGAAAGTCTCGAAAACCATTCAACCCTACCCACAAAGAGATATTAAGGAACCAAGGGAAGCTTCTTAAAAATCAAAAGAAGCTTAAATGTTTTTTTATTAAAAAGTTCACTTCTCTTTCCAACAAAAGTAATAAATTCTTTGGAAAGGACATTCGCAAGTTTAATGGCTCTTCATCATCTTCGTCTACATCCTTCTAAGCCTATCTAAGTTGTTTACTTACGTTATCTAGCTTTGTATCGTGTATTTGTAGTTTTAATACATATTTTTTCTATGTATTGTCCTTTATTTTATCGTTGAAAACCATGTATCATTCAAATTCTAGTAATGAAATTTATCTATTATTGTTCTATATTATTTTTTAGTCTTTGGAAGTCATAAATGTATAATAGTAAAGGATAAAAAATTATAGAAAATAAATTAGTTTTGAAAATTTTGGTATCTATGTCGACATGTATACATATGAAATGTCGACAAATAACGGCCTGAAATCTAATTTTTTAAATTTCAAAATAAAAATAACCACCATCAATAAATTCATTCCAAATGACTTTCTACTATTATACAAGCCTATTTCTTCCAGAAAAATTATTTATCATTTCACTCTATACTCTATTTTCATTCTCAAACATATTTTTCCAAATATATCTTTGCCACGTCAAAAATTATGTGAAACTCTTAAAAAAAAAACTCTCTAATCCTTCATACGTATTCTCTCCTTTATCCTTATAAATCAAAGACACTTAAAATTGAGTCAAATGCAGATGATAAGGAACAAAAAATATTTTGACGTTATTCGATGGATGATTTCTTCTCTAATTAAAGAGGAATCTTCCAACAACCCAGAGTGCACTTTTAATAAGGATAGTGAAGATATTAGGATGCCATTAAAAGGGATCAATCTTTAGGGTCGATGGTTGGGTTGAAGTTCCACAAAATGTCTAGTTATTTGGTTTGAATTTAATATGTAAATATATCTACATGCACTATTAGGTTTTGATTTGAATGACTATGTATGTATTTTTATTGAATTTGATTGATTTGGATTGTTTGAAATTGTATGTTTGTATTTGATTGGATTGTACTAGTTGGGGAGTTTTAGTTTTGTTTGATTTGGATTTGGATTAGTGTGTATTAAATTTGTTTATGCATAGTTTGAAATTATATTAATAAAATTTACTTTACCATCACATTTAATTGTATCATTTATCATATATATATCATTATTTTTTTACTTGGATTACAATTTAGAATTAGATACATCATATATATTTTCACCCATTTTTGCTGATGACAAAGAGGAAGAAAAATATAAAATATACACATGTACATATTAAAGGGGAGTTATCTAATTCAAGGGAGTTGGAGAGTTATATTATATTTTTTATATACAGATGAATATTGGTTGTTATCATCGAAAAAGGGAGATTGTCAGTACCTTAGTTATTGATTTTGATGATAACAACCTTGGTAATAAAAATACATTCATATAAAATATGGATACTAATAATATTGCAAAGATATATAGTGTATAGTGCATGATAATATACATTATTGAATTGAAGACTGTATATTATAAAGACTCAAGAAGTGAACATGAAGACTCATGAGCATAAAGATCAAGATAGTAAAATCTTAAGAATATGACATAGTATATGGGTCATATAATACTATTAAAGTCTCTGATAGCAATCTTTGATCTCTATTTCTTATTTTCTTATCTTTTAATTTTAAGATAAAGTGTATTTTTAAAATATATTTAAAAATACTTTATAAAAGCTTTTGAATGTATAAATGTTAATAAACTATGTTTAAACTATTTTGCAAAGTATCAAAATAATTTACTAAGCATTTCATTTTCAAAAAAAAAATTAAATAAAAGAGTTTTTCAAAATATACATAGGTATGTTGACATATACGCTATATGTAGTTCGACATATATGCCGAAAATCTTAAATTCAAACTTTGAAATGAAGTGTCTATTCATCGTAACTCTTTGCGAATGGACATATCTATTCATTCTCTACATATAAAGGTTTTTCAAATGAATTTTTATTAATTACTTTCTTATTATTTTCACTCCTCTTACTCTGCAAAAATTTCTATTGAAAATATCTTCAAATCTTCTCAAATTCAAACCGGAATCAATTCAGTCTTCATTTTATAGATTCTCTACTAATTACTCTCTGATTTCAATCATCTCTCTCTCAATTAAAGACAAAAGTGCTCTCCAAGAAGCTATATGATTCATTCTAACCAAAGATCAAGAAATTGTCTTTGGAAAAACAATCAAACTCTAATTGTATTTAAGTGGGTATGCTTATGTTCCATTTAAATCAAGTGGGCGTGCTTGTATCCCAGAAATCTAAGTGGGTGTGCTTGTGTTTCATCCAAATCAAATGAGTGTACCTCGTAGTCTTGAAATCGACATTGTATTAGGTTTGTCTTCTGCCCATTGAAAGATAGGCATTTGAAAAGAAATCCATATAAGCAACTATACAGGACTGGATGTAGGGTAACCCTGAGCCGGTATAAAAATCCCTGGTGCGATCTCTCTAATTCTCTACCTTTTACTTTACTGCATTTATACTTATCTGTGTTTGCATCTGTGATTGTTCATTCTGTTGATTAATAATAATCTTGAAAGAATTTTAAAAAGACTCATAAAAATTAGAAAACACTATTCATCCCCTCTAGTGTTTAAACTAGCCTTAAGATCCATAATTCTGCAACCCACGGACCAGTGGAAAGGTGACGATCAGCCACTACCTATAGTGGCGGTTAGGGTTTAGTTTTATTTTAACGTACCAGATTTTATAAATTTAAACCGACTTAAATAAGATGATTCTGGTGCATTTCAACTACTATAAATAAGAGCTTAGCCCTCTCACTTTTATTTACATTATATTTTAAAAACATTAGCGAAGCTCTGTTAGTTTGTCTTTTCATAGATTTAGAAAACTCTATTAGGGTTTTATTTGAAAAATCTTATATATCTATCTTTGTTTATTGTTTATTTTCTCAATCTCTTCTCCTCCAAACCTTTAAATTTATGAATCTAACATATATACAAAACCCTTGCTATATATATATATATATCAAAAAGAAGAAATATAAAAGGGTTCATTGAAGGCGTGTCAAATCCAAGAGAAGGCAAAGCTAAGGACCTCTATGGGTAGGAATTTTAGTTTCTCTATTTTAATAGTTAGACAATGTGGTCTGGATTTGATATATGCCTTGGTGAGTTTAGATTACAAAAAAATCACAATAAAAATCCCTAAAATTTCCCCAAAGCGAAATGTCAATACTTAGGTTGGAATTTTAATTGTTTTGTGTTTAAATCACGTAGTTTTATGGATTTTGCAGTATACAAGTTTTACCTTCTATTCCACTTCTTATCCTTTTTCTTTGGATTTGATTAAGAGATTTGATTTAGAAATGATGTGTAATATAAGAATTCTTACTCGTAGTTTAGACTGCCTATTTCTATAAATTGGATAAAAATTCCCTTATCTAATTTTAGGTAAAAAGGAGTTGAATAGAGCGAAAAACTTAGTTAATTGTAAGTTTATATTATTATTGTTTTATTCCATTATTTTAGTACGAAATAATTTGGAATTGGGTTCTACGTACAAGTCTATTGGTTTAATTTTAGAATATTAGTTTTATGGTAAAAATCTTACTAATTCGATGTGGAAATGAGACTTGTATAATATTGAAAGCTTTGACATTTAAAACGTTAGTTTAGGACGTAATCTCTGCATGCCTAATAAATGTGTGCCTATATATATTTAAACTAGCATAAATAACGTATAACTATAACGTACCAGTTGCATAGTTAATTAGGGTAATAATTATCGTTTAAATCCCCTTTAGGAAAGTAATTAATTTGGCGAAATAAGAAGGATTTCTTATAAGACCTAAATAATAATATAGTAAGGAGTGTGACATAACACATAAAGAGTTATGAAATATGACTAAGTTATAGGGATGCAAGGTTAGTCAAAAGCACACAGAAGTCTACCCAGCTAATCTAGCTGCCAGCGATGTGACTATGGGGCTAATGTGAGACATTGCCTATAATAAGTAACTATGGATGACACGTGGTTTATATTAAATGGTTGGGATTGTATTTATGCATGATTAAGGATATCCCAGAAAGGTCCGTTTTAATTGAAGTATTAAATAGCCGAAAAGATTTCCATGCAATGTCAGCTAGATAGGTACCTGTGAAGAGTCCTTGTTGGGAATAGGTATTAGTTGATTTGAGCCTACCTCATTTAAGGTCTTAAACGGTCCATCTATTTATTTCCTGTTATCCCGCTTTTTGGCAAAGCCGCGAGACCAAAAGATCGATCGAAAAATGGAGAATAGTTCGTATCAGAGATTGGTCATGCTTCGTTTTGCTATGGATATCGCTGAATTTTGTCCAAATCTAGATCGAGCTACAATTGATAGGACTCGACAAGAAAGACCATAGAAGTCAGCATCTCAAATTTCAAGTCAATCCGAGTTCATATGCTCAAGTTATGATCGATTCAATGTGGAGGGGAAAACCACAACTTCCAACCGATGGCTGATCAATGGTTCGAACCGATCACCTTCGAATCCATCTACTTCGAACCCATCAACGTGCCTCGGGTTCGACTCCATTACCTTCGAATCCATCGAGCGTCAGTTGTTCGATTCCATTGACAGAGCCTTATTTAACCCATCCAAAGAATCCTTGTTCGAACCCATCACAGAAGCCTTGTTCGAACCCACCTGTGAAGCCCCATTCGAACCTATCCACGAAGCCTTATTCGAACCCATCACAGAGGCCTTGTTCGAAACCATCATAGAGGCCCTGTTCTAATCCACCTGTGAAGCTTCGTTTGAACCCACTAGGCCAACCAACCATGATGACGTGTCTTTCATCGGTTCGAATGCGCCGAGATATATGGAGTCGAAGCGGTCAACACGGAGTGAAGACCGGATCGATTCGAAGTTTGCGCTCCACGTCAACACGAAGCCACGAGCCACCATGGTTTCAAAACCATCGATTCGAAAGCATGGTTTCGAACCAAACAGCCACGCCGTGCACCCTATTTCGAATCCATCATATCTCTCAATCCACTGATCCAAATGCCATGAAATTTTCGCAGAAGTTTGCGTTCATGTGGAAGAGTCTCCACGCCAAATTTCACCTCGATTGGATGAATTCTTGATCGGTTCGAATGGAGTTCGAACCGATGCCAAAGTGGGCCCAAACTTCCTAAGACCGTGCGTGTGGGCCCCCTCACGTGCCATAAGTGGTCTCCCGAGTTTTCAGCGAAATATCAGCAGCCTACGCCTATAAATAGAGCCCCAGGGCCAGCAGAAAAGGGATCTTTCGACTCTTAAGCGCCCAGACTCTGCCGGATCGAGATCTCCATCACCCTACATCATAATTTCATTGTTGATTTCGAATTTCCAGTTGTAACTTGCTGTTGATTGCTGCAACAACTTGTAATCATTGAAAGAAAAGCAATGAAACATCAAAACACTTCACAGTGGACGTAGGCAACACGCCGAACCACTATAAATCGCTTGTCTACGCATTTTCTTTACTGTTGATTGGAGTTTTTGTTAGACAATATCTGTTTTGAACTTACATTCTTGACTATTATCTCTTCAACGACTCCCCAAGAATGTTGTGCCCAATTTTGACACAAACACTTTAGTGCTTTCACTGAGAAAACCCAGATTTTCTCCTGCTCGTTGGATCTGTCATCGATACCGGATTGAATAAATCTAAGAGAGAGATACAGATTATTGAATCCAACTTCCTTCCCTTCTATTCAGATTTGCATAAAGTCTAGGAAAGAAATTCAACTCTCAAGATGGTTAGCACAAGAACCACCTCAAACGCTGTCAATCAAGAAGAACAGGATAGACAAAATCCTGTGCCCCCACCTCCATCTAATCAAGATGTCGCTGGGCACTCGGAACCGTCGGGTCCGGTTACCCGACAAGAGTTGCAGTTGCTACTCCAAGAGCTGACCCAGAGTCGGCGACAACTAGAAGAACAGCTACGCGCTAACGCTGAGCTAATCAACAAGCTGGATCGCCAAAAGCGAAAGAGGTCCATGAGAGACCATGCCTCTCGCTCATCCAGCGAAAGTTCTTCATCCTCTGATTATAATAACCGGCCTCCACGACCCCGGCTAGATGGGAGTCGTATGCCACCCGCTGGAAACAACCGACATTGACCTTGGACAAATAAGAGTTGGTCCGTCAGCCAGTTTCCAAACCGGACCCTCCTCCCGAGGGGGTGTCGTTCCTCACCACGCCGCAGAATACCGCACCACTAACATTGCGGCTGAACCAGGGATCGACGCCCAAGATCAGTCGGACCTGGACCATCTTCATAGCGGGCGTATTCCTGAACCGTACGTCCCAGAGGACTATAAGCCGAGAAGGCGAAACTTGGACCGTCGACGATATCCGGTTCAAACTCAAAGCATGGAACATGATCATACTCCGACAAAAATGCCGGATCTTTCAACTATGATACGTCAGATGATCCGTGAGAGTCAGGGATTCACAAACGACGATTGGGGAGTTTCCCGAAGTCACACTCCCTTTACGGATGATATTCTTACTGCTGAACCCCCATGGCGATTCCGAATGCCCACTCTACCCATGTATGAGGGAAACTCCGACCCCAACCAACATATTCTAAAATATGAATGGTCGATGACTGCTGACAGAGCTGACGATGTAGTGAAGTGTCGTAGTTTCCCCATATCCTTGGGGGGCATCGCTACCATGTGGTTCACTCGATTGCCACCACGATCCATCTCTTCCTTCGATCAGTTAGCCACAAAATTCGTTGAGCAATTCCGCATGCACGTCGCAAGGCCAAAAGACGTCAACACTCTGTCTAGTGTCACACAAGCTCCCGGAGAGACGCTCAGACACTACTTAGAAAGATTCCATACTGCATGCGCGGAGATTAGTAATCTAAACGATAACTCCATCCTTATGGCATTGACTAAGGGGATCGACCCCGATTTCGAATCCGGCAATTGGTTAGCTGGGAAACCACCTGCGTCATTGGACCGTTTCCATGCCAAAGCAGCTCAATTCCTGAGACGGGAAGACGCGAAACAGTCTATGAAGCAAACTGACACAGGGTCAAATGCGGAAGGGACCCAAAGCAATGTTGCAATAAAGCAGTCCGGTGAGAGCTCTGGAAAAGTTTAGTTGAACATTAAAAATAAACAAGCTCGGCGAAGAGAAAGCGTGAATCAAATTAAAAAACAAGATCAAAACCGTGGCCCGCAGCACAAGAATCCAATGTTCGACAGTTACACTCCTCTAAATACATCACTAGAGGACTTGTACTTACAAACCCGCAATACGATTCAATATCAAAGACCTGCACCAAGACTGTCGTCGGAGAGACAAATCCAGACGGGAGAGTTTTGCAGGTTTCACGAAAGCTACGAGCATGATACGAACGAGTGTCCTCACTTGCAGGATCTTGTCAAAAAACTGATCAGAGAAAGGAAGCTGGAACAGTTTGTGCGGACACCGCAGCCCAGAGAAGCGGGCCCATCAATCCAAAACAATGAACCCAATCGACCGAGACAGGAGGACTCGACTTGTCCCCGCGGGAGATTGGTGATAAACGCCATCAGTGGCGGACCTACTTACTCAGGAGCCTGCAGCGACGAAGAACCCCATCGCCGTCACCCATGACAGGCTCCTTCAATCTATGAATACTTTGCAGTTTCCTTTACATTCTGAAATTTGAATTTGTAATAAGGCACTGACATTGCCGTATTTTCTTATTTCAGCAATAAAATACTATCTCTTCAAGCTAGAGCTGTGATTCACCGAATGCAACGTTCAACAATCATGACACACGAAGAGCTAAGTTCCATCAAACAATGGAATTTATTCAAATAGCGAGTGACTGCGATACGACCGGCCACTCACTAAGTGAAACCCCAGCTCGGGGGCAAGCCATCACGACAAAGGCTGAATTGGACCAACACACGACAGTCCTTTCAATAATTCGTTCCCAGAGTGCGAACGGACTCCAACTTCCCAGAGTGCGAATTGGAGTATAAACATTCAACAATTCGTTCCCACAGCGTGAACGGGCTCCAACTTCCCAGAGTGTGAATTGGAGTATAAACATTCAATAATTCGTTCCCGGAGTGCGAACGGACTCCAACTTCCCAGAGCGCGAATTGGAGTATAAACATTCAACAATTCGTTCCCAGAGTGCGAACAGACTCTAACTTCCCAGAGCGTGAATTGGAGTATAAACATTCAACAATTCATTCCCAGAGCGCGAACGGACTCCAACTTCCCAGAGCGCGAATTGGAGTATAAACATTCAACAATTCGTTCCCAGAGTGCGAACGGACTCTAACTTCCCAGAGCGTGAATTGGAATATAAACATTCAATAATTTGTTCCCAGAGTGCAAACGGACTCCAACTTTCCAGAGCGCGAATTGGAGTATAAACATTCAACAATTCGTTCCCGGAGTGCGAACGGACTCCAACTTCCCAGAGTGTGAATTGGAGTATAAACATCCAATAAATCGTTCCCAGAGTGTGAACGGACTCCAACTTCCCAGAGTGCGAATTGGAGTATAAACATCGAGTCCATCATTCTTAGAGTATGAACGAATTCCTGAAAGCCCAAATAGATGTGACTGACCATCCAGCGGTTAACTCTGATCTCCCAGAGCGTGAATCGGAGCGTAAATGTGGATTCCAGGTTCCCGGAGCGTGAACCGAAGCATCTGTGCGAACTCCTACTTCACAGAACGTGAATGGAGTATAAACATCAAATCCAAGTTCCCAGAATGCGAACCCAAGCATACATGTTATCTCCGAGTTCCCAGAGTGTGAATCGGAGCGTAAATACCAAGTCGAAGTTCCCGGAGTGCGAACTGAAATATCGACACTAACTCCAGGTTCCCGGAGTGCGAACCGTACTACAAACGTCGATAACTCTCGAGTTCCCGGAGTGCGAACCGGATTATCGACTGCAAATTATCCTAAGTCCCCAGAATGTGGACATGTGCTTAATGCTTGCAATAAACGCACTCAATCACCAAAACACAAATGTTATTCCCCGAGACTGGGGGGCAAAAAAGCTAAGTGTTAATCGCTAACCAAAGTGATACAATGTCCGAAGTTCGGTTATTCATCGATCACAACTTGCGACCAAGATTCTCGGACTTGGCGAATAAAAATGAATTCTACTTGGCGGTAAAAACACCATAAGTACATCGGACTGAAAACGAGACACTACAAACACTTAAGCACAAAAGAAATGAGACTTGAAACAAAGAAACTAAATTTTATTTCAACTAACTGAGTACAAGGACTTACATGCAAATAAGTTTTCCCAAAAAGAAAGAATGCCTACTAGCAGAAGCCGAACCTGCATCTATACACGGCCTACTAACAAAAAACGAAAACAAGTCCTATCTACCAAAAAATCTGCTTGGGAGGCCGATCTATTCCTTTTTTCTTGGCTTCCTTATCAACGGTTCGTCATCAGAATCGCTAGGAACGGAAATCCTTCGTTTGGACGACCTCCTCTCCGGTCGTTGCTCTTCGGCCGGGGGCATAATATCTACGTCCTCCTCAGAACTTGAATCTAAATAAAGGCTCCCCGCCGAAGGAGTAGGAGGGACCGGACCCGCAACGGAAGATGGGATAGTGCCACCCGACGATACTATCCTCACAGGTGCTGGGCTCTACGCCGCCGTGCCACCACCAACACTACCACTTTGCCCCGCAGCTTCTAGTTCAGCTTGAATCTCGGCCAGGATCTCTTCATCATGAATCGTCTGGGCTTGGCTGGGGGTATCCGCAGTCTGTATTGAAGAGCTGGAGGTCGGCGGAAGGTCACTAATGATAAATGGCAAGTCAGTGAAAGAGTCACCCTGTTGGCCAAGCAGCTCACTCACCATTTGTTCGTCAAGAGATAGGGACCTCCCCTGCGCCGCCTCGGTTGATACTGTAGTCACAACAGTAGTCCCGGTGGTGATGGCATTATCCCCTTTGCTTGATTCCTGGGTCGCAGCAATCGGAGTAACTCCAGTCACTAAACAAAGATAAGAAGACGTTATCAGTAACTGCTTCAGAACAAACTCTCTATTTAGAAAACACTTGATTTAAGTTCGGAATACCTTCTCCAGTTTGACTTACGGACGACTGAGCGGCCTCAGAAGTATACTCCCGAATGGGAGATAACCGCGGCTGTTCTGGGTCATAAGCAGGAACAGATTGTGAACTGACCATAGATACAGGCACTACCGAAGGTGGAGCAGTGACTTCAAGAACAGTAGCGTGATGCTCGATACTGACCCCTCTCCAACCTCCAAAGATCGGCCACCGATCATCTCCTCCTCATGAGCGATAATAGCGTCGTGAAGGACCCTCTTCTCGTCGTCTGTCAGTAGCCGGTTTTCAAGTTCGAATCGATCGACTGATTCACCCGGACGTGCTTCCTCTTCTTCCTCGACCAATCGACCCCAAGTGCTGCGGAGGTGTATCGGGTAGTCTTGAAGCCAGGCCAAATTTCGGTGTCTCAACACGTTGGCATTGTAAGTGATAAGCAAATCTTCGATATCGGCCTCCAGCCTGGCCTCCGCTTGATGAACCTTCTCCTCAACCTCAATCTCAGCCGCCTGGACCTTAGCCACTGCTGCATCCCGTTCAGTTCGGAGAATCATGGCTTGTTCACACGCCTCCTGGGCTGCATTATTCGCATCGTCCCTATCCTTGGCGATTTCGGCGAATTTGGACTTAAGCTCGTTTAACTCCTTCAGGGCTGCGTCCCTCTCAGCAGTGACCAGGGTGTTTCGATGGCCCATGTCTTCTACCGTAGCATAGTGCTCGCGTTTCATCCTATCCATCGTTGCTTGGGATTCGTCGGCCTTCTTGATAGCTTCCATTTCGGATTTCCGAGAAGATTCAGCCTCAGTGTTTAGCACATCAATAATACGGCTCTTTTGAGCCAACTCGGCCTGCAATTTCTCGATGGTGGCCCCACGCTCAAAGTCCAATGTCGACGCTTTCTCAGCTGCCTTATACCACGCCCTGTATTGGGCATAAAAGTCGTGCACATAATCGTGCGCCGTCTGCTCAGCCTCTGGCGGAATTCTTTTCAAGTGAAGAGGAAAAATATAATTATCAAAGCAAATATTTGGAAAGTCCTTCTTCAGTTGAGCAAGCCTGATTGCTCCTTCTCCCGAAATTTCAGTAGGAGGTTGTTCCGCAACTACTGGAGGCATTGCCTCAGATCTGGGGTGGCGAGATTCATACTTAGAAGATTGAGAGGCCGACTGGTAGTACGAGGAATCGGAAGGACGAGAAACATGGACAGGAGGTTGTATAGGAACTCTTGGAGGAGGAGTGCGCGATCGAGACCGATGCCTGTAATCCCTATCTCTCCGTTCTTGACTAGAATACCCAGAGTACCTGCGATCATGACCCCTGTCTCCTTCTCTCCGTTGTGACTCGTAGTATGAGGAAGATTTGCGAGTATGTCGTAGGCTCCCTAGCATCAAACCATGTCCAGTCATGATATATGCAAAGCGAAATGAGAATAAAGTTAGTGGTTTCTCGAAACCGATAACCTAAGACTCGGGACTATGTAGTGTCGTGAAATGTGTATGAATATGCATTTCCCCCGACCAACCAGAAGTGTCGACTGAGCTAGTAATAAAAGGCTCGCTCAATTCTAGAGTACGATGAAACTCCTCCAACCCGGCGTCATGCTGAAAAGACACATCATCCAGGATTGGAAGGTCGGTAAGCCCTTCGTAAAGACTTTCGGTTCGCGGAGGAGACATCTCGAAAATTCTAACTCCGGGGGAGGATCGGGCCGTGACAACCGACTTCCATCTCCCCTTCTTAGTTGACGTGACGACGGCTGCCTTGCCTTTTCTTTGCTCTTCAACATCCTGAGCCACGTCTGTAGGCTCCAACAATGGCTCATCTTCAGTGTGATTTCTTTCAGAATCAGCCTCCTCGGATATGATAACTTTGGGCTTCTTGTGTTTGACTCGTTTTTTAGAGACAACCCTTAGTGCCCCATCAAACAGTGTGCTCTGCTCTCGTTCAATCAACCCGTAACTTCGGAGGTTCCTATCCGTCAAGAGCAGCTCAATATCCCTATCTCCACTCGGGACCTCTCGAAGTACTCGCACCATCTCCTTAAAGTGCTCGCCCTCAGGTCGCTGAATCGTCGCTGTAAAAAAAAGAGAAAAACATAAGTTTCGCTTTGACCGCAATTGTCTTAGTAATTACTTGATAACTCAGCTACACTCACGTCTGAATAACCACCGCCGGGCAAAACCCAGAGGACACCTGACATAGAACCATTCCGTCCTATAGTAACTCAACCTAGTCCAGGACCCAGTAACCACTTGGCAGTTCCTCACCGCTTCCAGAAATGTGAAGGAAGGATAATCGCCTCAAGTTTTGAAGTTAAATAGATATCTGATCTCGGTCGGGATCGGCGGTCTATGAAGGTACTCCATGAAGACGATGAATAAACTGTTCACGGACGCATATCCATTTGGGTGTAGTTGAGACGGAGCGATCCCTAAAAAAGACAACACTTCCCTTATATACTCGTTGAACAGAGGAAGTGTCCCGGCTGCGCACGCGTGGCGGTTAAATGCTGTATATCCCTCCGGCGGGTTGTGTGGTTTATCGCTCGGCCCTGGCAATAACACGTCATCCAGTGACAGACCGTGCCTCAAGCATATTCTCCCTAACATGTCTTCAAAAATATTCGATTGAACGGAATCCGACGGATTGGCAATGAAAGACGCATTGGGAAGTTCGTCCGGGGCCGGACCAACGATCTCAGGTTCAATATTTGGAACTTCTAATCTCGGAGCGGCTGTGCTTTGAACCTCTTGCTGTTGCGAACTTGAAGGTTCCATAACTAGCTAACTCATGAGAAACCATCGTTAGATGACGAAGAACCCGTGCGTTCCCCAGTGTAAAGTGTATGAATGTATGTTGTGCAGTGCCATGCATTACTTGAATAAATATCACGGAGTTAAAGAAAATATGCAAACGACAAAGCTACGAGTCCAGTAATAATGACCGTCATCGCTGACCGTCATCGTTGAACCGTTTGTATGATGGAAACTTGATTTAGATAGAAGTTGTTATGGTTCCATCGACGAGCTTCGAAAGGTGGTCAAATATGCAGTTTAATATGTCCAAATATGCAGGAATGAAGCTCGTCGGAGTTATGCTTAGAAACGTCAAGCTTTGGAATCCATCATAGAGGGTTCGAACCGATCACAGGGACCCCATTCGAAACCAACCTAACGTCAATTCGAATCGATAAATGGAAAGCACGCTTCGAAACGATGATCAGGTGTCGAGTTCGAATCGATAAAAAATGGATGACTTCGAACCGATCCTTGTTTGGCCAATTCGCACCGATCAGAAACCCCCAACTTAACATCGATATCGTTCGAATCGATATAAAGTTGAAAACTTCGAAACGATAGTCGATGGGTTTGAATCCATCGATTCGAATGAACCCATCGAATCCATCAATTGGTGCGAACTGCGTCACCCCCATAAGGTCATCCAGGAGATCGATACGAAATCCAAGAAAAATGACGCCGCCGTCATCGATTCGAACTCGAATCCACGTATCGATTCGAAGCCTTTCCAAACTAGATCTGGTTTTGCCAATCACTGAAGCGAGCAATCGATGAAGAGATGGATTCGAAATAGCTTTGCCGTTTGGATTCAAGGCTAATTACCTAGTTTATGTGATGGATTCGAGGAGTTAAGATCTTGGATCTAGTTTGGTTCGAATACGTGATGCAGTGTTTTCTCCTTTGAAGCTTCGAAATGATGCGTAGCACAGAAAAATCGAGGCAAGAGTAAAAAGTAAAAGTGAAAAATGGGAAACCCCTCTGCTATTTATATGAAGCCTCGAAGGCAACCGAGACGATTCCTCTTCCGGTGGACTTGACCGGTTGCAACCAGTGAGAACGTGGATCGTTTCGAAACCATCCATTCGAAACCATTCAACTAATGCCTTGTGGCTTCGGAGTTAACATCACACTCCATCGATACGAAGTACACATCAGAGTGACAAGCTGCATCGATGCGAAACTAACGGTGGGCGCATCGATTCGAAGCCCTTGTTCACATCAACGACTTCGTACCCATCCATGACCTATCGATACGAACTACTAGTTCGAATCCATCCTTTCACATCGGTTCGAACGTCAGTTTCGAGCCCATTATAACACGAGTATACTCCATCCATACGAATGTAGGTTTCAAACCCATCAATACTCCAACCCATCGGTTCGAAATGCTACATTCACGCAACGCAGAGTCATTTCCTTCAACCTTCTACATCGGTTCAGGAGAGGATCGATACGAAGGGGCTTTTCAAAACAACCATCGAGCGTTGTCTCAACTTAAATTTCAAAATCGGTCCAGGAGAGAATCGATACGAAATTCAATAGCAAACAAAACTAACAATGACTTGTAGACGCATGATGTTAACAAAGATCAAACTAGCATATGTGCATATATATCGAACTAACATTCGATTTTAAGCATTTGCAGGGATCAAACACTTATCTTGTTACAAGTGCAATAGCCAACGGCTAAGCGCTATTATACAGCAATCAATCATATCAACGCAAGGTTGCAGCAATACAGAGTACGAGTCTCAACCAAAAGAGAGCAATGATTGTTCGGAGATAAGTTGTGGCTATTCAAAGCACGTCATGTTCCCACAAGACGTACTTTGGGGGGCAAAATGTTATCCCACTTTTTGGCAAAGCCGCGATACCAAAAGATCGATCGAAAAATGGAGAATAGTTCGTATCAGAGATTGGTCATGCTTCGTTTTGCTATGGATATCGCTGAATTTTGTCTGAGTCCAGATCGAGCTACAATTCATAGGACTCGACAAGAAAGACCATATAAGTCATACATCAACGTGCCTCGGGTTCGACTCCATCACCTTCGAATCCATCGAGCGTCAGTTGTTCGAATCCATTGACAGAGCCTCATTTGAACCCATCCAAAGAATCCTTGTTCGAACCCATCACAGAAGCCTTGTTCGAACCCACCTGTGAAGCCCCATTCGAACCCATCCACGAAGCCTTATTCGAACCCATCACAGAGGCCTTGTTCGAAACCATCACAGAGGCCCTGTTCGAATCCACCTGTGAAGCTTCGTTCGAACCCACTGGGCCAACCAACCATGATGACGTGTCTTTCATCGGTTCGAATGTGCCGAGATATATGGAGTCGAAGCGGTCAACACGGAGTGAAGACCGGATCGATTCGAAGTTTGCGCTCTACGTCAACACGAAGCCATGAGCCACCATGGTTTCGAAACCATCGGTTCGAATGCATGGTTTCAAACCAGACAGCCACGCCGTGAACCCTATTTCGAATCCATCATATCTCTCAATCCACTGATCCAAATGCCATGAAATTTTCGCAGAAGTTTGCTTTCATGTCGAAGAGTCTCCACGCCAAATTTCACCTCGATTGGATGAATTCTTGATCGGTTCGAATGGAGTTCGAACCGATGCCAAAGTGGGCCCAAACTTCCTAAGACCGTGCGTGTGGGCCCCCTCACGTGCCAGAAGTGGTCTCCCGAGTTTTCAGCGAGATATCAGCAGCCTACGCCTATAAATAGAGCCCCAGGGCCAGCAGAAAAGGGATCTTTCGATTCTCAAGCGCCCAGACTCTGCCGGATCGAGATCTCCATCACCCTACATCATAATTTCATTGTTGATTTCGAATTTCCAGTTGTAACTTGCTGTTGATTGCTGCAACAACTTGTAATCATTGAAAGAAAAGCAATAAAACATCAAAACACTTCACAGTGGACGTAGGCAACACGCCGAACCACTATAAATCGCTTGTCTACGCATTTTCTTTACTGTTGATTGGAGTTTTTGTTAGATAATATCTGTTTTGAACTTACATTCTTGACTATTATCTCTTCAATGACTCCCGAAGAATGTTGTGCCCAATTTTGACATAAACATTTCCCACTAAAAGGTATTAAGTGGCTTGGGTTCCACCTCTCACAATGATTGACATTAATAACGATGATCATGGGTTATTAATTATGGAAAACCTGCTTCGAGGATTAAAGGTATTAAGTGTAAGGGTCTACCTCTTCCCCTTATATGAATTGTTGGATGTCTTTTAATATGTTTAAAATGCGAAAGACATATCCTTATTTAAATTATACTACCTAAGTACCGATATAGAAAGCCTTGAGATTTTCTATCACCAGACATTGTGTACTGTATCCCTTCTAATTACAACACTGGATAGGGAAGGAAACGATGATCAAGATGGAGATGATAATGAGAGGAGCTTGTGGTATTAGTCTATTTTATCTATTTATGCTATTTTTTAATGTACCCGTTTGAAGTTAAAAATGTATTTTTGAACAAGATGATGTA
This sequence comes from Allium cepa, assembly GCA_030765085.1. Taxonomy (NCBI): domain Eukaryota; kingdom Viridiplantae; phylum Streptophyta; class Magnoliopsida; order Asparagales; family Amaryllidaceae; genus Allium; species Allium cepa. Next base: position 139,290,609 of record CM060940.1, on the reverse strand, counting down.
AAGATTATTATCGGTATTATGTTATGATTTTGTTTTGTGACATTTGAAATTTGAAATAAAATGGGTACTGTTAAAGCTATTATATTTTATCTTTCCACTGTGAGTTCTGAATGAATAGATCAATAGCTCTTTGTTATTCATTTTACCAACCAACGGCCAGCTTTGGAATGGGTCTAAATTTCGATGGACCTTTTCTAGGTCAGGATGTAGGCCTATTTCGGGGCGAGTTATTACATGCTCTAAGCAAAGAACCATATTCTATATCAAGTAGAAGCAATGCGACATATTACACTTACCTTAGTAGACACTATAGGGGTTATGTTCCCACATCTGGATCCATTGGTAGAATTGTATATACTCATAGCCTTTTGAGACTCTAAAGAAAGTTTTTGTTGATTCGGGAGTTCGTGATTGAGTTAGGAGTATGCCATAGGGACAATTATGTAATTTGTTACATATATCTAACTGGATAATCAATCTCGTTTGAAATAAAAGGTGTTTTTGTTCTATTATATACTTGATATAATGTGTTTTATTAATTAGCTAATTAAATTAAAAGTATATTTAATAGAAAATCCACAAATGGTATGTTTTGTGATAGTTGTTACAAAGTGTTGTAACCGTGCGTAATTTCTCACAAAAAAAATAAAAATAGCATTTTGAATATACATAGTCAAGATGTATCGAGATTGGATATCTGCAATGACCCATAATTTTATCGATTTCATGTGGGAATATTTAATTCATTTCAAATATTCACATAATCGATTTAATAATAAAATGGACTTTTAAAATTCATAGTTAATAATAGAAAATTTATTTATTTTTTAAATTCATTTTACATAAATGAATAGTTCGATGAAAAAATTGAAAACGTGACCGAAAATTGTTATTCGAATTTTGACCCTTTATCAAACTACAAAATGGTAAAAGGTTGTAATATCTTTAATTATGTTTTTTAACAACATTTAAAATGTTTAAAGAAAAACACTTATTTTAAGTATAAATATGTAAGATGATAATAATGAGATTATAAAACGTATTTAATTTTCAAAATTTGAAATGATGGATTGATAAGGAAAAAGATTCCTTGAGTATATGAATGAACAAAAAGTACATAGTTTAGGCTATTATCCAACATATTAACAAATGCTTAGACTATTACACAACATGTAACAAATGCATGGTACTATGGATTCAATGGTTAAGTTGACAATTTGATTTAAGGTCATCTTTGGTTTTTTCCCTTATAATTTATTATTTTATTTATTTATTTAATTATTTATTTATCAATCAAGTTATTTCCTTTACTTCATTATATATGTGTGTATATGCTTCCTTCTTCTTTTTTACATTTCACTTCTCTTCTTTGGATTCGTTTCCTTCTTCTCAAAGCTATCTCCATAACTTCTTGATAAAATGAAGAGTAAAGAAGAAAAAAATCAAAGATCTGTAAAATAGGAAAAAGTTTGTAAAACCAAAAGAATTGGCAGTGAGGTTTGAAGAATCAAAATAAAATCCATACTCCTCTAAAATAAAGTTAAAAGTTGGTTCCCTTGTGAATATATGGGGAAGATCTCCGCTTAGCTTAGAATTGGAGTTGTTTGACCTTGGTTTAGGGGTAGTTAGAATGCCTTGGCCGAAAGTCAGTAAATCATGGAAGCTAGGGTTTGGTATTTTGGGAAACGCAGTCATCGATGCGTCGATTGGAGGGTGTAGGAGAGTTTGTCGAGGCAAGGCGAGGTAAGGGCTGTAGAACGGTGAAACTCGGTGGGTTTTTGACGATCGCTTCATTGCGTAGGCTAGATGTTTCATTCCAGGCCGGTTTTGCTCGAGTGGTGCAGATGTGTCAGGGTGGGTGGAGAGCAAGGGGAGTAGAGCACTTTGGAGAAGCCAGATCTAGGTTTTGATGGGTGTGGTGGGAGCTTGCGTGCACGTTGTGCACGTTCATGGAGTATCAATAACATATACTATATTATTATTACTGAGTTAGATTCAAGCTGACACAAGGCAGTCCTACATTTTTCGTAAAATTTAAACTGAACCGTCGCATTTTTACTTTTCTTTGTTCTTCTTTTATCGGTGCCTCTTCCTCTCATCTCCGTAGGTTAAAGAGAAAAAAGATCTCACATCCCTTTCTCTTATCTCCACTCTTAGACTTTCGATCCCAATTTTAATTTATCTCCATTATCTGTTGTTATTTCATTGACACTCTTTATTATTTCTTCTTATTTTTGGTGCTCTCTCTTTCCTATAATAACAATCATGATTCGTTGACTACATGGTGCTCACGACCAAATACAGAGCCATGCTATGGCTGACTGGTTCAAACAAAGTATTGTTCTTTTTTCCGATGTCAAAAAATAGCATGTACCTTAAATTATCTACAAAGAAAATTTATGTTAATCTCGACTACTCTCACCACATCAACATACAATCAGATCAATTGAGCTTCTTCCCTCTGCTGCCACCACTACTGCTTTTATTACGGGTACACCTAATTTCTTATTTTGAGTTTCGACCCCCTTTGAATTGTGGAATCGATTTGGAAAATGAATAAATTTTCATCCCATATTTTTCTCATTTCAAAGTGGAGCACTATCTATATTTTTTCTTTTCTAAATGAATTAATTGCATGACTCAATTTGCTAGATGAATTAATTCACATTTGCAGTGACTTGATTTACTAGTGATTATTATTGTGTGACAACAGAGAATGTGGTGCAAGTCAAAGAATAGTCCAAGGCCTACATTAATTCCACTATAACTATATAAGACTTGCCGCCTTTTTCCTTGACTTAGGCAAGAATGCTATTAGTTTCAATTGTTTGATTTTTTTTATTTTCATTTTCTTCACGTACTATATTTGGGGCAGAAGTTTGAAAGTTGCATTATCTTGTTTAAATATAAAAACAGATTCTATATGTGCATTTAAACTGAAAAAAATTGTTTGAGACCGTTACTTAATTATTCAATTTGATTATTTATTAAATTATGTTCCTTATTTCGTATTTATTTTCATTTCTATGACCTTGTTCAGTTACCGTTTATATGAAGAAATGGATCCTTCCTACGAAGGAACAATTTGACATTTTTATGATCAATATGTTGCCTTACATGAAATGATTTTTTGCAGTTATAAGATGTCCAAGTACACAAAGAAACCACAATTATTTTCATGTAAGAATTTAATGTTTTTCATTTAAGATTTTATAACCCACATAGTTTAACGTGTTATGTTCATTTTCTTGACTTTTTCTTCAACCGTGCTATTACAGTATTAAATTTCTCATGTTGCTTATACAGATTTTCATCATCCTCTTAACAGCAATTTTTGTCTGAATCATTCAAACACATCGCTTGCTTTTCTTATTAGATTACCGTAATATCCATGAACAAGTTGATATCGGTTTTTAATGTTATTAATAATCTATACTATATTATTACTACTTAGTGCGAATTCAACAGCGCACAAGTCCCCTAAATTTTCCCCATCAATTTTATACTCAAACGACGCACTGGCTTTCCTCCTTTTCCTTTATTTCCCATTCCACCTTTTCCCAAACCTAAATGATAACCATGGACTGTTTTTCGATTATGTTATCATCATCCTCTCAAAATTAACTGACCTCCACACATTGAGCTTAACACAAATAATCTCCTATGTTGCATGCCTTTGTTTGATGTTACAAATTGGATATGCAAATCATACTCAAATAACCGCTTCAAGGGTTGTCTACGTCACATTATGGATCATACTTCTTAAGATCTCTCGCAATCTTGCCTCAAGCCAATATAATTTTTTTTCTTTTTATTTATTATTGCAGTACATGCAATAGAAATGATACTTTAGGAAAACAAGATTTTCGTTACATTTATGCATTGTTGTTATAGTGATTTTGTCTTGTCAACATGCTGTATGGTTGCTTATGTTGAAGTATTGCTAATTATAACATATTTCTTCGCAAGATTTCAAAAGATTTGAGATATTTTCCAAGTCTTTGGAATACGTTGCATTTAGTGTGGAAATTTTTTCGCAAAAAAATGTGCAAAATATCTCTATTATGAAAAATTCATTTATTAAATGAAAAAAATATATTCGTCTACTGATAACTTATATGTTAAGTTTCCAATGTTGGATGTTTCTTAAAATATGTATCCTTCAACACTACTCGATCTATTGAAATGTATACAGCTATTATTTTGAATTATGATATTTAAAGTTTGAAATGCATTTTTTATGTCCATGATGATGTACATGGACTGACTTTACTTTAAGAATATGAGGCCCAAACTGGTTTTTGACTTGACATCAATACATATAAGTAAGCACAATTGTTGTATTGAGCCATTTTTTTTCTCATGAGGTTTCTTCTTTATTGAAATTTACTGCAGTATCATTGAAAGGATAATGGTTCTTATCAAATAGGTGGGCACGTGCTACAAAATTTGATAATTCACTTTATCATTAAAAAACCTTTGTTATTGATGTCAATGGGCTTTAATTCCTCCATCGCTGGATAGACAGCCTACAGAGGAAACACCAGGATATATACCATCAGTTTTCCTTTTTAGGTGGTTACTTTTCCTTATTATCATATTTTAAAAAAATATTTCTGTCTTGAATATCCAAATACATGCAACATTTTAGGACGTGTGGGCGTAATATAATAAGGATGGCCTTGAAAAAAATTAAGCATAGGACAAAAGTTATTGTTAAACCTCCTGCATAAATTTCAAATCCATTTCTATAAAAAAGTGTCGAAAATCAAATTATTTGCAATGAGTAATACCAATACCAATGTCAAAGCGCACTTCAGATGAGAAGGCTTTATGATATCTCATCATATTAAGTTTGTATGAAAATATTATAACATAATGCAATTTGGGTCTACTTAAACACGGGGCTTTGGATGGACGTCATTTAGAGCCCTGCTTTAGGCTAACTTTGTTTTTAATTTAATAGATTTTCCTCTTCGAGAGGAGTTTAGCGGAATGTTTAATTGAAATGAAGTTGAGGATTTTTAAAATTTTACGTTACATTACAGTATGGGCTCAACCAAAATAAGGAGTTTGGGACGGTAAGCCATTTGGATCATTGCTCAGGGTTGGTTTTATATTTGATTCTATACCTTTCTCTTCCTTTTTCCTTTTCATGAAGAGTTTAGTGGAATAATGAAATTGCATCTTATAAGAGTCTTTTCATTGTCTTAATTCAAAATTCTATATAGCTAAATAAATGTAATTCCAATCAAAATTTTTGAAATTAAAATTTTAGGTTTGTAAGTTAATTTAAAGAATTTAGGAATCAAGTTTCCATTGATTGATGCATTCTGGTTACCAATTAGTGCGATAAATGCAACTAATATTTGTTCCTTTGTATTTTCATATAAAATTCTAATTTCTTAAGTTTATTCCACCTATAGTATGCCCTTCTTTTGCTAATCCTTATGCGATATTTAATGTATATCGTTAGTTTGATTAATTAGGCGAGAAACTAAACCAATTAGAGGAGAAAGGAATTGCGATCAAATTCATGAGTGCCTATAGGTAGAAATACACTATCATAAAGTGTTCATAGTTACTATGGATGCAATGAATCATCAAATAAGAAATATCACCTTTAAAAAATGTTCATCAAATAAGAAATGACATCGTTAAAAAGCATGAGTCCCAATTCGAGAATGCATACATCAGTTATCATTAGCTTTGGTTTCGGTTCACTTGATTTTCACTAATAAAAATGAGCATACTCCTGAATGATGAGTTTTGTCTTTAAGAAATTAGTTTTCATCGCAATGAGTTTTTTTTGGCAAACAGGAAGTTATATGTCAAAAGAAGATTTGTTTAAAAATAGTCAAGCAAATCCTTGCATAGCACAGGTTCGTAATTAAATTTTATATATGAAGCATATAAATCATAAGTGGGAATGAATAATAATTATCATTTATCAATTTTTAGTAGATAGTAAGCATCTATATATATCTAAGATCATGAGCCTAAAATCATAAATTGTACTTTAACTATCTTACTTTATTATCTGGATCCTTATATATCAAGTTAGCATATTAGATAAAAAAGGTAGCCATATCTAATTTGTAGATATGGCATATGCAATTGACATATGCATTATATTGATGGACTTTTAGCTAATAAGGTGAGCCTATAGATTTTTGATTGCCTTAGTAATTAATTTGCAGTTTAGTTGTTGTAACTAAAATTGTACAAATTTATGGTACCATTTGTTTTATAATTTGACTACTTAGTGGATATATATTTACCATATACTAAATAGCTCACAATAGCATTTCACACATTTTATAGGATGGAAAAGCAACAAATCAGATGTACAATGCACAAATACCTCTTAATGACCATGAAAGTAAAATTGATTGTGTACATCTAGATATCTTGAGTTTTTGCATGAATATTGAAACTAGATGTATCTTAAGGGCTTTGGGTTTTAACCAAAATTTATTATTTACCATTTGTATACATTTTGTAGTTCTAGAAATATCTTAGCTTCTCTAACTGAAGGATGATATTATTCAAATTATTACTATTTTGAATCAGAAACTTCATGATACAGAACCTGCCTAAAACAAGCAATGAAGTAGACCCATTCGTACTTCATTGTAGTGTTAAAATTTAGATCTACGTTTAGGTGTGAAAGCAAGCTACATCATTTTTATTTTAATATTAGGTTTGGGATCCCATTTGTATACACAGTGGTGTAAAGACATAGTATAAATTAACTTGGGTGGAAGTTTTTCTATAAGTATCATACTCTATTGTGTAAAACCATATCTAGACCTGATGGAGTTAAGAAAAATATCCCTAATTGAAGAACCTTATGATTAAGTCACATTAAGGAGTTATATGTGTTTATAATACTTTAGTTTAGTCGTTGTTTGTAATTACATAAATAGATAAATAACTCTTGCAAATGCTTTATTGTGTTAACCATGTTGTCTTATATAAATTTGTTGGAGTAACATGATATAATAACTTTGGATTCTAAATAAAATCAAAGGAATGGCTACTGAGAACTTTTGTAGTTTTCTATGTATTATGATACGTCGTTTTCAGTTTCCATTAGTTATACACACACACGTGTGTGTGTATACATGTGTGCGTGCATATATACATACATATGTGTGCATATGGTCTTGGCATAGGCAATGTCATTCGTAGCAAAAGATAATAATTTTATTAAAAAATAGCCTTGGTATCTGAATTACCGCAGTGAAATGCCTTCCATGCAAAAACAGAGAGCCTTACTTTGTGAAATAGTAAATTATGAAAGAACGAATTTGTAGTATTTTGGTACATTTTATGCTCATTTTTTACTGTGTACTTTTACGAAGAATGAAATTCTATGAAAAAGTAAACTATTCTTAATTTTTCTTTTGCATGTCACCAAAATGTACATATGATAGCAAATTGTTTATGCGTTACTGAGAACGCATAGTTTAATTGATATTAATTAATATTAAAGTATGCATATTTTCAATGCCTCATGTGTGCAATGTAGATTAGTACATGCAACCGAACATTTAAAATTCTCTCTCTTTGTAATTTCGTAACAAAATTATTTAAAGAAAATGAATATAAAGTGATAACAACAAGAGACTCAAATAAAACCATAAAACTAAAAAATATTGCATCCTTTGTTAGCCATAAACTAAAATAGAAATATATAAATAGCAAAGTCGTACTCTTCGTTTACTCAACCCATTTACATGAACGTTTCTCGCTCATTATCAAGTCACACTTGAAAATGTTTATAATTCAAATATATATATATGCAAAGATAAATGATTAACATTCGGTATTAACAATATAGGCTATTTTGATTAAGGTATTCATCTTATTGTTATTTTTTGTCTGGATGCTACTCTCAATAGTGCTTGATCATGCAAGTTCACAGTGCATCTTCTCCATTTTCAAATCAAGATTGAGATACCTGAACCACGGTACCAAGAATATGCTAGCATCTTGCGTTACTGTTTCATCATTGTTTCCTTAATAAATAAAGTAGCAGAGGAGTTGCCAACTTTCATTGGTCATACAATCATGTTGCATTGATTGTCTCCTATTGGTTACTCAAAAGTTACCAATTATTTTGTCCTCGATAATTACTGCAAAAGCAAAGTTGGTGCAATTTAATTTTAGTTATAAGTTTATTGTATCATATAGTGCTAATTTGCTATATTTGTATTGGGGATATTTAATGTTTATAATGAATTCCAATAATCAGAAGATATGGGCACAGATATTTGCACTTTGGATTACGAAAACCATTTCGTAATGGGCCTTTGTTCCTATTAAATCATTGAGCACCACATTTAACACGATAGATCAATTGTATTTTGGGAAATAAATTTTATAAAACTATATAAGAAAACAATTTGAATCGCGACTAAAATAGAATTTTATAGACAAAATATTTTACTTTGGATTAAAATACAATAACGAAAATCATAATTTTCTTCATACGGGACTTAATACTATAATAAATTATCAATAATCCTACAGTAACACGAAGTTCAACAATAATTACAAGATTAATTATCTACGAACCGTGTGCGAAGCACGGGTTTGCACTAGTTTGAATTTAGAGCGGGAAAGAAGAAAAGGGAGATATGAGATTGGGGTGGATAGGTTTGCAAGTGGTGGGCTAAGCCTAGTAAACTTTGAGTGAGAAATAAATAAGATTATTTAAATTTGAGTAATATATGTTTTGATTTTTAGAATCATGATAACTTGCTCATTTAAAATCTATATGACACATGGATTTTTGCATTGTACTTATATTGACGAATACAACATGACAATGTAGCTTATTGAAAGTTTTTATAAAATATAAAATTATGACATATTGAAATAGACAAAAATTTAGTGATGTTATTTTGAATAATAACATCGTTAGATTATTATACCTTAATTAGTGATATTTATTTAGCCAAATAAATCACTATTAAGTCAAATTAGATTGAAAGGATATTATGGACACCTATTGAGCAGAATAAATCACCGTTCTGCGCTTCTTTAGTAAATTGTTAATTTGTGTAATAAATTCACATATGGATTGATTAATATGGTTTAAATGGTAATTAACTATTGATTGTTAATTATTGAGTGCCAAAAACTTGGTAGCCTATCCATATTGAATATGACACCGACATATGAACCCCTTTGTGATATGAAAATAAATGGTAACTTGTTTAAGTACCATTGCGACTGCAAAGCCTCGAATTTAATCAATGTTTGGAGTTTACCAATTTCTTAATTGAAATTGATTTAAAGTTATTTATATTTTATTTAAAAATGTTTAGAGTTAATTACATTTCATTAATGATATTTTAGTGTTACTATATCTAATTAAGGGTGTTTCAAGTTTATCAAATTATTTTAATTAATAAGGTTTAAGTTAATTAATTATATTATTGTTGTTGTTTAATGTTAATTATTTATTTATTTAAGGTGTTTTAAAGATTAATTATTTATTCTATTAAAGATATTTTAGTTGATTAATTATTTTAATAAAAGGTTTAAGGTTGGTTAATTACATTAATTAAAGTGTTTTAAGTTAATTAATTAATTTATAAGGTTTAAGTTGATTATTTGATTTATGAGGTTAAAGTAAATAAATTAATCGTTTACTAATGGTATTTAAATAATTAACTATTGAATTAATGGTATTTAAAAAATAACTAATCATTGAAATTAATGATGTTAAGCTAATTAAATGATTTAATTAACTTTGCCAAAGTTAATAAAGTGACGTATTAAAAGAGTTTATAAATAATATTTTATAAATAAAAGGAGATGGTTATAAATGATATTTTATAAATACATGGAGTGTTTTAAAAATTATATTTATAAATAAAATGGAAATGATACATTAATGATATTTTATAAATAAAGGAAATGGAGTTATAATGATATTTAATTATAAACAAGTTAAAGGTTATGGTTCATATAGCGTTGGTCACTATGAATGCAGTTTTGAAACTCTACGATTTCTTTACTTAAAAGCTTATCTATTTTAAACATTTGGGAACTATTTTCAAGTATGATTTAGAAAAGTTATAAAATCAATTAAAGAAGGGTTTGGAATTATTAATATATCTTAAGAATTATTTAGCAATTAATTTAAAGAAATATTTTGAAATAGAAAAGGATAAGTGTTTCGGGTTTATAATAAACAGTGTTTTTAAATAAAAAATGTTTTGACCAATTCGATATGTTTTGAAATAAAATATCCTCCTTGGTTTTGTGAATATACTTATTCCGTTGAGATAAGCATTTTTTAGTATTGAAAATATAGTGTTTTAAATATACTTATTCCGTTGAGATAAGTATATATAAATGTTTTCCAAGTATTTACAAGTGTTTTAATTAATAAAAATATAAAATTAAAGAGGTTTACTAGTTGTTATGGGCTTAAGCAAGTTAGTTTACTATGAAATTAATTCTATGATTGTTTGATTTTAATTTGATAGTTAAATAACTGACTATCAAATCTGGATCAAAATATAACTTCAGAAATATCTAGGAGAAACACATGAGTTATATGGCATAGTCATCTTCGATGATGTTATATTGTGCGAATAAATCTCGTTTTATTCTCCTAGGACAAATGATAGAAAGATCCACCCACTTGAACAGTTAGGGGGCGATCCCTGCTCATATATATTGCTTGATTATTTCCGAAACACCGAGGTTGAGTTTACCGAAAATTATCGTTGTTAGTTTGGAGAGATGGATCAGATACATTATCTGAAACCCACTTCGAACCAACATATGCATTCGAATTGAAGACATCCTAAAGATGATTGAAGACTGAGCTTTTGAAATGCAAGGCTACTTGCTATTAATCCTAAGGGTGATTCCAACATGGATGTAGTAAAGGTAGTGCCTTCGTTTTCGTTCAGACCCAGAACGAACTTTTATGGATGAATGTTGGAATTACATTTCATCTTGGAGGGTAGTGTTAGCATTTCAAGATGGTTTGCTATAAAAAAAGGTAATCATAGCCTCAAGCCTCATACCGGGAAAATGAATAAAGTAGGGACATGTAGTAGGGCTAGGTGGGTCGCTTCTGTTAGGGTATGATCAACGCTTATCTAGAGTCAATATTTATGTATGCTTTGGGGCTAATTATGGTTGTTTGTTAACTAAGGTGTGATCATATTCAACGCTATCCAGTAATGGGTAGGGCTGATCCTAAGTAGATGAGGTGCAACGTGTTGTAGCTTCCCGTGCATTTTATCCAGAGGTGTACGAATTCAATGGGTAGACTCTTACCCCCTTATTGTAACGACCCGGAATTTTCGATCCCTAAAATTCCAGATAGTTAGGAAAAGAAGAAAAGAAGAAACAGAATCACCAACATCTCCCATTCGCAGCGGGTAAAATATAATATCAAATAATATTCTTTACACAAAGAAAGTTGTACCAGTCAATTACATTTAGTACATCAGAGTGACAACATTTCACAATCACTGGATAGTAAAATGTCACATGCCCAGACAATCTACAATATATACACAGCGGTATACTCTCCATACGTTCCTGCCATCTAGCTCGCCTCCTGAGCTCCAGAACGTCCTTACCTGAAAATTTGAAATACTCGGTCTGACCCAATCATTACATCAAAGTAGCACCCGGGCAGGCTGGAAACCAGCGTGAGTAAACTCATCTAACATGGAATACAACAGCATAAAACTTACATAAAACCCGGGGTAACTCGTATAAATTTTACAAATTCACGGGTTTGGTATAGAGAACACTTATTACTCACATCGTATCCTAAGTACCAAACTTAGATTAGAATGGTCCAGTTCACTTAAATCATTCCATTCTAGTCTATTGATTTCACATATCAGATCTGTACAGAATTATTATAGATTACAAATCGAAGTGGTTTCGGGTATTTACTATTACCCGACTCCAGACTCTTCGAATTCCATACCATCTTAACCCACGTTATTCAAGTGAAACACAATTCAACCTTTAAATTCAAGATGTCACTTTTTATACAGCAATTGATCATCGACAGATAACCACATAATCACTGTTCAAGACAAACATATCATGTCACAAACATTTCATATTAGAGATATCATCCAATTCAAGTATTTAACATCATTAAATAATTCATATGCAAGATTTAACACTTCCAAAATTAATTTAAATTAATAACCAATCTTAAATCACTTAGATTACCTTTACTTAATATTCGTTAAATTCAAACCAATTAATTAATCATCTTTTAATTTCCATCCTAATCAATCACCCTTGACTAATTATCCTTTAATTACATTAAGTAATTAACTCAAATTAATTATTCTTAACCATTTGCAATAATTAATCTTTAATTAATCACATTCATTAATCAACTCTAATTAATCTCATTCAGTGATTATCCATCCTTTAATTACTTACATTAATTAATTATCCTTTAATTAATTAAATTAATTAATCCATAATTAATGACATTAAGTAATTAATCCTTTAATTACTTCCATTAAATAATTCCCCTTTAAATCAATTACATCAAGTAATTACACATTAATTACTTACACTAAGTAATTACACTTATAAATTTCATTAAGTAATTTTACTTAATGAATCATCAAGCGATTATCTTTAATTTACTAGTTAATTAACTTAAATTAATCACATTAATTTAATTAATTACGTTGAGTAATTAATCCCTTTAATTTATTAATCACTTTCCAATTAATTACCTTTAATTACTTAGATCCATTAACTCTTATTTTAGTAATTAACTATCCTTAATTAGTTACATTAATTAATCACCTCATAATTTAGTTAATGATCTTCAAATTACATTCATTAATTATCCACTAATTACTTGCTAGGTAATAATCTTTTAATTTACACTAAGTGATTAATCTTTAATCAATCCCACAAATTAATTATTCCTAATTTATAACAACCTTAATTAATTTAAGATAAATTCTTTTATCTTAATTTAGATACTTAATTACATCATTACAATTTATTAGAAAAGCACATTGCTTTTAAACTTGTTTGTAAACTTCCTTTTGAAAATCTTACATTTTATTTCTTTGAAAACTAATTTTATTTTGATTCACCCTTTAACCTGTTTTAGTCTAGTTTCTAAACTTGTACTTCTTTGATTTCCTTTGCGAATAGAGATCTGGTTTTTCCTATTTTAAATTTAAAATTCTTTACCTACTTATATAAACTTACAATCCTGGACAACGAGACTAACCCGAGCTCTTACATTAAAAACCCAAGCAAAACACATTACCTTCCACTCATTAAAACTCGAGCTCGACTCGAATCAACCCTTCATTTTCCCCGAGCTTCTCACGTTCCTGCTCCTACCCCACTCACCAATCATAACCCCGATGCAAAGCTGATATATGTACACGTGCACGAATCGCCGGAGCCGCGGTGATCGCTTACGACCTCGTCGCCAAGTCATCGACGACTCCCACTAATGCACGGACCACCCAGAAACTTAGAGGCGCCTCCAAATCGAAATCGAGGAGAACGAGTCCCACTGGAAAGAAATAGGTCACCCAAAAGCCACTCACATCGTCAACACAGATCACTGGTGATCACAAATCTCCGGCCAGTGGTTCGACATGACCTACTCCAACCATCACCCCTCCTTCGTGCGCGCGAATCCGATCGGCTATCGACGCTGTAATCATACCAAAACCGAGCTTGGCCAAAATGCCCCCTAAAACCCTACAACACCCTTGTATCGCTGCCTCGATGCAAGTTGAACCCTCCGACCATTATTCCTGTAACCTCCGCCCCTCCAGCCACCTTCTTACACGACCCCGAGCACCCTAGGTTCTCCAGTCGTCAGAAATCAATGAAATCACCCCTACCGTTCAACCCCCAACTGCTCAATCAATATTTGTTTAAAAATCTTGATTCTTATTTTAAAATTCATGGTTTTCAAAATCAAATTCAATAATATAAGCAAAACATCTAGATTCAAGCAATTAATTTCTTGACTTAGTTGAATTCTTAACGTTCTTCTTCTTTTGTTTTGAACCCAACTTTAGAATCCGCTTGTAAATATTTTTAAAATTTACACCATGTTGTAACAAACAAAAATTTGTTTATACATCCATGTTTAAAATGAATCAGGGAAAAAGATATTCGAATTTGATCAGGTTTTGAAACCTGGATAATCATAACAAAGCATTCATTTGTATTTTGACATGCACACCATGAAATCATTTGTATATCTTCATGCAATTCATATAAATAAACATGCAAATAGTTATCATACTTTGGTCCAGAATTTATGCGTGCAACAGGATTTTAAAACAGATTAAAACTTGTTTTACTCACTAATAACCTGGAACAGAGAATTGTTGTTTGAAATCCAGAAAGATGGAAATGGTTTGATCTTGATCTTCTTAGATGAATTTTGAGTCTTGAATTGTTAGCTTGCTTTCGATCTGAACTTGATTGTGAAAGCCGAAGCTTGTTGTTTGATAACACTGATTTGGTCTTGTTTGATCTCTTTTATACCAGGTTAGAAACAGTATGAAAGATTTTTGTTTGCTTTGATTTTCTAGTTTTCAAGTTTGTTTTTTTAGTCTTGTTTTTAGGTTTTTATCTTTGAGGAAAAAAAAATTTGAAAATGAAAGACAGAAGATGTAGGGATGTATTTACAACCTTCTTTTAAAATTTATTTATTATTTTTGATAATAAAATGACAAAATGACATTTGTTATTTTTGCATGCCACTAATTCTACAAGTGTTAAATTTATGATGAGTTGATTACATTCGTTAATCATATAATGTATTTGACTCACATTTGTTTTAAATGCATTTTATCTTGTTTATAAATGCTTGTATGTATATATATAAGCATTTTATCTCATGTTATTTATTTTAAAAAAAATGTATTAAACCTTCTCAAATCTTATTAAGGCCTATATTTATCCTTGACCTTTAATTATATTTCAAATTTACATAAATACATTCTTTTTTCTCAATTTATGTTTTTACAATTTATATTCGTACATTTTCTAGTATTTATACATATAAAATTTTTAAAGGAGAATTGATTTTTAAAATCTAAATTTTACACTAATAATAATCATATATATTTATCCTTTTGGATTTCAAATCACAAATTCAAATTCAATTTAAATTAACTCATATATATATTAAACAAACACATATTTAATTTGTGTTGAAGATAATAAGTTTTGCCCATTTTAAATAATCTATTAGGAGATTATCAAATAATTATTTTCCCAAATATGAATATTAATTATCACATTTATTTGTTCAATTTATAAATCAGAATTTCCAAAAGCTAAATCAGATAATTATCCAATTATCTGATGCTCAAAAATCCGGGTAATCATATTTCTCCCCCCTTTGAATCTTCTCGTCCTCGAAAAGGAACGAAGCCAGAATTATTAAGATGCTTATTATCAGAAAAATTATTCTTTCATCACTTTTTAAAATACTTTAAAAACATATATAATATTACTAAAATAGTTTTTATAAAAATACTTTTATAACTCGATGTTTCAACCAGTCCATTCTTGTTCTCATAGAAATTCGGTCATACGTTGATCAGGCGTAGGACTGAAAATCTATAAGTACTGAGCAGACCCATTTTCAACACCCAGTTAAAATACTTGGAAAAATATATTTTGTTGAAAATATAGAAAACATTTTGAAAATAGAGGGAACATCTTTTGTCGAGAATGCTCTGGAAATTGTCACCCCCATCCATGGTCGTAGTTGCATCTTGGGTTACATTGCCATCGCATGAAAAGTCCATGTAACTGTAGGAACTCTACGCCCCTCGGTTACGCCATGGAACCCTCCACAGATCGCAGTTACATCCTGGGTTACGTTGCCATCACAGCAAAAGTCTATGTAATTGTTGGCATCAGCGCCCTCGATTTTCGCTGCCAAAAATGAAACTTCTCCACTCCCACATAGGTCGTAGTCTACCGATGTAAAATCAAATGTAGACTGTTGGCTCTCAGCATCACACACAACTTTCGCTATGTCACCATAGGTCGCAGTCTACCGATATAAAATTAAAAGTAGACTGTTGGCTCTCAGTAGCATACGACTTTCGCTAAGGTCTGCAGTAGATCGTAGTGACATTGAGTTACACTGTCGTCACAACATAACCCAAATGCCTCTGTAGGCATCAGCGCCCTTGATTTTCACTATACACTACACAAAATCCTCAGGAACTAGTTTTGTCCGGACTCCTCACAGGATCAACTTTAGAACTTCCTCCTTTGAGGCTCAAGGCAGTACCAACCTATGGTACTCCTGAGAAGTTCATTTCAAGGGTGTTCCTTTTTCTCCAGAGCCATTTTCAAAACACTTTATACTATACACATATAGTATCTTCCAAATCATACACCTAGTATGAATTCCATATAAATCTCTTTTTATCAAAATCGATTATCCCAAAATCGATAATTCTCAAACTAGGCTTTCCAAATTCCAATATTGATTTTATCCAAAAATCAAAAGCCTTTCCAAAATCCATAGGTTCCAAAAACCTTTCCTCCAAAATCATTCTCATAAGATCCTTTATATATATTGATATATATAATTTTGAAAAATCTTTGGATCATTTCAAAGTTGTATAAAACCTTTTTATACTTCAAATATTTTCAAAACCCTTTTCTTCTGGCTATAGATTCAACAAAGGGAGTTTATCATATATATATATATATAACAAAGATACATAACTTTGTTTATGTCAAATCAAATATTCAAATTTGATTACTCTTTACAAAACCACTTACCATATTACTTACTTCCAAAAAGTAAATTTCTGTTATAGAAATATTTAAATTCCATTTGAACCTATTTCAAAGTTCAAATAATAATTCATATCCTTTTTAAAAAATTAAATTTTTGAAATTCAATTTATCATCAAATTTCAATTTTGAAACAAAAACTTTGAAGTTTTATCTTAAACATCAAATCTTAAGTCCAAAATGATTCCATTTTATTCTTCATTCATTTAAATAAATCCAATTTCAGCTTAAAGATTATTAATAACAACAGGATGGTATCATTCGAATTATTTTAAAATATCCATCCATTTCCAATTTCCAGATTTCAAGCCTATTTTGAGATCACACAAATTCCTAATTCAAATCAACCACTTAACTTCCCAAGTTAAATCTCAATATCACCTTGAAATTTCCAATTTAGGTTGCTTGTCCTAAACTTATTTAACTTTCCCTAAGTTAAATTCAATTTACTTAATCCAGTCCACTTTACACAATTTGAATTCCTATTTAAATGTTAATCGTCAGATTAATAATCTTTCCATTTAAGTTTAAAAACTTTCTTCACTTTGGGTTTCACATCACATCCCAAGGAAAAATTAAAACTCAACCTTAGAGTTTATTTCAAATATACATATTTATTTCCTTTACACACCAAGTTATCCTTAAATTTAAAACCACCTTTCGGTTTTAAATTCAAAACAAATTCCTTTAAATTTTAAACCACTTTTGTTTGAAATAGGACCCTTAATTCAAATACATTAAATAACATTTCTTTATCACTTTGAAACAATTTTCGAATTCTAGACCCAGATTTAAAACTTTACAATTCAGATCATCTTCAATTCCAATTTATAAGTCATACTTGCTTAAACATTTTATTTCGCTAAATCATTTCATTTTGCTTACTCATTAATACACATTTTATTATTAAACACAACAATCATTTATGATAATAACCAAGATTATCATATCTAGAAACCATTTCATTATTATCTAATTTTGAAACTTTTCCCAAATTCAAGATTTTAATTTCAGTTTGAATCCATTTCAAACTTATCTTTATTTAATTTCAATTTGGTTGTATTTCTATTACCACTTAATTTAATCCCAATAGTTTAAAAACCAATTACCTTAATATTTATTAGAAAGAAATATTGCTTTATATAACAAAATATATTCTTATATAAAATCATTTAAAATCTTTATATAAGAAAATAAGAAATACGCTCTCATATATATACACTCAACTCATTCTAGGGTACCATTGACCCTATCCTTAATGAGTATCCCACCAAAGCGAAGGTTCTCGCTTAACCTTCAGCTCTGATACCAAATGTAACGACCCGGAATTTTCGATCCCGAAAATTCTAGATAGTTATGAAAAGAAGAAAAGAGATAGAAGAAAAGAAGAAACAAAATTACCAACATCTCACATTTGCAGCGGATAAAATATAATATCAAACAATATTCTTTACACAAAGAAAGTTGTATCATTCAACTACATTTAATACATCACAGTTACAACATTTCACAATCACTAGACAGTAAAATATCACATGCCCAGACAATCTACAATATATACACAGTAGAATACTCTCCATACATTCCTGCCATCCAGCTCACCTCCTGAGCTCCAGGACGTCCTTACCTGAAAATCTGTAATACTCGATCTGACCCGACCATTACATCAAAGTAACACCCGGGTCAGGCTGGAAACCAATGCGAGTAAACCCATCTAACATGGAATACAACAACATAAAACTTACATAAAACCCAGGGTAACTCGTACCAATTTTACAAATTCACAGGTTTGGTATAGAAAACACTTATTTCCCACATCAATTCCTAAGTACCAAACTTAGAATAAAATGGTCTAGTTCACCTAAATCATTCCATTCCAGTCTATTGATTTCACACATCAGATTTGTAGAGAATTATTATAGATTACAAATCGAAGTGCTTTCGGGTAATTACTAACACCCGACTCCGGTCTCTTCGAATTCCATAGCATCTTAACCCACGTTATTCAAGTGAAACATAATTCAACCTTTAAATACAAGACGTCACTTTTTATACAACAATTCATCATCGACAGATAACCACATAATCACTGTTCAAGACAAACATATCATATCACAAACATTTCATATCAGCGATATCAGCCAATTCAATCATTTAACATCATTCAATCATTCATATGCAAGATTTAACACTTCCAAAATTAATTTAAATTAATAACCAATCTTAAATCACTTAGATTACCTTTACTTAACATTAATTAAATTCAAACCAACTAATTAATCGTCTTTTAATTTCCATCCTAATTAATTACCTTTGACTAATTATCCTTTTATTACATTAACTAATTAACTCAAATTAATTATTCTTAACCATTTACAGTAACTAATCTTTAATTAATCACATTCATTAATCAACTTTAATTAATCTCATTCAGTAATTATCTATCCATTAATTACTTATATTATTTAATTAACCTTTAATTAATTAAATTAATTAATCCTTATTAATTAAATTAAGTATTTAATCCTTTAATTACTTTCCATTAAGTAATTCCTCTTTAAATCAATTACATCCAGTAATTACACGTTAATTACTTACACTAAGTAATTACACTTATTAATTTCATAAAGTAATTTTACTTAATGAATCATCAACTGATTATCTTTAATCTATTAAAATAGTTAATTAACTTAAATTAATCACATTAATTTAATTAATTACATTGAGTAATTAATCCATTTAATTTATTAATGACTTTCCAATTAATTACCTTTAATTACTTAGATCCATTAACTCATATTTTAGTAATTAACTATCCTTAATTAATTACATTAATTAATCAACCCATAATTTAGTTAATGATCTTTAAATTACATTCATTAATTATCCACTAATTACTTACTAGGTAATAATCTTTTAATTTACACTAAGTGATTAATCTTTAATCAATCCCACAAATTAATTATTCCTAATTTATTACAACCTTAATTAATTTAAGATAAATTCCTTTATCTTAATTTAGCTACTTAATTACATCATTACACTTTATTAGAAAAACACATTGCTTTTAAACTTATTTGTAAACTTCCTTTTGAAAATCTTACATTTTATTTCTTTGAATTTTTTTTAATTTTGATTCACCTTTTAACTTATTTTAGTTTAGTTTCTAAACTTGTACATCTTTGATTTCCTTTGCCAATAGAGATCTGGTTCTGCCTATTTTAAATTTAAAATTCTTTACCTGCTTATCTAAACTTACAATCCTGGACAATGAGACTAACCCGAGCTCTTACATCAAAAACCCGAACAAAACACATTACCTTCCACTCGTTAAAACTCGAGCTCGACTCGAATCAACCCTTATTTTTCCCCGAGCCTCTCATGTTCCCGCTCCTACCCCAATCACCAATCATAACCCCGATGCACATCTGATATATGTACACGCGCACGAATCATCGGAGCTGCGGCGATCGCCTACGACCTCGTCGCCAAGTCATCGTGTGACGACCCGCCTTTCTAACCCCAGAAATACATATCATCATTAAGAAAGAAAGGGATAGAAATAGAAAAGAATAGAAAGAAAGAAATAACAACATCATAATCTCACAGAGGAATGGAACAAAATATAATACATCACATGACTATTACATAGTTATACATACATCAGAGTTATATAATATCATATAGCAGAACTGTCGTATATATATATATATATATATATATATATATATATATATATATATCTGTCAATACATACATCAAAAATACATCATACACTAACTACACAACGGAACTATATAGATAGATACATATGTCTGGTCTTCTTCTCCAAAGCTCCTCCAGAAACCAAAATCCAAACCTATTACTTGGCTACTCATAAAAATTTGAGTACCCAAGATTTTATGAAAAACAAAATATAAAATCCGGGTCAGACATGGGTATGGTGTGAGTAAACGGGTTAAAGTTGTTTAACTTTGAAAACCATTTAAAAACAAAGGTATCACGTAAGACTCCCCACACATAAATACGGGTAAGTTTTTACCTTACGCTAACCAAAACCTTTTATAGGAAATCCAGTGATGTTATAATAGTGTCTTGGGTTTTCAAGTAAACAAAAAATGGCCGAAATTGTTACATCTATTAAATTCCAGCTACTAGCCATGAAAGTGGGCAATACAAATCAAAACCGTAGGGTCTCGTAGGGAAAATGGGTTTCCGACAATGGCAGGGCTACTGGGGTACCGCCCGTCACAGTACGGGGCCTAGATCACCGTACCGAGGATCACTCTCGACCCCCTACAACACAAGGCCGGAACCATTCCTTACTGAACAGTCCCGAACAAGATAACCCCGTAGTTGTGGCCAACAACTGCCCACACAGCCGAAATAAAGGGACATCTAGACAGGGGTATACCTCGTCCTGCTTGGGCATGACCCACCTAACCTTGCGACATCTCCCCTGTTTTAGCCATTCCCGGTTGATGAGACTTGAGGCTGCGATTACCTTTATAGAATATTATTCTTAGAATGCTCATCGTCCGCCTGACGATGTGCTGAAAGCATTCGATCCATACAAGTTTGTTCCAGGTTCGAATGAAACCGAAGGCATTATCTCGTTACACTCGTTTTGGAATCACCCTCAGAGTTAACGACGATAACCCTTGCATTCTGAAAGACCATCTCGATCTCCACTTGAGATGTCATGACTTATCGTTTAATTTGGATCGATGTGGTTTTCGGAATATCGAATTGATACCCGATCCCGGTCTCATCGAAATCCAAACGCCATTTTGAGGGCCAAGTTATCTACTTAGTTTTAACAGTTTAATTCAATACTTAGAATTCACATAACAACTATCACAGATAAATCATATACAGTCATCACAGATATATCCAGAATATATCACAAAATATCATAGAATATCACCAAATAAATATCAGAGTCAATCAAACAGAATCATCGATTCATATCAGTATAGTTAGATTTACTTAACTTAGTTAATTACTTTATCCAGCTTGATTAATCACTAACTAATCAATTTATTAAATTTATTAATTACCGCATTACTCATTTAATTAATTATTTCTTAATCCTTAATTAATAATCTCAATCATTAATTTATAAAAGTTAATTGCCCATTAATTACCAATTAATTACTTAATTAATTATTAATTTCCAATTGATTAATCATTTAATTAGTTAACTATTATTAATTAATTAACTTTAAGTAGTTAATTAAAATTCTTAAGTTTAAATTGATTTAACCACAAATTATTAATGTCAATCTTCAATTACAAATTTATTTAAATTATTTATTTAATTACATGTATAAATTAACTTGCATTCTTAATTTACTTAATTTAAATTAATTAAATATTTTACATTAGCAAACCTTCCTTCATAAGTTTTAAATCAAAACTTAACTTAAAACTTGTCTACATTGTTAATTTTATTATTACTAATCTTTACTTAGCAAAATAACTTAAAAGTTTATTAAGTTTATCAATTAGGAAAAGAACCCGTAGTGAACACTTGGATTACTTCGAGCAAAAGTCGTGTTCTCCCCTACTCTTTCCCGCATCACTCACTTTCCACCCTCTTCTTCTTCTACCTGTCTTTTTTTCTTCTTCCTCTTTTTCTTTATTTAGCTTAAGTTAAAACTGTCGTATTATAAACCATCACGCGCGCACCAGGTTTAAACTTGAAGCAAACCCCAAAAATTCTCGTGCATCAACTCGCTACAACCACGACACCAGGAATAGACCCCAATCACCATCTTGCGCGTGCATGGTGGTTCGCCGACCCTCCGGCAACCCCCATCGCCTCCAACAAACAACAAATAATCCTCTCATTCGTAAACAATACCCAATTCAACAAGAAAAATTCGAAATCGAAAATAATGCCTGAGGCTCGAACCAGAAACTCCAACACCCTTCAGAAAAACGCCACGCTCTTCCATCACCGACCACTAGAGGCGATGCCACTTCGTCCACACCATGGTTATACCCTCCTCGATCATCTTTCAAAATTGCGTCCAGCTCGGTCAACGTACGGTGACGAAATCGAGGAACTTACAGGCCATAGAAAAATTTAAACCCAAACCCTACATTCGATTGTCCAAACAACTTGCACAATAGATAAAAAATTTAGCATTTTTCCTGAATTCGAAAATCACTAAGCTAGCTTCAATATGGATTTCACATCTAATACTTGTTAAATCAACAGAAATTGATGAAAATACACTTTTGATTCATTTTCGAACTGCACCTTAAATAGTCACTTAAAAATCATCATTTAAATCTTAAAAATCCTATCTTCGAATAAGAATTCAAGTTATATAATTGATGTAGCCATTTAGAACATTCGAATTCAACATGAATTTGAGATTTTGCTCTGTAAACTAAGGTTCTAGCTGTGATATTACACCAGCATGTTTTAAACAATTTTGAGTTCTTGATTTATGTTTCAGCAACTTGTTTTGTTTAAAATTGTAAGCCTAATACTGATTGAATGAGGATATATTGAATTTCTTAATTTATTTTCACTCTGAAACCAGGACCAAAGAAGAACAGGTTACAATCATATGATGTTCGCAGAGCTAAAACTGGAAAATAAATACTCTAGCAAAACAAAATGTTAATCATGGATCATACACACAGATTTCATTTCACTTAGATCTTGAAATAATTAGTTACTCACCTTAAAGTACTGTTGAAACAGAAAGTAAAAGTTGTTGAAGAAAACTGCAGTTTAATTATCCCTGAAAATTCTTCTCAGCTTTGTTGAATTTGTAAATAAAGATGATGTTTATTTTCTTTTTCTTTTGTTTCTTAGGTTTGCTAAGTTTTGTAAACAAACAAGTATATTATGAGATGTATATATAGAAACATCTTTAGACAAAATGGTGTCTTCTGGTGCAAGCTTCAACTTGTATTTGTTCAGGTTTGATTTTCATTAATTTTATTGTAAATTGAAATAATCTTTGCTTATTTCGGCTGAAAGGATTTTCTTGAAAAAGAGTTGACAAAATGTGGTGCTAAATTAATGCATATGCCTTCATATTTGTTTACATATAATTAATATTAGCTAATTCTTATCTTTGGTACAAAGATTTTTTTTTGTATTTGATGTGAATACTTGTCTTCTTTATATACATGATTACACAGCAAACATTTGTTATTATCTTTGTTAATGATTTTGTATTGTACGAATGTATTTCACAGGTCAATGTTTATACTAAACTTATCTTATATGTTTGGGTAAACTTATTATAGTTATTGTTAGCATATTAGTTTTATTCTATTTGTAATTTAATTTTCAAAATATTTGATTTATAACTTTGTGCTCGTATCTTTATATTTTATGTTTCTATTTATAGTCAAATTTTCAAACATTGATTTATAACATTTGTTTGTATTTATGTATGTTATTTTTATTTATATCTTATGTTTATATTGGTATTTTATACCTATGTTTTTTTATAATTATGTTTAATATTGATAAGATAGAATATTTTAAACATTATTATCAAAGACTACAATTATATATGTATTATATTAAATATTAATAATATGACACCTTTAATTTAAATTGAATAGGACAAATTTTATATTAAATATTTTTGAAAGATTCTATATTAAATTCTTAAATCAAAATCTCTTCACAAAACATATATATAACTAATATATGACCAAGATCTTATCAATTTAAAATTTGAAAAGCTTGTATTTAATTTGATTAGATTAAATATTTATTAAAATATATTGCCAAAATCCCGAGTCGTTACATTCCCCCCCTTAAAAGAATTTCGTCCTCGAAATTTAAAACAATAGTTAATTCAAAAGCTTTTATATTAACAATCCAAACATACATATCATCCATACAATAGCAAACAATCAAACAGTCTATCCTAACAAACATCACTAGTTATCCGGACATAAATCTGGATAGGCTTTCCTAAAACTATCGAGAGTTTCCCATGTACAATCTCTGGGATCCTCGCTCCACTGCACTTTGACGAGTTTTACCCCTTTGCTCCTGAGTTGCTTCTCGTCCTGATCCATAATCCGAACTGGATTTCTGACCACAGTCAAGTTGGGTTCCACTTCCAAATCTTCCTGGACAACTAGTTCTATAACCAGTGATGGGTCATGAACAAATTTCCTTAAATGGTATACATGAAATACATTGTGAATCCCAGACATCTGTTATGGCAATTCAATTCTGTATGCTACAGCTCCAATTCTTTCCAGCACTCGGAATGGTCCTATATATCTTGAGGCAAGTTTTCCTGTCTTTCCGAATCTTATAGCACCTTTGATCGGGGAAACTTTGATAAACACTAAATCTCCGATCTCAAATTCGAATGGCCTTCGTCTTTGATCAGCATATTTCTTATGACGATCTTGAGCAGCTTTCATCCTTTTCTTGATAAGCTCAACCTTCGCAGAAGCTTCTCGAATTAGATCGGGTCCGAGCACAAGACGATCCTTCGATTATATCCAATGGGATGGGGATCTACATGGTCTTCCATATAAAGCTTCATAAGGAGCCATCTTAATACTCGCTTGGTAACTATTATTATAAGAGAATTCCACTAGATGAAGATGGTCTTCCCACGATCCTCCAAAATCCAAAACACAAGCTCACAGCATGTCTTCAAGAATACGATTTAGCCTCTCCGTCTGTCCATCTGTCTAAGGACGATAGGCTGTACTCAATCTCAAATTTGTTCCCATTGCTGATTGCAGATCCTCCTAGAATTTGATAGTGAAAATAGGGTCACGGTCACTTACTATACTGACAGGAACACCATGCAAAATGACTATCTCCTTCGAGAAAATTTCTACTAGAAAAGCTGCAGTATGAGTTGCCTTAATCCGGTATAAAATGGGCACTCTTCGTTTAATTATCCACAATAAACCATATTCCATCATTTCCTTTCCTGGTTCTAGGCAATCCAACGATGAAATCCATCGAAATCATCTCCCATTTTCAATCTGGAATTTCCAAAGGCTGCAATAATCCAGTTGACTTCTGTTGATCACCTTTAACTTGTTGGCAGATGGTACAACTATTCACGAACCTAGCTACATCCTTCTTCATATTCGGCCACCAGAAAACTCTCCTTATATCCTTATACATCTTCGAGATTCCCGGGTGAATATTCAATCTGGAACGATGACTCTCTGACAACACTTCCTGTCTCAGATCCCTATCATTTGGAACATAAATTCTCCCGTTAATTCTTAATGTTCCTTGGCCATCAATTTCAAAACTGGGACACTGACCCTTCCTAACTCTTTTGATAATTCTTCTCGACATCTTATCAGATGCTTGCTTACTTGAAATCCTTTCAATAAGAGATGGAACAACTTTCAAAAGAGATAGGATTGCGTTTCTGCTAAGAGCATCAGCTACAACATTTGCCTTTCCCGGGGTGTACAGAATATCCAAATCATAGGATGCCAGAAATTCAACCCACCGCTGCTGTCTCAGATTAAGATCTTTTTGAGAGAAAAGATATTTCAATGGTTTGTGGTCCGTGAATAATTCAAATTTCTCTCCCAAAAGATAATGTCTCCAAATCTTCAAAGCAAAAACAATGGCTAACAATTCAAGATCGTGCGTAGCGTAGTTCTTCTCATGTGGCTTCAATTGCCTACTCGCATACGAACTTACCTTTCCATTCTGCATCAGAACTGCTCCCAGACCAACTATACAAGCGTCAGTATAAACCTCGAATTTGCTCTTCCCATCCGGAATAGCAAGAACTGGTGCACTAGTTAGCCTTGTCTTCAACTCCTGGAAAGCTTCTTCACACTGGGGTGTCCACTTGAATTTAGCTCCTTTCCTAGTCAGCTTAGTAAGATGTGAAGAAATCTTGGAATAATCCTTGATAAATTTCCTTTAGTAGCCAGCCAATCCTAGAAAACTGCGAACTTCCGTCGGTGTCTCTGGCTACTTCCATTCCAGAATAGTTTCCACCTTTGCTGGATCTACAGAGATACCTTCACCAGAAACAATGTGCCATAAAAATTTAACTTCTGATTTCCAGAAATGGCACTTCGAGAACTTTGCCTTCAAAACATGCTTCTTCAGAGTCTAATACAATTCTCAAATGTTGCCTGTGCTCTTCTTCAGATTTGGAGTAGACTAAGATATCATCAATGAATACCAGCACGAACTTATTCAACACATCCCTAAAGACTCGGTTCATCAGGTCAACAAAGTAGGTAGGAGCGTTGGTTAACCCGAAAGGCATAACCAACCACTCATAGAAACAATTCAGTCCTCTAAATGCAGTCAAGGGGATACTGTCCTCAGCTACCCTCAACTGATGGAAATCTGAAGCTAAATCCAGTTGAGAAAAGATAGAAGCTCCAGGCAACCGATCAAAGAGATCATCGATGCGAGGAAGAGGATATTCATTACGAATGGTCACTTTGTTCAATTCTCTATAATCCATGCAGAACCTTAGTGATCCATCTGATTTAGTGACAAACACGGCAGTAGAGCCCCAACAAGAAAAACTGGGCCTAATCAACCCCTTCCCCAAAAGTTCCTGAGTCTGCTTAATTAAATCTTCTCTCTCCCTAGGAGGCATTCTCCTATTGGGCTGAATCACCGGCACTGCTCCTGGAATCAAATCAATATGAAACACTATCTCTCGATGTGGTGGCAGACACTTAACTTCCTCAAAAACATCAGCAAAATCTTGTACCACATCGATATCTTCTATCTTCTCTTCGAAAGTCTCAATTCCATGCAAAAGACTGCTCAAGTGAATTCCAGAATTATCACACGACACTCTGGCAATTCTACCCAAATCAGTTTCCAGTGAAACTGTTCTCTCATCACAATTCAGGACCGCTCTATACTTATCCAGCCAATCCATCGAGTATAAGGTCGAAACCCTTAAAATTCAACACATACGGGTTACAACAAAAACTATGGGATAAATAAGAAATCTTCAAGTCCTTACAGATCGTATCTAATTTGGTCACCCCTCCAATAGGATTAGATACCAAGATAGGAAATCTACAGTGCTAGGGGTAAGGAAGAACTTCTCTATAGATTCCAGAGATATAAAACTCAAAGAAGCATCCGAATCAAACAAAACTTTAATATATTTGCCATCTAAAAGTAAAGTACCTTCCAAAACTCCCTTGCCTTTAGAAGAAAATGGTGCACCTTCCAAAGCAAATACTTTATTCTGCTATGCTTTGTGAAGTAACAAACAATCCCTGATCATATGGCCTGGTTGGTGACAATTAAAACACAACGATCTCTGAACCATTGCTGAACCCGGTCCACTATAATGCGGTTGCTGCTGGATTCCTTTTCTAGGACACTTATTTTCCAAGTGACCTTCCTGTTGACAAATTGTAGCGACCCGACTTTCTATCACCAGAAAATCGCGTCACTAATTAAGAAAGAAAGGGATAGAAGAAGAAAAGAAAGAGAAGAAAGAACAACAACACATCAGAATCTCATAGCGGAACAATTGAAATATAATATAGAATATATATACATAGTATCATATACATCGGAGTACACAACTATACATCTCAATTTAGACAGTTATAACATTTCTGTCTAATTTACAATATAAGAACATTAATACAGAATAACACACAACGGAAACTCTATCTATATCTACACGTTGAAGCCTCCTGCTCCAAATCTCCTCCAGAATTCGTCAAAGATAAAATCACTTGACTACTCATACATAATATGAGTACCAAAGAGTTTAATAAAACAGAAAATAAACACTCGGGTCAGACAGGCGTCTAGTGTGAGTAAACGGTTTAAAATTGCTTAACTTTAGAAAATCCTTTGAAAGAAAAGGTATCACGTAAGACTTCCCACACATAAACATGGAAAAGTTTTTACCTTACGCTAACCAAAACATTCGATAAGAAATCCTGTGATATTATAATAGTGTCTAGGGTTTTCAAGTATATAAGAAATAGCCGAAATTGTTACATTTATTAAATTCCAGCTACTAGCCAAAAAAGTGGGTAATACAAACAAAACCGTAGGGTCTCGTAGGAAGAATGGATTTCCAACAATGGCAGGGCTACTGGGGTACCGCCCGTCACAGTACGTGGCCTAGATCACCGTACCGAGGAACCACCCTAACTCCCCTGCAACACAAGGCCGGGACCATTACTTACTGAACAGTCCCGAACAAGACCACCCCGCAGTTGGCTGCAGACCAATTGCCCACAAAGCCGAAATAAAAAGGGACATCTAGACAGGGATGTATTTCGCTCTCCAGTGGGAGCTACCCACGAAACCTTGCTGCACCTTCCCTGTTTTAGCCATTCCCGGTTGATGAGGCTTGAGGCTGCGATTACCTTTATAGAACACATCTATCTTAGAATGCTTATCGTCCACCTGACGATGTTCTGAAAGCATTCATTCCATACAAGTCCGTTCCGGGTTCGAACGGAACCGAAGGCACTATCTCGTTGCACTCATTTTGGAATCACCCTCAAAGTCAACGACTAAAGCCCTTGCACTCTGAATCACCATCTTGAGCCTATAAGTACTATTCCGTCAAACTCATTACGAAATCACCCACAGAGTTATACTGATGTATAGTCCTTAAACCTCGAGTCTTCACTTGCTCCACTTGGATTAACGTCCTAACGTTTATTTTGGATCGGTGTGGTTTTCGGATATCCAAATATGGAAACCCGATCCCGGTCTCACCGAATCCAAACACCATTTTAATGTCCAAGTTGTACTTTAGGGATTTAAACAGCAGATATTCAGAATATCATTTAATATAAATGGATGATTCATAACATAGATAGATAATCCATTATTATCACATTCATCCATACATATCACAAAGCAGCATATATATATCACATCTCATAACATCACATATCAATCAATGACATTCAATATCATCCAATATCATTACTTCATCCAAAGACACTTATCAACCAATCATTCATCATCCATAAACAAGTTTGATCCAAACTTAATTAATTTAATTCATTCTTAATTAAATTAATTCTTATTTAATTACTTGGATTATCATCAATCCACCTTACCATTCATTAATTAATTCCAAATTAATTAATAAACATCACTTAATTATTCTCTTTAATTAATCGCTCTTGATTAATTATTACTTAATTACTTTAAGTAATTATTTCTTGATTAAAATATTAATTAATCACCTTGATTAATTACTTCTTAAATTATCCAGGTAATTATCTCTTAATTACTTTTTTAAATTAATCACACCTGATTAATTATTATTTAATTACCTTGATAATTATTCCTTTAATTATCCTTTAATCATATCTGATTAATCACCTTTGAATTAATCATACTTGATTAATTACTCCTGATTAATTACCTTAATTAATCACACTTGATTAATCATTTATAATTAATTAATTACTTTTAATTAATCACATTTGATTAATTACTTTTTAGTTACATTTAGTAATAAAAACTTAATTATAAATTAATTAAAACACTTTAATTGTTAATTAATAATTAATTAATTATTTCCATTAATTAATTATTGCTTCATTAATTAAATTTCTCTTTAATTAGTTACTTTAACAAGTAATTAATCACTTAATTAATTATTCTAAATCCTTTTTATTAAATAACCATTAATTAAATAATTTAAACCTTTAATTAATTTTATTAATTAATTCTTAATTAATAGCACAAGTGATTAATCCTTAATCACATTCACTTAATTACCTTCATAAGTAATTATCTTTTACTTAACTACCTCATGTAATTTCATTTAATTACTTTACCCAGTAATTACACTTAATTAACTCCAAGTGATTATTCTTAATTAACCAAAATTAATTACTTAATTAATTATTAATTAATCATTTAAATTTAATTAAATGGTACTTAACTTCTTATATTATAAAAATTCTTAATTAAGAAAACATCATCTTAATTAAATCATTTATATTAACGAATAAGACTTGATTATTGATAAAAGTTTCAAAATTAATTATCTTTAATTATATCAAAATTCTATATTACTTAAGAAAAACTTTATTATAATTGATTTCCAAATTCTAAATCATTACACTTTATTCAAAATAAAATATAACTTTTCAAAAATCAATTTATAATGTAAATATATTTTAAATTAAACTTTTTGAATCCTTTATGACTTTTCCAAAGTTATTTCAACCAAGTTTAATACAAACTTCATTTTCAAAATCCACTTATCTTATTTTAAAACTTTCAAAATTTTATATATAAAACATGATTAAAATTTGGTTTTGACATAAATTTAATTTATAAATAAGACTTGTTTCACTCTTGTTTTAAAACTTGTACAAAATCATATTAGCTTGTTAAAACCCTTTTTTTTATAAAACTCGCTGTTATATTTTAAAAACCTTAAAACAGCTGAACCCAAACACAAAAACCCCTGCTCGATCAAAACACGAGCAACTCACTGCAAATACACGCGTTAAATCTCGAGCCATCCACCACACTTCCTCGCGTCTACCCCGAGAAACCCCATCCCTAACCTGCTTCGAGCCAGAACTACAAACACCCGAGTGATGCTTCGAGCACGAACCCCTCCTTCCGCAATTCAAAACCAAACATCATCTAACACCCACAATCGTGCACGTTAACGTGCACGACGTCGACGACCTCCACGCTTGACTCCCACACCTCACTCTTGACCACGTCAACCTCTCGCGCAACCCAGAAACTCTGATACAATCGAGAATCGAAATTTTCCCCTCAACCAAAACTGCCTGAACCCAAAATCAATAGAAAATTGATTGCCGACGGCTATCCATGCCACGATACGCCACGTCCTCCTCCCCGAAGCCACGTCTCGCTCCCCAGCATCTCCAAAACCATACGCGGTCGTCCCCGGTTACATCACGACGTCGCGAAACCTATTGGAACACTCACGACAAATACAGCATACAAAACCCTACTCACTAAAACAACGATCACCCCAAACATCAAAAAAATACATGAGTACTTTTATGATGATCACCGTTGTCCCCTCCACCTTCGAGCACAACCTCGTCCACTGATTCGTCGTCGTTCGTCCCAAATTGACCAAAATGTCAAAAAACATCAAACCACGAATTCTCACAAATTATTAATCTAAAATTTGTGATTCCTGCTTCTAAAATCATGATTTTTTATTTACCATTCGATTATAAAATCAAAACTCAAATTTGAATACAAAATTTTTTGTCCCAAATCAATATTTTACTGTAAATTTACAATTCCTGAGCCAACAATGCACTTTAAAATCCTACAAATATTTTTAGGTGATAGATTACTTGTTTACAATCAACTTCTATTTATACATCAAAGGCCAATACAAGTTCAATATGGGATTATTGATTTTAATATGAAATTGAAGCCTGTTACATTACACAGAACATAAGTTTAACTTCTCAGGCAAATCAAAGATTCAAAATTCAATCATGCATTCAAATTTAAATCAAAATAATTCATCAACATCATGTTGATCAATCAGAAGATCAAGATGAGATTCAAAAATCAAGAACTGTTTTTAAAAGAAATCCATTTACTCACCTAAAGTTTGCTGAAGACATAACCGTTTTCAGGCTTGTTGTAATTTCTGCATGCTCATTGAATCTGAATTGCATGATAAATTTCAGTTGCACGTTGATTTAATCTCTGAGTTGTTTGATTTCAAATTGCTTTGATGTTGTTTTTACATCCTGCTGTTGCTATTGAAATTATCCTGCATATTCTCTGATTTGAACATGCTTTTCATCTTTATGTTTTCAGATTGAAATCCAGATTCCTTTTTTTCAGATTTTACTTCTTTTGATTATTTGTTTTGTATTGAAATTTTGTTGAGGATAAGAAAGTATTTTTGCTGTAGATAAATTTCTTCTTTTAAATTTTACAACTTACATTATAAATTTTATTTATTAAAAGATGACATTTGTCATTTTAATGTTTTAAGAATCTTACACATATGCATATGATTAACAAGTGTCTTAATATGTATACTAAATGTTTTACAAGTTTTATTATGTGTTATTATGTATTTACAAGTGTTATTTTCTAATGTTTTAAAAATGTTTTAAATGTTATTTTCTTTTTAATAATTTATTTAAGCCTTATATACATGTATTTATGTAATGAGTATAAAATTGTAAAATGTTTTTATCTTATAAAAATAAACTTTTAGATTTAATAAGCATACCAAAGTGAATTCATGTTAACAATTTATAAATTATTTATGCTTTTGACACAATCTATATAACATGTGTTTATAAATTTGACAAATTAAGTTTGACTCTTTATATAAAAAATTTAAAACCATTTTATCTTATGTTAAAATTAAAATGAAAGTCTATTAAAACAAATGAACCTTTATTTTAAATCTTAACCAAAAACTCAAGTTTAAAATATATATAAGTATAAGAATATTAACTTTGTTATTAGAATTTAAATCTTAAATATTATTTTCAAAAACATTAAATCAAATTAACATTTCAAATTACAAATTATATGTTTATTAAAGTTTGCAAATACTTACTAAATTCAAATTAATAAAATTCCTATTTCAAATATATATACAAGTATATATACACATTTCAAATGGAAAAACATTTTAACATTAAATTTAGAAATTACTGTATTAATTTTAAAGCACAAACCAAATCATAATATATATATTCAAATATATTACAATTTGAATATAAAGTTTTATTACATTAAAACTTCCTATTTACCAGATATATCAATATATATATATATATATATATATCATAAATAGAAAATATTTTTGATTAGCTTTTGAAAAATAAATCTTACCAATATTAAATTGCCAAATAAATATTCCCAAATTAAAATATTATAAATTTCAAAAGAATTGAACTTGCCAAATTTTATATTGTTAAGAAAATTGTTGATAGATATTAAATTATTATTATTAGCCTTTTAAAAGAATTTAACTTGACAATTATAATATAAAATGATCAAATCAATTTAATTATTATCAAAGATTATTAAATTGATATTGCTCAAAATTCCGGGTCGTCGCACAAATGTAGCATTTACAAGGTCCGTTGTTACTTCCGGGCTTCTTCTTACTCGGCTTCCTCCATTTGGGATTAAACTTCCGCTTATTCGGTTTAGCGAAATTCCCACCTGAAGCTGCAACTGGTGCCACTGATTTCTTACTCATCAAATTCTCATATCTCAAAGCCATATCAATCAAATCAACAAAAGATCCTTTCAAAAGAACCATCATATTTTCATGAAATTCTGGCCTCAATCCTTTCACAAACTTTTCGTTCTTTTTAAGGGGAGTATCAATGAGCCCCGGTCCATAGCAAGAAAGTTCATTGAATTTGGTCTCGTACTCCGCTATAAACATGCTACCTTGCTTTAAATTCAGAAAATCCTGATAAAATTGAGTTTTCCCTGCTGTTCGCATAAATTTCTTCTCAAATAACTCCTTAAATTTGTCCCATGAAATGTCTTCCTCAGAAATGTCTGCTACTGTTGCATCCCACCAGGCCGCTGCGCCTCCCTGCAATTGCCATGATGCCATTTCTCTCTTCCGTTCATCAGACAACTTCATACTCTTAAAGATGCGCTCACAAGAGCATAGCCAAGCTTGAACTTCAATTATCGATTCTGAACCTTTGAATGGTTGGCCTCCAAGGTTGGTGAAGTCTTTGCATAAAACAGCAAAACTAACCTAAGACGGTACTGGATTTACAGCCTCACTAGCAGTTTGACTTCGTCCATTATCAGTCGAAGCACTGCCTCTACCTCTGCCTCTCCTTCCAGAACTTATGTTGGCCACCTGGACAGGTAACTCAACAAATTTAGATAGATATATATAATTATGTGAAAATACAAATACGCACTCTCAAGATAAATATCACTCAAGAGCCTAGGTACTCGCTCAACCTAGCGCTCCGATACCAACTGTGACGATCCGCCTTTCTTACCCCAGAAAGACGTATCATCATTAAGAAAGAAAGGGATAGAAATAGAAAAGAATAGAAAGAAAGAAATAACAACATCAGAATCTTACAGCGGAATGGAACAAAATATAATACATCACATAACTATTACATAGTTATACATACATCAGAGTTATACAATATCATACAACAGAACTGCCATATATATATATATATATATATATATATATTTGTCAATACATACATCCAAAATACATCATACACTAACTACACAGCGGAACTATATAGATAGATACATACGTCTGGTCTTCTTCTCCAAAGCTCCTCCAGAAACCAAAATCCAAACCTATCACTTGGCTACTCATAAAAATTTAAGTACCCAAGAGTTTATGAAAAACAAAATATAAACTCCGGGTCAGACATGGGTCTGGGGTGAGTAAACGAGTTAAAGTTGTTTAACTTTGAAAACCATTAGAAAACAAAGGTATCACGTAAGACTCCCCACACATAAATATGGGTAAGTTTTTACCTTAGGCTAACCAAAACCTTTTATAGGAAATCCAGTGTTATTATAATAGTGTCTAGGGTTTTCAAGTAAACAGAAAATGGCCGAAATTGTTACATCTAATAAATTCCAGCTACTAGCCACGAAAGTGGGTAATACAAATCAAAACCGTAGGGTCTCGTAGGGAAAATGGGTTTCTGTAACAACCCGCATATTTATCGATTTTATAGTTAAATATTTTATTTAAATATTTTATCGTTAGTCGGATTTTAGTCCGAAAAGCTACTTTTTGCAAACAGCCGAATTAGGACTCGAAACCACCCCCATTGAGTTCAAAATGACGTTTGCGACCTTTTTGAGTATAAACTTCGATATGTTTGGAGATAGTAGAATTTTGCTACTTTTCACTTAAGGCTTTGGGTTTAGGTTGGGTTCAGCCAATGTTCTAACTTAATACCCCAAACTGAAAACCCCCATCTTCATTCACTCCCTCTTCCTCTAATTTCAGTTCTAAAGAGATTAATGGTGGAAGAGAATGGGAATAGAAATCCAAAACCCTAGTTTCCATTTGCAAATCAATTTCTAGCTCCAAACTCAAGAGAACCCATTGGTAAGCTTCCTCTTCTTCTTCTCCAACTCATTCTCTCTTTGATTTCAGAAAATTCCTAAACCTAATTTAGGAAATGTTTCTCTTTTAAGCTTAGATTCAAGCTTCTAGTGTTGAGATTGAAGAGGGATTGATCTTAGCTTGTTCTTAAAGCTTCTCCTTCATTGATTTAGGTTCAAAGGTGAGATTTTTAATCTCACATCTATGCTTATAATTCTCTTCTATTGTTAGGTATGAATTCCTAACACTTATTCATGTGCATTTGATTTTGATTTGGATTGCTTTTGTGAATATTCCAATTTTTAGTGTTTTGAGTTCAATTCTTTAAAAATCATAATTTTGATGTTTGAGCATGTTTTTAGTGATGCATCGAGGAGCTTATAGGGTCGGGTAGTCGATTGGCATAAACCCTTAGCGCCGTTGCTCGTGCGGTTGCAATTTGGTCGGGATTTGCACCTCCTTAGAAATACGGTAGGAAGTGCAAGTACACAGGTTCGGCCGACCTAGCCCCCTGGGCCGGTCGATCGACCTGTAGTCCAGGCACTTCCTGCCACTGTTTGGAAGTGCTAGTTACAGGCTTCGGCCTACCGACCTGGTGCCCCGAGCACTTCCAACCTCTGGTTCGGTCGACCGACTCAGGGAGTCCGGTCGACCGACCTGCTACTATTTGCCAGATTAGCCTATATTGCTAATTCGTTTGAATATCCAACTTTAATCGATTCGTGTTGTCTCCCTTTTGTTGTTGTCATTTATTATCGACTTTGATGACCTTTTCTTTGGGAATTTTAGATATATCCACTTTGATGGATTTTATATCGATTTCTTTGGATTTTATTCACGTCTTTGAATGTGAATTTTTATGCCCGATTGTTTCTACAATCACTTCTATGATTTGTCACTTTAAAATATAAAGGTTTTCTATACTAGTAGTAAATATCAAAACTCTTTCTTCAAATGATTTCAACACTATTTTATTACAAAGCTCGTTTTCTCAAACCGATTTCCAATCTATTAGTATATACAAACCTTTACCTCACTCGTATGAGAAATCTAATTAAACGACTTAGTAAAACAAGTGGTATGAAACGCTTGCGTTTACTTCGTCGGTTAATTCTTGGACTTGTTCGATTGAATCTCTTGTGACAATTTTCTAGTGGAGATCTACAATTTGTTCGTAAATATTTAAGTTAAGCTAGTGGTTATGGGACATGAAGCTAAGCTCATATATTTACTAGCTTATTCTAATTGACACTTCTCGTTGATCATGACGATCATCTTTGTGGTTTAGACTAGCAATGTGCGTTGTCTCTTTGTTTATGTGGAGGATCGTTCCTCATTTTATTGAGCTTCGTCTCATTTCTCACATGGTTCGTACCTTTCTAGGTGCATCAATGTTTTATTATGCATGGGGTGTACCTTTCTAGGTGCATCGATGTTTGTTTATACATGGTTCGTACCTTTCTAGGTGCGTCAATGTTTATTTATGCATGGGGTGTACCTTTCTAGGTGCATCGATGTTTGTTTACTTCGTGGAGCAATCGGCTCAATAAGTCGGGGCATGGGGCGTATCTTTCTAGGTGCGTCGATGTTCGTCTATGCATGGGGCGTGTCTTTCTAGGTGCGTCGATGTTCGACTTAGCATGGGGTGTATCTTTCTAGGTGCATCGGTGTTAGACTGTACATGGGGTGTATCTTTCTAGGTGCATCGATGTTTATTTATACATGGGATGTATCTTTCTAGGTGCATCGATGTTTATTTATGCATGGGGCGTATCTTTCTACGTGCGTCGATGCTAGAGCATGGGGCATATCTTTCTAGGTGTGTCGATGTTCGACTGTACAAGGGGCGTGTCTTTCTAGGTGCGTCGATGTCCAGTTTATGGGATTGGCCATCCTTTTTATTGTGATTTGGTTCATCGAATGTCCCGCTGTACGACGTCGTTGTTCCCTTTGATTGTGATTTGGTTCATCGGATGTCCCGCTGTACGACGTCGTTGTTCCTTTTTATTGTGATTTCTGGATTTCTTGTATTGATTTCTGGAATTTATGTTTCACCAACTTTTACGATTGGCATTGATATATATGTCATTTATTGTGGCTTGGTGAATAAAATTAGGAGTATGACATTCCTTTTTATCTTTGAGAAGATCTTTGTGGTATTGATTAATCTCATGATGATTTTTCAGTTACTTATTTATCACAACTTGGCATTGTGATTATTATATGTTTATGTCATATCTCTTATTCTATATCATGTTATCTGATATTTATAGCTAGACTGATCCGTTTATTATTTTCTTCTTAAATAATACTCGGGTCAGACTGAGATATTACAGGTGCTTCTGTTTGACTCCTTATCGGACTTTCATATGATCTTTTGGCTAACTACTTAAGTTTAGTAGTTTTTGTTGTATACAATTGAGATACAGACTCTATGATGTATACTTATTCTTTTGTCTAGCACTTGTATCTATTCTTTTTGATATTGTGGATCTTGTTTGACCACTACTCTGATGTACACTTTCATGTGTTATATTCATATCTATTTCCGCCTTTGTGATATGAATTGTCTGTGACTGATTTATGTTATGTTTATTTCTATATTTGTTTCCGAAGGATTTATATAGCCACTGTGTAGTAGCTTTGAGTTTGGGTCGGTATGTCGGATTTTTATACTATTTGACATGTCGATGCTCGCGCAAAGCAATTACACGGATGGTCGCTCCTCAACAGCCTTATTCTCCGTGCTAGTTGACATCATTCACCGTAATGTTCTTGGCTAGCGTGGGTATAGAGGTGGGGCGTCACAGCTTGGTATCAGAGCCAAACTTCAGAACAACGTAGAATAATTTAACAAGGATCATCGTCCTAAGTCCATCTTAGGAGTCGTGCTTTAGGATTTTATTCGAGTCTTCGTACTGATTCATCCTATTTTCTTTATGATTCCTTGTTTTATCAATCAAGTTTGATTGAAATTTATTTTGAGAATAACTCTTTCCTCTTCTTTCTTTCTTTCTTAAGGAAGAGAAATGGTTAGACCAGGCCGCCCAAGCGCCGGTCAATCTAGTGCTACTTCCCAAGATGGAGTTTTTATGTCTGCTCAACAACTTTTGGATCTTGTAAAGAATCAAGAGTTTATCTATGCTTTGAGTAAGAACCCCGAAATGGTTCTACCTTTGAAACTTGAAGTTTCTTTCAATCAGTTTGTGGATGTTACTCTTCTTCATGGAGAGATTGGTAAAGGAAGTGTTTGTGATATTGGAACTTCCAAGAAGAGGCATATTAAGTTCAAGAGCCTTAATCCCAATAAGAGAGTGAAGCAAACTACTTTTGTAGCAAAGACTCCAATCCCTAATCGTGGAGGATGCTACAATTGTAATTCTATGGAACACTATGCGAATATGTGTCCAAAACCCCATTCTTGTCGCTATTGCAAGAAACCGGGTCATCTTTTATCTGCGTGTCCCAAACTTTTGAGTAGTGTTAAGTCTTTTCAGCTCGACCTTGCCACCGGTTTTCATTTGCTACGAGTTGTGGAAGTTAGCATTCCACTTACCGCATTCTGCACTCGTTATGATTCTTATGAATGACTTATTATGTCATTCGGTTTATCCAGCTTATTTCATCCATTTTATAAATCGAATATTCTATGAATATTTCGATGAGACCATTCTTGTATTTATTGATTTTGGATGAAAATAGTAATTTAAAATTTTGCAAATCTTTTTCATAAGATTTATTTATAAGTACATTTGGATTTTGATTTTAAACGAGCAAAGAATATTCTCTTTTAAAAGATATTTTCATCATATAGAAGATGATTTTGTGATTGTATTGCCCGTTGAGTATTTTAAGAATTCTGGCCGATGCGCTTGATCAACGTTATCGATTGGAATTTCCTAAACGCTTTGATGAGAAAATCAAACACAGTAAAATTCACTTCAAATAAGTAAAATTTTCTAAAAAGATGATTACATAAGTTAATTGTAATTTTGAGAGTTTTAGTTTTTGGGAAAGAAGATTATTTGAAAGAATTCTTTTCCGATACTCTTATTCTTGTGTTTTCCGAAGGGAACCAAGACTTTGCTATTTGTACCGATACTAGTCATATTGGTTTGTATGTCGTTCTCTTGCAAAGGGGAACGTGCTATCACTTGTGCTTCTAAATCATTATAGCCTATCGAGACTAGATATACCACTCATGATCTAGTGCTCGCGGTTATTGTTTCTACTTTTAGAGTTTTGCATCATCATTTTTAGGGGAGGAATTTGTTCTCCATCTCGATCATAAGTCCTTGGAATATTTATTTTCTCATAAGGAACTTCATGTTGAGTCGAGTTCCAAGCATCTTATGATCTTGATGTTCTTTTATTCCCGAGAAGGGAAATCGTGTAGCCAATGCGCTTTGTCGTAAGCAACAAGTGGTTGATTCTTTGATGTTGTCTGAATGGAATTATCTTTCAATCAAGTTCATCGGACGTTTTGGTATACTTCGTTTTATTGAGCTTTATCTCATTCCTTTTATAGACTAGTGTCTGGTGTTCTTTTATGCTATTTGATTCATTGGATGTACCGTTTGTACTACATCAATGTCTTTGCTATTTGATTCATTGGATG
This sequence comes from Allium cepa, assembly GCA_030765085.1. Classification (NCBI taxonomy): domain Eukaryota; kingdom Viridiplantae; phylum Streptophyta; class Magnoliopsida; order Asparagales; family Amaryllidaceae; genus Allium; species Allium cepa. The sequence goes on along the minus strand of CM060940.1, from coordinate 139,250,079 downwards.
TACCGTTTGTACTACATCAATGTCTTTGCTTTTCGATTCATTGGATGTACCGTTTGTACTACATCAATGTCTTTGCTATTTGATTCATTGGATGTACCGTTTGTACTACATCAATTTCTTTGCTTTTCGATTCATTGGATGTACCGTTTGTACTACATCAATGTCTTTGCTATTTGATTCATTGGATGTACCGTTTGTACTACATCAATGTCTTTGATTTTCGATTCATTGGATGTACCGTTTGTACTACATCAATGTCTTTGCTATTTGATTCATTGGATGTACCGTTTGTACTACATCAATGTCTTTGCTTTTCGATTCATTGGATGTACCGTTTGTACTACATCAATGTCTTTGCTATTTGATTCATTGGATGTACCGTTTGTACTACATCAATGTCTTTACTTTTCGATTCATTGGATGTACCGTTTGTACTACATCAATGTCTTTGCTATTTGATTCATTGGATGTACCGTTTGTACTACATCAATGTCTTTACTTTTGGATTCATTGGATGTACCGTTTGTACTACATCAATGTTTTTGCTATTTGATTTATTGGATGTACCGTATGTACTACATCAATGTCTTTGCTTCGGTTCATTGGGCGTACCGTTTTTTTACTACGCTGATGTCCCAAATTATTTGAGTTTCTAGTTCTTGGGCGTACCGTTTCTGTACTACGCCGTTGCACTGACTCAATTTTCTTCTATTCTTGACGTTCTTCACGTCTTTTATCTATGGAAATGACTTAGGGATTCCGGATTTTATTCTTGTGCCCGGTGTTGTTGAGGGGATTGAAGTTTCACCAAATTTGACTTTTGAGCAACATTCTATTCACATCATTGCTTTGGAGGTTGAGCGCCTTCGATATAAAGATATTCTTTTGGATAAAAGTTCAATGGTTCTCAAATCCTAAGGATTTCTCATGTGAAATCTTGAGAATTCATCGAACAAAAACTTTAGGATTTACTCCTTTGTGCTCTTTATGGTGAACTTCTTGATTCAAATTTTCTTTTGTGTTAATATGCTTCTATGGTTGTTACTTCTTATATTTGCTTCATAATTATTGCGAGGACGCAATTTCTTTAAGGAGGGGAGTCTGTAACAACCCGCATATTTATCGATTTTATATTTAAATATTTTATTTAAATATTTTAGTCCGAAAAGCTACTTTTTGCAAACAGCCGAATTAGGACTCGAGACCACCCCCATTGAGTTCAAAATGACGTTTGCGACCTTTTTGAGTATAAACTTCGATATGTTTGGAGATAGTAGAATTTTGCTACTTTTCACTTAAGGCTTTGGGTATAGGTTGGGTTCAGCCAATGTTCTAACTTAATACCCCAAACTGAAAACCCCCCTCTTCATTCACTCCCTCTTCCTCTAATTTCAGTTCTAAAGAGATTAATGGTGGAAGAGAATGGGAAATAGAAATCCAAAAACCTAGTTTCCATTTGCAAATCAATTTCTAGCTCCAAACTCAAGAGAACCCATTGGTAAGCTTCCTCTTCTTCTTCTCCAACTCATTCTCTCTTTGATTTCAGAAAATTCCTAAACCTAATTTAGGAAATTTTTCTCTTTTAAGCTTAGATTCAAGCTTCTAGTGTTGAGATTGAAGAGGGATTGATCTTAGCTTGTTCTTAAAGCTTCTCCTTTATTGATTTAGGTTCAAAGTTGAGATTTTTAATCTCACGTCTATGCTTATAATTCTCTTCTATTGTTAGGTATGAATTCCTAACACTTATTCATGTGCATTTGATTTTGATTTTGATTGCTTTTGTGAATATTCCAATTTTTAGTGTTTTGAGTTCAATTCTTTAAAAATCATAATTTTGATGTTTGAGCATGTTTTTGGTGATGCATCGAGGAGCTTATAGGGCCGGGTAGTCGATTGGCATAAACCCTTAGCGTCGTTACTCGTGCGATTGCAATTTGGTCGGGATTTGCACCTCCTTAGAAATAGGGTAGGAAGTGCAAGTATACAGGTTCGGCCGACCGAGCCCCCTGGGCCGGTCGACCGACCTGTAGTCCAGGCATTTCCTGCCTCTGTTTGGAAGTGCTGGTTACAGGCTTCGGCCGACCGAGCCCCCTGGGCCGGTCGACCGACCTGGTGCCCCGAGCACTTCCAACCTCTGGTTCGGTCGACCGACTCAGGGTGTCCGGTCGACCGACCTGCTACTATTTGCCAGATTAGCCTATATTGCTAATTCGTTTGAATATCCAACTTTAATCGATTCGTGTTGTCTCCCTTTTGTTGTTGTCATTTATTATCGACTTTGATGACCTTTTCTTTGGGAATTTTAGATATATCCACTTTAATGGATTTTATATCGATTTCTTTGGATTTTATTCACGTCTTCGAATGTGAATTTTTATGCCCGATTGTTTCTACAATCACTTCTATGATTTGTCACTTTAAAATATAAAGGTTTTCTATACTAGTAGTAAATATCAAAACTCTTTCTTCAAATGATTTCAACACTATTTTATTACAAAGCTCGTTTTCTCAAACCGATTTCCAATCTATTAGTATATACAAACCTTTACCTCACTCGTATGAGAAATCTAATTAAACGACTTAGTAAAACAAGTGGTATGAAACGCTTGCGTTTACTTCGTCGGTTAATTCTTGGACTTGTTCGATTGAATCTCTTGTGACAATTTTCTAGTGGAGATCTACAATTTGTTCATAAATATTTAAGTTAAGCTAGTGGTTATGGGACATGAAGCTAAGCTCATATATTTACTAGCTTATTGTAATTGACACTTTCGTCTATCATGACGATCATCTTTGTGGTTTAGACTAGCAATGTGCGATGTCTCTTTGTTTATGTGGAGGACCGTTCCTCATTTTATTGAGCTTCGTCTCATTTCTCACATGGTTCGTACCTTTCTAGGTGCGTCAATGTTTTATTATGCATGGGGTGTACCTTTCTAGGTGCATCGATGTTTGTTTATACATGGGTCGTCCCTTTCTAGGTGCGTCAATGTTTATTTATGCATGGGGTGTACCTTTCTAGGTGCATCGATGTTTGTTTACTTCGTGGAGCAATCGGCTCAATAAGTCGGGGCATGGGGCGTATCTTTCTAGGTGCGTCGATGTTCGTCTATGCATGGGGCGTGTCTTTCTAGGTGCGTCGATGTTCGACTTAGCATGGGGTGTACCTTTCTAGGTGCATCGGTGTTAGACTGTACATGGGGTGTATCTTTCTAGGTGCATCGATGTTTATTTATGCATGGGATGTATCTTTCTAGGTGCATCGATGTTTATTTATGCATGGGGCGTATCTTTCTACGTGCGTCGATGCTAGAGCATGGGGCATATCTTTCTAGGTGTGTCGATGTTCGATTGTACATGGGGCATGTCTTTCTAGGTGCGTATATGTCCAGTTTATGGGATTGGCCATCCTTTTTATTGTGATTTGGTTCATCGGATGTCCCGCTGTACGACGTCGTTGTTCCATTTGATTGTGATTTGGTTCATCGGATGTCCCGCTGTACGACGTCGTTGTTCCTTTTTATTGTGATTTCTGGATTTCTTGTGTTGATTTCTGGAATTTATGTTTCACCAACTTTTACGATTGGCATTGATATATATGTCATTTATTGCGGCTTGGTGAATAAAATTAAGAGTATGACATTCCTTTTTATCTTTGAGAAGATCTTTGTGGTATTGATTAATCTCATGATGATTTTTCAGTTACTTATTTATCACAGCTTGGCATTGTGATTATTATATGTTTATGTCATATCTCTTATTCTATATCATGTTATCTGATATTTATAGCTAGACTGATCCGTTTATTATTTTCTTCTTAAATAATACTCGGGTCAGACTGAGATATTACAGGTGCTTCTGCTTGACTCCTTATCGGACTTTCATCTGATCTTTTGGCTAACTACTTAAGTTTAGTAGTTTTTGTTGTATACATTTGAGATACAGACTCTATGATGTATACTTATTCTTTTGTCTAGCACTTGTACCTATTCTTTTTGATATTGTGGATCTTGTTTGACCACTACTCTGATGTACACTTTCATGTGTTATATTCATATCTATTTCCGCCTTTGTGATATGAATTGTCTGTGACTGATTTATGTTATGTTTATTTCTATATTTGTTTCCGAAGGATTTATATAGCCACTGTGTAGTAGCTTTGAGTTTGGGTCGGTATGTCGGATTTTTATACTATCTGACATGTCGATGCTCGCGTAAAGCAATTACACGGATGGTCGCTCCTCAACAGCCTTATTCTCCGTGCTAGTTTACAGCATTCACCGTAATGTTCTTGGCTAGCGTGGGTATAGAGGTGGGGCGTCACAGCTTGGTATCGGAGCCAAACTTCGGAACAATGTAGAATAATTTAACAAGGATCATCGTCCTAAGTCCATCTTAGGAGTCGTGCTTTAGGATTTTATTCGAGTCTTCGTACTGATTCATCCTATTTTCTTTATGATTCCTTATTTTATCAATCAAGTTTGATTGAAATTTATTTTGAGAATAACTCTTTCCTCTTCTTTCTTTCTTTCTTAAGGAAGAGAAATGGTTAGACCAGGCCGCCCCAACGCCGGTCAATCTAGTGCTACTTCCCAAGATGGAGTTTTTATGTCTGCTCAACAACTTTTGGATCTTGTAAAGAATCAAGAGTTTATCTATGCTTTGAGTAAGAACCCCGAAATGGTTCTACCTTTGAAACTTGAAGTTTCTTTCAATCAGCTTGTGGATGTTACTCTTCTTCATGGAGAGGTTGGTAAAGGAAGTGTTTGTGATATTGGGACTTCCAAGAAGAGGCATATTAAGTTCAAGAGCCTTAATCCCAATAAGAGAGTGAAGCAAACTACTTTTGTAGCAAAGACTCCAATCCCTAATCGTGGAGGATGCTACAATTGTAATTCTATGGAACACTATGCGAATATGTATCCAAAACCCCATTCTTGTCGCTATTGCAAGAAACCGGGTCATCTTTTATCTGCGTGTCCCAAACTTTTGAGTAGTGTTAAGGTCTTTTCAGCTCGACCTTGCCACCGGTTTTCATTTGCTACGAGTTGCGGAAGTTAGCATTCCACTTACCGCATTCTGCACTCGTTATGATTCTTATGAATGACTTAATATGTCATTCGGTTTATCCAGCTTATTTCATCCATTTTATAAATCGAATATTCTATGAATATTTCGATGAGACCATTCTTGTATTTATTGATTTTGGATGAAAATAGTAATTTAAAATTTTGCAAATCTTTTTCATAAGATTTATTTATAAGTACATTTGGATTTTGATTTTAAACGAGCAAAGAATATTTTCTTTTAAGAGATATTTTCATCATATAGAAGATGATTTTGTTTGTATTGCCCGTTGAGTATTTTAAGAATTCTGGTCGATGCGCTTGATCAACGTTATCGACAGGAATTTCCCAAACGCTTTGATGAAACAATCAAACAAAGTAAAATTCACTTCAAATAAGTAAAATTTTCTAAAAAGATGATTGCATAAGTTAATTGTAATTTTGAGAGTTTTAGTTTTTGGGAAAGAAGATTATTTGAAAGAATTCTTTTCCGATACTCTTATTCTTGTGTTTTCCGAAGGGAACCAAGACTTTGCTATTTGTACCGATACTAGTCATATTGGTTTGTATGCCGTTCTCTTGCAAAGGGGAACGTGCTATCACTTGTGCTTCTAAATCATTATAACCTATCGAGACTAGATATACCACTCATGATCTAGTGCTCGCGGTTATTGTTTCTACTTTTAGAGTTTTGCATCATCATTTTTAGGGGAGGAATTTGTTCTCCATCTCGATCATAAATCCTTGGAATATTTATTTTCTCATAAAGAACTTCATGTTGACTCGAGTTCCAAGCATCTTATGATCTTGATATTCTTTTATTCCCTAGAAGGGAAATCTTGTTGCCAATGCGCTTTGTCGTAAGCAACAAGTGGTTGATTCTTTGATGTTGTCTGAATGGAATTATCTTTCTATCAAGTTCATCGGACGTTTTGGTATACTTCGTTTTATTGAGCTTTATCTCATTCCTTTTATGGACTAGTATCCGGTGTTCTTTTATGCTATTTGATTCATTGGATGTACCGTTTGTACTACGTCAATGTCTTTGCTTTTCGATTCATTGGATGTACCGTTTGTACTACATCAATGTCTTTGCTATTTGATTCATTGGATGTGCCGTTTGTACTACATCAATGTCTTTGCTATTTGATTCATTGGATGTACCGTTTGTACTACATCAATGTCTTTGCTTTTCGATTCATTGGATGTACCGTTTGTACTACATCAATGTCTTTGCTATTTGATTCATTGGATGTACCGTTTGTACTACATCAATGTCTTTGCTTTTCGATTCATTGGATGTACCGTTTGTACTACATCAATGTCTTTGCTATTTGATTCATTGGATGTACCGTTTGTACTACATCAATGTCTTTGCTTTTCGATTCATTGGATGTACCGTTTGTACTACATTAATGTCTTTGCTATTTGATTCATTGGATGTACCATTTGTACTACATCAATGTCTTTGCTTTTCGATTCATTGGATGTACCGTTTTTACTAAATCAATGTCTTTGCTATTTGATTCATTGGATGTACCGTTTGTACTACATCAATGTCTTTAATTTTGGATTCATTGGATGTACAGTTTGTACTACATCAATGTTTTTGCTATTCGATTTATTGGATGTACCGTATGTACTACATCAATGTCTTTGCTTTGGTTCATTAGGCGTACCGTTTTTGTACTACGCTGATGTCCCAAATTATTTGAGTTTCTAGTTCTCGGGCGTACCGTTTCTGTACTACGCCGTTGCACTGGCTCAATTTTCTGCTATTCTTGACGTTCTTCACGTCTTTTATCTATGGAAATGCCTTAGGGATTCCGGTTTTTATTCTTGTGCCCGGTGTTGTTGAGGGGATTGAAGTTTCACCAAATTTGACTTTTGAGCAACATTCTATTCGCATCATTGCTTTGGAGGTTGAGCGCCTTCGATATAAAGATATTCTTTTTGATAAAAGTTCAATGGTTCTCAAATCCTAAGGATTTCTCATGTGAAATCTTGAGAATTCATCGAACGAAAACTTTCGGATTTACTCCTTCGTGCTCTTTATGGTGAACTTCTTGATTCAAATTTTCTTTTGAGTTAATATGCTTCTATGGTTGTTACTTCTTATATTTCCTTCTTAATTATTGCGAGGATGCAATTTCTTTAAGTAGGGGAGTCTGAAACAACCCGCATATTTATCGATTTTATATTTAAATATTTTAGCGTTAGTCGGATTTTAGTCCGAAAAGCTACTTTTTGCAAACAGCCGAATTAGGACTCGAGACCACCCCCATTGAGTTCAAAATGACGTTTGCGGCCTTTTTGAGTATAAACTTCGATATGTTTAGAGATAGTAGAATTTCGCTACTTTTCACTTAAGGCTTTGGGTTTAGGTTGGGTTCAGCCAATGTTCTAACTTAATACCCCAAACTGAAAACCCCCCTCTTCATTCACTCCCTCTTCCTCTAATTTCAGTTCTAAAGAGATTAATGGTGGAAGAGAATGGAAAATAGAAATCCAAAACCCTAGTTTCCATTTGCAAATCAATTTCTACCTCCAAACTCAAGAGAACCCATTGGTAAGCTTCCTCTTCTTCTTCTCCAACTCATTCTCTCTTTGATTTCAGAAAATTCCTAAACCTAATTTAGGAAATGTTTCTCTTTTAAGCTTAGATTCAATCTTATAGTGTTGAGATTGAAGAGGGATTGATCTTAGCTTGTTCTTAAAGCTTCTCCTTCATTGATTTAGGTTCAAAGGTGAGATTTTTAATCTCACATCTATGCTTATAATTCTCTTCTATTGTTAGGTATGAATTCCTAACACTTATTCATGTGCATTTGATTTTGATTTGGATTGCTTTTGTGAATATTCCAATTTTTAGTGTTTTGAGTTCAATTCTTTAAAAATCATAATTTTGATGTTTGAGCATGTTTTTAGTGATGCATCGAGGAGCTTATAGGGTCGGGTAGTCGATTGGCACAAACCCTTAGCGCCGTTGCTCGTGCGATTGCAATTTGGTCAGGATTTGCACCTCCTTTGAAATAGGGTAGGAAGTGCAAGTATACAGGTTCGGCCGACCGAGCCCCTTGGGCTGGTCGACCGACCTGTAGTCCAGGCACTTCCTGCCTCTGTTTGGAAGTGCTGGTTACATGCTTCGGCCGACCGAGCCCCCTGGGCCGGTCGACCGACCTGGTGCCCCGAGCACTTCCAACCTCTGGTTCGGTCGACCGACTCAGGGAGTCCGGTCGACCGACCTGCTACTATTTGCCAGATTAGCCTATATTGCTAATTCGTTTGAATATCCAACTTTAATCGATTCGTGTTGTCTCCCTTTTGTTGTTGTCATTTATTATCGACTTTGATGACCTTTTCTTTGGGAATTTTATATATATCCACTTTGATGGATTTTATATCGATTTCTTTGGATTTTATTCACGTCTTCGAATGTGAATTTTTATGCCCGATTGTTTCTACAATCACTTCTATAATTTGTCACTTTAAAATATAAAGGTTTTCTATACTAGTAGTAAATATCAAAACTCTTTTTTCAAATGATTTCAACACTATTTTATTACAAAGCTCGTTTTCTCAAACCGATTTCCAATCTATTAGTATATACAAACCTTTACCTCACTCGTATGAGAAATCTAATTAAACGACTTAGTAAAACAAGTGGTATGAAACGCTTGCGTTTACTTCGTCGGTTAATTCTTGGACTTGTTCGATTGAATCTCTTGTGACAATTTTCTAGTGGAGATCTACAATTTGTTCGTAAATATTTAAGTTAAGCTAGTGGTTATGGGACATGAATCTAAGCTCATATATTTACTAGCTAATTGTAATTGACACTTCTCGTTGATCATGACGATCACCTTTGTGGTTTAGACTAGCAATGTGCGATGTCTCTTTGTTTATGTGGAGGACCGTTTCTCATTTTATTGAGCTTCGTCTCATTTCTCACATGGGTCGTACCTTTCTAGGTGCATCAATGTTTTATTATGCATGGGGTGTACCTTTCTAGGTGCATCGATGTTTGTTTATACATGGGTCGTACCTTTCTAGGTGCGTCAATGTTTATTTATGCATGGGGTGTACCTTTCTAGGTGCATCGATGTTTGTTTACTTCGTGGAGCAATCGGCTCAATAAGTCGGGGCATGGGGCGTATCTTTCTCGGTGCGTCGATGTTCGTCTATGCATGGGGCGTGTCTTTCTAGGTGCGTCGATGTTCGACTTAGCATGGGGTGTATCTTTCTAGGTGAATCGGAGTTAGACTGTACATGGGGTGTATCTTTCTAGGTGCATCGATGTTTATTTATGCATGGGATGTATCTTTCTAGGTGCATCGATGTTTATTTATGCATGGGGCGTATCTTTATAGGTGCGTCGATGCTAGAGCATGGGGCATATCTTTCTAGGTGTGTCGATGTTCAACTGTACATGGGGCGTGTCTTTCTGGGTGCGTCGATGTCCAGTTTATGGGATTGGCCATCCTTTTTATTGTGATTTGGTTCATCGGATGTCCCGCTGTACGACGTCGTTGTTCCCTTTGATTGTGATTTGGTTTATCGGATGTCCCGCTGTACGACGTAGTTGTTCCTTTTTATTGTGATTTCTGGATTTCTTGTGTTGATTTCTGGAATTTATGTTTCACCAACTTTTAGGATTGGCATTGATATATATGTCGTTTATTGTGGCTTGGTGAATAAAATTAGGAGTATGACATTCCTTTTTATCTTTGAGAAGATCTTTGTGGTATTGATTAATCTCATGATGATTTTTCAGTTACTTATTTATCACAGCTTGGCATTGTGATTATTATATGTTTATGTCATATCTCTTATTCTATATCATGTTATCTGATATTTATAGCTAGACTGATCCGTTTATTATTTTCTTCTTAAATAATACTCGGGTCAGACTGAGATATTACAGGTGCTTCTGCTTGACTCCTTATTGGACTTTCATCTGATCTTTTGGCTAACTACTTAAGTTTAGTAGTTTTTGTTGTATACATTTGAGATACAGACTCTATGATGTATACTTATTCTTTTGTCTAGCACTTGTATCTATTCTTTTTGATATTGTGGATCTTGTTTGACCACTACTCTGATGTACACTTTCATGTGTTATATTCATATCTATTTCCGCCTTTGTGATATGAATTGTCTGTGACTGATTTATGTTATGTTTATTTCTATATTTGTTTCCGAAGGATTTATATAGCCACTGTGTAGTAGCTTTGAGTTTGGGTCGGTATGTCGAATTTTTATACTATCTGGCATGTCGATGCTCGCGCAAAGCAATTACACGGATGGTCGCTCCTCAACAGCCTTATTCTCCGTGCTAGTTTACAGCATTCACCGTAATGTTCTTGGCTAGCGTGGGTATAGAGGTGGGGCGTCACAGTTTCCAACAATGGCAGGGCTACTGGGGTACCGCCCGTCACAGTACGGGGCCTAGGTCACCGTACCGAGGATCACTCCCGACCCCCTACAACACAAGGCCGGAAACATTCCTTACTGAACAGTCCCAAACAAGATAACCCCGCGGTTGTGGCCCACAACAGCCCACACAGCCAAAATAAAGGGACACTTAGACAGGGGTATACCTCGTCCTGCTTGGGCATGACCCACCTAACCTTGCTGCATCTCCCCTCTTTTAGCCATTCCCGGTTGATGAGGCTTGAGGCTGCGATTACCTTTATAGAACATTATTCTTAGAATGCTCATCTCCGCCCGACGATGTGCTGAAAGCATTCAATCCATACAAGTTTATTCCGGGTTCGAACGAAACCGAAGGCATTAACTCGTCACACTCGTTTTGGGATTACCCTAAGAGTTAACGACGATAACCCTTGCATTCTGAAACACTATCTCGATCTTCACTTGAGATGTCACGACCTATCATTTAATTTGGATCGATGTGGTTTTTGGAATATCGAATTGATACCCGATCCCGGTCTCATCGAAATCCAAACACCATTTTAAGGGCCAAGTTGTCTACTTAGTTTCAACAGTTTAATTTAATACTTAGAATTCATATAACAGCTATCACAGATAAATCATATACAGTCAACACAGATATATCCAGGATATATTATAGAATATCATAGAATATCACCAAATAGATATCAGAGTCAATCAAACAGAATCATTAATTCATATCAATATAGTTTGATTTACTTAACTTAATTAATTACTTTATCCAGCTTGATTAATCACTAACTAATCAATTTATTAAATTTATTAATTGCCACATTACTCATTTAATTAATTATTTCTTAATCCTTAATTAATAATCTCAATCATTAATTTATAAAAGTTAATTACCCATTAATTACCAATTAATTACTTAATTAATTATTAATTTCCAATTGATTAATCATTTAATTAGTTAATTATTATTAATTAATTAACTTTAAGTTGTTGATTAAATTCTTAAGTTCAAATTGATTTAACCACAAGTTATTAATGTCAATCTTCAATTAAAAATTTATTTAAATTATTTATTTAATTACATTTATAAATTAACTTGCATTATTAATTTACTTACTTTAAATTAATTAAATATTTTACATTAGCAAACCTTCCTTCATAAGTTTTAAATCAAAACTTAACTTAAAACTTGTCAACATTGTTAATTTTATTATTACTAATCTTTACTTAGCAAAATTACTTAAAAGTTTATTAAGTTTATCAATTAGGAAAAGAACCCGAAGTGAACACTTGGATTACTTCGAGCAAAAGTCGTGTTCTCCCCTACTCTTCCCGCGTCACTCACTTTCCACCCTCTTCTTCTTCTACCTATTCTTTTTTTCTTCTTCCTCTTTTTTTATTTAGCTTAAGTTAAAACTGTCGTATTATAAACCCTCACGCTCGCACCAGGTTTAAACTCGAAGCAAACCCCAAAAATTCTCGTGCATCAACTCGCTACAACCAAGACACCAGGAACAAACCCCAATCGCCACCGTGCACATGCACGGTGGTTCGCTGACCCTCTGGCAACCCCCATCACCTCCAACAAACCACAAATCATCCTCTCATTCGTAAATAAAACCCAATTCAACAAGAAAAATTTGAAATCGAAAATAATGCCTGAAGCTCAAACCAGAAACGCGAACACCCGTCAGAAAAAGGCCACGCTCTTCCATCACCGACCACTGGAGGCGACGCCACTTCGTCCACGCCATGGCCATACCCTCCTCGACCATCATCCAAAATTGCGTGCAGCTCGGTCAATGTACGGTAACGAAATCGAGGAACTTACAGGCCATAGAAAAATTTGAACCCAAACCCTACATTCGATTCGTCCAAACAACTTACACAATAGATAATTTTTTTAGCATTTTTCCTGAATTCGAAAATCACTAAGTTAGCTTCAATATAAATTTCAACATCTAATACTTGTTAAATCAACAGAAATTGATGAAAATACATTTTTGATTCATTTTCGAACTGCACCTTAAATACTCACTTAAAAATCATCATTTAAATCTTAAAAATCCCATCTTCGAATAAGAATTCAAGTTATATAATTGATGTAGCCATTTAGAACATTCGAATTCAACATGAATTTGAAATTTTGCTCTGTAAACTAAGGTTCTAGCTATGATATTACACCAGCATGTTTTAAACAATTTTGAGTTCTGGATTTATGTTTTAGCAACTTGTTTTTTTTTAAATTGTAAGCCTAATACTGATTGAATGAGGATATATTGAATATCTTAATTTATTTTCACTCCGAAACTAGGAACAAAGAAGAACAGGTTACAATCATATGATGTTCACAGAGGTAAAACTTGAAAACAAAATGTTAATCATGGATCATACACACATATTTCATTCCACTTAGATCTTGAAATAATTAGTTTACTCACCTTAAAGTACCGTTGAAACAGAAAGCAAAAGTTGTTGAAGAAAACTACAGCTTAATTATCCTTGAAAATTCTTCTCAGCTTTGTTGAATTTGTAAATAAAGATGATGTTTATTTTCTTTTTCTTTTGTTTCTCAGGTTTTCTAAGTTTTGCAAACAAACAAGTATATTATGAGGTGTCTATATAGAAACATCTTTAGACAAAATGGTGTCTTCTGGTGCAAGCTTCAACTTGTATTTTTTCAGGTTTGATTTTCATTAATTTTACTGTAAATTGAAATGATCTTTGCTTATTTCGGCTGAAAGGATTTTCTTGATAAAGAGTTGACAAAATATGGTGCTAAATTAATGCATGTGTCTTCATATTTGTTTACATATAATTAATATTAGCTGATTCTTATCTTTGATACAAAGATATTTTTTTTTGTATTTGATGTGAATACTTGTCTTCTTTATATACATGATTACACAGCAAACATTTGTTATTATCTTCGTTAAAGATTTTTACAAATGTATTTCACAGGTCAATGTTTATACTAAACTTATCTTATATGTTTAGGTAAACTTATTATAGTTATTGTTAGCCTATTAGTTTTATTCTATTTGTAATTTAATTTTCAAATATTTGATTTATAACTTTGTACTTGTATCTATATATTTAATGTTTCTATTTATAGTCAAATTTTCAAACATTGATTTATAACATTTGTTTGAATTTATGTATGTTATTTTTGTTTATGTCTTATGTTTATATTTATATTTTATACCTACGTTTTTTTATAATTGTGTTTAATATTAATAAGATAGAATATTTTAAACATTATTATCAAAGACTACATTTATATATGTATTATATTAAATATTAATAATATAACACCTTTAATTTAAATTGAATAGGACAAATTTTATATTAAATAGTTTTGTAAGATTCTATATTAAATTCTTAAATCAAAATCTCTTCACAAAACATATATATAACTGATATATGACCAAGATCTTATCAGTTTAAAATTTGAAAAGCTTATATTTAATTTGATTAGATTAAATATTTATTAAAATATATTGCCAAAATCCCGGGTCGTTACACATTGACAACTCCCACTAATGCACGGACCACCCAGAAACTTAGAGTCGCCTCTAAATCGAAATCGAGGAGAACGAGTCCCACTGGGAAGAAATAGGTCACCCAAAAGCCACTCACATCGTCATCACAGATCACCGGTGATCACAAATCTTCGGCCAATGGTTCGACACGACCTACTCCAACCATATCCCCCCTCCCGTGCGCGCGGCTCCGATTGGCTATCGATGCCGTAATCATGCCAAAACTGAGCTTGGCCAAAATGCCCCCTAAAACCCTACAACACCCTTTTTTCGCCGCCTCGATGCAAGTTGAACCCTCTGACCATTATTCCTGTAACCTCTGCCCCTCCAGCTACTTTCAGACACGACCCCGAGCACCCCAGGTTCTCCAGTCGTCAGAAATCAATGAAATTACCCCTATCGTTCAACCTCAATTACTTAATCAATATTTGTTTAAAAATCATGATTCTTATTTTAAAATTCATGATTTTCAAAATCCAATTCAATAATACAAGAAAAACTTCTAGATTCATGCAATTAATTTCTTGACTTAGTTGAATTCTTACTGTTCTTCTTCTTTTCTTTTGAAACCAAGTTCAGAATCTACTTGTAAATATTTTTAAAATTTACACCATGTTGTAACAAACAAAAATTTGTTTATACATCCATGTTTAAAATGAATCAGGGAAAGAGATATTTGAATTTGATCAGGTTTTGAAACCTGGATAATAATAACAGAGCATTCATTTGCATTCTGACATGCACACCATGAAATCATATGTATATCTTCGTGCAATTCATATAAATAACCATGAAAATAGTTGTCATACTTTGGTCCAGAATTTATGCATGCAACAGGATTTTAAAACAGATTAAAACTTGTTTTACTCACCAATAACCTGGAACAGAGAATTGTTGTTTGAAATCCGGAAAGCTGGAAATGGTTTGATCTTGATCTTCTTAGATGAATTTTGAGTCTTGAATTGTTAGCTTGCTTTCGATCTGAACTTGATTGTGAGAGCCGAAGCTTGTTGTTTGATAACACTGATTTGGTCTTGTTTGATCTCTTTTATACCAGGTTTGAAATAGTATGAAAGATTTTTGTTTGCTTTGATTTTCTGGTTTTCAAGTTTGTTTTGTTTTGTTTTTTAGTCTTATTTTCAGGTTTTTATCTTTGAGAAAAAAAGTTTTTGAAAATGAAAGACAGGAGATATAGGGATGTATTTATAACCTTGTTTTAAACTTTTTGAAAATATAGAGATAAAATGACATTTTTTATTTTTGCGTGTCACTAATTCTACAAGTGTTAAATTTATGATGAGTTGATTACATTTGTTAATCTTATAATGTATTTGCCTCACATTTGTTTTAAATGCATTTTAACTTGTTTATAAATGCTTGTATATATATATATATATATATATATATATATATATTAAATGTTATCTCATATTATTTATTTAAAAAAAATGAATTAATTCTTCTCAAATCTTATTAAGGCCTATATTTATCCTTGACCTTTAATTATATTTCAAATTTAGATAAATACATTCTTTTTTCAGAATTTATGTTTTTACAATTTATATTCATACATCTTCTAGTATTTATACATATAAAATTTCTAAAAGAGAATTGATTTTTAAAATCTTAATTTTACACTGATAATAATCGTATATATTTATCCCTTTGGATTTCAAATCACAAATTCAAATTCAATTTAAATTAACTCACATATATATTAAACAAACACATATTTAATTTGTGTTGAAGATAATAAGTTAAATAATCGTATTAGGAGATTATCAAATAATTATTTTCCCCAGATATGAATATTAATTATCAAATTTATTTTTTCAATTTATAAATCAGAATTTCCAAAAGCTAAATCAGATAATTATCCAATTATCGGATGCTCAAAAATACGGGTTATCACACTTATAGTAGGAATCCACTTTCCAATACGAGTCTTTGTACTTGACTGTATACCTATTATGTTGGAATTTAATTAATATAATAATTTTGGTTATGATTAATAAGTATTTGTATTCTAAACATTATAATAATATCTCTAGATTTTCTATAGAAAATGTTTTGGTTATCGTAAGGTGAAAACCCGTCCGTGTTTTTGTGCGGTGTGGTCTTACGAGATACCTTTGATTTTAAAGGATTTACAAGTATAATAAATAAAATTCCTTTTGATTTGAGTTTCTTGTGCTGGTTTTACCAGATTGACCTAAGCATTATTTTCTTACGCTCTGGTCAGCCCGAGCATATTTTACAGATTTAGTTGGATTGTACGGAGCTTTCAGGTGACAAGCTGGATTCTCCAAGACGTATTCACATATCTTGTATTCTTCCACTACTTAAATGTTCTTGACGTCTATTTTTTGTATTTATCAAATTGTAAGGATAGGCCAATGTAACTATCCAGTTAGAAAATAGATTAGTGTACTCTGATGTTGTGTACGTAATAATGATGTTTTCTCTTTGTAAAGATCTTTTGTATATTATATATTTCTTGTCACGATGTGAGATTCTGTTTTGTCTTTTCTTTCTTTACCCCAGTGATCAGTCTTCCCGGCACTTGGATGTTCGATATGGGAATACCATGGATGTATTAGTGTCGACGTCTGGGGATCCAAAAGATAGGTCGATATACATGATATTAGAGTTGAAGGTTAAGTAAGAACCTTGGGTTTGTTGGGGTAAACTCATTAGAGATAGGGTAAGTGACACCCTAGAATGAGTTTGAGAGTCTTCGTGTGTGTGTATGAGTGCACTTATTTGTTAGTGATATAAAATAGTTTTATATTTTGTTAATTGGCCTGCCGAGTAGCTTATGAATTCTGATCGACGCATCTAATCAGCGCTGTCGATAAGGGTTTCTAAACACTTGAACAAGACATACCGACACAGTTTATTTTAAAATGAGTAAATGAAATAATTTTACCAAAAATAATTTTTAGAAATTTATATAATTACCCAGAGGAGGTTTACTATTAAGGAATGATAATATTCAATTATTTTTATTCATTATTTGGTTTGGTTGCACTCAATTAGTTATGAGCAGTTTTGTTTTTCTGCATGGTTTGGGTAGTTAGTGATTTTATGGAACATTGAAACGAACACCTTGTGAATTCAGTTTCATGGTTTGACTTTAACGTGTGCGGTACTAATGTTTGGTTAAATCTAATATTAATAAAAGATGTTTATTAAAATAAATAAGTTATACATTTTTGAAACAATTTTATATAAGAAAGTGAAAATGCTATAAGTGTGATTTATAAATATGGTTCATAAATAAAAATGGATTTGAACCGAGGATTTGATATTAAATTTCGGGTGCTTTTGAAAATTCTTTTTCAAGGTTTGAAAGGTTAGCACTAGTTTTATTTGATAGTACTTACGAATATACATATTATATATAGTTCTCTTAAGGGAATAGAAAGCACTGAACCCACTTCGGTCGCTAAAAAATAATTCTGATGAAGACTGCAGCATCATGAGTATCCATTTCTGAGTTTCTAAGTGTGGAAATGCTACTATAGTAGTTTTGTTTTAAATTTCTAGGTAAAAAAAACTTTTAGTTGAATACGGAGATATGGTTGGATATTTTGAAGTTATACACACACACACACACACACACACATATTTCTTTGTTATTTCAAAATTTGATTTGAACGGAAAAAAAACCCGGGTGTTTGATTCTTAAGTTCTTGGTTAAATGTTATATGGACTCATGTAACCTATGCATTAGGTTAGGTTGGTTATGCATTTTACTACAATAAATTATTCTGTAATTTGAAATGGAATTTTCGACGATTTTGTACAGCCGAAAACTTCTAGATCAATATAGAAATTGAAAATAACTATTGTGAAAATGTAAGAAAATAAGTTTTAATAACTTATAAATTTGAAAGGATAGTAAGTTGAAACCAATTTTAATTTGTTAAATATTCTAGTTAAGTAAAATATATATACTCCTAGGATTTAAAGAGATATTATATGAATATGACTCCAATTAGAAAATGCTAATAAACTTAAGTTAACTTTTTATAGGATAATTTTTGTAAAAAAATAAATTAGTATAGAATAACCAATAAGAGTGATTTCTTAAGTTGTACTTAGGTTGTTTTGCTCGCATAGCTGTTTTCGTTCGAGATTCGAGCACATGACTTTCAGGTGACTCAGACCGACCCGAATAAGGATTTATCACTCGAACCTTGACGGCGAACACTTGATGAGAGCTCTTGATATGGAACCAAAGTTTTCTATCATAATATATAGCTATGCAAGGAGAATGAGGTTCCTATTCAAGGAGCCTGATTAGAGTCTGCACTAGAGAAGTCGGACGGGTGATACTAGTTCAGAAGAGAAGTTATGCATTTGAGTAACTGATCGAAATAGGTATTATGTATGGATGATCTTTGTTCATCATATGGTTTATGAATTTTTTAAGTATTTATGGGTTTTGTTTTCTAGGTTGGACGAGGATGAAATTTCGAGGATGAAATTCGTTTATGGGGGAAAAATGTAACGACCCGGAATTTTATCGGCTTAATTTGGGAATATTGAATTCATTTCAAATACTAAAATAATGGATTTAAAATTGGAATTTTAAAATTCATAGTTAATAATATAATTTTTTTTTAAATTCCATTTACATAAATAAATAGTTCGATGAAAAAATGAAAACTTGACCTTCAATTGTTTTTCAAATTTTGACCTTTTATCAAACTACAAAATGGTGAAAGGTTGTAATATCATTAATTGTGTTTTTAACAATGTTTAAAATGTTTAAAGAAAAACACTTTTATTTTAAGTATAAATAAGTAAGATCATTATAACAAGATTATAAAATATATTTAAATTTCCAAAATTTGAAATAATGGATTGAAAAGAAAAGGATTCCTTGAGTATATGAATGAACAAAAAGTACATAGTTTAGGCTATTATCCAACATATTAACAAATGCATAAACTATTACCCAACATGTAACAAATGCTTAGTATGATGGATTTTATGGCTAAGTTGACAATTTGATTCAAGGGCATTTTCAGTTTTAGCCTCTTTAGTTTATTATTATTTTATTTAATTATTTGTCTATCAAATTATTTCTTTTACTTTATTATATATACATGTGTATGCTTCCTTCTTCTTTTTGGAATTTCACTTTTCTTCTTTACATTCGTTTTCTTCTTCTTAAAGTTATCTTTATAACTTCTTTATAAAATGAAGAGTAAACAAGAAAAAATGAAGAAAAAAAACAATGATTTATAAAACAAAAACAAAGTCTGTAAAACTAAAAGCAATGGCAGTGAGGTTTCAAAAATCAAAATAAAATCCGTACTCCTCTAAAAAAATTAAAAGCTTGTTCCTTTGTGATTATATAATAAAGATCGCCACTTGGCTTTGAATTGGAGTTGTTCGAACTTAGTTTGGGGATAGTTGGAATGCCATGGCCGAAAGTCAATAAAGCATGGAAGCTAGGGTTTGGTGTTTTGGGGAACGCAGCCGTCGATTGGCCGATTAGAGGGTATAGGTGGGTTTTAGAGGAAAAATGAGGTGGGGCCGTGGAATGGTGAAGCTCGATGGGTTTTGGGTGATCGCATCATTGCCTAGGCAGAAAGTTCTGATCTAGGGCAGGTTTAACTTGAGAGGTGCAGACATGTCAGGGTGGAGTTCATATCGAAAACTAAGGGGAGTGGAGCACTTTGGAGCCGAATCTGTTCGGTGGGTATGGTGGGAGCTTGCATGCACGCCGTGCACATTCATGAAGTATCAATAATCTGAATCAAAGGGGCTAAGTAGAAGAGGGAGATAGGAGATTGAGGCGGATGGGTTTGCAAGTGATGGGCCAAGCTCACTAACCTTTGGGTGAGAAAATATTTAAGTTTATTTGAATTTAATTAATATATGTGTTGATTTTTAGAATCATGATAACTTGCTCATTTAAAATCCAACTAACACATGGAATTTTGCATTGTACTCGAATTGATAAATACAATGTGATAGTGTAGCTAATTAAAAGTTTGGGTGAAATATAAAATATGACATATTGAAATGAACAGAAATTTAATGACGTTATCCAGATTAGTAACATCGTTAGAGTATTATGCCTTAAATAATGATATTTATTTAGCCAAATAAAACACCGTTAAGTTAAATTGGATTGGAAGGATATTATGGACATCTATTGGGAAAAATAAATTACCGTTCAGCGCTTGCTAAGTAAATTGTTAATTTGTGTAATAAATTCAAATGTGGATTGATTAATATGGATTAACTGGTAAATTAACTATTGATTGTTAATTATTGAATGCCATAAACTTGGCAGCCAAACCATATTGAATATGACACAGACATATGAACCCCTTTGCGATATGAAAATAAATGGTAGCTTGTTTAAGTACCATTGCGATCGCTAAGCCTCGAAAAGTATATATTTTGGATATAGTGTTTGGAGTTTAGAAACCCCTATCGATCACATTACTATTTTATTAATGGTATTTTAGTGTTATTATATTCAATAAAGAGTGTTTTTAAGTTTATTAGAATATTTTAACTAATGAGGTTTAAGTTAATTAATTATATTATTAGTGTTGTTTAAAGTTATTTATTTATTTAAGGTGTTTTAATGATTAATTATTTATTCTGCTAAAGGTATTTTAGTTGGTTAATTATTTTAATAAAAAGGTTTAAGGTTGATTAATTACATTAATTAAAGTGTTTTAAGTTAATTAATTAATTTATGCGGTTTAAGTTGATTATTTTGATTTATGAGGTTAAAGCAAATAAATTAATTGTTTACGAATGGTGTTTAAATAATTAATTAACGGTATTAAAAGATAATTAATCATTGAAACCAATGATGATAAGCTAACTAAATGACTTAATTAACTTTATCTAAGTTAATAAAGTGATTTATTAAAAGAGTTTATAAATAATATTTTATAAATAAAAGGAGATGGTTATAATTGATATTTTATAAATAAAGGAAATATTTTATATAGTACATTTATAAATAAAATGGAAAGATTTATAAATGATATTTTATAATAAAGGAAATGGAGTTTAAACGCTATTTAATTTGTGATGATGCAAAATTTCTAGATATTTGAAATTGGATATTTAATTGATATAAATATTTAAAAGCTAGTTTCTAACTTGAATTTAAAATATCATTATTTATTGAATAATTTAAATATTAAATAAATAACTGGAAATTGGGAAAATGGTTGAATCTGAAATTTCAGGCTTGTTAAAAATAAATTAAAAGCTTATTAAATTTATAATAGTGATACTAGAGATAACAGATGTGTTAAAACTGAATTTGAAAGTAATTTGTTCAGTATTAAAAATATATTGTTTAAATTGATATTTGAAAGTAGCCCTCCGAGACACATCCTCGGAATTCGATGAAACTAGTTCCGTTGGATCCATAATAGTGTATTATTATCGTATTTCAATTTTCATAGTGTTTGGAGTGATAATTTGGCCATACGGTAGATAAACACGCTGAAGTCTGTATCGAAAATTTAATATTTTAACTAGGTCTAAAAAGCTATCTTCTCCATATGATCGAATGAGGACTCGAAATCTTTTTCATTGCGTTCGGAATAGGGGCTTAATATTATAAACACCTAGCAGCACGCCTCGATTGGAAATCAAGATTTTGAACTGTGAAATTGAGACGATTTGAATTTAAATTTGAATAAATAATATTATTTCGTTAAAATATTGTGGCAAGCTTTTTTTAACACGTGTTGGAATTAGATGCGTGTGTCTTTCCTGATGAGCACATGCGTCTTCTCTTTAGACTTGAAAACCAACACAATAAAAAGGAAAAAAAACTCGAAAGAGAAAACTATCTCGTTCTTTTTATTTCAGCCAAGTCCCCTACTCTATCTCAAATCAATTTATGGCACTGTAAAAATAAAAATAAAATCGCGATTATTTTCTTTTCTAGGCCGATAGCAGTTCGTTCAAATCAATTCAACCAGCCTAGAAATCAAATCGAGTCTTTCGATTCTAAATCGAACCGGTTCGATTTCATATAGGAAGCTTGTTAAGCCGATTTCGTTTTCGAGTAAGGACGAGCATGCAAACGGGAGAACCTCGCGATGATGAGCAGCATCACGAAATGGAGGCCTGATCGTCGAGAGGAGGCGTCGCGTTCTGTGTTGTAAGGGCATGCGAGTGGTGGCAGTGAGGATCGACGGATTGGCGATGGAGGTCTGGGTTCGGTTTAGCAGCGAGGTAGATATTATTTTTTTAGATTAATATATATATATTCGTATAGATAAAAATATATTACAGTATGGCATAGTATAAGTTCGGTTTTATTTTATAGGTTAGAGGGAAGTTTATTTTATTAAAATTTTATGAATACATATATTTGTATTTTAAGTTTAAACAAGAAACACATATTTATAGGAGACAGTAAAAACCAAGTATGTGTATATGTATAAGGTTTGGTAAGATATAGGAATTCCAAAAATGTTGAAAACTCTATATGAAAATTTAGATTTTTTAAACCTATACTGATTATTTTAATATACATATATAAGTTAGTTTCAAAGGAAAAATAAATATGCATATATATATATATATATATATATATTAATTTACTAGTTATTTTAACGGAATGGATTTAGTGATAAATCGGTTCAATTAACTAATTTAATTATTTTAAAAAGATTTTTAAAAGGGGAAATTAGTTTGAAATTTAATTATTTGTTTAAAACAAAATCATTAGTAAAATTTAGATTTATTAGCTTAAATTAAATTTCTTAAACGAAAGTTAATTGATCAATTAGTTCAAATATTAATAAAACGTCTAAAGTTTATACAAGGTCTGAATCCTGATGGAAACAAGCTGGTTTGGAGTGGTTTGCAAATTTAAAAGCAAAGGTGAGTTAATCTCACTCATTTGGAATACCTGTTAAATTTAAATAGATAAATTTAAATATTGGTTGAATGACTGAATTGATTGGATATGGTATATTATATAGAAGTATATAATATATATTGGAGTGATTGATTTCCTGCATTATATAGTGGATGAGACCTTATGCGCCGCGCAATAACCGATGAGATAATATGACCCTATATACCGCGATATTCCACCCCGAAGTGGAATTGATATTATTATATTGTGCTAATATCTATGGATGCAGGAAAAAAAACAGGTTGGAGGGATCCAACTGCATTCCTCAAAACGTTTGAATTTATTTTATATATTCAGCGATATGATTATGTGATGATCTATGATGAATTATATTGATCATACTGGGAATTGGAATTATTGAATATTCTGGCTTGGTTAAATATTTATATTAGAATTTTGAGAATCGAAATATATATATATATATATATATATATATATATATATTTTGGATTTTTTTAAAGTAAATACAAAGGTAATTTTAAATAAAATAATTATAAGGAATTTGGAAAATTAAAATGATTTGGAAGAATAAAAGTTGATTTTTAATTGTAACAAATAAATCCATAGTATGGGAAAAGATATATTTTGAATAAATGAATTTGAGTGATAATATTTAAAAGAATAAAGAATTTATTTTTAAAATTCAAGGTTTAAATTTGTTTGGAAAAGATAAAGAAGAAATTTGGAAAGTATGAAATTTGTATTTTTAGTTTAAACAAGATTTTAAATCAGGATAAAGAAGTTAAATCTAACGTTATGAGTATCGAAATAAATTTGGATAAGAAAAGAAATTTATTTTAAATGGAGTTAATTTTGAAAAATCAATTTAAAGATTGGTTTATTGATTGAAACTGTGTTTTAAAGAAAGATGAGACTATGGGATTTATAAACTGGGTTTATAAGGTGAAACAAGAAATCCGTGGATATTTGGAAGTACAAATTCACGATGGGAATTTATAAAGGAATGGGAAGTTTGTTTTAAAATAAATAGTGGTTTATTTTTAAAGTTATGGAAATGGGAAGTGTATTCCCCTGGAAAGCCAAGTGTGTTTTAAAAGAGACTTTTATGTATAAGCTAAAGGCTTTAAAAATTTGTTTCAAGGAAATGTTTTAGAAAATTTATTATTTATAAATGTTTTAAATTTTAAAGTAAATATTTTTCAACTTTATTTTAGTATTAATTATTTAAAGGTTAATTGGTATTATGTTTTAAAAGGATAATTATTAATATTATATTTTATAAAGTAATTTTATTTTAAAGATAGTTTGGGTAAAGTTTATTTGAAAACTTGTATAGAATTTTGTAACTCTGATTTTAAATGTATTTTGGCTTAACTTTTATTTTAAAATTAGTTTTATATTTTATAAAGTAGTTTTATTTTAAATATTTTTAAAAATATATATTTTGGATGAAGTGTTTAAGTAGTTTAATTTAAATGTTTTAAAGTATAATTTAGAATAAAGTTATTTAAATTATTTTAAAACCTAAAGTATTTGGACTTGGTTGTTTTCAGTGGAAGTAAATAAATATTTGGTAAATTTATTTCGTGAGAGAAGGGTGGTTTGAAACTGTTTTCAAGGGGTTGAAAAGTGGAAATATATCTTGCGAAGATATTTTGAGGTTAATAAATAATTTGAGAAATTATTAATGTCTGATGCATTGCTTGTGAATGTTATTTGATAGTTAAATAACCGACTATCAATATTGGCCAATGCGCTGACCATTTCGAAGAGACCGGGATCAGGATTTATTTGCCAAAAACAACTTTGATCCGATTTGAACGTTTTCATGAGGAAGACAAGAGCCGGGAGTCAAAGATGGAGCAGTGAAGTGCAAGGGTTAATCGCTACTAATCTTGAGGGTGGTTCTGAAATGGATGTAGTAGGAGTAGTGCCTTCAGTTCCGTTCGAACCTGGAATGGACTTGTATGGACGAATGCTTTCAGAACATCGTCAGGAGGACGATGAGCATTCTAAGTGATTGTGTGCTAAAAAGGTAATGCATAACCTCGAGCCTCATCAACCGGGAATGGCTAAAATAGGAGAGGTGCACACAAGGCTAAGTGGCTAGCAACAAATTAGGGTAAGGTCACCCCTGTCTAGATGTCCCTTTTTTATATTCGGCTGTGTGGCGGTTGCTGATCCCAACTGCAGGGTGAACTTATTCGGACTATCCAGTAAGGGGTAGCTCCGGTCTTATGTTGCAGGGGATTGGGATGGATCCTTGGTATGGTGATCTAGACCACGTACTGTGACGGGCGGTACCCCAGTATCCCTTCCATTGATGGAAATCCATTTTCCCTACGTGCCTTTACGGTTTTTGTTTGTAGAACCCACTTTGTGGCGAGTAGCTGGAATTTAATAATGTAACAATTTCAGCTATTTGAATAAGTATTTTTATATTGACACTATTATAATATCAGAGGATTTTATTAGAAATGTTTTGGTTATCGTAAGGTAAAAACCCGACATGTAATATTGTGGCATGGTCTTACAAGATACCATTGATTTCAAATGATTTTGAAAACTTTAATAACCCAATTGAGTGCGTTTTCTCACGTTGGTTTTCCAGACTGACTCGGGTGTTATTTAACTATAATGCTCGGGTCAGATCGAGTATTATAGAATATAGGATATGGTGATGTGGAGCTCGGGAGACGTGCTGGATGGTGAGACGTACTTCCGTACTTGACTATTATTCCGCTGTGTATTCAGTTTTGAGGACAAGTTTATATAATTGTCCAGCCTCTGGATATTGATTGTGTTCTTGAATTGAGTTGTACTCTAGGAAATGTGTATATATATGATGAAGCAGATTTTTGTATTTAAAATCGATGTTATATATCATATTTTATTCCACTGCATTTGTGAGATTCTGATATTGTTTTCTTTTTCTTCTTTTACCTTCTTCTTCTTTACCCCTAACGGTTCGGTTTTCCAGCATTCGATTGTTCGGCATTGCATATAGTGAACGTATTGATGTCGATTTTTCGAGCATCGAAAAATCGGGTCGTTACACTTGGTATCAGAGCGAGGTTAAGCGAGAACCTTGGCTCTGGCGGGGATTACTCAACAGTGTCCATAGTACTCTAGAATGAGTTTTAGAGTATTAATAGACATGAGCACGTATTTTTTAATGAATATAAAATCATTTTATATTGTGTTGATTTATCGGTTAAGTGTTTATGAATTCTGGTCGATATGTGGGATGCCATGTGATCGATATGGGTTTCTAAACTCTTAAACAAGATAAACCGACATAGTATTATTTTAAAAACAAAGGTATATGAAATAATTTTACCCCAAATTATTTTTATATATAAAAGAAATAATTTTCCGTAAATTATTATAAATATATTGGTTGCTTTGTTGGTAGGAGATGATAATATTAAATTATTATCATTGTTACGTGAAAGTTGAATAAAGGATTAAAATTTTAACCAAAGGTTAAGGAATAAATTTATATAACAAAATGAAATTTATAAATGTGAATTATAAATGAAATTTATAATTGGAAATGAAATAAAAATTCCAAAGTAATATTTGAATATGAATTGAAAGGATTTGAAATTTGAAAATTTGGAAAGTTTAAATTTCTTTGGGTTTGAAAATGATCTTCAAAGGTTTTGGAGGAATAATAGTGAAATATTGAAAAATATTTTGAATTGGATTTGAAATCTGATGAGATTTGGAATTTAAAAATATTTGAAGGGGTTTTAAAGATATAAAAGCATTGAACTCTTTTTAGTCACTGGAAAATAACTTCGGTGATGACTGTAGCATCATCAATGTTCATTTTCAAGTTTCCAAGAGAGGAATTGCTACCCGAATGATTTAATTTAGAGTTGTTTGCAAAAATGGGTTGGTTTTAAAAATTCAAGGAATAATTGGATATGCAATTGAATTATGGATTTCAAAAATAATTTTTGAAATATTGAAGTTTTGGTTTGGTAAAACCATTTTGATTTTAAAATACAAAGGAATATTGGATATTTTGGATTGGTGTTTGTTTGCGAAGAATGGGTTTGATTTTGAAAATTCAAAAGAATAGTTTGATTTAGATATATATGCCTTCAAAATTTATTTTGAAATATTTAATAATTGCTTAAACTCTGGAAGTTAATTTAAAATGTTTATGGAATTTAAATAAGTTGGAAACTTAAGGATGTTTAAAATTTTAAATGGAAATGGTAGAATTTTAATGTAAGGAACTAAAGGAGTAAAAATTTAGAAATAATTCTTTTAGTGAGATTTGAAATTAAATTTGGAAATAAAGTGATAAATACAATTGTAAGTTAAAATTGATTGAAAATGGATTAAGCCAGTGAAGAAAACCAATTAGATGAAATAAATTAGGAAATCAGTTAATAAATGTAATTAAATTTGGGAAAAACTTATAGAAGTTTGAAATTTAAATTGAAGGGGAGTGTATTAAGTAAAGTTAAATAAAAGTGAATTTAAAGAAAGTCTAAGGAAACTAAGAGAAATAGTTACTTAAATAAAACTGTGGATAGACAAATGAATTTGCAATTGTAGGTAATTAGAATTGGAAGCTGAATATTGGGAATTAATTTGAACTGTGTGTAATGGAAGTTAGTCAAGATTTGACTAAACAAAATAAAGAACTGGAATAAAATTAGTGAGTAAACTAATTGATTCAGGAGGGTAAGCAGATGATTTGAAATTGTATGTTGGGATGATAATTAATTTAAAATGTGTAGAATAAATGGAAGTTATAAAATTAATTCGAAGTGAACTAAAATTTTAGAAGTTTGGAAATAAGAAATTGTATGAGATTTGGAATAAATTAGTAGGTGGAACAGATTTAAAATAGTGATATGAACCAGTTGTGAATGGAAGATAGTTGATAAAATTCAATATTCAGAGTTTGAAGATGAATTGAATTCAAGTGGAATTGAAAATGAAATAAAAGATGAAAATTGGGAAAAAGTATTTAGATTTGAAATTAATTAGTAAATTGATGCAAATTGAATCTATATGGAAGTGGAATCCAATTTGATCAAACGTAGATAAAAAAACCAAGTGGTAAAGTGAAAGTAATAATATAAGAGTATATGAAGTGCTTACATTAAACTTAAGAAAAGTTAAGGGTGAAAGTTCTTAAGTAAATTTGGTATTGGAAATATGCTAAGTTAATATTTAAATGAAGGTAATAAGGGTGTGTGAAAGGATAATTGTGAATAAGTGAATGGAAATTAAAATAATTGTGAATAAAAGAGAATTGATATAGCTAAAAATCAATTGGGGCAAAAATACGTAGGATGCACGTATATTATTTTATTCGCATAGCGGTTTGACCAGATTCGAGCACAGAATTTCGAGGTAGTTATATCGATCCGAGTTGGAATTTTTCACTCGATTTTCGACGGCGAACCCTGGATATGGATTTTTGATTGATTCTGTAAATTCTCTATCATAGTTTATGGCTATGCAAGGAGAATGACGGTTTTTGATCAAGAAACCAGATCTGAGTCTGCAATACGAAGTCGGGTGGACGATACTAGTCGAAAGTGAAATTGTGTGATCGAGTGAGCGATCGGATTGGGTATTGCATGCGGATGATATATGTGCATCGTACGGATGTGAATGATATAGATATGAAAACTTCTGTAAAGAAATGTATAAAATGATTTTGAAAGCTATGATTGGATATTATTGCTAAATAGTATACAGGTGTTTTAAAAGCAAAATGGGAATTGGGATTTTTGAATTTAGAAGATAAATAGAATTGCTCGACAAAAGGTATGTGTTTAAATTTCTGTATGAAATTTGATGATTTTCTGGTCTAGCCACTTGGCCTTTTGTTTTCTTTTTGAATACTGGAGGCTCGTAGAGGCATCTTGTAGTTATATCGAGCTAGCCATGCAAAGGAGACGCAGGCGAAAATTTTTGGAAATTTAGATAGTTAGGAAAATTTTGAGAAAGTTTTGATAATTTAAATTTGTATTTATATTTAAATTTGAATATTGTAGTAAATAATGCTGTTGGAAACCATGGAAGGTTCTGGAAATTTGATTGAAGTAATAGTGGGTCTTTAATAAAAAGATACGTTATGGCAAGTTGATAAAACTGTTTGGTTTTGGAAAAATAGTAATGGGTATTGGATCATTCTTCTTAACAAGTAATTTTGGGGATGAAATTCTTTAAGGGGGAGGAATGTGACGACCCATAATTTCTAGATATTTGAAATTGGATATTTAATCGATTGTAAATATTTAAAAGTTAGTTTCTAACTTGAATTTCAAATATCATTATTTATTGAATAATTTAAATATTGAATAAATAACTGGAAAATGGGAAAATGGTTGAATCTGGAATTTCAGGCTTGTTAAAAATAAATTGAAAGCTTATAAAATTTATAATAGTGATACTAGAGATAATAGATGTGTTAAAACTAAATTTGAAAGTAATTTGCTCAGTTTTAAAAATATATTGTTTAAATTGATATTTGAAAATAGCTTTCGGAGACACAGTCTCGAAATTCGACGAAACTAGTTCCGTTGGATCCGTAATAGTGTATTATTATCATATTTCAATTTTTGTAGTGTTTGGAGTGATCGTTTGGTCGTACGGTTGATAAACGCGCTGAAGTCTATATCGAAAATTTAATATTTTAACTAGGTCTAAAAATCTATCTTCTCTATACGATCGAAATAGGACTCGAAACTTTTTTCATTGCGTTCGGAATTGGGGTTTAACATTATAAACGTCTAGCGGCATGCCTCGATTGGAGATCGAGATTTTGGGTTGCGAAATAGAGATGATTTGAATTTAAATTTGAATAAATAATATTATTTCATTAAAATATTATGGCAAGCTTTTGTTAACACGCGTTGGAATTTGATGCATGTTTCTTTCCTGATGAGTACACGCGTCTTCTCTTTAGACTTGAAAACCGACACAATAAAAAGAAAAATAAAAAGGAAAAAAAAGCTCGAAAGAAAAAATTGTCTCGTTCTTTTTCTTTCAGTCGAGTCTCCTACTTTATCTCAAATCAATTTATGGCCGTTGTAAAAATAAAAATAAAATCGTGATTATTTTCTTTTCTAGGCCAATAGCAGTTCCTTCAAATCAATTCAACCGGCCTCGAAATCAAATTGAGTCCTTTGATTCTAAATCGAACCAGTTCGATTTCATATAGGAAGCTAGTTGAGCCGATTTTGTTTCCGAGTAAGGGCGAGCACGCGAAGAGGAGAATCTCGCGATAATGAGCGGCATCACGAGATGGAGGCCTGATCGTCGAGTGGAGGCATCGCTATAGACACTATGCTGTAAGTGGCATGCGAGTGGTGGCAGTGAGGATCGGCGGCTTGGCAATGGAGGTCTGGGTTCAGTTTAGCAGCGAGGTAGATATTTTTTTCAAATTAAAAAATATATTCGTATAGATAAAAAATATATTACAGTATGGCATAGTATAAATTCTTTTTTATTTTGTAGGTTAGAGGGAAGTATATTTTATTAAAATTTTATGAATACATATATTTGTATATAAAGTTTAAATAGGAAACATATATGTGTAGAAGACAGTAAAAAAAAATGTATATATATAAGGTTTGGTAAGATATAGGAATTCCAAAAATGTTGGAAACTTTATACGAAAATTTGGAATTTTTAAACCTATACAGATTATTTTAATATATATATATATAAGGTGGTTTCAAAGGAAAAATAAATATACAAATATATATATATTAATTTACTAGTTATTTTAACATAATGGATTTGGTGATAAATTGGTTCAATTAACTTATTTAATTATTTTTAAAAGATTTTTAAAAAGGGAAATTATTTTAGAATTTAATTATTTGTTTAAAACAAAATCATTAGTAAAATTTAACTTTATTAGCTTAAATTAAATTTCTTAAATGAAAGTTAATTGATCAATTAGTTCAAATATTAATAAAACATCTAATGTTTATACAAGGTCTGAATCCTGATGGAAACAAGCTGGTTTGGAGTGGATTGCAAATTAAAAAGCAAAGGTGAGTTAATCTCACTCATTTGGAATACCCATTAAATTTAAATAGATAAATTTAAATATTTGGTTGAATGACTGAATTGATGGTATATTGTATAGTAGTATATAATATGTATTGGAGTGATTTATTTCCCGCATTATATAGCGGATAAGACCCTATGCGCCGCATAATAGCCTATGAGATAATATGACTCTATATACCGTGATATTCCACGTCAAAATGGAATTGGTACTATTATATTGTGCTAACATCTATGGATGCAGCAAAAAAATAGGATGAAGGATCCAACTTGATTCCTCAAAACATTTGAATTTATTTTATATATTCAACGATATGATTAGGTGATGATCTGTGATGAATTATGTTGATCATATTGGAAATTGGAATTTATCGAATATTCTGGCATGGTTAAATATATATATTGGAATTTTGAGAATTGAAATATATATATATATATATATATATATATAAAGTTTGGATTTTTTTAAAGTAAATAAAAAGGTAATTTTAAATAAAATAATTATAAGGAATTTGTAAAATTAAAATGATTTGGAAGAATAGAAGTTGATTTTTAATTGTAACAAATAAATTCAAAGTATGGAAAAAGAGATATTTTGAATAAATGAATTTAAGTGATAATATTTAAAAGAGTAAAGAATTTATTTTTAAAATTCAAGGTTTAAATTTGTTTGGAAAAGATAAAGAAGAAATTTGGAAAGTATGAAATTTGTATTTTTAGTTTAAATAAGATTTTAAATCAGCATAAAGAAGTTAAATCTAAAATTAATGAGTTTTGAAATAAATTTGGATAAGAAAAGAAATTTATTTTAAATGGAGTTAATTTTAAAAATCAATTTGAGGACTGATTTAGTGATTGAAACTGTGTTTTAAAGAAAGATGAGACTATGAGATTTATAAACTGAGTTTATAAGGTGAAACAGGATATCAATGGATATTTGAAAGTATAAATTCACAATGGGAATTTATAAAGGAATGGGTAGTTTATTTTAAAAATAAATAGTGGTTTATTTTTAAAGGTATGGAAATAGGAAGTGTATTTCCCAGGAAAGCCAAGTGTATTTTAAAGGAGACTTTTATGTATAAGCTAAAGGCTTTAAAAATTTGTTTTAAGGAAATGTTCTAGAAAATTTATTATTTTTAGATGTTTTAAATTTTAAAGTAAATATTTTTCAAATTTATTTTAGTAGTAATTATTTAAAGGTTAATTGGTATTATGTTTTAAAAAGATAATTATTAATATTTATATTTTATAAAGTAATTTTATTTTAAAGATAGTTTGGGTAAAGTTTATTTGAAAACTTGTACAGAATTTTGTAACTCTTATTTTAAATTTAGTTTGGCTTAACTTTTATTTTAAAAATTATTTTTATATTTTATAAAGTAGTTTTATTTTAAATATTTTTAAAAGTATATATTTTGGATAAAGTGTTTAAGTAGTTTAATTTAAATGTTTTATAGTATAATTTAGAATAAAGTGATTTAAATTGTTTTAAAATCTAAAGTATTTGGACATGGTTGTTTTCAGTGGAAATAAATAAATATTTGGAAATTTTATTTTGTGAGAAAAGGGTGGGTTGAAACTGTTTTCAAAGGGTTGAAAGTGGAAATATATCTTGCAAAGATATTTTGGGGTCAATAAATAATTTGAGAAATTATTAATGTCCGATGGATTGCTTGTGAATTTTATTTGATAGTTAAACAACCGACTATCAATATTGGCCAATGCGTTGATCGTTTCGAAGAGACTGGGATCAGGATTTATTTCTCGAAAACCACTTCAATCCGGTTTGAACGTTTTCATGAGGAAGACAAGTGCTGGGAGTCGAAGATGGAGTAGTGAAGTGCAGGGGCTAATCGCTACTAATCCTGAGGGTGATTCCGAAATGGATGTAGTAGGAATAGTGCCTTCAGTTCTGTTCGAAGCTGGAATGGACTTGTATGGACGAATGCTTTCAGAACATCGTCAGGAGGACGATGAGTATTCTAAGTGATTGTGTGCTAAAAAGGTAACGCATAGCCTCGAGCCTCATCAACAAGGAATGGCTAAAACAGAGGAGGTGCACACAAGGCTATGTGTCTAGCAACCAATTAGGGTAAGGTCACACCTTGTCTAAATGTCCCTTTTTTATATTCGGTTGTGTGGCGGTTGTTGATCCCAACCGCGGGGTGAACTTATTTGGACTATCCAGTAAGGGGTAGCTCCAGTCCTGTGTAGCAGGGGATTAGGAGGGATCCTCGGTACGTTGATCTAGACCACGTACTATGATGGGCGGTACCCCAGTAGCCCTGTCATTGATGGAAATCCATTTTCCTTACGTGCCTTTATGGGTTTTGTTTGTAGAACCCACTTTGTGGCTAGTAGCTGGAATTCAATGATGTAACAATTTCGGCTATTTGAATAAGTATTTGTATATAGACACTATTATAATATCAGAGGATTTTATAAGAAATGTTTTGGTTACCGTTAGGTAAAAACCCGGCATGTAATATTGTGGCGTGGTCTTACGAGATACCTTTGATTTCAAATGATTTTGAAAACTTTAATAACCCAATTGAGTGTGTTTTCTCATGCTGGTTTTCCAGACTGACTCGGGTGTTATTAACTATAATGCTCGAGTCAGACTGAGTATTATAGTATGTAGGATATGGTGCTGTGGAGCTTAGGGGACCTGTTGGATGGCGAGACGTACTTCCCTACTTGATTATTATTCCACTGTGTATTCAGTTTTCAGGAAAAGTTTATATAATTATCCAGCCTCTGGATATTGACTGTATTGTTGAATTGTGTTGTACTTTGGGAAATGTATATATATATGATGAAACAGATTTTTGTATTTAAAATCGATGTTATATATCATATTTTATTCCGCTGCGTTTGTGAGATTCTGATGTTGTTTACTTTTTCTTCTTCTACCTTCTTCTTCTTTTACCCCTAATGGTTCAATTTTCCGACATTCGATTGTTCGACATTTGATACAGCGAACGTAGTGATGTCGATTTTTCGGGCGTCGAAAAATCGGGTCTATAACGATCCCGAATTTTAATTAATTTTAAATTGATAATTTATTTTAATTTTGAATAAAAAATTATGAAATTAATTTGGTAATTGATATTTAATATCAGTTAAACTATGAGTTTCTGGAAGAATGTATTTAAGTTTAATTTGAATTGGGATTTACAAATATTATAAAGTAAAAATATAAATACAATGTAAATACAAGACGATGAGTATTACGTTGAAAAATTAAAATTTAAGTTAGAAATAGAAATTAAAATAGATATATGAGATAAATATAAAAAAAGTAAATGATACAAAGAAGAAATAATATCTACAAAGCAAATAAAAACAAATCAATAAGATATTGAAGTTAGAAACAAAATGAAGTCTTTAAAATAAAATAAACTATAACAACAATAACCATGATAACTTTATATATGTACACTTAAAACAATACCAAGGCAAATGAAAATATTTAATAAACTATAAAACATCTTCAAAGACATAAGCAAACAAAACAAAGCTGCAGCCACCAAATAAAATAAAGAAATACATTCAAATATTAACAAATAACAATAACAACTTTATATTTATATAACATAATCAAAAGCAAGCTAGCCAAGTAGAATATGTATGCAGCCTGTAAATAGATATGCAGACAAGTCTATCAACTAAGAGTAAAATAATAGAGTTGTATACAAATATATATATAAGTATGTACACTTGAAAACAATACTAAAAATATTTCAGTACAAACAAATAAAAAAAGTACAAGCTTATAAAATAAAACAAGACACATGCATTTAATACCCATCTTCTCTTTGCACAAACAAATCATCTCAGCCACCAACAAGTGATCTACAGCCACCCAAATAAACTGCATAGTAAACCAGTACAAACAAACAAAACAAAAAAATAAGGTAAACAAAACAAAAATACATACAAGTATGTAGCTTGCAAAAGAAAAGAAAGAAACAAAACAAAACATATATAACTCAGCCGAGTTATTCAAATGCAAGGAGAAAAAAGTAGGTAAGGTTGAAAAACATAAGGTACTCAAGCATTTAATGCAAGCATACCAGCCATGCCTATTATACTAAAATATATAATCAACCTGTACACATCTCCTTTATATCAGCCTTCTCCTCTCATTTTAGTTCAGCATCATCACTGAGTAAAATCTAAAATGAACATCATTTCAAAACTTAAACAAAATTCAAACAAACAAACAACTTAAATCAATTCAACCTGAAGACGTAAAAGCTTCAGCAAGCAAAGAACTCAGGCCTGTACAACATTATCAAGCTCTGTTCTTTCTTCTAAAAGCAAGGTGAGTAACTTGTGTTTTTAAAATTTAAAAGTTGAATTGATTGCATATATGTTTTTGTTGCTATATGTATAAGGATCCTCTGGATATATTTGGAAACTGGAAAAAAAATTGTGTATAGGTTATTGTTATACATGTGTTCTGTTCTAAGATTTTCAGGTATTAGACTTTGATTCAAAAATCATTTTCACTTGATATACTTGCTGTTTGAGTTTAGTGTTAAGACAAAAATTGTTGATTATAGTATAAACCAAAGATTAAAAATTTATTGAGTTTAAACAACTTAGTGTTCTTTTTGGAAAACAATATAATCCGAGCCAATTCTAAATAAATCAAAAATTCGAACTTCATAATTACGAATTCAGGTGTATAAATGGAATTCTTATACATCAATATGATTTTTAAAGCATGAATTATAATTTTTAGATAGTGAGGGAAAGAGCAGTTTATTTTTGTTGGAAAATGTGATTTCGATCAATTTTCGGTGAACCATCGATTCGTGGAGCTTGGGGTTTTGTCTGGAGGTGGTGGAGTCCATGGCGCTGCTAGGAAAAATACTCGGAGTGGTCACCGATGATTGGGGAAGAGGCGGTGGCAAGTTTCAGTCCCTAAACCTAGTTTTGCTGTAGTTTTGTTTTTTTGATTCGTTCGTCGGCTAGGATCGACCGAGTGCTACGAGATTTAGAGGGTTGGTGTAGCGAGTATTAGGGAGTAGATGACTGGAGTTTTAGGCGAAACGGTGGGAGGAGCTCGGAGAACGTGACGTTGACAGGTTTGGGGGTGTTGAGGCTAGCGTGTTTCCAGGTTTTGATTTATACTCGAATTCGAGTTCGAGTCGAACAGGAGAGGTTTGGATGGTCGTTGTCAGATTGGGGGATGATGGTCGACTTGTTGATGACATCGACGATGACCGGAGTTGGCCAGAGGGGCTGTACACGTGCACCGTGCAATTGTTTTGGAGGTCTGGAAAATTTGGGTAGTGGGGAAGAAGCTGGGTAAACTCTCGTGTGTTGACTCGAAGCTTTACTCGAGATTCTGTGGGTTGGACTTTAAGCAAGAAGGGTAGTGGCTCGAGTAGATTGTTGTTCAGGTTTAAAACAGGAAACTTGTTCTGTTTTGATTTGAAATTTTAAAATTAAATTTCAAATTATATAATAAAGCTTAAAAATGAACTTAAAATCAAAGTTTAACTATAAACTCCAGTTTAGTTTGAAACTTAAGTTAGGGATAAGTAAAGTTTTTAAAATTTAAACTTTTTTAAATAACTTTAAAGTATTTAAAGGATTAAAAAGAATTTGAATTTAAATTGAAAGTTGAAATTGTAAGAAAGAATTTAAATCAAAAATTTTGAAACCTGGACTTAAGTTTAAATCTGAAATCGAGATTTTGAAATAAAATGAGTTTTATAAATTTAAATGTTTAAATAAGTTTAGAATGTTGTAAGTATATTTTAATACGTGAACCTAAGAGGAATTTGATTTCAAACTCTTTTAACATTCTTTTATGACTTAATTTAAAGGTTTTAAAAGTTAGTTAAAAAAAATTGATTTAAAGATCAATTGGTATTCACTTTAAAGCTTGAAATTTAAGATGAAATTCTAAAAGTAAATTTGAAATAAATGGTTTCAAATATATATTGTGAGTGCTAATTAAATCATTAATAAAAGTGAGTTTTATCTTAAAGATAAAAAAAATTAATGACTTATAATTCATTAAAATTATTAAGGTAATTAAGGGGGATAATTAATTAATTCAGTTAGATTACGATTTGGAATTAATTAATCAAATAAATAATAATAATTATTTTAATGATAATAAATTAAGAGTTGATTAATTTATTTATGAATTAATTAAGGATTAAATGACTAATTGATTGGTAATTGAGAATTACTTAAGGAATTAGTGATAATTTAATGGTAATTAAGTTTATAAATCAATAATTAAGTCTTATTAATTAAGAGGATTGATTAATCAATTTATATCAAATGATTCATAATTAATAAATCGAAATTGGATAATTAATTCATAAGTAATTAATTTAATTGGAAATAAATTTAATTAATTAGGATTAAACCATTAATCCTACTTATAAATGTCTATTGAATGTTTGACCTTACTTATGAATGATGGTATTGTGTAAGATGCATTGAATTGATTGTCCTATCTTGTCTACGATATTTTATTCTGTGGATCATGCTGTGTAAAATGTATTCATTTGTATATTATCTATGAATCTGTGAATGGACGATAAGCGTTATAGTTTATATCGCTTATCAACTATATTTCTGTGTTTGGTCTGTGGTGATTGAATGTTGTTGCACTATTGTGTGTTAAACCCCTGGACCACACTTATACACACACCAATATGGATTTCACGAGGAAATCGATTAAGTCGCAGATTTTTTTTGAAATAGTTTTAAATTTGAATATTTGAATTCAAATGTTTTGGAAATGGATTGGGTATAAAGTAAAAACTTTTGAAATGGAATTTCAAAGATGAAGTTTATTTTTAATAACTTGACTGAATTTTGTAATTTAAATATTTTGATTTAAATTTGAATTCAATATTTGAAATTGAATTCTATGATCTGGAAACTAGGGACTGAAGATGTTATACCAGTTTATATGGGTTAAACTATTTTAAGGGTATTGATTTGGAAATTTGAATTTAAATTCAAAGGCTTTAACTCGTGTAAATAAAATTTGATCTTTCTGAAACAAAAACTATTTGTTTTCAAATAGTAAAAGCTTTCATATAGGAAGTGAACTTCCAGATTGTGTTAAAAAGGATTTCAAGTTAAAAATGAAAATGATTTCCCAAGTTATCGAAACTGTTTGAAAGCTATAAGATAAAATCTTGATTTAAAGATTTAAATGAATTAATCCAATTGAGATGGAATTGTTTTGAAATCCAAGAATGAATCTTTGTGAAAATGGGTGAACTTAGTGAAATCAATCTTTTGTTTAAAATATTTGAAAATGGTAATTTGTTTAAACCATTTGAAAGAAAGTTTTGAATTATTAAGTTGTGACTTAATTGGAAATCCCATATCCATATGTTTTAAATATTGCGCTCACTATTCGGTTTAGCTGGGAAAGGACCTTTGGGTCGTATAACCCATTCCGAATATATGATACGTCGTTATGGATAGCATTTGAAGACCGGTGGTGAAGACCAGGTATTTGCGAGAATGATAGGATGACCTATCGATTGTCTCTGCACTGAGTTGCTCCAGTATAGAGATTCCCTAAGTGACGGGAAGTTCGATCGGGATTGTGAATACCCGGATTGCAAGGACTTCTTTGGAAGTGCCTTCGGTTCTGTTCGAACCCGGAACAGACTTGTATGGTTACGTGTCTGACATTACATTTTGAGATATAAAGCAGATTTCTTTCAAATACATTTCTGTTGGTGGCGGAGAATTTATTCTCTTAGCTTAACACCCTTCTCTGAGACGTACGCACTTAGAGGTTATGTAGTTGATGGTTATCAGCGATATATTCCCAATTTGGTAATGTGACATGCTGAGTGTTGCTGTGAAATGATCATTGTTTGATCATTTGTGATATGATCATTTGTATTATCATTTATCTTTGTGATCATTGCTTTGATCATTTGTTGACCCAAAACATAGCTTTGTACCAAAGCGTGGCTTTGTGGACGAGACTTCGTCAGACCTCACTCCCCGGAAATGGTCAAAACAGGAAGGATGCGGTAAGGTTATTAGGGGTAGCGCCCTTTAGGGTATGTCATTTCCTTCTGGAAAGGGTGGTATCATGGTATGGAGCCCAGATACTTACTCATGTTGATACACTATATTTATTACTGTGTGGTGTTGTTGGAATCGAGCGCTCGGATAAAGGTCCAAAGGGACCGGGGAATGGCATAGTCGTGTAGTAGTTACCTAGTGACAAAGGTAACCCAGCCTTGTGTTGGCAGAGAGCTGGTTAAGTTCTCGGGACGTCCCGCCAGAGGCGATCCCATGTGGCAGAAGGAAGTTCCTTTGCCTGACCATTTGTTGGAAATCCAATTCCCAATACGAAACCCCGTACGGTTTTAGTTGTAGAACCTGCCATTTACTTATGGTGGTCACCACTGTTTAGATGATAGCTATAGTAGGCATACGATAATGGTCGTATGTTGGCTAAGATTTATATTCTACTTTCAAAATGTTTTCTCCACTTTGCACTTATAGTAATAATATCAAAGGAATTCGCGTGTCAAGCATATTTGACTATCATAAGGAGAAATCTCCTCCGATTCTGCGTTTGCATTGTGTGTGTGTGTGCGGGAGGCCTTATGGTAGTCTCATTTCTAAAAGCATTGCGAATCTAATTTAAAATATTTCTTTGTTTGTTTTTAAAGATAAACTGTTTTTGTTGCTCACACCAGTCCCATGACTGATCCGGAGTTTATTGTTTCTTTCCTAAACTCTGGGTGCTCAAATTTTTTCCACACGAGCAATCTAGAGTTGGGTTTTTCAGATAGTTAGGTTCAGTGAATTATCTGGAGCTAGTTCAGTCTTTGGATGTGGACGAGAATTGCTTGTCTTTGCGTGTCGTGATGTTGGATCGAGCTGCTGCTTCTGGAGTTCTCTTTTGAAGACTATCTTAGAGTTATATTGTTCCGCTGCTAGATGTTATCTATTTTCCTTTTTCCGCTGCTATTTCTTGTATCATATCTCTGATGTATATTGATATTCATTGTATCAGATATTGTATCAAAGATGTATATCAATGTATTATTCTATTTTTCCGCTGTGTTGTTTACTTAATGTTGCTATAAGCTCCGGCGAATCGTATTTGAACGATCGAATCTATGGCATTCGAGTACGATATGAAGTATGGATGTCGATTTTCGAGTGGGCAAAATTCGACTCATTACAGGGTCATTACATAATTATAAACAAGTTAAATGTTATGGTTCATATAGCGTCGGTCGCCAATGATGCAGTTTTGAAACTCTCTGATTTTTTTTTTGCATTGGAAGCTTATCTATCTTAAACATTTGGTAACTATTTTCAAGTACGATTTAGAAAATTTATAAAATCAATTATAGAAGGGTTTGGAATTACTAATATATTTTAATAATAATTTATTAACTGGTTTAAAGAAATATTTTGAAATAGAAAAGGCTAAGTATTTGGGTTTATAATAAACAATGTTTTTAAATAACATTTGTTTTGACCAATCTGATATGTTTTAGAAAATATGATATCTTCTTTAGTTTTGTGAATACACTTTTTCTATTGAGATAACATTTTCTAAGTATTGGAAATATAGTGTTTCATGAATATACTTATTCAATTGAAATAAGTATAAGGAAATGTTTTCCAAGTATCTATAAGTGTTTTAATTAATAAAATATTAATTAAAGAGATTTAGTGGTTATTATGGGCTTAAGCGAGTTGGTTTCCTATGAAATTAATTCTATGATTTTTGATGTTAATTTGACAGTTAAATAACCGACTATCAAATCTAGACCAAAATATAACTCCAGAAACATCTAGGAGAAAACACATGAGTTATATGGCACAATCATCTTCAACGATGCGGTACTATGCGTATAAATCTCATTTTGTTCTCCTAGGGCAAATGATAGGGAGATCCAACAACTTGAACGGTGAGGGTTGATCCCTGCTCCTATGTATTGTTTGATTATTTCCAAAAGAACTAGGATTGAGTTTATCAAAAATTATCATTGTTCGGAGAGACCAGGATCAGATATATTATCTGAAACCCACTTCGAACCAACATATGTGTTCGAACTGAAGAAATCCTAAAGTTGATTCAAGACAAAGCTTTTGAAGTGTAAGGGCTACTTACTACTAACCCTAAGGGTGATGCTAAAATGGATGTAGTAGAGGTAGTGCCTTTGGTTTCGTTCAGACCCAAAACGAACTTGTATGGATTAATGTTGCATTACATTTCTACTTGGAGTGTTGTGTTAGCATTCCAAGATGGCTTTCTATAAAAGGTAATTGTAGTCTCAAGCCTCATTAACCGGAAAATGACTAAAGCGGGGACATGCGGTAGGGCTAAGTGCGTCGCTCCTATTATGGTATGATCATCGACTTATCTAGAGTCAATATCTATGTATACTCCGGGGCCCATTATGCTTGTTTGTCAACTAATGGGTGATCATATTTAGGGCCATCCAGTATGGGGTAGGGCTGGTCCTGAGTAGTTGAGGTACAACATGTATACATTTTATCTAGTGGTGTACGGATTCGGTGGGTAGACCCTTACCCTTTCATAGTTGGAATCCATTTTCCAATACAAGCCTTCGAACTTGATTGTATACCTATTATGTTCGAATTTAATTAATCTAACAATTTCGACTATGATTAACATGTATTTGTATTCTACACATTATTGTAATATCATTGGATTTTCTATAGAAAATGTTTTGTTTATCGTAGGGTAAAAACCCGTCCGGTTTTATGTGCAGCATGGTCTTATGAGATACCTTCGATTTTAAAGGATTTACAATTATAATAAATAAAATTCCTTGTGATTTGAGTTTCTTATGCTGGTTTTACTAGACTCATCCAGGCGTTGTTTTCCTATAATGCTCAGGCAGCCCGGGTATACTTCTTAGATTTAGTTGGATTCTTTAGAGCTTTTAGGAGACGAAATGGATTCTCCAAGATGTATTTATGTATTTTGTATTCTTCCACCCTTTAATTGGGCTTGATGTCTGTTTGTTGTATTTATCAAATTGTAAGGACATGACGTTATAACTGTCCATTCAGAAAATAGATTAGTATACTCTAATGTTGTGTATATAATAAAGATATTTTCTCCTTGTAAATATTATTGATTATACTATATATTTCTTATCACGATGTGAGATTCCATTCTGTCTTTTCTTTCTTCACCACAATGGTCTGCCTTTTTGACACTTGCATATTCGACACTGAATACCATGGATGTATTAGTGTTAACGTCTGGTGATCGAAAATGTAGGTTGTTACAAAATCGATACATACATTGAAACTTGAGTACATAACGCTCTCAAAATGTTGGGCAGTGTATTACTCATGGCTACTGTGGGGCCTTAGTGGTTACATACTGATAGTTATTGGATAACTATGGAATGACTCACTTGATAGTTTTCTATTGGTTAATATAATTAAGGTCAAATAGAAAATATCAATGTGTTCAAATTACACAGTTCTCTTGACTTGAGAATACTGTTGATCTTCAATGTGGAACACCACTTTGATTATAGTTAAATCGTGGCATGGAGTCCATCAAACTACTATAGTTCTGTCGAGTGGAAACATAGAAAGTGAAACACTATTTAAGAGAGGATTCGTCTCCTCAGTTAAATGAGGTTAGTATCGGGTCAACAGAAGTCAACTCAAAGTCTTTGGCCAGAGCATTTTGGTTAATAATAATTGTTATTATTAAATCAAAGAATTTGTGTTTGGACTATAGAGTTGAATATAGATGATATT
Source organism: Allium cepa (assembly GCA_030765085.1). NCBI lineage: Eukaryota > Viridiplantae > Streptophyta > Magnoliopsida > Asparagales > Amaryllidaceae > Allium > Allium cepa. The sequence goes on along the minus strand of CM060940.1, from coordinate 139,207,306 downwards.
GAAATTTTGACCATTACCAAATTCCATAAGTGCAAAGCGATATAGTTTTGATGAAGAGAATTAGTGTAAATTATAGTCATAATCGGGTAATGCTTAACAAAGTAATATTGGATTTTACAGAAACATTAAGCAATAAATTTGACCAAAATGTCACACTACCTGCTAAGTGACGTGTGAAAGTTAATGTTTGAATAGTTGATATTAATCGCTGACCAAATTTGCACTTAATGATTCGCAAACCGAATCGTTGAATACTCCTTGAACGCATTTTTAATTAGTTTAGAATTATTATAAATTAATTAAATTATTAAATATTTATGAAATATTAGTTATAAATTTTTTGGTTTGATGAACAAATATTATTAAATGTATTTATAATAGCTATAAATATATTTATCGATATACGATATTAACACACGTTTAAATTGGATTTAAATGCAAAATATTTTATTTGGAATGTAAATGGATTTGAAGTCCATAGAGGGATGGTTGGTTTTGGCCGTGATAGAGTTTAGTAGGTGCGACTATTTGATGGAAAATTAATGGGCTTGGTTTGTATGGATAAAGAAAGGAGAATTGGTAAGAGATCTAGATCCTAACTTATCTCCATTCCTCCTCTATATAAGCATCTCAATCCATACCTACTGGATACTTTGTGAAAGCCTCCAAACCATCCTATTGTTGGCAGAACCCTGATTTCCTCTTCTCCATTAACACAAGCTAAAATCAAATAAAATTAAATACTATTTGATAGACGATGTTATGTAATTAAGGAGATGGCACCTTTAGGATTAGAGTTCAATTTAGTAATTCAATTCAACGCTTTAAGGTGTGATTTTTTTGCATTGGTATAAGGAAATGGTCTGATCTACATTTATACTCTATTGAATTGCTACTTATATATTATTCGTTATATTAGTTAGGTGACGATTCCATTGTATCAATATATATATTGTCACAATCAGATTGGTTATATGTTTTGTATGCTTAAATATATATAAAAAAGTTATTTTTTCTTATATCTATCTATAATACACATGGCTCAAAATTAAAAAACTAACAAAAACATTTTTCGTTATTTAATTAATGTAGTATATATTGTTTAATTATATATATATATAAGCTTTATAATTTAGATTCTACATTCAATTCTAATCAAAATAAGTTTTTTAAATTGTTTCTTATATATTTTCAACAGAAATAAAATAATTATTATATATTTATATATTACTATTAAATATTATTCAATCTATTAATTATGTAAATATTATATGTATATATATATATATGTATATATTATAAAATATGTAATACATTTTATAAAATGAAACTAGCACTTAATATGTTTTCAAAAAAAAAATTAAAAATAAGTATTCTTATATTCTTTAAATATTTTAAAATTAGCCTAAAATTAAAAATAGCTTTAAAATTATTTTTAAATCATAAAAATTATATATTATATATTCAAACAACAAAATATCTCTTAGATTTCTATCAAAAGATTTAAAAATTAAAATTTAAAACTATGATTTTGAAATATATCTTATTTAATATTTCATATTTATCCACACGAATATTTATTTAAAATAATTATCTAAATTAAAAAATAATTTTTTATGTCGTGCATATTATTAGGTATTTACAAATATAAATTCAATGTATATATATTAAACATTTTAGAAGTATTAATATACTTATATTTATTGTTATATTATATGAGTATATGTATTAATTACATATATACGCGTTTCTAAAAAAATTATAAAAATTTAATTTTTTATATAAATAATTTAGACATATACATATAATTATATATGTATATTTATTTAATATTGAAATTCCATGTATACATGTATATTTATATAAAAATTATTTAAAATAAAATATAGTTTATATATATACGTTTAAGTGTGTGTATTTATAATATTTAGACATTATATTTATATAATAGATGAGCTAACATGCCCATTGTACTGAAAATCCTAACATCTATACACGAACATGTTATACCCTACACGGATTGCTATGTTACATATGCACAGATATATATACGTGTGCATATGATACATGCATATACATAATATAACATTAATTACATAATAAAAAACATTTTATAAATTTAAATAAAATAATTGATTTTATTTAAAAGAAAATAGAAATGTTCGAAATAAATTGGACTTCATAAGCCCAATAAAGATCCAAAATGGTTAAAAATAAATAGAACTCATTCATTACTTCCACTGCGGGATAGCTCAATTCCAACAATAGTATCGGAGCCAAATAGCTTTTGCGGTCTAAATTAGTCAGAGTTAACTAATTAAGCTCACAGCCCAGATAGTGGGGTATCTAGAAAGGTAGCGTCGAAGGATTGAGTTTGGATAATCAAGTACTCTTGGCTACCGGCCTGACCAGAATAGATATATGAGCTCAAAGGTTGTCCCTAATAGAAAATGCCCAATTTGAAATAGACCTTGGGCTAATTTTAAAAACTGTTTGAAAATTTAAAAATAAGGTTTTAAATTTAATAGTTACATTTGACGTTATAAATGTTATAATATAATAAAAAAATTCAAAATGTTTGAAAATTAACATAAATTAATTTCAAAATTTATAAAATTTATTAATGAGGTTAATAAAATATATTAATTAACCAAGTTAATTAATTAATTAATATATACATATATTATATATTATGATGTATGTTACGTTGTTTTAAAATGTTAACTAGCATAAGTATACATGTATTTGTGCGTGTGTGTGTATATAAATGAATTTCAAAATTAATTAAAATTTAATTAAAATTGTCTAATTAAATAAATTAATTAAGAAATTAATTAATTAAATTATATACACAAATATATGATATATGTGTTATACTATAAAGGGTATAGTATATAATGGATATTTAATATAAATATTATATTAGGATAATATAAAATTACTTAAAATGTTAATTAATTAATTATTGTAATATTATACATAAACTATTATAAAGTAAATTAAAATATAAAAGTTATATAATAATAAAACTTATATAATAATATGCAAACACAAATTGATAACAAAAATTGTTTTCATGGGGACCTCCACCCCACTACTTTCCTTTGCCATACACATTCTTCCTACCCTTATCCTTCCTGCTGGCTATACCTTCATCCCATCAACCCCTCACCTCTACATCATTCCATCTGTTCCACCTGAAAAGCACTCTCCGCCACCCCAGGCCTCATCGAAAACCCCATCCATTCCACCTTCCTACACTGCCGCTGCCAAGTCTAAACAACCTGATCTTACCCTAACATCCAACTCTACAACCACATCCCTCATCAACAAACCAACCCTTCTACCTACTCAGCCTATTCCTCTTCCAGCCTCTTTTGACGTATCATCTCTTCCACCTGCCAAGGAATCCATTGCCAACCCATCTAAAATAAAGTCTTCACATTTTTTAATCTAAACCAACAAATGTTGGTTCATATAATCCAGTCGCCCTTAACATATCATATGATGGTGATGCTCTGCCTATTCCATTTGAAGTCAAAATGCAGGAATGAAATATTGCCAAAACCACTTAATTGGTTTTTCTTTCGGTGATACCCTATCTTACCTTATTGCCGTCAATCATCTCAACCGAATTTGGAAGCTTAAAGGTAAATACACTGTCAAAAGTGATAATGCCCATATCTATTTTGAATTCGCTTCAGATAATGGTCGACGGTCTGTGCTTAAAAGTGATCCTATTTTCATTTGTAGCAAGGTGTTTATTATAGCAAGATGATATACCAAAATCTCTCAAGAAAACTAAATATAAAAAACATAATAAAAGAAGTTGCCAATACATCGACTTTGAGATTGACACTGAAAGAGAAATGGACTATGACAGCCCAAATAACAATTGTGCTGAAAGAAAGATTGAGTCTAACTAGCATATCCAAAAACCTCCCTAATTGATAGACAACATTGCTGCATGGAATATTCGGGGGTGCACACCTGAATGTCAAACAATAAGAAATACAAAGCATTAACTCTGAGCAGAATCACAATATGGTAGCAGTCTTGGAAACAAAGTTGAATGTTGAGCTTACTCACAACGCATGTTCCTACATCAAACCTGACTAATGTGCTGTTGATAACCTTGAATCTACCCCTTTTGGCAGAATAATCATTCTCTGGAATCCTAACATTTTCTCATCTACTACCATTCTCTCAACTCCTCAACTCATTCGTCTCTATTGCACTCAGTATCCCCTCTAGCACCAGATTTTACACCACTTTCATTTTATGCTTTCGATAATTATGAGACTAGGATTAATATGCTCTCCAACCTTCATCAACTCAATCCACACATTGCCCCTTAGATTCTCTTAAGAGACTTTAATTGCATGTTTCTCTCTTACCAGAAACATTGTGGCAGTCTGCTTACTACTCATGGCTTTCCCTCTCAATCAATCTCTGGTATCTGCATCCATCTTATCTTTCCTATCCTCTAGATCCACCTTCACTTGGAACAATAAAAAACATAATAGCTCTAGAACCTTTTGCACTTTAGACCATTACTTTTTTTAATCATCATGCCCTTAATTTATGGCCTAACCTATGCACCCTTATCCCGAACCCTAGCCTATCTTATCCTAGTCCAATCATTGCCAAGTAGGGAATGGAACCTTTGAAAACAGCTCCTCATTTTAAAAAAATTAACCACTAGACTAAACACATAGAGTTTGTTGATGTGTTTCTGTAGAAATGTAATATGGAAATACATGGAAATCCCATGTTTGTGTTCAACAGGAGCTCATAAATACCTAGAAAATTCTTAGATCATGGGTTGCTAACACCTACGGGAAAGGTTCTAAAATTAGTACTAACATTAAGCTTAGACTGGAAGTCGATCAACAAAACATGTTAACCAATCTCGATGATGCTGCTTTCTCTATGGTTGAACATAATTTGAATAAACGACTTTTCTCTACCCTACAAGATGAACTTGGTATGATCAAACAAAAGCTTGGTTAAGAGTTTCAATTTGAAAGGGGTAGAAATACAACTTTTTTCTCACTGCCTTAAAGGTAAAACACTCTAAGTCTAGAACTAACTCTATTCATAATAGATTTAGCATATGCAGGTCTGAAAAACATGAGATCAATAATGCATTCGTTGATTATTTCCATTACCCTCTCAATGACATTTCCACCAACATCAACCTTTCATCTCTTAATGATCTTGTTCTTCTCACCATTAACAAGTTTGAAGCCCTGAATATTTCTGCCTTTATCAAATTTGAAGAAATAAAAAATGCTTTATTCAGTCTTAACTCTACTAGCTCGGGTGGCGCTGATGGTTTCAGTTCTCATTTTCTTTAAAGACACATGACTTTACATATCCCATGTCTTCTGCAAAGCTATCCTTTATTTCTTTAAAACCAATAGGTGGTATCAACTCCTAACCTGGCCATGATACCTAAGCAATCTAATGCTACTTCTTTTGAATACTTTAGACCCATTTCCTGTTGCTCTGTTATCTATAAATGTATCACCAAGATCATAGCCACCAAAATCAAACCTGCCATTTCTAGAATTATAAATGGCAACCAATCTGCTTTCCTCTTATCCAGAAACATCTCTGATAACGTCTTATTGACCTATGAGCTTTATAACACCTCTAGCGTCTCTCTTAGATGCATGCTCAAGCAAGGTATGCAGAAGGCTTTTGATTTGCTATCATGGACCTCTCTTATAGGCGTCATGGCTAAAATGAATTTCCCTAAAGCTTCCATTGCATTGGTTTTCACTTGAATCTCATCTTCCATGTATTTCACATCTATCAATGGCTCCATCATGGGTTACTTCACATCAGCCAAGGGTATTGGACAGGGAGACCCCTTCTTTGCCTATCTTTTCATCATGGCAATGGAGGTTTTTAACTGCATTATCAAAAGACAAGTCCGATCTAAGTGTTTTTCCCTACATCCAAATGTAGAAATCCATGATCACATCCTTGATGTTCGCAACTTGGTGCTCTTTTCTAAACCTACTCCATCCTCCACAACCTCATCTCTTTTCAAAGCATGACTGGACTTCTAATAAACAAAGTTAAATCCCATATTCTTATTGCTGGCCTTAGTCATGCCAAAATTTCCATTACTCATCTCTCTATTCTCAATCCAATGCTACCTAATTCCATCTATATTGCTATCCCTATTACTTCTTCCAGGATTGCTATAGCCCAATGGCTTCCTATATATGAAGCAATACTATCAAAACTTAGCAGTTGGCCTTCCTCCTACCTCTCTCAAGCAGGTAGACTTATAATTATTACTTATATTGCTACCGACATGACTAACTACTAGCCTAGGATGTTCATCCTCCCTAAAAAGCTTATATCCATGAGCAACAGAGGTCTCAATCACTTTTTATGGCATGTGATTGTCACTTCAGGAAACATATCCTCATCTCTATCAACAAACCGTGTCTTCTCAAGAACAAGAATGGACTTGGTATCACAGATTTATTTACATGGAATAGAGCCGCTGCTTCTAAGTATGTTGGCGATCTCTTAAATCAGAAAGATACTATATGGGTCAAGTGGACGACTTTAAGTCATCTCCAAGGCAAACAATTCTGGACTATATGTTTGAATCTAGTATTTTGATGTTTTGATTATGACAACTATACAAGTATATATTATATGAACTAACTAAAATTGCAGGAGAAGATACTATTCTACTCAACAATAGATCGAAGACCAAAAGATTTCAATAAAAAGTTTCTATATTTACAATCGGTTTGTCTATAGTCTAGTTAGTAGTTAATATTTGTTAAAATCTCTCCTAAGTGGTATATGCACACACATACGCTTTTAAATTATATTCAAATTAATTTAAAAAAACTTAAGTTTTGATTATATAAATTTATAAAAACACATTGCTTTCAAAACTAAGTTAAACAGGCATATAGTGACAGTTTCAGTCGACTGAATTAGGGTAGCCAGTTGATTGAAACGTGCACCCATGCATAAATTTTTTTAACCTTCCATCGACTAAACACCCCGATTCAGTCGACTGAATGATGTGTCTTTTCAATATATTTTTAAATTTCAAAGTCGTCTAAATGTTCAGTCTACTTAATTCATATCTTCAATCGACTGAATATTCATAACGGCTATTTTTCTACAAGTCACCACTTTTCAACAAACAGAAACATCTGTTAATTCAACGGTTGCTTTTGTATCTCCCGGTCGAATCTTTTTACGAATAGTTACAACTTTTTAACACAATAAATAGCCTTGATTTCATATCGCAAAATACAACATTATTCTCTAATTCTATTCAATATTCTTGCAAACTATTTTCTGGCATTTGCTTTCATAAACGCTTTCAAATCACTTGAACATTCAAGCACAAATCTATTTGTGATTATGATTGCTTCCAATCTTCACGTACTATACTATATACCACAAAGGAGAAGATTATAGGAAGGGTGTACTCTAAAGACTCATACATGCTATCTACAGAGCATATACAATCAAGAAAAATTTCTGTATTATAGAAGTCCTGTTCGGTTGCTCAGGCGATAGAAGTCATATTCAGTTGTCTAGGCGGTAGAACTTCTGTTTGGTTGCTCAGGCGGTGTAATACCTATTCCTTCGGATTAAGAGAGGGTTGATAATTAAATTCCAGAAGGAGTCTGGGACTGGACATAGAACGGGAGTTCGAATAAGTATATCAATCTCTAGTGTCATTTACTTTACTATTTACTTTTACATTTTATTCTACACTAGTAGATATCTTAGTTACTATTCCATATTACGATCCATAGCAGCACTTTCATTTAGTTTTTAAGATTCAAAAAGAACAAGAAATTTGGAAACAACAGAAAATACCACACCAGCAAATTACCAGTCTCAAATCTTTAATGTTACGAATGTCATAAGAAAGGCCATATGAAGAAAGATTGTCCTGATAGAAATAGAGGTAGATTCAGAAATAAGAAGAACAAATACAAGAAGAAGCAAGCATTCTTAGTAACATGGGATGATTCAGAGTCGTCGTCATCATCAGACGGTGACACGGACAGTGATTCTGAACAAGCCAAATTTTGCTTTATGGCTTCAACTAACGATGTAAGTGACTTATCTGTTGATGATTTAATTGACATAAACTCAAAATTATTAGATAAACTCAAGGAAGTTAAAAGAAAGTATAAAGATGCACTAGAAAGACTAAACAGAACTGAAATAGAAGTTGTATACTAAGAGATGAAAAGAAAATTTTAGAAAAAAAACTTGTTAATACACAAAAATCCATATCTAATGTTTCTTCTCAACTTACTATGCTATCAAAAGAAGTAGAAGTGCAAAAAGAAAAGAACATGACATTAGCTTCAGAAAATCATGACTTAAAATCAAATGTCAAAATTCTTGAGTTGAATAACACTAGTCTTAAAACTGAGTTACAGAGTATTACTAAAAATGTGTCAAGTTTCAATAAAGGAAGAGAAAATTCATCTAAAATTATTAGTATCTCAATCTACTAATAATAAGAATGGACTAATTAAGTTATAAAAAATCATCAAAATCAAAGAAGAATAATATGTTTTATAAAAAATTTAATTTGCAAAATAATTTTGTGAAAGCAAAATCAAAGGCAAAAGTTGTTATTCCAAAGAAAGAAATTAGTAAAACTAGTACTATAAAATTTTGGGTACCAAAAGCTAATAATAATCTAATCAGAAATAAGTATATAAAATCTTTTATATCTACTGTTCATAAAAATAAAGATTTTATTTATAATGGGAATTCTAAACCCTCATGGGTTTGACTTCATAAGATCTAACTCTTAGGACTCTAATAAAATGTGGGTACCAACGTTATTTATATATTTTTTACAGGTACCGACTAAGGAAATCAAATTCTTATGTTTATTCTTGTCTAAGTATTATATGTTTGTATGTTTATATGTCTTCATAAAGTTTTTCATATATAATAATTACAAATTTTATCAAAGCTTTAATGTTTAATACTTTAATTCCAAAAACTATTTGCTTCATAGGTTTAATAGGCTTACGGGCACAGTTTCAGTCAACTGCTCCACATAATCCAGTCGATTAAAACTTCAAACATCTATTTTTTATAATACATAAGCCAGTCGACTACCTATGTAATTTCAATCGACTGAATTCAGTCATTTTCAAGCTATTAAATGCGGGGTGAGTTTTCACTGCATATTAGCTGACTGAATTATAATTTCAATCGATTGAAAATTCGTAGTTCTAAATTTTTTCTTTTTTCATTTGTTGTCTACAATATCTTTGTTTGTTTTGAAATTATTCATATTTATCATGCTTTCTTTGATTAACAATATTCAGATTCAACTTTGCTCAAACGGTTATACATCTAATATTCTTTTTTGTCGATGACAAAGGGGGAGGTTTATGAAGATAAACAGGCAGTTCATTAATTCAGGGGGAGTTTTAGTTCTTTTTCATAAACTTTATAGTTTCTTGAACTTACATAGTTGTCATCATCAAAAAGGAGGAGAATATTAGAACCTAACATTTTGATGTTTTGATTGTGATAACTATATAAGTTTATATTATATGAACAAACAAAAATTGTAGGAGAAGATACTATTCTACTCGACAATAGATCGTAGACCAAAAGATTTTGATGACAAATTTCTTTATTTACGATTGATTTGTCTATAATCTAGTTAGTAGTTAATATTTGTTAAAATCTCTCCTAAGTGGTATATGCATGCACATATGCTTTTAACTTATATTCAAATTAATTTAAACAAACTTAAGTTTTGATTATACAAATTTATAAAACACGTTGCTTTCAAAACTAAGTTAATAGGCATATAGTGACAGTTTCAGTCGACTGAACTGGGGTAGCCAGTCGACTGAAACGTGCACACATGCACAAAAATATTTGAACATTCAGTCGACTAAACACCCCAGTTCAGTCGACTGAATAAAGTGTCCTTTAAATATATTTTTAAATTTCAAAATCGTCTGAATGTTCAGTCTACTTAATTCATATCTTCAGTCGACTGAGTATTCTTAACGACTATTTTTCTGAACGGTCGCCACTTTTCAATGAACAGAAACATTTGTTAATTCAACGATTGTTTTCGTATCTCTTGGACGAATCTTTTTACGAATAGTTACAACTTTAACTCTATAAATAGCCTTGATTTCAAATTGCAAAATACAACATTATTCTCTAATTCTATTCTATATTCTTGCAAACTATTTTCTGCCATTTGCTTTCACAAATGCTTTCAAATCACATGAGCATTCAAGCACAAACCTATTTGTGATATGATTACTTCCAATCTTCACGTACTACACTATATACCACAAAGGGGAAGATTATATGAAGGGTGTATGCTATAGACTCGTCTGTGCTATCTACAAAGCACATACAGTCAAGAAAACTTTCTGTATTGCAGAAGTCCTTTTGGGTTGCTCAAGTGGTAGAAGTCTTATTCGGTTGTCCAGGCGGTAGAAGTCCTGTTCGGTTGCTTAGGCGGTGTAATACCCTTTCCTTCGGGTTAAAAGAGGGTTGATAGTTAAATTCATGAAGGAGTTTAGGACTAGACGTAGAACGGAAGTTCAAACCAGTATAAAAATCCTTGGTGTCATTTACTTTACTATTTACTTTTACATTTTATTCTGCACTAGTAGATACCTTAGTTACTATTCCATATTACGCTCATAACAACGCTTTCACTATGGACATTCTTAATAATATAGTTGGTTATTTAAGAGCCTTCTCAAATTAAGACCTTCCCTACTGTCTCGTGTCATCCACAATGTTACACCAGATAATAAATGCTCTTTTTGGAACATCCTTAGGGTGATCTTCGTCTCATTATTCGACAAGCTATGGATTATAACCTCAGGCTCTTGACAGGTACTCCCGAAGCTACTCTTGCATGGAACTATGTACTGAATAGTAAGTTTATGCTCCTTAATTCTGGCAATTCTTATATCCAACAAACATGGACTCTTCATAAGCAAAAGCACCTTTTCTTGTTGAGGAAAATATTTACTGAACCGTCATGAAAAAAATACACTCTACCAGATTTGTCTACTATGCTCTGAAAAACTTCTCATTTATAGAAAATCACCCATGGCACAATCGAATATGGGCAAAGAAGACTGTCACAAAGATAATCTCCTCCTTTGGAAATTACTTAACTTTCACTAAGGACAGATTGCTTCATCTTAGAATCATTGACAATGCAACTTGCCACTTCTGTGATGTTACTGTTGGAACTACTGCTCATTTATTTTTTGAATGCGTGTTTGTACATGGTCTTAGGATGGCACTCTACATCATTTTGATCTTCACAGTACCTCTCAAATATCTGTCATGGAATGGCTATACATTTTTAAGCTCTCTGCTCACATGGATAACCATGCATGCACTCTATTACCCTTAAATTATTCATTAGAGTGTTGTGGAAGGAAGGGAACACACATGTATTTGAATTCAAGAAGAGAATAGAACGTGACTTAGTGGCTAAGATTACCTAAAGAATTAACTGGTACATGACCTTTTGGTTGCCCTCTAACCCTATTTATATGGGTTTCCCTAGGTTGTTCCCTGATCTATTTATTGTCTTTTTTTTAATCTCTCTTTGTTCCTATGTAATCTTTATGTTTTTTTATTTAAAAAAATCTGGTAGGGGTCCAACCATCAACCCCACTTGCCTTTGCAAAAAAAACTTATAAAGTAATAAAACTTATATAGTATGAATGTGTTCTTTAAAGGTGGAACTTTAAGAAATCCTAAAAGACTTTAGGAATAAAAACATAAGTACATATACGTATACTGTGATTTCTGATGTCTACAATACTTGAATAGTAAGGGTGTTTCATGAGAAATACATTATTTCATAAGTCGATGTCAATCAATATAATATATTAAAGATTATGAATCTTCAATATAATATTGTCACGTGCCATATATATCAATAAATACTCGCATACTCCTTAGTTTTTGAGCAAACTCAAGCTAGATATGTTATGTGTAATATTATTAATATATTGAATAGACGAGGAAAGACAATTATACGTACCTATTGAGCAAACTCAAGGTACATATCTATACTTAGGTCATCATGATATGATAGGGTATAAGTGAATAATTCCATTCGATTTATTAAGCAAACTCAAATTCGAAAAGAAATTAAGATAAGGTACAATGGGTAGGCGTTATATACGATACAACCGATAAAGTGTTATCTATTATTTGTGGAGCTATGACTTGTGGAGCAAACTCAAGGTTAGAATTCCAAGACAGATGAGTCCTAACACCTACTAGTGAATTCGAAAGATTTATATGTTTAGATTTAAGGTTTGGTGAAACACTAAAGAATAATGGGAGCCTTAGTAGAAAAATGAAATAATAACATTTAACCTTTCTAATATTGTAAGAACATATGCTATTAATGTTATATTATTAATTAATTTGTGCATTTAATACGATTGATAAAATGTTTATTAATTAAGATATATAACTGAATTGAATGGAAGATTGACAAATATAAATATAATATACACTTATTAACAAATGCTTATTGCATGTGAACATTTCAAGACCCATGCAAGCGCCTAGATTTGCGACTGCTAAATACGTTTGTAATTTGGTCACTTACGTGTTTATTTGGTCAAGAGTGTGTATTGCATTGTTTGAGTTCTGAACTCAAAAGAAAAACAAGACTATGAATATATAACCCATATAAAAACGAATGTAAATGTTAATTGATGAATAGTCATAGTTCACAATGTACAAAATTTCGATGAAATTAGTTCATCTGAAATAAGCAAATAAATCATATAGTGAGATCGAGTATTCAATTTGATTGATTACAACAAAAAACATATTGTATTATATGTAACACTAGACCAAAACTATTGATTTGCTTATTTATTTTAATAGGAGATTTACGACAAATATTTTTCAATTATAACATTATCGCAACAAGTGTTGTAAATTTAAATAAAGGTTAATATAGAGATTTATTGCTGAAAATGAGATTTTTCAATTAATAGTTTATTTTATTAAAACTATTGAGAATAACTTTTAGATTCAAAAGTTGTATTTAAATTTTATAAGATATTTCAATATTCATAGAAGAGAATTGGCATGTTATTTGTTTTGAGAAAAATTAGATGAATCGATATTTGTTAAATAAAACATTATTTGGTACAAATTACTGTTAATGTAATAAAACCGAATAAATTAGTAACACTTTTCTTTTAAAAAATTAGCAGCACTTTGTTATTGGATCCATAGCTTAACCCATTTAGATCAAATATGAGAAATATTAGATGAGAAACATGCATACAAGTTTCTCATTCTCCTTCTCATCCCGTAAGCAGAAAAACAAAAAAAATTCCTTAGTTCCAGTAAACCTAATCCCCAAATCAAAGCTAGAAATCATAAGGCTTTTGATTATATCAAGTTTATATTGCGTAAAGTTAATCCCTTCCACTAATTTGTGTATTTCATTGTTGATTAATTTCAGTTTTAGTGTCTGATTTTAATCATTCCTCTCCATCTTTGAATTTGACCTAGGTTGGAGCTGAAATAGAGTAGCCTAGGAGAATCCAACCTTTAATGCTTAATTTCAAATTTTTTTAGGTGAGTTTATCTCATAATTTCTAGTTTAAAAAATGGATGTGTGTTGCTGATATATGAAATTGCTTGAATCTATAGTGAACATGATCTCAGTAGGTTGTTGAATCTCTTATCACTTTGAATTGATTCTCTGTTTCCTAAAAACCTACTTTATATAATCATGATTTGCATTCAATTGTGCATGTTTATATGCTTGCATGATTGCTAATTCAGTACCCCAAACCTCCAAAAAAACAACGAAGGAGAAATGGGTAGAATGGGATCATTGGGGAGCCACTGGAACCGCCTTGGAATCAACCCGGGCAATGCAACTGATCGACCGGTCTACACGATCGGTGTAATGATCGCAACCTGAGGTTGAGCCCCATGCTGTGTTGCTTTGGTCCCCGATGACCCCGGTTCCTCATCTGTTTGCCCAGTTGATTTTATGATGTTGTTAGCTTCATTTTGATGTTGCATTTCATATCAATTTAATTGCCATTTCCACATTTTGATTTAAGAATTAATGAATTCGTTTTGGTGTTTCTTTACTATAAATTGCTCTATGGGTCTTAGGAGTAATATATAAGTTTTTATTGCATGTTTTCAACTTGGATTTATAAAAGGCCGTTTTCTAAATCAAGCCATATCAAAATCTTTTTAAGTATAAATCTAATTTCTAAATAAATAATTTTAATAATATATATGTATGTGTGTCTATATATTTTATTTATTCTCATTAACAATGTTTTTAAAGATGATTTGGAGCAATGGTTTTAAAAGTGCACTTGTATATCTATAATCTAGCTTATAAACTAGCATGTTTCAAGAACGATTTTAAAGTGAAATATTTTATAAAATTACATGACATCAATCGAATGAGGAATTGATTTAAATGGTTAAATAAAACGAGTGGTATGGAACGCTCATGTTTGTTTTACTGGTTAATTCCTGGACTTGTTCGACTGAACCACCGCTACACACAAGTGGGTTTTACTATCGTATAACAAACGTTTAAGTAAACCCATGTGGTATGGAACACATGGTGTTACTTATTCGGTTGCTATATGAAACTACATAACACTAATGTCGATGAGTTCATGGCTTGCCCTTGGAGTTCTATAGGTCTTGTACCTATCTTGGAGTTTTCACAAGTCTTGTTCTTATCATGTATTCCATAGGACTTGTTTCTATCTTGGAGTTTATTGGTCTTGCAACTATCTTGGAGTTTTATAGGCTCTCGCCTATCTTGGATTTATTATAGGAATTATACCCTTCTTGAAGTTTATAGACATATACATCTATCTTGGAGTTACATGCATGTTGGTGAGTCTATTCACCAATCTTGGAGTTTGACACCTTTTTCCCCATTTATGAGATTTATGGATTTCTATTGGTAATTTATGGATTCAATGTTATTTGTGTTCAAACCAATTGGTTTAGGGATTTTGCTTTTAGAAACTATCTTTAGTTTTGATATTTGGTTATTTCACTCTTGAAGTTTTAAAGTTTGCTTGATATTTGTCGATACATGACTTGATGGCTATATTTAAGATCTGGTTCATTTTATCCCCATTTATTATTTTATAATACTCAGCTCAGACCGATATGTTTGAGGTCCTTCAGCCTGATGCTTTTAGAGTCGACTTCCTATTAGTCATCTAGATGTTTACTTCTATCATCACTATGTATATATTGATGTTATGATGTATACTATGTCGAGCTAGACTCTTTTATGTACATATTCGTATATTTAGGATGTTGTACTATTGCATAATGTAGCCTACATCATTTATTTATTTGTGTCTATTCAGACTTGTATTTATTTGCATTCCGTCATGTCTGGTATGTGATTCTATGATTTGCATTTATCATTTGTCATTCTTGATGTTGTTATAGCCATCATAGTTTTGTTTTAAGTCTAAATTGTATACAACGATTCCACTTGAGTAAAGACGTGTCTAACATATTAATCAGCATATCAACGCTCACTTAAAGTAAAATTTATGGATGGTCGCTCCTAACCAGCCCTATTCTCTACACTAGCAGACGGTATTACTCTGTAATACCCTTTGTTAGTGTGGGTCTCATGGTGGGGGATCACAGCTTGGCATTAGAGCTGAATTTAGAACAAAATATGATAATACAGACATGAATCTTGGCTTAAACAAGTTTTAGGAAGTCCATTTGGATTTCATGTAGCATATTCCTTAGTGTCTATCTTTATATTCCTATTATAGAATCCTATAACTTTTGAATAATCCTTTATCTTATCCTATTCATTTCAGAATCTTAGATTGCTGGCGGTAGACCTTCCCGTTCTGTTGGTGGGCAACCTAGTAGCCCACCTAAGGACAAAGTGTTTATGTCCACCGAGCAAATCATGGAATTCGTTCGGAAAACTCAGCCTTCTGGATCTCCTTTGAATTCTTCTTCTTGCATCTCAGGTTTTGCATGTCTGTTCGGTGACTTTGCGCATCAGGGGGCAAGCCCTTTAGAGGTTTCGAGAATGTTATTGACGTGCAAACTTGGCATAGGACATGTGAAGGGATAATTTCTCTTGTAGATCTTTTTGATCAACATAGAGTTTAGGTAGAGTCAAGTCAGCTCTAGAAGCAAGCTCTCGACTGGTATGACCTTGTTCTAGTAAAGATGGATGAGTCTACTTTATCTTAGGTGTAGTTTAGGGAACGTTTTGAGCTGAAATTCATTCATGAATCCAAGAATGCCTTGTTAGCTAAGAGGTTTATTGAATTTAAGAAAGGGAAGTCTTCGGTACCGGAATATGTATCGAGCTTCAAGGCACTATCCAAACACGGGGTCGAGCACATAAATACATTGCTATATAAGAATCATAAATTTGTGTATAGGTTGAAGAAGCATCTTAGGAAGATTGTGTTGTTGCAAATGAAGGTTTCATTTGAGGAGTTGGTTGATCCGCTCTTAGGCTTGAGGCGATTGAGAAGGATAGTATTGAGGAAGATGTAGTGGGGAAGAAGAGCTTTCATCCAAAGAAGAAGTAACCATTGAAAAATTCCAAG
This sequence comes from Allium cepa, assembly GCA_030765085.1. Taxonomy (NCBI): domain Eukaryota; kingdom Viridiplantae; phylum Streptophyta; class Magnoliopsida; order Asparagales; family Amaryllidaceae; genus Allium; species Allium cepa. Next base: position 139,190,636 of record CM060940.1, on the reverse strand, counting down.
CCTTTCCATCCTAATAAGAAGATTAAGAAGCAAGGTTCAAGTTCTGTAATAGCATAACCACCTAGAGGAGAATGCTTCAATTATGATTTTAAGGAACATTTCTTTAAGAATTGTCTGAAAGCTCCAGTTTGTCGATATTGGAAGATGGAAGGTCATCTTATTGCATATTGTCCTCGAGGAGCTAAAGGACTCAATTCAAGGAAGCTTAGTGCTGTGCAAGATTCTAGTGTATCTTCTCAGCGCCGAAGTACATCACATTCTATTCTTAAAGGTGTTATTGGTTTTCCAGAATCTTCCTACTTAGGTTCTTTTCGATATGGGTGCATCTCACTCATTCATATCAAAAGAACTTGTAGATACTCTATCTTTTGATGTTGTGTGCTTAGTGACTTTGTTGAGAATTATGAACCTTGTCAGATGGTCCATAACCCTCAGTATGCTTTATAGAGATGTTGAGCTTATCTTATGTGGCCATTCATTTCATGACAATCTTCATGCCATGCACTATCTTGGCTTTTGGATGATATTGGGAATGGATTGACTTAACCATTATGAAGGCCATATCCTATGTCCTGAAAGAACTATTCACCCTCGACACCAAGAATCTATTGAGCGGATTTCTATCATTCTACATGATGATGATTCTAATTCAGCGGCATCCTTATTTTCTCTTGAATCTCATAAAGAGTATAATATCTCCCAAATCCTTATTATTTATGATTATCCTAATATCTTTGAACCTATTTCAGAGTGTCTCCCATGTGGGTGATTGAGTTCTGAATTGATCTCATCCCTGAAGCTCAGCTAGTTAGTCGTTCTCCTTATAGGATGTCTGCTAAGGAGAATGAGGAGTTGAAGAAGCAATTGTCGGAGTTGGAGGCGAATCAGTTTATCCAATCTAGTTCTTCTCCTTGGGGAGCTTCTGTTGTATTTGTGAAGAAGGCTGACAGTACTCTTAGGCTTTGTGTAGACAAATCACAAGCTTAATGAGTTTACCATTAAGAACAATTATCCCTTGCCTAGGATAGATGATTTATTTGATCAGCTTTGCAGCGCTAAGTTCTTCTTCCAGTTAGAATAAGCTATTAGTTTTCATCAGCTTTGAGTAGTAGAGGACAACATTCCTCTGACTTCGTTTCGTACCCGTTATGGATCTTATGAGTGGCTCGTTATGCCCTTCAGGTTAATGAACTATCTAGCTTATTTCGTTGATCTCATGAATCGAGTTTTTCAAGAATTTCTCGACCGATTTGTTCTCATTTCCAATGATGATATTCTTATTTATTCTAAATACAAGGAAGAGCATGAGAGCATCTTAGGAATGTATTAGAGACACTTATAAGAAATCAGTTGAAAGCAAAATTTTCTAAGTGTCATTTCTGGCAAAAACAAGTAAAGTTCTTGGGCATGTAATTTTGGAAGAAGGCATTTCTATTGTCCGTCGAAGATTGAAGCAATTCAAAATTGAAAAAATCCATAGAACGTATCAGAGATTCATAGCATTCTTTGATTAGCGGGCTATTACTGTCGATTCATAAAGGACTTCTCCAATTACCTCTTGCATCAATGACTAGAATGGGAGGTATGTTTAGACGGATAAATGTGGTTCTTCTTTCCATAAGTTGAAGGAACTCCTTTCCAACGCTTATGTTCTAGTGGTTCTGAAAAGGAACCATGACCATGTGGTCTATACGGATGCTAGTAGATTTGGTTTGGGTGTCATTCTTATGCAGCAAGACTGTGATGTTGCTTTTGCTTCATATCAGTTGAAGCCAAATGAGGTGAGATACACTACACATGATTTGGAACTCATAGCTATTGTATTTGCTTTAAAGATTTGGCATCATTATGTATTAGGTAAGAGATTTGTGCTTTATAGCAACCATAAGTCATTATAGTACCAACTCACTTGGAATGAGCTTAATATGCGACAATAGTGATTTCTCGAATTCCTCGCTTCCTACGATATTGATATTCATTATACTCTGGGGAAGGGGAATCGAATAGTGGATTCCCTTAGGTGCAAGTAGCAGGTAGTTATTTCTTTGATGTTAATCTAGTGGAAAGATGTTAAGGTTCTATCTTCTTATGAGATTAAAGGGTGTATTCCAGATTCTAGTTCATCTATATTATTATTTAGCCTGAGAGCTCAACCTAGCCTTTTAGATCGGAATGCGGATGCCCAGAAGCGTGATCCTAATCTATCTTCTCTTTTTCAGCAATGTAGTGGCATTTAATGAAGTGATGAGTTGAGTGATTTTATAGTTGATGCTCGCAGTTGTAAGAGGTAGGATTTTGGTGCCCGATGTCGGTGGTCTTATAAGAGATACTCCTGAGGAGTGTCATCTCTCCAAGTATATTATTCATCCCCGTAGTAGTAAGATGTATGCTGATATGAAGCATCTCTACTATTAGGAAGGGATGAAGCGAGAAGTGGCAGAGCATGTGAAGGGTTGCTTGACTTGTCATCTTGTTAAATCCAAGCATCAGCATCCCAATGGTCTTTTACAACCGTTGGAAGTCCTAGTGTGGAAGTGGGACCAAGTATTATGAGCTTAAGTTCATATTTGAATCCTATTGTGTGTCGATCTAGTAATGATCATAATCTTGTTCTTTCTTTTCCTTTTTAGGTTTCTGTGGATTTCATTGATGTTCTTCCTTATTCAAGGGGTAGTCATGATAGCTTGTGGGTGATTATTGATCGTTTGACTAAATCATCCCACTTTATTCATGTTAAGTCCAATCAGACTACCTCTCAGCTAGCTATAATCTATGTTAAGGAGATCATAAGACTTCATGGCATCCCCAGTGCCTTTGTTTGTGATTGGGATCCCTTATTTACAAGAGAATACTGAAAGTGTCTACAAAAAGCATTGGGTTCGAAGCTTAATTTCAGCACTGCCTATCATCCGCAGCTGGATGGGCAGATGAAGCGAGTTAATAAGATCTTGGAAGACTTACTTCGTGCTTGCGTTCTCGACTTCGGCGGGAGCTAGGAAGATCATATCTATCTTGTCGAGTTTGCTTATGACAACAGTTTCCATTCTAGTATTGGCATGGCTCCTTTTGAGGATCTTTACGGAAGGCCGTATCAATCACCTTTGTGTTGGCTCAAGTCTGGGGAGAAATTCATCTTAGACCCCGACTCTATTCGTGAAACTTCAGAGAATATCATTCTCACTCGATAGAGAAAGAAATAGGAAAATGGCAGAAAGAAATCCTATGTAGATAATAGGAGGAAAGTATTGGAATTTTCTATAGGGGATCGGGTTTTCATTCGTGTATCCCTAATGAAGGGTGCGATGCGGTTCCGTCATTTCAAGAAGTTGGCTTCGAGATATATTAGGCCATACCAATTAATGAGCATATTGGTCCTATTGCGCATTAGGTATCTCGTCCAGCCCAATTCTACAGCATTCATGAGGTATTCCATAGTTCGCAGCTTTGGAAATGTCTTTAAGATTCTGATGCTATTCTAGAGCCAAGGATCCTTGAGGAGCTTAAGTTCTCATCCAACCTTGCTTATGGGTAGAGACCAATTCATATTGTTGCATCGGAGGTAGATGCCTTTGAAATAAAGATGTATCGCTCGTTAAAGTCCAATTGTCAAAAAAAATCCAAAGGATTGTTCAAGGGAGACTAGAGAGTTTATTGAGCGAACGCATCCAGAGTTATTTTCTTAAGCTCATTAGTAGTGAGAATCTTGCTTTATGTTATTCCATGCTTATGATTTTATTCTCGTTTAATAAATGCCTTATTTGAATTGTTATCAACTTTTCCTTAAGGAAATTGCGAGGATGCAATTTTTATAAAGGGGGAGTCTATAACAACCCTAGTTCAGATTACTTAAACTTAAAATTTCAGATATGATTTAACTAATTATAATTAATTAATTGAATAAATTTGGAGAATTTATGATTATTGTATTTCCAAATTTAAAATGGTTTTGGAATAAAATAATTTGGAATTTAATGAATTGTCCTTTTATGTAATTTTATTCTTGTATTTAATAATATAAGAACAATCTTAAAGAAAATGAGTAAATAAAATATATAGAAATAATTTTACAATTTAAAATATGAATTTTTCCAACGGTTAAATTTCTTATTTATTTTAATAAGAGATTCATGAAAAATGCATTTCAACTCTAAAATATCACAACAAGGGTTGTAAATTTAAATAAAGGTTAATATTAAGATTTATTGTTGAAAATGAAAATTTTCGATTAATAATATTTTATTAAAACTATTGACAATAACCTTTAGATTCAGTAGTTGTATTAAAATTTTATAAGATATTTCAATATTAAGAGAAATGTGAATTGACATGTTATTTGTTCTGGGAAAAATTAAAATCTATGTTTGTTAAATAAAACATTGTTTGGTATAAATTGGTGTTTATAATGTGATAAAACCAAATAAACTAGTAACACTTTTTTTAGAAAATTAGCAACACTTTGCATTTAGATCTATGCCTTAACCCATTTAGCCCAAATAAGAGAAATATGAGATGAGAAACATACATACAATTTTCTCATTCTCCTTCTCATCCCACAAGCAGAAAAATGAAAAAAATTTCCAAAACCATAATCCCTAAATCAAAGCTAGAAATCATAGGGCATTTGATCAATTCAAGTGTATATTATGAAAAGGTAATCTCTTCCACCTATTTGTGTGTTTCTTTGTTGATTATTTTTAGTTTTTGATTTTAATCATTCTTCTCCAATACTGGAATCTAACCTAGGTTAAAGCTGAAAGAGAAAAGACTAGGAGAATACAAGTTTTAATCCTCAATTTCGGATTTTTTAGGCGAGTTTATCTCATAATTTCTAGTCTAAAATGGATGTGTGTTGCTAATATATGAAATTGCTTAAATCTATACTGAATATGATCTTAATAGGTTGTTGAATCTCTTGCCACTTTGAATCGATTCTCTATTTTTTGAAATCCTACTTTACATAATCATGATTTGCATCCAATTGTACATATTTATATGCTTGCACGATTGCTAATTCGGCACCCCAGACCTCTAGGGAACCAACGAAGGAGAAATGTGGGGAATCAGGTCATCAAAGAGCCATTGGAGTCGCTTGGGAATCAATCCAAGCGATGCAACCGTTGGATCGGTCTACACGACCGTTGCACTGGTTGCAACGTGAGGTTGAGCCTAGACCGTGTTGCTTTGGTCCTCAATCACTCTCGTTCGTCGTTCGTTCGTCTGGTTGACCTTTTGATATTGTTTTCTTGATATTGATGCTGCATTTCATATCAATTCCATTGCCATTTTTAGATTTTGATTTGAGAATTAATGAATCCATTTTGGTGTTTCTATACCACAGAATTGCTCTATGGGTCTTTGGGAGAAATGCATAGCTTTTAGATGCACATTTTCAACTTGGATTTATAAAAGTCTAATTTCTAAATCAAACCATTTTATCAAAATCATTTTAAGATAAATCTAGTTTCTAAATAAAGAATTATATATATATATATATTATTTATTCTCATTAACAATGGTTTTAAAGATGATTTGGAGCAATGATTTTAAAAGTGTTCTTATATATATAATATAGCTTATAAACCAATATTTTACAAGAATGGTTTTAAACTAAAATCTTTTATAAAATTGCACGGCATTGATCTTATGAGAATTGATTTAAATTGTTAAATAAAACAAGTGGTATGGAATGCTCGTGTTTGTTTTACCGGTTAATTCCTGGACTTGTTTGACCGAACCATTGCTACACGCAAGTGGAGTTAAATATCGTATAGTAAACGTTAGAGCAAACCCGTGTGGTATGTAACACATGGTCATTACCTATTTGGTTGCTATATGAAAGTACATAACACTTATATCGATGAGTTTATGGCTCTCCCTTGGAGTTCTCTAGGTCTTGTACCTATTTTGGAGTTTTCATAGGTCTTGTACCTATTGTGTAGTTCATAGGACTTGTTCCTATCGTAGAGTTTATAATCCTCGCACATATCTTGGAGTTTTATAGGCTCTCGCCTATCTTGGAGTTATTATGGGAATTATACCCATCTTAGAGTTTATAGAGATATATGTCTATCTTGTAGTTACATGAATGTAGATGAATTTATTCACCAATCTTGGAGTTTGACGCCTTTTTCCCTTTTTGTGAGATTTCCATATTTCTATTTGTGATTTTTGGATTCGATGTTATTTGTGTTATCACCAAATAGTTTCGGGGATTCTTGTTATAGAAGCTATCTTGAGTTTTGGTATTTAGGGTTCCATTCTTGAAGTTTTGAAGTTTGCTTAGTATTTATCGATACATAGCTTGATGGTTATATTTGAGATCTAGTTCATTTTATTATCACTCATCTTGCTAACTCATTTATTTTAGCCTAGACTGACCCGTTTATTATTTTATAATACTTGGGTCAGACCGAGATGTTTCAGGTCCTTTAGCCTGATGGTTTTAGAGCGGACTTCCAATTAGTTAGCTAGATGTTTACTTTTATTGTCACTATGAATATATTGATGTTATAATGCATCTTATGTTGAGTTAGACTCTATTATGTACATATTCGTATATTTAGGATGTTGTACTATTGTATTATGTAGTCTATGTCATGTATCTATTTGTGTTTGTTCAAACTTGTACAGATTTTTATTCCACTTTATTTGATCCATGATTATGTGATTTGCATGTATCATATGTCATTCTGGATTTTATTATAGTCACTGTAGTTTTTTAAGCCTGAATTGTATACGTCGATTCCACTTGAGTAAAGAAATGTATGACCTATTAATCGACATATCGATGCTCGCTTAAAATAAAATTGATGGCTGGTAGCTCCCATCCAGCCCTATTCTCCACATTAGCTGATGGTATTACACTGTAATATTCTTTGTTTGTGTGGATCTCGGGATGGAGCGTCACATAATCGAACTTTGTTGGACAAAGCATGATTAACGATGAGTGAGGTTGAGTTAAACTCTTTTTATAAGGTGTGCACTTAAGTTAGTACACATGATTAAAATCAGTGTAATCCAAAGTATAGTTTACAAAATCATACAAGATAAGGGTATATAAGAAAACCATTCTTATCTTAGGACAACGAGTTGGCCGGTTGTGCGAGTTGAAAGACTACACGTAATAATTGTATGTAAGGGATCTTGTATGAATTGCCTCAAGAGAATTTTGGGAACGATGGTCATTGCATGACTAATTTATGCTGTGAACATAAATATTTTGTGAACTAATGCAAAATTAGTTTTATATATGGTAATTTATAAGATGTTTATGAATGCTCGTTCCATTGCACTAGGAAACAACTGTTGTTTCAAGAAATGCCAACCTCATGGCGAAGGAATTTCTTCAAGAAATTATTGTATAAATGAACTTGGGTATGATCCAATGGTAAAACTGATTACAAGGGATGAAATTAAATTGAGCAACCCTAAATGAACATAAATACAAAAGAATGACTAATGAGAATTCTTGCACATTATAAAGAAACCATGATTTTCTTGTCAATGTCAAGAATAAATAATCCTTGGCTATTTAGTTCAACCATTAATAGTATAAACTCTATGATATGGTACAATGTGAAGATCCAAAATAAATTCCAAATACTTTATCAAAATATGATTTTGATAACTGTGCCTGAAGGAATATGATCCATTGGTCGTAAATTTGTCTTTAAGAGAAAGAAAAATGCAGTTAGAATATACGGAGCCACATTGATAAGAATAATACTGTGAATTTCAATTTTTGAAATTAATGTAACAGATTTATCACTCGATGTGCTACATTTGGTTTGGATTTGCTTAAAAATTATTGCTTAATATGACTTTGTTTTTGGTACATATGTGCTGAAATGAAAAATTCTTATTAATGGTTTAGAAAAGACTGTTAGCACATAACAACTAAAGTATCTCGAAGTTAATGGGAACGATATTGATTTTGTTGGTTTTTGGATATGATTCAAGAAATTATATAAATTATCATTTTATAAGCACAAGAATTGAATAAATATTTTGATAAAAATACCAAATAGTTTGAATATCTGTCAAAATGCAGAGGAAAGGTGTGTTCATAAGGAAGAATGTTAAAAGGTACGTATATATTTCTAAACCATAAGTAAGCAACATATTGTTAATTATTAATGATGTACTTGTGCTAAAATCAACTTTAGTTGTTTTAATACTCAACGTTGGACTTGTAAATGATGTCTTTTATAGTAAGTATAAAAGATGTTGGGAATGCCCCAAATGATATGCAAGGACACCATATTAACATGTTTAATACAGAAGTTGTAAGATGGATTCCCTATGCGTTGGCAATAGCAATTACCATACATGTTATGTTGTTCATGATTTGTTTATTTATTTGATATACAAATAAAATATCAAACCTAAATTGATATCACTAAACGGTTATTTGAGGTGTTCTCGTGTATTTATGAAATACAAGAGAATTATTTGCAAAAACAACAAACTCGTTATGAAGGAGTATTCGGACTCCAAATTTCGTAAGTGATATTGTGTATAATATGTCAGTAATAAATTGAAGTTAAGAATCTTTAAGTTGGAAACAAAAGACTGGCTAATTCAATGAAAACGGCTAAGTATCTCATAACATTGTTATATGATAACAATGTCACGATATAGTTCGTAATAGAACTCGGAGCTTATAAGAAGTCAGGAAAAATACTCTGAATTTTTCCATATGATAAAACATTTTATTAGCATTGGAAAGAGTTTATTGACATAATAGCATATCCATTCATTGAGGGACTGACCCAACTAGTATTGAGGAAATCATTGGAGAAATTGGACTAAGATTTCATAATTGACCCTAGGTGCAAGTGGGATATTGATAGAGTTAAGGGTATGCTCTAGGGTCAATTAAGTAATTTGTTACATATTTCTAACTCGATAACCAGTCTCGTTTGAAATAAATGGTGTTTTCTTTCTATTATATACTTGATATAGTGTGTTATATTAATTAAGTAATTTATTTAAAAGTGTATTTAATAGAATATCCATAAATAGTATGTTTTGTGATAGTAGTTATAACGTTGGGACTAGAGTACGTAACGCTTTTTAAACGTTGGACAATATACTACTCACGGCTGTTGTGGGCACCAAGGGGTTATGTACTGACAGTTATTAGATAAATATGGAATGACTCACTCGATAGTTTTCTATTGGTCAATATAACTAAGGTCAAACAGAAAATATCGATGTGACAAAATAACATGATTCAGTTGATCTGAGAATACTTTTGATCTTCAGTGTGAAAACTTCGCTTTGATTATAGTTAAATCGTGGCACGGTCGATTGGAAGTATTAGAAGTGAAATATTATTCAGGAGAGGATTTGTCTCCTTAGTTATACTAGGTTAGTATCGCGGTCAACTGAAGTCAACTCAAAGTCAAAGTCTCTGACCAGAGTATTTCTAATAATAATTATTATTATTGAACCAAGGACTTTGTGTTTAGACTATGGAGTTTAACATGGATGGTATTGGAATTTTAGCCATTACTATATTCCTAAAGTCCAAAGGTATATAGTTTTAATGAAGATAATTGGTGTAAATAATAGTCACAATCAGGTAATGCTTTACAAAGTAAAATTGGATTTTATCAAAATCAAGTAAGATATAAATTTAGTCAAAATGTCACACCACTTTCTAAGTGACGTGTGAACGTTAATATTTAAATAGGTCGATATTAATCGCTGACCAAATTTACACATAAAGGTTCGCACAACCGAATCGTTGAACACTCCTTGACCACATGATTTAATTAGTTTATAATTGTTATAAATTAATTAAATTAATTAATATCTATGAAATATTATTTATAGAATTTTATTTTGATTTAATGAACAAATATTACTAAATGTATTTATAACAGTTATAAATATATTTATTGATATATGATATCGATACGCTTTTAAATTAAATTTAAATGCAAAAATATTTTGTTCGAGATTTAAATGGGTTTGAAGCCCATATGTAGCTGGTTGATTTTGGCCATGGTAGTGCTAAATAGGTGCAGCCACTTGGTGGCAACTATATGGGCTAGGTTTGTATGTATAAGCGAAAGAGAATTGGTAAGAGATCTAGATCCTAATTTGTCTCCATTCCTTCCCTATATAACCATCTCAACCTATGCATATTGGATACTTTTTGAAATCCTCCAAACCTTCTTATTGCTGGCCGAACCTGAATCCCCTCTTCTCCATTATTACAAGCTCAACAAATAAAATTAAAAATATTATTTGATTGTTGATGGTTTGTAATTCGGGAGATAGCACCTTCAGGATTATAATTTGATTTAGAAGTTCAATTCAATGCTTCATGGTGTGAGTATTTGGCATTGTTATATGGTAAAAATATGATCTACATTTATACTATATTGAACTACTACTTACATATCATGTTCTGCTATATTAGTTAGGTGACGATTCTATTCTATTAATATATATTGTCACAATCAGATTGTCGTATATCTACCTATAATACGCATGGCTCGAAATTATATAAAAAATGATTTTTCATTATTTAATTAATTTAATATACATTATTTAATTATATATAAGCATCAAATTTTAAATTCTATATTCTCTTCTAATCAAATATGTTTTTTTAATTTATGCTAATTGTTTCATATATAAAACATTTTCGGTAGAAATGACAGAATTTTTATGTATTTTATATTATAATTAAATATTATTTAATCCAATAATTATGTAAATTAGTTACATATATTATTATTATGTTTTACATTTTATAAAATTAAATTAGCACCTAATATGTTTTTGAAAAGTATAAAAATATTTTTTATATTATTTAATATTTTAAATTTAGCCAAAAATTAAAATTAGCTTTAGGATTATTTTTAAATTATAAAATTTATATATTAACTATTCAAAAACAAAATATTACTTAGGTTACTGATAAAAAATTTAAAATTATGCTATAAAAATTATTTTGTTTAATATTTAATATTTATTTGCATAAATATTTATTTGAAATAAATATTTAAATTAGATAAAATAATTTTTATTTCATGCTTATTTTATTTAATATTTCATACTTATTTGCATGGACATTTATTTAAAATAAATATTTAAATTAAGAAAAGAATTTTTATATCATGCGTATTATGACGTACTTACACATATAAATTTAATGTACATATGTTGAATATTTTAAAAGTATTAATAAACTAATATTTATTATTATATTATCTATATAAATATATGAGTTTAATACATATATATACACATATTTAGAAAAATTAGTTATATGTATATTAATTTTAGTTCTACGGTAAATAATATTAAAAAATTAGTTATGTTATATAAATAATTTAAAAATATACATATAATTATATATATATTTAATATAAAAATTCCATGTCTGCATTTAAATATATATAAATTATTTGAAATAAAATATAGTTTACACATATACATGTGTGTGTGTATTTATATTTATATTTATATATTTTATATACATAAAATAAATTATATAAACATATATTTGGAATATTTGTATAATAGACGAGCTAAAGTGCCATTGTGGTGTACATCCCAATATCAATTCACAGACATGTTATACCTTGTGCGAATTTCTATGCTACACATGCATACACACACATATATGTGTATATGATACATGTATATATATATAATATATTATTAATTACTTAATATAAAATCATTTTATAAATTTAAATAAAATAATGATTTTATTTAAAAGAAATTTAGAAATGTTCTAAATAAATTGAACTTCATAATCCCAACAAAGATCCAAATAGTAAAAAAAATTAAATTCACCTATTGCTTTCTCACGAGCTAGCCCAGTTCCAACAGTTCTATGGATGCATATTTAAAGCTGCATACGACAAGAAATGGCTTCTAGCTGAAGTCCTGAAATCAAGTTCAGAACCTATAAATGGTTTCAGCAGTACAACAATCGTTCCAAGGCGGATACTGAAACATGTCAACCTACGACCGCAACATCCGTGAGAAAAGTAAAAATGGACTTCCTACACATGACAGTTAACGATGAGTACAACTTAGTATTTGTGCAGTATCTCTCCGATGCACCTAAAGACTGGGAAAAGTAGTTTCAATAAGACCACATAAAGTAGAGGATGAAGTTGGTTCACATCTAGGATTGAAAATCAAAGATCTAGAGCCAGTATATGACTTGGAAGATATTCAAATTGACCTTTCAGATCCAAACAAATTATGAAATTTGGAAAGAACCTAAGTAGCAAACTCTAGATATAGTTGATTAATGTCCTAAAGAGGTCCCATGATGTCATTTCTTAGACTCATACAGATATCAATGGAATAGACCCAACCATAATCTTCTACGCGTCTAATATAAAAAACCGATGCACACCTTGTTAGGCAAAAATGGCATACACTGGATTAGGAAAGATTCAATGCCCTTTTGTGAAGAGTTTAAAAGGTTGAAAGAGAATGGTTCACTTGAGAAGTATACTACCCGAAGTGAGAAGCTATTAGCTGGATTTTTGACCAAGTCGATTTCAATCATAAGTTAGAACATCATAATAAATATAAAATGATTCAAGGACTTTGGAAACATCATAAAAAGGCAAGAAGAGGGAAATATATCAAAAAATGAGTGGAAAAAGTTGATTTGAGATTTTTAACTTGGCACTTGGTGTTGGACCTGCGTCGTACTTGAGCCGAACCTAGGAAAAATGAAGGAAAACACGAGCTGAGGAATAGAAAGGCAAGACAACAAGACTTGGAGTCGGCCCTAAGTCAAACTCAATAAAACTTGTGTCAACTTAGAACGAGTGACTTGGAGTCTGACCTAAGTCAACCCCATAGTAAACTCAGGTCAGACTCGAGTCAACTCAGAACTGAGTGACTTGGAGTCCGACTCGAGTCAAACCCAAGACAAACTTGGGTCAGACCCGAGTAAACTTAGAATTGAGTGGCTTGGAGTCGGACATGAGTCAAACACAAGAAAAACTCAGGTCAGATCTGAGTTGTGATTTTTCTCTGATCGGACTCATAAAACATTTAGGTCAGACTCCAAGCACAGCAACCTTTGGACAACCCCAAATAAGACAAATAAGAAACAATTTGAAACATGGCGAGCACACTTAGAAGAGATAGAGAAGCAGCTTAATAAAGTTTCACCATGTTTGGGGATAACTCCTTAACTCGGTAATGAGTTAAGGAATCTCAACGAAACGACTCCAAACTTAGTAAGCAGACTTAGATGAAGCTAGAAAACAATTGGAAGAAGTTTCACTGAAATTGGTCTAAGTCCTTAACTCAATATCAAGTCAAGGATTTGAGTTGTACCGAGTTAAGAATTCAGATGGGTTAAGGATTTTGAGTTGGTACCGAGTTTAAACACCAAGTTTTGGCATCTTCGTATTTCTGACAAGTGAACCACGAGTCCTTCTATGCGTGTTCACAGTGTTTCGTAGAGTTCCAGAAATCCAATAATAGGAAATGAAGACTTGACAGTGTAAGTCGCAGGATAACCCAAGTCGTGGAAGGTTAATAATCAAAACTCATTAATAACGTACCAAATTATATGGAGCACATCTAGACAAAGTAAAGAGCTCAAAATAGAAGGGTTTAGCCAAATATGGCTAACGATTAGACTCGGTCCCAAGTCAAGGGCTTGACTCAATACCGAATCTAAACCATAACTCATGCTGTGGTAATATTTCTAATACCACCTTGGGCCAGTCCATAGACTTCTCTGATAGTGGGGTTCTGATCCGATTGACTGCTCCCCTATAAATACAAACCATAGAGCAACCAAGAAAGGATTTGGATTCTACTGTCACTACACAGGAACTTTATCTCTTCTTCAACTCTTTCCTCTTCACAACAGTTACTAGGCCAGCTCCTCTATGCAATTCTAGGACTTAAAACTTGTCTAACCCCTATACTTGCGATTCTTTCTCTCCTAAACCCCTTGCGATCTCATACAAATAAGATTAAACGGTAAGCAAAGTTATAAAGTGGACATATGATTAGTTAACAGTCGAACCTCTATAAAATTCTCTATGTCTCTCTCTTATTTCTTACTTTATTACTATTTTCTATTATCTTTGCTCTATCCTGATAGGGCTAGTGCTTTTACATAATACTCTTAGGTGTTGATCCATTTTTTTGGTCTAACATTTTGGTTCTTTCATTGAGGAAACTAAATCTAGGCTTAGATCTAGCCGTCCACTTTGGATTGAATAAATCCAGACATTAGATCCAGAAAGTTTACTTGAAGAAATTGAAGATTTGCTGCCCCATTGGCTCCCAAAAGGAAATCTGCATCCGGGAGATTCACAGGAGCAGCTATTGGTAGTGATGAAACAAATACCCACTAAACTGAGGCTAATGATGGAAACCTTGCTCCAGGCTCTTCTTCTCACCATGAATTTGTCACAAGAAGAGAACTCAGTTAGATTGGTAATGAGCTTAATCAGCTAATAGTTGATCGCCAAAAATCTCTCATGGATAAGATTGATGCTTTGCTAGCACAGCAGCCTCAAGCGTCCCAAGAGCTATGCAAGAAACTATAACTGCTATGGAATAGAAGAATTCCTTTGTTTCAGGCTTAAATGGGAGGAATGAAAAAAACCGAAAGAGGTAGTTGGTGGAGCTGGAAGGATTATTATAGGGGCGATGGAAGTGCTCCTCTTATCGAAAGACAAACTAGTGCTAACCCAAATCTTAGAGTGAATACTCCTTACTCCTCAAGTGAACAACACAATGCTTTTTTCTCACGTTGAAGGTGACATGCAACTTGTTGGTGATGGATTGGAACTAAATGCAAATGTAAATGGGCAAAATGATAGCAATGAAGTCAAAAATGCCATGATAAGGCCGACCGTGCATCAACAGAACTCTGCAATAGTGGTTGTCCCGAAGAATGGAGAACCTAGGCTTGAGTTGGCAAACCGAGACCATTTGCGGAGTCAAACACTCGGTGCAACCCCTAATAGTCGACCTTAAGATTACTGTGCTAGCGAACACTATATCGTTGACATGGTCAAATGGTTGTTGAGGGAATGTATGGGAAAGAAGAACAAGGAGTGGGGTTTCGCACCAAGCCGAACTTTGTTCACTGAAAATATTCTAAAAGAAGAATATCCTTAGAAGTTCGTCTTGCTGATTATGCCATCATACAATGGAACAACATATCTTAGACAACAATATCTTCTTAGAAGGAGTTGCTTCCATATGGTTTACGAGACTTCCATGGAAATCCATTTCCACTTTTGACAAACTGGCAAAGTGGTTTTTGAAGCAGCTCAGGCTCCATTCTACACATCCTAAGGACATGGTTTCCTTATCTAGCCTATCACAAGGACTTAAAGAATCACTAAAGGTCTTCGTGAGCTGATGGAATCGTGCTCTTGCAAGCAAAACTTCTTATTCGCATCCATAAACCGCACATTGCTTCCTAGACTTGCGGAATCACGTCCTTGTAAGCGCAAACTCCCATGCGCATCCATAAGCCACACATCGTTTCTGAAGCTGATGGAATTGCACTCTTACTAGCAAATCTTCTCATGCACCTCCTATGAGCCGCACCTCGCTTTTAGAGCAAGCGAAACCGCACTCTTGCAAGCTACCTCACTATGTGCACACCCATAAGCCACACCTTGCTGCTTGAACCAGTAGAATTGTGTTCAAGTATGCTCCACTTCTTTACTGCTTAAACCGATGGAACTATGTTCGAGTACACTCCACTTCTTCGGTGCTTGAATCGATGGAACTATGTTCAAGTATGCTCCACTCCTTTGCTGCTTGAACCGATGGGACTATATTCAAGTAGCTCTGCTCCTTCGCTGCTTGAACCGATGGAACTTTTTTTAGGTACACTCCACTTCTTCGGTGCTTAAACCGATGGAACGACGTTCAAGTATGCAATATTCACATATACTATAATCTACAATCGCTTCTTGAACCGTGCTCTCGCAAGCGATGCGCATATGCCCTATACAATCGAGAAAGTACTTCCTAAATCTCCAAATAAGAAGTATAGACTCCCGAACTACCAGATCAACGGTTAAAAACGATTCCAAATCCTTAAGTACCAGTGTAGCACCGATAATGTTGGAAAACCCTTATATTTTTTAGTGATCGACGTTACACCAGCAACACTGAGAGGCTATAAAATTTTCTAGGTACCGATGTTGCCCCCAACAACACTAGGGAAGGTTTCAATTGCAGGATAGGTGGAAAAGCAATCCTCACTTTCCAAGAATCAACATTGTCCGAGTAATGCTGAAAATTCTTCTACTCTCAATTATTAGTGTTGCCTCAGCAATACTGGGAAGCGATCCGACATTATGAATACCGGATTTTCCTCAGCATGCAACGTTAAAAGATATTTCAAATACAAAAATGGAAGGAAAATAGGTCCAGCCTCCTAGGAGTCGATGTTTCCCCAGCGATGTCGGAAAGTCCAGACTATCATGTCGGCAAGAGAATCAAACTCCTTAGAACTTACCATCGCCAAGAGATAAGTGATAGCATAAAGAACTTACTTACACCCAGAGATAGGCGATAACTGGAAGAAGTTGCCATCGCCTAGAGATAGGCGACGATGAAAGGCATTTACAGAATCGAACCATTGATGCACCAGTTTCTGAAGACAGAAGTAGGTGCTCGACTGAGTTCTCAAAGTCTATCTTGCAAGCATCCAGCATAGCTCGAAGAGTGGCAATGTCTGGAGGAATAGCTCGTCTTCCAGGAATCTAATGACGCTTGGAGACTGGCAATATCAAGAAGGATAATCCTCAATTATCGTAGATATTCCACGGCTTGGACACTATGAGCTCTTGGAATAATCAACCATGCAGAGATCAATCAGGTACTTTGACTCTTGCTTACGGAAAAGCAGCTATTGTCCAAAGATAGGTAACGACAAAGAGAGAATGCTCGAAATCAAACAACTAAATCATCAATTCTCAAAGATTGAAATCGACGAATAAGGTAGACATCTGCAATAATGCTATTGTCCCAACGGAATGAATGTGACCTAGAATAAGCAATGATAATTGCCATAGATCTAAGACAAGCATTATCGAACTCTACCAGTCCATGATTAGGACGGGAAGAGCGCAATCGTACCAGGGGCAATGTAACGACTCGCTCTACACTATCTGATTTTCTATAAAGGCCTTGTGTGTGGCGCTTGCAAATAATGGGTTCCACAAATGGAAGCCATACTGCAACAAAAGTCGGTCAGACGAAATTCGACTCTATAAGAATAAGAATAACCATGGAATTGGTTAAAAACCGACCCTGCATCACTAAGGAGAATGCTAGTTATAAAAAAAGCTAAGTAACGGAAACACCTGAGACACACTCATTCTTCAGAATGTGACATAGCCTGGATTTAGGAAATGCTAAGAAAGCAACCATGTTAGGTTAAAAGGAATCTACGCAAAAATCCAGGATCGGATGACTGATTCGATCCCAACTTGCAAGACTTTAATGCTAACTGGAGACTGCCAGCACTAAGGAAAGACTCCTATGATCCAATATTAAAGTGCTAGTTTTTTATGACTGAAACACCTACCTAAGAAGAATACAATACCAACAAGTCGATGGAAAAAGTGACTCAAACCATTGGATCGACTGAAAAATTGGTCCCAGCCTTCTGAAAATGGACGTTGATCCGACAACGTTAGAAAGGCCCAAAATCGCCAGATCGACGATGAAAATTGATCCTGACCTTATAGGTATTAGTGTTACCCCGATAATGCCGAGAAACTCCCCTAGTTTCTAAGTACCGTTTTTGCCCCAGCAATGCCCAAAAACTTTCTATTTTCTAAGTACTATGTTGCCATAGCAACATTGAGTTTATTTTTAAGTACCAGTGTTGTTCCAACCACGTTGGGAAACTTTCTATTTTCTAAGTACCGGTGTTGCCTCGACAATGCCAGGAAAATTTCAAACTACGTAGTCAATGAGAAACACTCACATTAATAAACCATCAATGCATTAGCTTTTGGAGATAGAAGTTAGTACTCAACTTCTAACCTTGTGTTCAGAAAACCGTTGTTGCTCACAGATAAGCAACAATGGGATAACAACCATACATCCGCCAATCAAATGGTTTGGCTCTTCATCACAAGAATCAATCATTGCCGAGAGATAAGGCAGCGACGAAGGAAAATCCTCAAGATCGTATTGCTAGTGTACTAGTAAATTGGTACACAACTGAATTTCCAATATTCAACTTAGATTAATTTGACGCAGCCCAGAGATAGGCAGCCTTATGAAAATGTTGCTTAGAACTAAGCAGCTAAATCTCTAGTTCTTGAAGATATGAACACTTGAACATGATTTTCCATGATGATATTAGTAGTCAAACAAGGCATGCACGACAAAGGACAAGCAGGGAAGACACGGAAAGTTGAGAGTTAAATCATGGGACTTCCTTCATCTTAAAGTAGGATTGAGAGCCAGACCAGGGGCAACTAAATATCTGCCCCACATCTCTCCACCTCTCACAAACGACCAAATACGAGAATTCGAAATAGCTCGCCCCACGAACAGGGATATGCACACAAATACATAGTCAAAGGAAACCTCGCCTAGTCTAAACACTAATAATCATGAAGTTGGTTAGATAACAGTTCTGTTTCATAAAGAAGAAATTTCAAGCAACAAATTGCTACCTAGGAAATGAAGGTCTTAATGTTTAGGAATTTGGCATTGTTCGAAGATAGGCGAAGTCGATAAGGAACTAACTTCCCTTCCTCGGGATTTTGGCATTGCCCCAAGATAGGTGCTGTTAGAAAGGAAAAACTTTAACCTCCAGGAATCAACCATTGTCCGAAGATAGGCAATAATAGGGACAGGAAGTACACAGTCTCAAGAATTCATTGCTACTCAGAGATCGACGAGAATGAAAAGGTTCTCAAAACTAAACAAGGAACTAGATTGATAATTCAACTTCGACCTGCATAAATTTACCGTCCCCCAAAGTCTGGAGATAACAAGAAGGATTGATAACCTACTTGGACCAACTAGATCAGTTGGTGCCAACTTACTCAAATTAGCCATCGCCCAAAGATTGTTATGCCAAGGAGAACCCCTAAAATGGGACTATCAATACACTGGCTTTAGGAGATAGGAGTAGAAGCTTGATCGAATCTTCAGCCTTGCCTTCTGGTATCTGACAGTGTCCAAGAATTCACAACATCAAGGATCTCAACACTGGGCTTGAAAGGATTTAATATGAAAAAAGATTAAATTGGATGATGAAGTCAACTTGGGAGAATTCGATTGCTGTCAAGGAATTAATAGCATTGAAAATTCAGATCTTGGAATCAAATAACAAAGCCACTAGCTCCCGGAGATGGGAACTGCAGTGTAAATTAGGTGGGGTAGTCAAATGTATTGCTCAAGAAACATAATCTCCCGAAAATGCATGGACTTAGTATTCAGAGTAATCGGTCCTATGTGCTGGCGCATGTACACCTACACTTAGTTAAAATGAACTCGACCGAGCCAAAAAAGGAACAAACCACAGAATTGGCTAAGCCAGCAATATCATAATATTAAACGGAGATAAGTAATAGAGGATGCCAAAATGACTATAGGAGTATTATTGATATGCATAGAATTACGGTAAGTAAATATGCCATATAGGAACACATGAGGTGCAGTAGCGAGAAAAGGCAATGCTCGAAATCAAGCAGTTGAACCATCAGTCCCCGGAGACGGAGACTGGTGCGTAGATTGAATTTTGGAAATCTCAAAAGAAGGGGATAAGCATTATCGATGTGCACCCGATGGCGAGGAAAAGAACAAAATATGTTATCCTTACAATCTATTACCGGTGACGAAGCAGAACTACTTGCCATGATAACTCTGAGAAAAGACAAATAGATAAGTGGAAGCAGTGAGCCAAAAATTCAATATTGAGAGGAACCTCTCGGCATGAAAAGGCTCAGAATTGAGTCATTGATGTATCAGTTTCCGAAGATAGAAAATGATGCACGACTGGAATTTTAGCCATAAATTATGTGAATCTGTCGTCGCCTAAAAATTGGGAACATTAAGAAGGTGTAATCACCAGCCTTCAGGAATTTTATTGTTTCCCCGAAATAGGCAACTTCAAGGAAGGATAATCGGAATCAAATGATTCGTGCGCTAGTTTCCAATGATTGAAACTAAGCCTAACCGAACTTCAACGAAAATGTTAGCGACCAAGCAGGACATGCTTGGTAGCGAATAGACGAAGATAGCCATAGAAAATTGAAAACAAGTACCGTTGAACTTTTTCTCTGTAACGACCCGAAATTTTCAAACCCGAAAATTCCAGATAGTTAAGAAAAGAAGAAATAGATTGAAGAAGAAGAAGAAGAACAGAATCATCAACATCTCACATTCGCAGCGGATAAAATA
This sequence comes from Allium cepa, assembly GCA_030765085.1. Classification (NCBI taxonomy): domain Eukaryota; kingdom Viridiplantae; phylum Streptophyta; class Magnoliopsida; order Asparagales; family Amaryllidaceae; genus Allium; species Allium cepa. Next base: position 139,170,218 of record CM060940.1, on the reverse strand, counting down.
TAATAATAAATAATAACAGTTTACAAAGAATAATATTCTGTCAAATACATTTTAATACATCAGAGTTACACATATATTCACACACTGGACATATACAAATCAACATGTCTCAGATTTACAATAATATGATTTCAGCGGAAATATTCTATACGTTCTTGCCATCCAGCTCGCCTCCTGAGCTCCCGAACGTACCTACCTGAAAATCTGTAATACTCGGTCTGACCCGAGCATTACACCAAAGTAACACCCGGGTCAGGCTGGAAACCAGCGTGAGTAAACCTAACTAATATGGAATACCAAAGAAATTAACTTAAATAAACTCGGGTAACATATATCAATTTAACAAATTCGCAATTTGCTATAGACAACACTTATTCCACACATCAATTTCTAAGTACCAAACTCAGATAAAATAATCCAATTTACTTAAATCATTCCATTCCAACCTATTGATTTCACAAAACAATTTATAAAAATTCGAAGTGGTTTCGTGTATTTCCCAATACCCGACCCCGGTCTCTTCGAAACTCATGTTATCCTAACCCAACTTATTCAAATGAAATACACAACATTTCATATCAGAGATATCAACTCATTCAAAACATCCAATGCCATTCAATCATCCATAAGAAAAGCTTAATCACATGCAAATCAATTCAATTGATTCAAATTGAATTTCAAACCTCAATCACTTAGATTCCTTCATTTAACATTGATTAATTCCAAATCAATTAATTGGTCAACCCATCATTATTCATCTTAATTAATCACCCTGGATTAAATATTATTTTCAATTTTATTCAAGTAATTAACTTTAATTAATTTCACGATATTAATTCTTCTTAACCAAATCAATATGTAATCTTAATTTCTTCATGAATTAATTAACTATTTAAAATTACATTAATCCCTAATTACTTATATTAATTAACTTCTCATAAGTCACTTATATTGATTTATTTTCTTAACTAATCAATCTCTATTTTTATCATTAGTTATATAAATTAATGATTTCTCATTTACATTTCAATTTATTCTAATCTGATTTAATTACTCTTTTATAATGGAAGCTTAAAGGGATTTGAAACCAAATTTATTTTTAACATTCAATTCGGTTTACAATTGCACTTTGACATTCAAGTTATTAAGACACTTAATATTTTAAAACTTTATTTGTTAGATTTAACTTGGATTTAGAACTTGTTTTAAATCTCTACTTTACAAATTTTAACTTTGGTTTTTAAATATCACTTTTATTTCCTCCCAGTTTATTCTCATTTTTATTCTACAATTATTTCACTTTCAAAATTCACCCTTATACTCATTTCGAAAAATCCAATCTATATATTTCGATAACTCAGGGTACCGAAATATTCAAGCAACTCACAACATACATTATTCCAATCGGCAATAATAATCATCACAGACTATCAAACATTCCAATATATACTAGATATTACTATATAATATAGCATATCAATTCAATTCAACCATTCAACCACTCATTTAAATTTAACCATTAAATTAAATAAAATCGATAAGCGTGAGATTTCTCACCTTTGGTTTTTGTTGCTCAACCCACTTCCAATCCGTCTTGCTTCTTCCAAATTTTGACCTTGTGTAACATTTTTATACAATTTATTAATATTTGAATCAATCAAATAATTAATTACCACCTAGTTAACTAACAATTTAATTTAACTAAAATAAATTTAATAACTAATTGATCAGGCTAATCACTTAAATATATTATTATTATTATTATTTTATAAGATAATCCATATGAACCGAAAGTCCAATTCTAATATAACTGTTCAAATCAAAATGTTTTAAAATTCCTGTTTCAACCTTATATATTTTCCAGTAAACAAAAATAATTTTTTTTCTTTCTTCTAGTTTTTAACTTACACATTAAATTTAAACAAATAAAATCTACTTTTTCCCAAATGAAGTTACATATAAAATTTAAACAAAATTGTTTCGAATAACTTACTGTAAAAATATTACTTTTATTTCTTCCTGTAAAATTTTCTTCTTTCTGCTACTGTATATGTGAATATAAATTAAACGAAAGTAATTTGGATGGTACCTCACTGACTCGCTGCCTGCTCGACCCACCATACGAGACCCGTTCTTACCGCTTGAGCTTAACCCCTTCCATTCGAACGAAACTCCCAAATCGCTCGACCGACAACCATCATTGACCATCAACTCTAGATCGTGACATCCCTTTGCTTGAGCACGAGTGCTCGCAGCCACACCAACGCAGAAATCCAAATCATATGCATGCGCAAAACCCAAAGACGGAGCAACTCTCCTTCTCCTGCACGATTCGCGAGTCTCGGCCAAGCGATGCGAACCAGAGCGAAACCCTAGCTTCAATCGCCACTTCCTCCAGTCGCGATGTTCCTCCACGCGTCCCCTCGAGCTCGCTCGAGCACATCATGACGGCGAAATCCCCATCTCTCGATCTCGTATTTTACTTGATTTATAAAGTGAATGCATCGGCCCTTTCTTTTCTTCTTCTTTTTTTTGTTTAGGTTTCGGCATTGGAAAAGGGACGAGCGAATATAAGGAGGGAGGGAAGGAAACACTCGGCTATTTCATTTCCCTCTTCTTCTTTTTTTTCTTCGATTTCTCTCATTTGGTCGCCATTTTTTTTATGAGTTCAATTTCCATTCTGTTTGTAGATTAGAGAGGGGATGAAGAATAAATATCGGCTGGGAATATAGCTTCTTGAGTACGCTTTATATTATATAGTTAAATATTGAAAAAAATATCTCGTGTTGCATCGTGAAATTTCGAACCCCTCTTAAGGAATGCCGCTAGGCGATTATAAGGTTTCACCAGCATTCCGAACAGAATGGAACGTGTTTTGGAACCCAATTCGATCATCTGCGTGAGTTACGGAAGTAAACGATCAATTTTAAATTAAATCGATTAGAATAATTTCTAAGCGTTTCGAGCTGCCCGGGTCAAACAACAACTCAAATTGCTATGAAAATTGAAATCCGATAATAACTAACTATTATGGATCCAATGGAACTGGTTTCGTTGAATTCCGAAACTGTGCCTCGGAAGACTATTTTAAGATTCAATTTAAACGATTTATTTTCAAAATGGAACAAAACACTTCCAAATTCGATTTTAACACTTTTACTACCTTCAGTATCATCATTATAAATTTTATAAGCCTTCAAATTATTTTTTACAGGCTTAAAACTAAAGATTCAATAGTTTACCCAATTTCAGCTTATTAAATCTAATAACTTAATTGCTATTAATAAAAATATTTGAATTCAAGTTAAAAATTAACCTTTTAAATATTTGCAATCAAATTTAAATATTCCAATTTAAATTGTTCGAAGTTCTAGGTCGTCACATTCCTCCCCCTTAAAAGAATTTCGTCCCCGAAATTACTAGTTGGGAAGAATGGTCCAATACCCATTTACTTTTCCCCCAAAACCAACAGTTCAATATCCTACCAACTATCTTTTATAAAAGACTTCTTGTCCTGCTTACTAACTTCTCAAACTCTCCCAAAGTTTCCAAACAATACCTTTTTGCTCAAACATTCAAATTTTAATTTAAAACTAAATTTTGAATTATCAAAAATTTTCTAACTCTCTAAATTTCCGAAAAATTTTGTCGGCGTCTCCTTTGCGCGGCTAGCTCAGTACTACTACAAAAGGCCTCTACGGGCTCCCAAATTCCAAAAGAAAACAAAAGCCAAGTGGCTAGATCCAAAATACCAATCCAATTTCATACAGAAATTTAAATACACACCTTTTTGTCGGGCAATCAAATTTATCTTTTAATATCAAATCCAATTTCCTTTTTCTCTTTATAATACCTGCATATCCCACTTAGCAACAATATCCAATCGTAACCTTTCAAATCATTTCATACATTTCCTCACATATGTTTCATACCAACCTCGATTCAAATTAGCTTTCTCATTTTATATTAATTCAATTTATCTTCACTTCTGAGTATTAAAGTTTATCTTTCATTTATAGCGATTCATATTATTATTTTAAATTAGTTCCATCCACTAATTTATTTTGGTTTCAAGTTTGAAATCGTTTTATTGCTTAACAAAAAATTTCTCAAAAATTTTCTAACTTCCAAAATTTTCGGAAAATTTTGGAAGAGTCTCCTTTGTACGAAGAAGCTTTTGCAATTTGACAAGAGATATAAATATATATACATCGACCCACTCGGTCGAAAAAAGCAAAATCAGTTCATATTTCCTATTTTTATTGTGTAGGCGTACCTTATGTAGCATTTTAAGCAAGCAGCTTATTTATTTTAGCAATTAGTGCATCTAAATCCAGCCAAACGGCCTTCCTAGTACCTGTACTTACTCAATTTAAATATGTAAGTGCCATACATAGAGAGTTTATTAGCACTTCACTTACTTTTAATGGCTAAACACAAGCATTGCATACACAACAAGTGCCAAACGCTTCCCACAAGCGATTCATATGATTTTAAAGCTTATTCAATTGTTTTCAATCAAATTTGTATGCCATTTCATTCAATTTTAATGGCTTGCAACTCAATTTCTTACATCCAATTGATTTTAAATCCAAACAAGCTCATACTCACTTCAACTAATTCTAAAACCAATTTACTTAATCTTAATCAACTCACAAAAATTCAATTACTTTAGTTTACGCCAAACAACAATCATTTTTACGCAAGTTGATGATATCCACTTGAATAAATAATTAAATAAATTTTATAACCATTTTAAATTGATTTCCAACTCAATTTATTTAATTCAATTCCATTTTAATTTATTCACAACCATTTATCATTTAATTCACCAGCTTAATTCATTTTAGTTTATAACTACTTTAAATTAATTTTCCACTCATTTTATATGTAATTCCATTTCATTTCTAATTCATTCACCAACCATACACTGCATTTCATTTCATCTCCGCATTGGATTCATTCAAAACAATCTATTAAGCTTGGTACATTCAACTAATACATTAATAACCATTTCCAATTTAATTTAACCCAGACTTTTATGATCTTTCACTTTTGCTCGAAGCCAACTTCTATTAATTTTAAACTTAAGTTAATTTACTTTCTTTAAATTATTTCAACTTCATAACTTGAGCTCACATCATTTGCAAATAAATTTTCTTTTCACCTTAACTTGATTCTATTTCAATCAAATCTCATTTCAATCTATAAATTCATTCGATTAGTCATTATAAATTAAATTTCCAAATTCAGTTCATTCACGACTCATTTAACTAACTACAAGGCCATTTTCAATTTATTTCTACTTACCTAAGTTTTGTTTGCAACTCAAACTCTATGTATTATAATTCATTTTCATTTCATACGACAACACATCTCTTCTTATTTAATTCATTATTAAATCCAAGTCGAATTCTATTTATAATTCGAATCCATTTTCAAACTTCATCATTAATTTACAATCCATTTTATTTAACCGTGTTAAATTTTATTAATATACTCTATCAGATATTTTATTTAGTTAACCAGCCACTTCCAACTTTATTACAAAAATCACTTTATTAAGGTTTCCTGAGTTCAAATTTTATTTTATAATTCCAGTTTGGATTTATTCCTTTTATTTTCCCAAAATTTCAACACCTTTATTAAAAAATTTAGGAATGCTTTTAAATTCAGATAATACTATTAAAATAGCTTTTAATAAAAATACTTTTATAACTCGATGTCTCAACCAGTCCATCCTTGTTCTCATAGAAATTCAGTCATACGTTGATCAGGCGTAGGACTGAAAATCTATAAGTACTTGGTAAGCCCGTTTTCGACATCCGGTGAAAATACTTTTGAAAATAATTTTATTGAAAATATTGAAAGCATTTTGAAATAGAGAAAATATCTTTGGTGAGAATTCTCTGGAAATCATCACCCCCATCCATGGTCGCAGTTACATCCAGGGTTACGTTGCCATCGCAGCAAAAGTCCATGTAACTGCAGGCTCTCCGCGGCCTCTCGATTACGCCACGGAACCCACAACAGATCACAGTTACATTCTAGAGTTACGTTGCCATCGCAGCAAAAGTCCATGTAACTGCAGGCTCTCAGCAGCCTCTGATTTTCGCTGTCGAAATGAAACTTCTCCACTCCTACATAGGTCTCAGTCTACCGATATAAAATCAAACGCAGACTGTTGGTTCTCAGTGGCACACACGACTTTCGCTATGTATACTCTACTCATAATCCCCAGGAACTAGTTTTGTCCGGACTCCTCACAGGATCAACTTTAGAACCCCCCCCCCTCTTGGGGCTCAAGGTAGCACCACCCGGTGGTACTCCTGAGAAGTTCATTTCAAGGGAGCCCCTTTTCCCCAGAGCCCTCGTCAAAACACTTTATACTATACATATAGTATCTTCAAATCATACACCTAGTATGATCTCATACCAAGCTCCTTAACACAAAATCGATTATCCCAAAAATCAATAATTCTCAAACTAGGCTTTCCAAATTTTAATATTGATTTTATCCAAATATCAAAAGCCTTTCCAAATCCAAAGGTTCCCCAAACCCTTTTCCAAAATCCTCATAAGATCCTTTATATATATAGATATATATAAAATTTAAAAACTTTGGATCCTTTCAAATTCGTATAAAACTCCTTTTATACTTCAAACACCTTCAAAAATCCCTTTCTTATGGCAATAGATTTAACAAGGGAAGATTTATCTTATATAACAAAGATATATAACTTTGTTTATTCAAAATAAAATATTCCAATTTGATTACTCTTTTCAATATCAATTTCATTCAAATCTGTACGTTATACACATATCATTCGTACGTTATACCAATCTGATCGCCCACTCGATCACACAATTTCACTTCCGAACTAGTACTGTCCACCCGACTTTCTAGTGCGGACTCAGATCTGGTTTCAATAACAGTTTGAACTCCGACCAGTTTATATTTAGAAAATAGCTTAAAATTTTGAAAATAGGTAAGTAGTCGAAAAATAATTATCAGTTTCCAAAATAGCTATAAAATAGTTAACTAATTGTAAAATAGTTGGAAAATAGTTAAATAGTTTCAGAAATTTTAGATAATTGCAAAATATTTGTAAAATAGTAATTAATTTGTAACATAGTTGAAAAATAGTAATTAGTTTAGAAAACAGTTGAAAAATGGTTAAATAGCTCCAAAATAATTGTAAAACAAGTATAGAAAAATTTGGCTTTAAGAAGGAAAGGTTGTATATATTTAATAGCTTGAAAAAAAAAGTTTATATTAAAACAATTTATATTGAAAATAGTCCAGAGTCAAAACTGTTCACTTTTCACTCTCCATTCTCATCAATTCAATTTAAATTCGTGCCATTTTAAATTGGCCCAATTCAAATTCAAATAACTCCAATTTCCATTGGACTTGATTTATTCTCAATTCAAGTTGAATTAATTCTCAATTTCTTTCCAACTTCAAATCAAATTCCATTTGATTTTAAACCAATTCAACTTTAGTTACAATTTCAAATTATTTCGATCAATTTGGACTAATACCAATTGAACCCACAACAATATCAAATGATTTCAATTTAATCCAATTACATCATCAATCATAAATCCAATTAATTCAAATCAAATTCAATTTGAACTAATTCGATTCCAATCTCAATTTTAAACCATCTTGAATTATATAAATTCGAGTTAAATTCCCAAAGGTTTGTTTAACTTTTAAACCAAATTAACTTTGTTCATTTAAAGTCTTTAAACAATTTAATTTCTGAGCTCAAATTCTATAATTTCATTTCAAATTAATTTAAATTTTAATTTGGTTGTATTTTCTGTTACCACTTAATTTAATTCCAATTTAAGATTTCAATTTGGCTGTATTATATTACTGCTTTATTTAATTCCAATAATTTAACAACCAATCTCCTTAATATTTATTAGAAGGAAATATTGCTTTATATATCAAAATATATTTTTACATAAAATCATTTAAAATCTTTATATAAGAAAATAACAAGTACGCTCTCATATATATACTCAACTCATTCTAGAGTACTACGGACTCTATTTAATGAGTGATCTCCATCAGAGCCAAGGTTCTCGCTTAACCTTTCAGCTCTGATACCAAATGTAACGACCCGAAATTTTCAACCCTGAAAATTCCAGATAGTTAAGAAAAGAAAAAAGAGATAGAAGAAGAAGAAGAACAGAATCATCAACATCTCACATTCGCAGCGGATAAAATATAATAATAAATAATAACAGTTTACAAAGAATAATATTCTGTCAAATACATTTTAATACATCAGAGTTACTCATATATTCACACACTAGACATATACAAATCAACATGTCTCAGATTTACAATAATATGATTTCAGCGTAAATATTCTATACGTTCTTGCCATCCAGCTCGCCTCCTGAGCTCCCGAACGTACGTACCTAAAAATCTGTAATACTCGGTCTGACCCGAGCATTACACCAAAGTAACACCCGGGTCAGGCTGGAAACTAGCGTGAGTAAACCCAAATAACATGGAATACCAAAGCAATCAACTTAAATAAACCCGGGTAACATATATCAATTTAACAAATTCGCAATTTGCTATAGACAACACTTATTCCACACATTAATTTCTAAGTACCAAACTTAGATAAAATAATCCAATTTACTTAAATCATTCCATTCCAACCTATTGATTTCACAAAACAATTTATAAAAATTCGAAGTGGTTTCGGGTATTTCCCAATACCCGACCCCGGTCTCTTCGAAACTCATGTTATCCTAACCCAAGTTATTCAAATGGAATACACAACATTTCATATCAGAGATATTAACTCATTCAAAACATCCAATGCCATTCAATCATCCATAAGCAAAGCTTAATCACATGCAAATCAATTCAATTGATTCAAATTGAATTTCAAACCTCAATCACTTAGATTCCTTCATTTAACATTGATTTATTCCAAATCAATTAATTGGTCAACCCATCATTATTCATCTTAATTAATCATCCTGGATTAATTATTATTTTCAATTTCATTCAAGTAATTAACTTTAATTAATTTCATGATATTAATTCTTCTTAACCAAATCAATATGTAATCTTAATTACTTCATGAATTAAATAACTATTTAAAATTACATTGATCCCTAATTACTTATATTAATTAACTTCTCATAAGTCACTTATATTGATTTATTTTCTTAACGAATCAATCTCTATTTATATCATTAATTATATAAACTAATGATTTCTCATTTACATTTCAATTTATTCTAATCTGATTTAATTACTCTTTTATAATGGAATCTTAAAGGGATTTGAAACCAAATTTATTTTTAATATTCAATTCGGTTTACAATTCCACTTTGACATTCAAGTTATTAAAACACTTAATATTTTAAAACTTTATTTGTTAGATTTAACTTGGATTTAAAACTTGTTTTAAATCTCTACTTTACAAATTTTAACTTCGGTTTTTAAATATCACTTTTATTTCTTCCCAGTTCATTCTCATTTTTATTCTACAATTATTTCACTTTCAAAATTCACCCTTATACTCATTTCAAAAAATCCAATCTATATATTTCGATAACTCAGGGTACCGAAATATTCAAGCAACTCACAACATACATTATTCCAATTGGCAATAATAATCATCACAGTCTATCAAACATTCCAATATATACTAGATATTACTATAAAATATAGCATATCAATTCAGTTCAACCATTCAACCATTCAACCACTCATTTAAATTTAACCATTAAATTAAATAAAATCCATAGGTGTGAGATTTCTCACCTTTGGTTTTTTTGCTCAACCCACTTCCAATCCGTCTTGCTTCGTCCAAATTTTGACCTTGTGTAACATTTTTATACAGTTTATTAATATTTGAATCAAATAATTAATTACCACCTAGTTAACTAACAATTTAATTTAACTAAAATAATTTTAATAACTAATTAATCAGGCTAATCACCCAAATATATTATTATTATTATTTTATAAGATAATCCATATAAACCGAAAGTCCAATTCTAATATAACTGTTCAAATCAAAATGTTTTAAAATTCCCGTTTCAACCTTATATATTTTCCAGTAAACCAAAATAAAAAAAATTCTTTCTTCTAGTTTTTAACTTACACATTAAATTTAAACAAATAAAATCCACTTTTTCCCAAATGAAGGTACATATAAAGTTTAAACAAAATTGTTTCGAATAACTTACTGTAAAAATATTACTTTTATTTCTTCCTGTAAAATTTTCTTCTTTCTACTACTGTATATTTGAATATAAATTAAAAGAAAGTAATTTGGATGGTACCTCACTGACTCGCTGCCTGCTCGACCCACGATACGAGACCCATCCTTGCCGCTCGAGCATAACCCCTTCCATTCGAACGAAACTCCCAAATCGCTCGACCGACAGCTAAAATAATATCTAAGCGTTTCAAGCTGCCAGGGTCAAACGACAACTCCAATTGCTACGAAAATTGAAATCCGATAATAACTAACTATTACGGATCCAATGGAACTGGTTTCGTTGAATTCCGAGACTGTGCCTCGGAAGACTATTTTAAAATTCAATTTAAACGATTTATTTTCAAAATGGAACAAAACACTTCCAAATTCGATTTTAACACCTTTACTACCTTCAGTATCATCATTATAAATTTTATAAGCCTTCAAATTATTTTTAACAGGTTTAAAACTGAAGATTCAATAGTTTACCCAATTTCCGTTTATTAAATCTAATAACTTAATTGCTATTAATAAAAATATTTGAATTCAAGTTAAAATTTAACCTTTTAAATATTTACAATCAAATTTAAATTGTTAGAAATTCTAGGTCGTCACATTCTCGATCCAAAACCGAGATTAGGGAAACTCAATTAGACAGGGGCAGTTGAATAATTTTCCACATAACATTTGGCCACTACTGGTGTCCAGATTCAGGTATTTTAAACCTTCCATAAACAAGATTTTAGTTCTTGGAAAAGGTCATACAACAAGGAAATGAACATCCCAACTGCTTTCTAAGATAGTTAGGAGCAGCGTGAAAATGGTGCTATCCACGACTAGTAGTTGGTTTAAAGGAACACGACATAACGCGTGCAAGGATGAATACAGAATTGTTTAAATGACATCACCATATCGCCAAGTAGAGCACATTGGCAAATGTATGCATGGTCTAATAAAGGAACATAACAAAAGAAGTTGCTAGGATTTTGTCTATCCGTACAAAGTTGTAAGACAATGAAGGATGCCCATGCGTAAGCGCAGCTAAGAAGAAGACTGATAAGACAACAAGCTTCAAGGAATTCTCCATTTTTCCTCTTACTTCGTCCAAGGCACTTAAGGTCATGTACTCATTTATACAAGAAGGCGGATTTTGCAACTGCTCCATAATAGTAAATGTGCTTTGTAATTCGACCATAATCAATCATCCGGGAATGACAAATAAACAGCAAAGCCTACGCTGTGAATGATCCAGCTTCAAAAGGAGTTGAAGTTACTTTGCCAAACTAAAGACGAGATGACCATAAAGTCGTTCTAAATAATAAAACTCGGCGTTCAACACTATCGGGTATGTTTTACTTTGAATAATATTCCTGTATGAACAACGCCCAGAATCCAAGGGAAGTCGACATATATTGACCAATTAGATTTCGTACATTGACTGGGTGTTATCTATTCAAAGTAAGTCCAGTGTCCCAAACACCATGAATGGACCATCCAGTGTAGATAGCTCGCTCAAACTAGAAAAATGAGTCGTATTGTACTTTAATATAATATTTTTAGGACTTGCTCGTTATCGCTTAGAAATCCATACCGGAGTCGCTGTCCGAAGCGACATAAAAAGCTTTTCTTTTTAGGATCACTAAAAATGCAGAAATGGGAAAAGCGATATAATGCAATCATCTACTATGTCCGATTTTGAAATAAATCGTCACATTAGAATTCAAATTGGAATTGGATCTCAGCCAAATTCTCGAAAAGAGACGGTTGAAGCCAGAGAATAGGACTTGACTTATGAATAATGTGCATTCGGCCGAGGCAAAACTCAGCTTCACCACTGGCCAAGTACAGTCGAAAATTTAACCATCTCCCTTCAAAATTTCCATCATCCTTAAATCATCATGATGGAGTTTCAATACCAAACTAAGCTGTAATGTAATCTTCAGAGTGTAGATTGCATTGCCAACATAAAGGAATGGAATTTCAACTATAACTAAAAAGAACGGTTAACGGGCAATCAACCAAACAAAAGCAACGTCTAAAGACGACGCTAAAATGATCGAGTTGGATTTTATAGAATATCAGTTAATGGTTTGTCTCAATCAAGTGCATATTTTATTTTCAATGAAAATGTACTCTGGTGGGCAAATTGTTAACTGGGTCTTTGACTAAGCTGATTTCAATAGGAAGTTAGAACGTTAAAATTAAGCTAAAATGATTCAAAGACTTTGGAAGCATCGTAAAACGACAAGAAGAAGGAAATATCAAAAATGAGCGGAAAAAATTGACTTGAGATTTTCAACTTGGCACTTTGTGTTGGTCCTGAGTCGTACTTGGGCTGAACCTAGGAAAAATAAAGGAAAACCTTGGCTATGGAATAGAAAGACACGACAACATGGCTTGGAGTCAGGCTTGAGTCAAACCCAATATAAAATCGGATTAGACCCGAGTCAACTCATAACTGATTGACTTGGAGTAAGACCTGAGCCAAACCCAAGACAAACTCGGTTCAGACCCGAGTCAACTTAGAATTGAATGACTTGGAGTCGGACCTGAGACAAACTTGGTTCCGACCCGAGTCAACTTCGAACTGGGTGACTTGGAATCAGACCCAAGTCAAACCCAAGACAAACTCAGGTCAGACCTGAGTTGAGAGTTTTCTCGGGTTGGACTCATAAAACTCTCAGGTCAAACTCCAAGCACTCCGACCTTTAGATGACCCCAAACATGACGAAGACAAAACAACTTGAAAGTTGGTAAGCACACTTAGAAGAGCTAAAGAAGCAACTTGGAAAAGTTTCACTATGTTTGAAGCTAACTCCTTAACTCAGTACCGAGATAAGGAATCTCAACGAAACGACTCCAAACGCTATAAGCACACTTAGAGGAAGCTAGAAAACAACTGGGAGAAGTTTCACTGAAAGTGGGACTAAGTCCTTAACTTGGTACCGAGTCAAGGATTTGAGTTGGTATCGAGTTAAGGATTCTGACGAATTAAGGATTTTGATGAGTTAAGGATTTTGTGTTGGTATCGAGTTTAAGTGCCAAGTCTTAGTATTTTCATATTTCTAGCAAGTTATCCATGGTTCTTCCTATGCATGTTCATGAAATTTCATAGAGCAACAAAGAACCAATCATAAGAAATGAAGTCTTAACGGTCCAAACAGCGCGAGAACCCAAGTCATGGAAGGGTGGTAATCAAAACTCGTCAATAACCTACCAAATTACATAGTGGACATCTAAATGAAGCAAGGAGCTCAAAACAAAAGTGTTTAGCCATGTTATGGCTAAGGATTAGACTTGGCCGGAGTCAAGTACTTGACTTGGTATGGAGTCTAAACTAGAATTCGAGTTGTCACAATATTTGTTATACCACCATGATATCTCTGGACTTCTCTGGTAGCAGACTTCTGATCTGATATGACTGCTACCTCTATAAGTACAAACCATAAAGCAATTAAGAAAGGATCTGGATTCTGCTATCACTATGCAGGAATTCTATCACTTCTTCAACTCTGTCCTCTTCACAACAGTTACCATGGAAGCTCCTCTAGGCAATTCTAGGACTTAGAATTTGTCTAACACAAGTACTTATATTCTCTCTCTCTCAAACCCTTTGTAATCTCTTACAAACAAGATCAAATCAATAAGAGAAGTTATAAAGTGGTCGTAGGTTTAGTTAACAGCCGAACCACTATAAAAATCTCCGTGTCTCTCACTTATTTCATTACTTTATTACTATTTTCTATTATCTTTGCCCTATCCTAGTAGGGTTGGTGCTTTCACATAATACTCTTGGGTGTTAATCTATTTTTTGGGTTAAAGGTAGCGAACCATGTTCTCGTAAAGAAGTCAAATGGAAAGTGGAGAACGTATATCGATTTCACTAATCTCAACGAAGCCTGCCTCAAGTAAAGTTTTCCCTTATATAGAATCGATCAGTTTTTTGATACAACTAGCGGACACGAAGCGCTAACATTTATGGATGCGTGTTGAGGATATAACCAAATAGCCATGTTCGAACTGGATCAAAAGCATACAAGCTTCATCACCGATAAGGGATTGTACTGCTGTAGAGTTGTATTGTTTAGATTAAAAAAATATAAGAGTGACATATCAAAGACTAGTCAATATGATGTTCCCATATTACATTGGAAAGAACGTCAAAGTTTACATCGATGACATGTTAGTAAAATCCAAACTAGCTTCTAACAATGTGTATGATCTGAAAGAGATTTCCCCCACCCTACGACAGTATGGAATGAAATTGAACCCATTAAAGTGTACCTTTGTAATTCAGTATGGAAAAACTCTAGCAAACATTGTAAGTGCAAGAAGAATAGAGGCCAATCTAGATAAAACCGAAGCCATAAGGAAGATGGAAATCCAAACAAAACTAAAGATGCAATGAGTCTGAATGGGAAGGTAGCAACCTTGAGCGGGTTCATTCCTAAAATCGCTGATAAATGTATTCCTTTTTTGATCAAGTCTAGATGGGCAGAAGCTTTGAATGGATGGAAGAGTGTGAGGCAGCATCTGTATTGCTAAAGGATCACTTAGCCAATCCACATGTAGTTTCAAAGCCAATCCCAAGTGAGGATCTATTTGTGTACTTAGCTATAACCATAGCAGTGATATGAAAAGAAACAGGTGTACAAAGGCTAATATACTTCATTAGTAAGCATTTGAAGGGAAGAGAATTAAACTGCTCTATGATAGAAAAGTTAGTTTACAATCTATTATTTACAGCCAGAAAGCTGTGACCATATTTCCAAGCACATCCCAAGAAAATATTGCAGAAGCCTAAAACATCCGATCATCTTTTGAAGTGGGTCATTGAACTAATTCACTATGACATCTCTTACTGCTAACAAAATGCCATCCTAGGTCAGGCCCTGGTAAATTTCATTATGGAATGTATAGCTCCAACAATGAAACCAAATAAGGAAATGGAAGGGCCTCCACATGCGTGGCAACTTTATTGGGTATGTACATAATACTTCAGATATGAAAAAATTGTGTAGGGTGGTTCAGCTAGAATTTAAGGCAACAAATATTGTTGCAGAATACGATGCAGTAATTGCTAAGCTCAGAATAACATAGGTAATGAAGGTAACTCACATTAAAGTCCATGGTGATTCCTAACTTGTTGTAAATCAAGTGCAAAAATATTACCAAACTAAAGAAACAACTTCGACCAAGTATGTGGAACTATCTAAAGAGTTATTAGCTCTGTTCGAACAATTTGATATAGAGCAAATTCCTAAGAAGGAAAATTCTTCAGTGTATTTTATAAGGATACATAGGAAATGAAGGTAGCTCCTATAAGGCATTTAACTGAAGTACTAAGGTTGCATGGGAAATGAAGGCGGTTCCTATAAGTTTAACCAAGCCTAGTATTTTTGAAAGAAATGAGATTCTGCTGGCGCGAGCTCCGTGAGCATGGTGTTATGGACTGTGAGTTAAGATCAAACATGTGGGATTTGAGATAACCATGCTCCACCAATAATTCATCAAGAAGAGGTAGAATCTTGGATGACCCTATCAAATGTTTCTTGTTGGAAGGAGCCTTACCAGTAGATAGAAATTCCACAAGGAAAATTAGATACCATGCTCCCTACTTCATGTTCTTTGATGGGATACCATATACAAGAGGCTACTCAACTCTCTATCTAAGATGTGCTACAAAATAAGAAGGAACAAGGGTCATAAGAGAAGTCCATGAGGGATACATTGGAGATCATTTAGGATGAATGAAGTTACCTGATAAAATATTAATACAAGGTTACTTCTGGCCAACTGCACTAAGTGATTGCAAGATGTAACGCTCCGAAAATTTAATATAAGAACTAAATTTAAATATAATAAGGAAAAAAATGGAATTTTTACATACATCCTCATTTGGCTACGAAACTTACCTTGATGCATTCGTAGCGATTTTATGGATGATTTTCATGGACACCATTTTGAAATTGGAACTAGTATGAAGATTTTATAAATGTTTTATATTTTGAAGATGAAATTAATTAAATAAGAAAATTAGGAAACTAAAACATCCTAAAATAAATAATTCCACTAATTGGCACCCATATTGTCGACCACACCCAAATGTAGCAGTCGACCAGTTGAAGTGTTAGGGCGAAGATTTTGAGCGATAAATGATCCAGATTTGATCAGTATAGTCTATTTGGGAGCGAAGTAAATATTTAATGTATAAGATGTAAATAAAGATTCTACAAGGACTGATCAATGGGAAATACTAATCTAAAACCACTATAAATTTACAAGCTAATGTAAACCCTAATCCATAAAAATTAGTCTGCTTCCCTAAAACTACGTCAAATTCTTTCCTCTCCAAACCTAAATTCTTCAAAATAAAATAAAAATAAATGCGGAGAGATTAAGAAGGATGAATCAAGAAAAGAGCTAACAAATGGGGGAAGATTTTCAAATAGGATTCAAAGGGAAACGCATGGATCTAAGGTGGGCGGGTATATTTTTAGTTAGACGATTTATATGTAGTTAATTTTAATATATTCTATCTAATTTAGGTTGTTAGAAACTAAATTGGAAATCATATTGTTTGGATCTAATGTTGAATAACAAATTTATCTAATGTAAACCTATAAAATAGGAATTGATATAGGTTAAACCTCTTTTCTAGTCAAGTAGAAATTCCTGTAATCTGTTAATATAACCTATTAATACTAATGTTAATAGGAAACCTAGATTGAACTACCTCTCTATAAATCTGTAGATTGGATTTGAATAATTGCAAATTTGGGCTAATTGTATTTGCTCTAAGACGAAACTGTAAGATGTTGTAATGGAAATTTCGGGATGAAAATCATTAGTTAAAGATTACAAAACCAAAATGAATTAAAATCACCAATTAAAAACCCTAATCAGTGATGACTGGTTGACCCTATTTGGAGTGGTTGACTGCCTTTGTACCAGCTGTCGATTGATTAGCATTTCCAAAATGCAATTTGCACCCTAGTCTAAGACGTATATTATAAATAAATTAGTTAGTAGTGTATATATTGTATGTGTGTGTGTATATATATATGGATGTTAGGAGTAGGGAAGCTAGTTCCCTATAAGGCAACACTAGGACGTTGCATTCGTAAATGCTATTTATCCAACAGGAGTCGATATTCGGCTAGAGGGGGCGATTTTATCACAAATGGTACTTATAGGAGATTCTACAGTGGACGCATAGCACTTTTTCATAACCGATGAAGCATGTGGCCCGACTCAATGGGAGTTACTTGGTATTCATGGATGACACAACGTGATGCTATGTTGTTATTGGATTCTGGCACAAGCAATAAATAGCGTATGTTACCTTTAAGAGGTGTGCACAGATGCGGTTAATGAGACACATCGAGAAGCGGGCTCCCCCTCAGTGCATAGCTAAGGTGCATGTAGTTGTGGAAAATTTTGTTCCACATGGAAATTGTATGGAAACTTATGTGAATTAGTTACACCTAGACATAATGAGAGATATGTAGTCCCATAGAGGAAATTGTAGGATAATCCAATGTTAGAGAAGCTCTAGTAGTTATTAACCGATCATTAGTTGTTTGAGGTTCGATTAACCGTTCGATCCTCGTATAAGCCCACACATGCTGTTAGTGTAGGTGTATATTAAGTTAAAATCCTTTAAGCAAAGAAATCTAGTCATTTACTGACACTATTGGAACAACCTAGGTCACATAGAATATTATTAAAGTCAACTTCATATGATCACCATATACTAATGATGTACTCATTCACTAGACTTTTGTCCGGCTCACCCCTTTTATTTTCTTTTTCCCCACCACACAAGGACACCATAGTAGATGACAGTCATATGATTAGTACGTGGAGAGGCGAGCTCATCATTGGAGTTGCATATAATTTTATATTACCTCTATGTAACTATCTATCGTATTCAGTACTTAGTATTTTTAGACTATGATCATATTTGTGTACTCTAGATTTGACTACATACTATTTTCTAAGACTAAGTTTTACGATGTTAACCCACCTTTTGGTAAGGCAACATATAGGCAGATTTAACCTAAATGACTGCACAGTTATTGAAGCTGGAATTTCATAGATAGTAGACATGATTACAAGGCCAGAATATAGCATCATCGGTGAACAAATTGTGTGGCATACTTAGAGATAGATTTTGGAGAAAATGGGATGCTTGGAGTTTGCTTCGAGTCGTCCTTAGGTTTACTTCGGGTTTTCAAGCAGCTTACTTCAAGTAAGAGAAGGGATTGCTTCGGGTCTTTAATGGATTGGCGCGTTTATAAGGGCTCCACAACTACTTTGGGTCGTCTCAGCACTTGCTTCGAGTCATTGGAAGGTTTACTTCAGGCCAAGGAGGCAGTTGATTTAGGTCAGAGTCATGGATCGATCAAAAACCATCTACTTCGTATCCATCAACTTCTGCCCATCTAGTTCGTATCCATTTGCTTCAGATTCATTCCCCTCATTTGCTTCGTATCGATCGTTTCCATACTCATTCACTTTGTACCGATCCCACTCCCACATGTTTTGTATCGATTAGCCAACTGATCGATACAAAGCAATGAACCATGGATCGATACGAAGCCGCAAACCAAGCATCGATGCAAAGTATGTAGGGATCGATCCGAGCTCATTTACTCCACAACTACCTGCTTTATATCGATCCCATTTCTATATATTTCATAGCGATCGGTCAAACGATTGATACGAACCAATTACCAATTGATCGATATGAAGGAAGGACTTCAGTATCGATGCGAAGCCACACACGTGAAGCATCGACACGAAGGTAGGGGTATTGTATCGATACAAAGATCCATACACAAAATTGATATGAAGAAGGCATGGTCAATCAAAGGAAACAGTCACTCAGCATGAAACTCGGATCTTTACATGATTATCGCTCCACGTTACCAATGCACAGCCGATCGATACAAATAGTCATCGATCCGAAGTTGATCAATACAGAAGTATCAATGTGAATGCTCCGTCTTGCCTACAATATGAACTTTGGATCGATCATAACTTGAGATCTAAGAGCCCAAATGCCTTAAAATTTTCACGGTAGCTTACATACCACCAGAAGAATGCTCATGATCAATCTTAGCCCAAATGGACACCATCTTGATCGATATGAAGGAGATGGGGATCGATCCCAATCGGTCCCAAATGACCCCTGGTCGTTCACGTGGTCCCACCCACGTGTGAGAAGGAGTATTCCAAGTTTAGAGGCAGATATTTCAAACCTACACCTATAAATAGCACTCCAATGCCAACAGAAAAGTGACCTTTGACTCCATTGCACCGCTACTCTACCGGATCTTCGTTGTAACTTGAGTGTTAGAGTTATTTACTATTGTAACCAGTTAGCAATAATCAATAAACGTCAAATCATTCAAAGTGGACATAGGCTACAATGCCGAACGACTATAAATCCTGTCTTTTTACTACTTCTCTTTTAAATTTTGAGCGTTCTTCATATTTATATCCTCTACATTTTGTCTATCTGCGATCTGAGATTATGAATTGGTGCTTTCGTCTGCAATTGAGTGTTTGTGACTAATTTAGGCACAAACATTTTGATGCTTTCACTGAGAAGGCTAGCACTCAGGGATTATGAAGCTTGGATTTTGGATTTGAAGGCTTAGAAACTTGGATCTGGAAAGCTATTACGAAGCAATCAACAAGGAGACAAAAAGCGGAAAGGAATCAGCATAAAGGAAGTTGGGAGGCTTCTTCAGGAGCTAATCAGACATCAGTTTTCATCACCAGAGACGAAATGGAGATGATGATGGATGCTATGCAGGAAGGAATGATGAAAAGGCAGGAGAAAATGATGCAGAACCTACTTCAACAGATTGGATAAGGTGGAGCACAGAATCGAGAGAACAAAGTAGCTGGAACAGAGGGAATCCAGAACCAAAGTCAAGGACATGGAGCCACCAGGAATCAGGATAGAGGGGACCATTAGGAGCAGTCCCGAGCTAGGGGCACACCCCCGGATCATGTTGACCCTATTCCAGGCAGGATTCCAGGCAATACTATGCAGTTTGGCATCGATGAAGAAATGAATGCTCATCCAAGAGAACAGATCTTAGGATTCCATGGTGAACTCGAGAGGTAGGTCAGAGGAAACAAACAAGGATCATAACTTGATGATAGTGACAGATTGGCAGAGATGGTCAGATGAGCCATGAGAGGAGGATTAGTGAATAGAGATCTGGAAGAGGTGAACAGGAGCCCCTTCGCTCCCGCAATTAGGCAGGCAGAAACCCACCTGAATTCAAGCTACCTACACTGGAGATATACGATGGAAGGATGGATCATGTAGTTCATCTAACGAGGTATATGAGGCACATGGAGGTACTGGAGGCATCGAAGGAGGTCATGGCCTGGTGTTTCCTATTGTATTTGATGGATATAGCAGTGTTGTGGTTTAGATAATTAGAAAGTGCTCCATTGAAATATGGGCCGAGTTGATTGAGAAGTTTAGGAGGTAGTTCAGAGTTCACATCTCGAGGCCCAAGAACGTGATGAGTTTGACAACATTGAAGCAAAAATCAGAGGAGTCTTTGAGGAGTTTTCTAACACGATTCAATGCGTGGCAGCATTGGTGGATCGGCCAGATCCATCCATGGTTCTGATGGCAGTTGTGTTTGGCATAGCTGATGGCATGGAATTCAAGAATTCATTGATAAGGGATCCACCTATGGACCTGGGGGAGTTTTATCATGAGGCAGAAAGGTTCCTGCGATAGGAAGACATAAAGGCTGAGAGGAGGAAGGAGATAAAGTTGATGTTTATGCAGCCAAAGATGAGGATCTGCCCGGGAAGGATTCGAACAAGGATAAAGGGAAGCGAAAAGCAAAGGGAAGCAAAAAGCAAAGAGCAGCTTTGACGAGTTGAGGGGACTGAAAAAGGAGCCAAGATTTACCTCTTATTCGGAGCTAAGCGAGACTTTAGGGAGATTCTATCAAGAAACAAGGGGGCAGGTTCCTTACCGGAGGTCAATAAGGAGGGATCCAACCAATAACGAAAACAAATCGGACAATTACTACTTATTCCACGAGCTAAACGGCCATAGCATGAACTATTGCAGGCATTTGAGGGATAAGATCGAAGGACATATCTGAAACGGCATGCTATAAAAATAATGAGAATGGCTCCAGATCAAGGCACCAAAATGTCATCAACTGATCGAAATAATGAGGAATAAGAAGTAAACTCCACACTAAAATGGTTAAGTCGCTTACACATGTATGGGTTCACGAATGGTCCTCAGGCATGCTCCAAGAGGACTATAAACCGAAACAGTGTGGGTGCTTGCTCTTTGATGTTTCTGTTTTTTTTCTATTTTATTCATTTGGATTTGGTTTGATTCAACGTGTCTATTGTCAAGCTCATTTGAATGTAAATCTGATGTTTGTAATTGCAAGATTCGCCTCGAATGGCACCCGACCTCAAACGGTCACAATTCGCCTCGAACGGCGTCTGACCTCGAACGGTCATAATTCGCCACGAACGACACCCGACCACGAACGGTCACAATTCGCCACAAGTGACACCCAACCTCGAATGGTTATAATTCACCACTAACGACACCCGACCTCGAACGGACACAATTCATCAAGAACGGCACTCGACCTCGAACGGTCACAATTCGCCACGAACGGCACCCGATCTCGAGTGGTTACCATTTGCCTCAAACGGCATCCAACCTCGAACGGTCAGGTAAGATCATTATTCTCTTTACAGGTCATCAACGGTATTTCGAACATCAAGCTTGTGGCACAACAAAATGCACCTACCTATCGCAAGGCATGTTTTGAGGGGCAAAGTGTTAACCCACCTTTTGGCAAGGCAACATGTAGGCGGATTTAACCCAAATGACTGCGCAGTTATTGAAGCTGGAATTTCATAGATAGTAGACATGATTACGAAGCCAGAGAACAGCATAAGCGATGAATAAACAATGCGGCATACTTAGAGTATAGTTTTCGGAGAAAATTTGATGCGTGGAGTTTTCTTGGAGTCGTCCTTAGGTTTACTTTGGGTTTTCAAGCAGGTTACTTTGGGTTAGGGATGGGCTTGCTTCGGGTCTTTGATGGATTAGTGTGTTTACAAGGGCTCCACAACTACTTCGGGTCATCTCAGCACTTTCTTCGAGTCACTGGAAGGTTTACTTCGGGCCAAGAAGGCATCTGCTTCAGGTCAGAGTCATGGATGGATAAAAAACCATCTACTTCTTATCCATCAATTTCGTGTCTATCAAGTTCGTATCTATCTGCTTTGGATTCATTCGCTTTATTTTCTTCGTATCGATCGTTTCCATACTCATCCACTTCATATCGATCCCACTCCCACATGTTTCGTATCGATCATCCAATTGATCGATACGAAGTAATAAACCATGGATTGATACGAAGCCGCAAACCAAGCATCGATGCGAAGTATGTAGTGATCGATCCGAGCTCATTTACTCCACAACTACCAGCTTCGTATCGATCCTATTTCATTATATTTCATATTGATCAGTCAAACTATCGATATGAACCAATTACCATTTGACCGATATGAAGGAAGGACTTCGGTATTGATACGAAGAAACACACACGAAGCTTCGATATGAAGGCGAGGGTATTGTATTGATACGAAGAGCCATATACATGATCAATACGAAGAAGGCATGGTCAATCAAAGGAAATGGTCACTCAGCATGAAACTCAAATCTTTACATGATTATCGCTCTCCACATCATTAGTGCACAGCCGATCGGTACGAATAGTCATCAATCCAAAGTTGATCGATACGGAATGCTCCAGCCTACCTACAATGCGAACTTTTGATTAATCATAACTCGAGATCTACAAGTCCAAATGCCTTTAAATTTTCACCATAGCTTACATACCACCAGATGAACGCTCATGATCGATCTCAGCCTAAATGGACACCATCGTGATTGATACAGAGGAGATGGGGATCGATCCAAATCGATCCTAAATGACCCCTGATCGATCACGTAGGCTCACCTACATGTGAGAAGGAGTATTACGAGTTCAGAAGTATATATTTCAGACCTACACCTATAAATAACACTCCAATGCCAACGGAAAAGGGACTTTTGACTTCATTATGCCGTTACTCTACCGGATCTTCGTTGTAACTTGAGTGTTAGAGTTATTTACCATTGCAATCAGTTAGCAATCACCAATAAACGTCAAATCATTCAAAGTGGACGTAGGCTACAATGTCGAACCACTATAACCCTATCTTTTCACTGCTTCCCTTTTAAATTTTGAGTGTTCTTCATATTCATATCCTCTAAATTTTGTCTATCTATGATCTGAGATTGTGAATTGGTGCTTTCATCTACAATTGGGTGTTTGTAACCAATTTAGGCGCAAACATACGATATTTTCTGAGATAGTTATTTACTATATTTATTTATTTTGCCTTTTGCTACGAGATCTAAAAGTGTAGAATGTCTTAGATCATATATGAATATCTTTGCTCTCTGTAATGTTTTAAAAATCTGATAGCTCATATTTCTCGGTACTAACACGAGTCCAAAAGTTACCCTAGGCTTTGGATCAGTCTGTTGGGAGGTGCTGGTGTTACAGTTGGTATCAAAGCTTAGATTTGAAATTCGTTAGGAATTATAAGCATATTTAGACAACATACTTAAAAGAAAATTCGAATGAAAAAGTTTTACAAATGGTTTTCAAAATGGCTTTCCAAAGCATGTGTGTATATATGTATAAATAAAAGTTTTCAAAAAGTTTACCAAGATCATATATAAGAGTAATCTCTTTCCCTTATTCTTGCTTATAATATTTGTGGAAAATTGCTAATAAATTCATAAATCATACATAAAAGATGAGTGATCCCACTAGTTCAGGCTCAGGCAATGTGGCTGAGATTCCGGGCATGAATGTCCCCCTTTGGTTCTGCAGATATCTTCAAGCAAGGCGACAAGCCGAGCTTAATCCTAACAAAGGACCTACGAAGCGAGCACTAGGTGCAGTTGCATCCCACCCACCTGCCATCAATTTTGCTAAGTTATGTAAGAATTTTATGAGCCTTGGAAGAAAGTCATGCGTAGGTATGGAGTCATATATAGATTCGAGGGCATGGGTTCGTACATATGAGAGGATTTTTTGTTTAATGGGTTTAAGGGATGTTGTGAGGAGATAGCTTGCCACTTGGCATCTTCAAGGGAAGACCTTGAATCGGTGGGATGTGTGGTTGCTGAGATTGTCGAGGGAGAATTATATGGGTGGAGTTCCAAAGATGTTTTGAGATTAAGTTTATGCCTAAAGCTGAAGAGGGAGTGCAGTTGGAGAAGTTTATTCATCTGATGCAAGGAGACATGTCAGTGAAAAAATATGTCAATCAGTTCAACGAGTTGGACAGATTCAGGACGGAGTTGATTAATACCCCATATAAAAAGGGTCTAAAGTTTGCTAAAAGTCTAAACCAACCTCTTCAAGGTTTGGCTCTTAGTCATATTCTTATGGGTGCGACGTATGAGGATCTGGTGGAGATGGCCTTGCCAAATACCATCTCCAAGGAGGAACTGAAGGAAGAACCTAAGAATTTTGGAGGAAAGGAACCATAACAGAATCAACACAAGGGAGGAATGGGACCTAAGAGAAAGATTAAGAAGCGGGATATTTAGTGCAGGAAGCATGACAAGAAGAGGAATTTTGTGAAGGAGTGCAAGGTATATGGTTTGAAGATTAAGTTTTACAACTATAAAAAATACGAGCACATGAGGCAGGAGTGTCTAGAACCTCAAAATACCTCTACTTAGGTGGTTCCAGCTTATGCATTCGATGCAGTTCCTAGCTCGAGTACACCTCCAGTAGAAAATAAGAGGAAGAAGGCCATGACTGAAGGCGTGTTAACTTTATCTAGTTTGTCCATTCATACTTTATTTAATATAGGAGCATTGCACTCTTTTACTTCTAGTAGACTTGTAGATGAGTTGCACTTAGACACTACCATAGTTACATACCTTATGGTTGTACCAAACCTAATGAAGGATCGGATTATTTGTCTATGATATGTAGGGGTCTGAAATTGTTTATTTTAGGTGTCGAGTTTCATTGCCATGCTTTTATCTTTGATTTTCTAGGTTCAATTTGATTTTGGACATAGAGTGGACGATGTTGTATGGGGCTATCCTAGATTGTGATAAAAAGGTAGTTAGGTTGGGTACTTGAAGAGGATGCAGTCTAGAGGATTATTGAGATCCTAGAGGTTCAGTTATGCTGAGTTACATATATGAACTAAACCTGTCACATGACGAGTTAGACTCAGTGCTATAAGTTACCGAAATGTCTTTTTTGAGGTTATCGATTACCTACCCCCAAAGAGAGATTGAGTTCTAAATTTATCCTGTGGAGAACGCTAGACCTATTGCCTTACCCTTGAGGTATATAACTCTGACTGAGATATGCAGTTTGAATAAGCAACTAAATGAGTTATTGGATAAGGGCTTCATTTGGAGGAGTGTTTCAAAGTAGGGAGCACCGATCATCTTTGCCACTAAGGCAGATGGATAAACTGATATTTTGCATTGATTATCGAGAAATAAATATATCGACAAAGAAGAATCATTACCCATTACTCCACATAGACAAACTCTTTGATTAGTTGGTTGGAGCAAAGGTGTTCCCACAGCTTGATTTGGCTATCAAATTCCACAAGTTGCTTGTAGTCGAGGATAGTATTCAAAAAATTGCATTTCGTACACCCAAGGGACTATATGGATTGTTAGTTATGCCGTTTGAAATGACAAATGCACATGCCTACTTCATTGATTTGATGATTTAAGTTTTCAAAGGGTTGCTTAATAAGTTCGTTGTGATACATATGGATGACATATTAGTTTATTCGAAAAGCGAGGAGGAGCATGCATTGCATTAGAAGAATTGCTCGATACATTCCATGAGCATATGTGAAAGGCAAAATTTTCTAAGTGTAACTTTTGGCATGATGAGGTACGCTTTTTGGGACATGCTGTCTTGGAAAGTGGGTTGATGATTGATCCTAGTAAAGTTGCTGCAATTTAAAATTGGCGTGTGCAGAAGAATGCTATAGAAGTAACGAGTTTCCTTGTTTAGGTAGGCTACTATAGGAAGTTTATTAAGGACTTCACGAAGATCTCTGCCCCTTTGACCCACCTCATCAAGAAGAATTTATTTTTCTCGAAGGACGCGAGTGTGACGATGCTTTTATTAGGCTGGAGGAGGCATTGACTAATGCACCTTATTAGTATTACCCGATGGTGCAAAGGAATTTACAGTATATACCGATGCTTATGTACGTGGTTGGGTATGGTCTTAATGCAAGAAGGAAGAGTGGTGAGCTATGCTAGTCGACAGTTGAAGGTTCATAAGAGAAACTATCCTACACATAATCTTGAGTTAGCGACCATTGTCTTTGCGCTTAAGTCATGGAGACATTATCTATTAAGGGAGCGGTTTAATCTATATATGGATCATAAGACACTTAAATACTTATTCTCCTAAAAAGACTTGAATTTAACGCAATAGAATTGGATGGAGTTTTTGGCATCATACGATTTTGGTATCTCATATACTCTAGGAAAGTGCAATGTGGTGGTCGACGCCTTAAGTAAACAACATAAAGTTTAAGTCCTCTATTTTTAGAGTAGAAGCATTTAGAGTCTGTTTCTATGTTCGACTTCCAGCCATCATCAGATGTCACCTCAAGATTGTTAACAGCTTTGGATGTGCAGGCTACACTTATGGACTGTATTGGGTCAAGTCAGAAGCAAGATAAAGAGCTAGTAGATATTTTTTAGTAGAGGAGAGCAGTCGAGTCATTTGAGGCATTATACCACTGACTCAAGGAGGTGGCTACGAAGGAGTGGTAGATTATGTTTTCCTTTCATTATGGATTTGATTAACATGGTACTAGATGAGTCTCATCGATCTAAGATGACTGTTCATCCTAGCGGAGATGAAATGTACCATGACATGAAGAGGGTCTTTTATTGACATGGTATGAAGAAGCATGT
This sequence comes from Allium cepa, assembly GCA_030765085.1. Classification (NCBI taxonomy): domain Eukaryota; kingdom Viridiplantae; phylum Streptophyta; class Magnoliopsida; order Asparagales; family Amaryllidaceae; genus Allium; species Allium cepa. Next base: position 139,142,900 of record CM060940.1, on the reverse strand, counting down.
AGAGGAGTATGTATCTCGATATACGACTTGCCATTGGGTAGAGGTGGAGCAGAAAAATTCAGGGATCGTTGCAGTCGTTGGATATTCCACAGTGGAAGTGAGAGAGTATTTCTATAGACTACCTAGGAGTAGCATAGGGAACGAGAGTATTTGGGTCATAGTCGATCGACTGACCAAATGCACTCATTTTATTCCTGTGAGGAGTACGAGGATTGTGGCATCGTTGGCGACCTTATATATGAGAGAGATCATTAATTTACACAAAGTTCCTTCTAGCATCATTAGCGGCCAAGATCCACTTTTCACTAGAGAGTTTTGGAGAAGTTTACCGGAGGCTTTGGGCATCAAGTTGAGCTTGAGTACTGCTTATCACCAATAGCAGACAGAGTAAACCGAGTATTGGAGGACTTTCTTCGAATGTGTATCTTGGATTTCAGAGGCTCTTAGGTGGATTACCTACCACTAGTGGGGTAGTGGAGTTTACCTAATAACACCTATCAGGCAATCATTAAGATGGCACAATTTGAGGCGTTATATGGAAGACCCTATAGGTTACCATCATGTTGGTGGTACAGAAAGGATTATGCTTGAGGTGGACATGGTAAGGGAGACATCAAAAAAGGTAGACTTGATCCATAGGAGAATGAAATCTATGTGGGATATGCAGAAATGTTATGCTGACAGAAGGTGCATGGAGTTGGAGTTCGCAGTGGGCAACATGGTATTTTTGCAGGTCTCACCGCTTAGGCACATTACGAGATTTGGTAGTTCGGGGAAGCTGGTACCGAGGTTTGTTGGGCCTTTTTCGATTACAGGCAGAGTTGGGAAGTTGGCTTATGGGTAGGGCTTCCTGAGAAGTTAGCTAGGGTAAATGACATTTTTCATTTGTCACACATGCGAAAGTGCTTACACATTATGTTTTTCGTAGTCGAATCAAGTCAGTTAAAAGAGGTGGAGGTGGAGATGGAGATGGAGAGGGAGTCACTCGTTCATCGTGCACCCACTTATAATCTTAAACATGACACAAAGCGACTGTACAACAAGGTTATCAAGTTTGTTAAGGTTCAGTGGGGAGACAATCTAGTGGAGTGTATATGGGAGCCTGAGGAGAGCGTTCGAGCTACCCACCGATAAATCTTTTATGGTACATTTCCATTTTAATCGAATAAGTATAGACTACTTCTGCATTAGGATTTAGCTTAGTATACCCCTTAGGTAAAGACCATTGGATGATAGAAATGGTTGTTAACGTGTCACTAGGACATGTTTTAGATGATGGATGCTAGTGGATATATTTATTGAATGGTTATTTGCACACATAGGTGATGTATATTCTCGAGTTAGTATACACACTTATACCTTCACTTATTTATTTTTATTGAGTTATATGCATATGATTGTTGCATATGGATTAAATGACTGCATATACATGTAGAATTGCAAGTATATTTTCATAGGATGTTGAAAACATCTTAAATACATGGGATAAGCACTTGCATAACAAGAAGTCAACTAGATCAGGAGACTGCCTACTCTTTGCATTAGTATAGCTTCATGTGCATTGCACGTTTGTATGTACATACTGCATTAGAAATTTAACTAAGGAAAATGACTGCCAATGGACGATGGATGAGTAGACGGTTGTAGTTATTGATAGTTGCACGTACAAGTTACATTTGTTCTGTCCTTGGAAGACTTTGGGACGAAATCCTTTTAAGGAAAGGAGAATAGAACATTCCAAAAATTTAAGAGAAAATTTAATAAAAGAATTAAATTAAATATAACAAGGACAAAAATGGAATTTTAACAACCGTTCGAATTTGGCTACGATACTTACACCATTACAACTATAGCGATTTTCTGGACGATTTTCATATATAATATATTAAAATCGGAACTAGTATGAAAAAGTTACAAACGTTTTCAAATTTTGAAAACAAAATTAATTAAATAAGCACCTTTAAATATGCTAAAATAAATAGCTTCATCGGTCGATACCCATACAAGGACCGACTGACCACTAACGGTCGACCACTCCTAAATGTAATGGTCGATCGATTGAAGTGCCAAGGCGAAGATTTTGAACGATAAATGGCCCATATTTAATTGGTATAGTTTACTTAGGAGCGAAATAACTATTTAATGTACAAGATGTAAACAAACATTCTCCAAGAGTAGATCAAAGGTCAATAATAATCTAAAATCCGTATAAATATACAAGCTAATGTAAACCCTAATTCATAAAAATTAGTCTGCTTCCCTGAAACTCTATCCAATACTTTCCTCTCCAAACCTAAATCCTTAAAAATAAAAGTGGTGAGATTAAGAAGGATGAATCAAGCGAAGAGTTAATAATAGGTGAAGATTTCCAAATGGGATTCAAAGGGAAAGGCTTGGATTTGAGGTGAGTGGGCATATTTTTAATAAGATGATTTATGTGTGATTAATTTTAATACACTATATTTGATTTAGGTTGTCAGATACTAAATTGGAAATCATATTGTTTGGATCTGGTTTTGAATAACAAATTAAAGCGATGTATACCGATTAAATAGGAACAGATCTAGGTTAAACCCCTTTTCTAATCAAGTATAAATTCCTATAATCTGTTAGAATAACCAATTAATATTGGTGTTGATAGGAAACCTAGATTGAGCTACTTTCTTGTAAATCTGTAAATTGGATCTGAATAAAGAATTTGAATAATTGCAAACTTAGGTTAATTGTAATTGCTCTAAGATGAAATTGTAAGCTATTGTACGAAAATTTGGCGATAATTGTCATTAATTAAAAATTAATGAACCAAAATTAATTTAAATCACCAATTAAAACCCTTAGTCAATGACAATCGGCTGACCGCACTATCTGCAGCGGTCGACCGCCCCATCTGCAGCGGTCGACCGCCCCAGTACTAGTGGTCGACTGGTTGGCTTAACTAGGTTATAAATAGATTAGTTAGTAATGTGTGTGTGTAGATGTTAGGAGTAGGGAAGCTCTTTCCCTATGAGGCGACACTAGGACGTTGCAGGACTGGTTAAATGCTATCTATCCAACAAGTGTCGATATTCGGTTAAGGGTGAATCTATCACAAATGGCATTCATAGGAGGTTCTATGGTGGACGCACAGCACTAGTGACGCTCGATGAAGTGTGTGGCCAAGTACAACTGGAGTTTCTTGGCATTAATGGATGATGTGATGCGATGTTGTGTTGTTGGATCCTGGCACATGCAATAAAACGTGTATGCTACCATTGAGAGGTGGACACAAATGCAGACGTTGAGACACTTCAGCAAGTTGACATTATGGGCTCCCCATCAATGTGTAGCTAGGGTCATGTAGTCGTCATTGTGGGAAATTTAATGCGATGTGGAAATTATAGAGAAATCAATGTGAAATAGTTACGCATAGTCGTAATGTGAGAGATGTAGTCCTATTGAGGAAATTATAGGATAATCCTATGTTGGAGAAGCTCTAATAGCTATTAGCCGATCATTAGTTGTTTGAGGTTCGATTAGTTGTTCGATCCTTGTATGAGCCTGCACAAGCTATTAGTATAGGTGTGTATTAAGTAAAATCCCCTTCAGTAAAAAAATGTAGTAATTCATGGACTCTTTTAGAACACCCTAGGTCACATAGAATATTATTAAAGTCAACTGCATATGATCACCATATACTAATGATGTACTCATTCACTAGACTTTTTCTCATCCACCAATTTTCCTTTCGTTTTCCCCACCATAAGAGGATAGAGAAGTGAGTGACAGGCCTCTGATTAGTATGTGGAGAGGCGAGCTCATCATTTGAGTTACTTATTACTTTATATTACTCTCCACGTAACTATCTATCTTATTCAATACTTAGTATTTATCAGACTATGTATTCCTATCTGCTTTGGATTTGAATACGTATTATTTTCCGAGGCTATGTTTTGCGATATTTTCTAAGATAGTTATTTGCTATATTTATATTTTGTTGCCTTCTGTTGTGATATCTGAAAGTGTAAAATGTATTAGATCATATATGTATATCTTTAGTCTTTGTAATGTTTTGAAAACCCCAACTGCTTATATTTCCTTGGCATCGATGTGGGTCTGAAAATCATCGTAGGCTTTGGATGAGTGTGTCATATGGTTCTAGTTGTCACACAAGATTTTTTTCGAAGATGCAGTAAGTGTCAAAGGTTCACTAGTTTCCCAAGAACGTCGTTCCATGAACTACTATCATGACCAGCCATGGCTGTTTTACATTTGGAGAATTGATTTAATAGACCCACTTATAATGTCCAAAAGGGGCAAGAAACAAAGTAGTAATGGTTATTTTACTAAGTGGGTGGAAGCTGAACCACCTGTAACCATAACTTTAAAGAAGACAGTCACTTCTGTGATTAGGAATATCATCACCAGCTTTGGGATCCTACACAAAATAATCCCCTGTAAAGGAACATGGTTTGAAAGTAAAGAATTCTTTGACCTTTGTGAGAAAAATAGCGTAACCAAAAGCTTCTCCTTAGTGGCTCATCCACAAGCAAATGGGCAGGTCAAGGCAGCAAATAAAATAATAAAGAAGCTGATAAAAAAGAGACTTGCGAAAGCTAAAGGAAATGGGTGGAGGAACTGCCTTTAGTTTTATGGGCATATAGAACATCCACAAGGTCGTCTATGGGTCATACCCTATTATCCTTAACATATGTTTATGAAGTTACGCTGCCAGTCTAAGTAGATGTGCCATCCCATCAGCGTTTATCATACATGACTGAAAAAATTTTGCACCTGAAAGAAGCTACATTACATAACATACAAGAAAAAAGAGAGGAAGCGGAGGTTAGGTCTGTAGTCTATGGGCAATGAATGGCTAGAGTTATAATTGACGACTCAAAAAAAGAAAGTTCCATAAGGAAGATCTAGTCATAAGAAAGGTGATATGGCTAATGGAAAAGACCAAATGGAGGGAGCGCTTGACTAAATTGGGAGGGACATTGGTGGTTTCCAAAAAAGTCTTAAATGGCACATACTCCTCTCCAGACCTAACGGGAACCTTGTCCCTTGAACATGGAATTCAAAACAGCACCGACAATACTTTGTTTAACAAGTCTTTTCCTATATCAAAATGTAATGTACAAAGTTATGATTGAAAGAGATTAATAAAATAATAAACTGGATGCATGGATATTAGACGGCCTAAACCAATATAAAAATCTGCTTGTCAATTTTATTTTCTTTCGTATGAAATAAGAGTTGAAACAACATACTCGGCTTTTTAGTCAAATACTTCACTGGACATAGGAATGTTAGACTACCAGAACCGGTACAAAAACCCACGTGCATAAATAAGGGGTAGTAAACACATGAACAAACTTTAGTATCAAAATATATGTTGGACATTTTATTCATTTTGACTGTGAATAAAAAGTGCAGAAAAATTAATCCAACTTATATTTTGATAGTGAAGTAGGGTAACGTGTTTACAACCCTTTACTCATGCGCACGATTTTTTGTACTAGTTCAATCAATCTAGTATCCCTACATCCACTGAAGTATTTGGCTGAAAAGCCAAGTTATGTTGTTACAACCCTTGTTTGGTAAGCAAGCAAATAAAATTGACAAGTAATTTTTTTTTCATACTTGTTCAAGCCATCAAATATCCTTACATCCAATTTATATTTTATTAGTCTCTTTTAGTCACAATTTTGTACATTCCTTTGCTAAAGAAAACATTTATTAAACAAAATATATCGAGAGGTGTTCTGAATTCCATGTCATTAGGATAAGGTTTCTGTTAGGTATGGAGAGGTGGTATGCGCCATTGAGAGCGTTTCGGCAACTACCGATGGTCATTCCTGATTTAATCCAAGTGCATCCTTTGTTGGGATTTTTTTATTAGCCATCGCCTTTCTTAGGACTATATCTCCCTTTTGTAAATTCCTTCCTTCGATTCATGAATTATAATTTCTAACTATTCTTTGCCTATAAACTGCAGATCTAACCGCTGCTTCATCTCTTCTTTCTTGTATGGGATATAATGCAGCTTCATTCAAGTAAGAATTTTGTTCGACCGCATAAGATAAACATCGATGTGATGGCATATCTACTTCTATTGGCATCGTGGCTTCATCACCATATGTTAGGGAGAATGGGGTATGAGTTGTAGGTGACCTTGTGGATGTTCTATATGCACATAAAACTAGGGGTAGTTTCTCTTCTCATTTCCCCTTAACTTTTGTGAGTCTCTTTTATGGCATCATCTTTGTCGTTTTCTTTGCTGCTTCAACCTGCCCATTTTCCTAAAGGTGAGCCATGAAGGAGAAGCATTTTATTACGACATTGTTCTTATATAGGTCGGAAAATTCCTTACTTTCAAGTCATATTCCATTGTCGGAGATTATTTGTATGGAATCCCAAATCTTGCCCCCTCTTTGGACATCGGGAGTAGGCCTATCAAGTCAATATCCCATATGACGAATGTCCATGGAGTGGTTATGGGGTTAATTTCATGTGATGGCAATTTCAAGTTACAAGCCAGCCTTTGACGCCTACCATATCTTCGAACAAACTCCTGTGCATCACTTAGCACAATTGACCAAAAGTAACCCTGTCTCAATATATTTTTTAGCTAACTTCGTTCCTCCTGAATGATCTTCACAATGTCCTTCATGAACTTCTTTCATGATTGTAGTTCCTTCTTCTTTTGGTACACATTTTAGATAGGGAGTTAAGTATCCTCTTTTATAGAGTATCCCATCAAAGAACGTGAAGTACGAAGCCTGGTACATAACTTTCCTTTTAGCATTTCTATCTGTTGACAAGGTTGCTTCCAACAAGAAACATTGATAAGGGTCGCCCAAGATTTCTCTCTTCCTGATGCTTTACTGGCAAGGCATGGTTATCTTAAATCCCACCTGTTTCATCTTGACTTGTAGTCTCTTGGTTCTTTTCTCTCTATTCTCGTGTCAACACCAAAATATGATTTGTTTTAGAAATATATTCTTGGTTAAATGCTTTACGGAAACTTCCTTCATTTTTCGCACAACCTTAGTACTTGCAAGCTTGGCTAAATTATCTGTTGATGAATTTTATTTCTTGGGAATCTGCTTTATGTCAAATTATTTGAACTTAGGTAGTAGCTCTTTAGACAGTTCCACGTACTTGGCCAGACTTGGTTCTTTAGTTTGGTTATTTCTTTGCACTTGATTTACAATAAGTTGCGAATCACAATGGAATTTAATTTCTGTCACCTTCATTACCTATACCATTTTGAGTCCAGCAATGAGGGCCCCATATTCTACAAAATTATTTGTTGCCATGAATTCAAGATGAACGACCCCATATAACTTCTGCTTATCTGAGGTGAGAAGTATAGATCATATTCTCGCCCTTGTACATTTGAATAGAGTTGCCACATCTGTTGTGGTTCTTCTATTTCCTCATTTGGTTGCGTTGTTTGAGTTGTGCATTCCACAATAAAGTTGGTCAGGGCTTGACATTCGACTGTGTTCCGGGGACAGTAGGAGATGTCATACAGACTTAGTTTGATGGTCCACTTTAAGTGGCGGTCGGATATTTCTAGTTTTTGCAATATTTTCTTCAATAATTTGTTCGTCTGGATTTATCCCCGAAAAATATGGTCATAGGTTTCTGGCTGTATGGAATAAGTTATAGGCGAATTTTTCTATCATGGAGTAGTTTAATTTGGCTCTAGACAAATGCTTGCTGGTGAAATAAATTGGTCTTTGTATACCTGCTTCTTCTTGTACTACTGCTGCGCTCATATCTTAATTAATTACGGATAAGTATACAAATAGATCCTCACTTAGGAATGAATTTAGATGTATAGGTGGATTGGATAAATGATCCTTTAGCACTTCGAATGCCGCCTTGCATTTTTCCATTCGTTCAAACCTTCTACCGTTCTTAATTTGATCAGATAAAGGGATACATTTAGCGGTGGCATTAGAAATGAACTACCTCAAGGTTGTTGCCTTCCCATTCAAGCTCATTACATCTTTAGGTTATTTGGGGATTTCCATCTTCCTTATGACTTCGATTTTCTATGGATGGTCTCAATTCCCCTTGCACTTACAGTGTATCTTATTTTGCCGACTGAATTGCAAAGATACACTTTAATGGGTCCATTTAAATTCCATACTGCCTTAGGGTAGTGAAAGTCTCTTCCAGATCACGCATGTGGTTAGAAGATGCTTTGGACTTTACCAATATGCCATCAACATAAAATTTGAATTTCTTTCCAATTTTATCCATGAACATCACATTGACTAGCCTTTAATATGTTGCTCCTACATTCTTTGATCCAAACGATATAACTTTGTAGCTGTATAATCCCTTACTGATGATGAAGCTCGTATGCTTTTGATCAGGTTCAAACATGGCTTATGGCTGTATCTTGAATACACATCCATGAGTGTTAGCAATTCATGTCTGCTAGTTGAATCAACCAACCTATTGATTCTAAGTAAAGGGAAACTGTCCTTAGGGCCGGCTTTGTTGAGGTTAGTGAAATATATGCTAGTTCTCCACTTCCCATTCAACATGTTTACCAGAACTGAGTTTTTTTACCCACTTTAGGTAGTATACTTCTCGTATGAATCTGTTCTCCTTTAACTTTTTTAACCTCTTTATGAAGGGAATTGTATCTTTCCCGATCCAATGTACGTTGTTTTTGCCTGACAAGGTATGCATCAAGGTCTATATTAAGGGCGTGGTAGACTATGGTTGGGTCATTCCCTTCATATCTAAGTATGTCTTAGCAAAGACATCATGGAATCTCTTTAGAAATCAATTAAATTTTTTACATAGTTCACTATTAAGGTTCTTTCACATTTTCATAATTTTGGTTAGATCTAAAGGGTCTATGTAAACATCTTCCTGGTTATCCACTAGCTCTGGATCTTTGCTTTTCATTCCCAAACGTGGATCCACTTCGTCCACTACTTCCTACAACCTCAACTGCGTTTCCCTGATCTATGAGTACATCAAAGAGATATTGTGCAAATACCGAGTTGCACTCATATATCCCTATCCTTGCAAGTAGCTCTTTTTTACATTTCTCGCGGATATTATGGTTATAAGTTGCCCATTTTAGGTATCTACCTTGGATCCTTTTATGGTGTAATTCTTTGAACTAGGTATCGGTTATATTTTTGTCTTTACATAAATTATAATCAACAATAATATAATTTTGAACAATTTTGCTACTAGAATTCAAAGTTACATTGTATAATTTCCTAGCTAACAATTGCTCTCCTCTCACACTTCCTACCCATGCGGGGTATAAAACTTCATAAGCAGGTCTTTCTAGGAGGTAATTGCCCTTAGCTCTTTCAATACAGTTCTCCCTAGGAAAGCATCGTAAGAGGATTATTGATCTATAACTAGAAAACTCGCATAAAAGGATTTATGTAGTGATGTTGCTCCTGTGGTAACAAGGAGTTGAACCATTCCCTCTAGAACAGTTGTTGTATTGTGGAAACCATATATAGTTTCCAGACTTGGTTTCAGGACTTTGGCTGGAATTCCCATCTTGTCGTATGCAGCTTTAAATATGACATTCGCATAACTCCCTGAATCAACAAAAAATTTCTTCATAGTGCAGTTTGAGATTTGTATAGTTAATGCCAAAGGATCCTGGTGTGGGAATGTAATCCCTATGAGAGGTAAACGTATATCTGGTATGGGATTTTTCTTGATGTGGAATCAGGTTCTGTGCTTAGAGTGGGCTTCTTGGATGTATTTCTCCTTTGCCTTGTTGCTTTTGCCTACAAGGTGGGGTACTACATGAATAGAAGCAATGAGAGTGTTGGGGTTCCTTACTAGATCTTCGTGAGGATTTGGTGACTGGTTTTATGCAAAAGTAACAACATTACCTTTCTAATATGTGCCTAAGTATCCTTTTTGTATTAGTTTTTCAATTTCATTTTTCATGGTCAGTGTGGTGACCGTTCACACTATGGAACATGCAATATGTCTTGCCTTTATTTTGCTTAGGCTTCTTTCGTTTATTCGAGACATTTTAGGCCATTTCAGCCCATGTCATTTCATGAATCTATCCTGGAGTATGAGTAAGTGGAGTTTTTTTTCGCGTAATTGAACTCTCTTTGCCTTTTCATAGGCGGGTTTTTGTGATCTTCTACCACTGCTTCCTTTCTTTCTAGACTTGAGCAGCTCTTTCTATAGGCATCCCTACAACTGCACTTACCTCCTCAATATATATATATATATATATATATATATCTGCAAGCTCTATATAAAAAGATTTTATACTTTTGCATGGTTTTATACTATTCCTGTCCTACGAATCTGTGTCCCTTTTCACTCCCGTATGAGCCACCATAAGCAATGCCTCCTCACTAGTCACTTTTATTCTCGTTCCTTTCGACTTAAAGTGTTATATTTAATAGTGTAAGCTTTTATTGTCCATTTTCTTGATGTAGGATAGGGTGTTAGGGTCTGGAGAGACTTCCCTTCTTGCATTAAATTTTCTATGAAAAATAGCGGATAGCTATGCCCAAGAATGAATTTCTCCTAGTAAGTACCATTGAAACCATCTAAATGCTGCCTCCACGAGATTAACAGGGAATAATTTGCATCGGGCTAGTCTTCCAACCTTTAATATGTCCATGTAGTATTCAAACGTGCATAGATAGCCGTCTGGACTAGACGATCCAACATAATGTTCAATCATCGAGGCTCTATAGCTATCGAGCAAGTCCGATTCAATAATTACTTCGCTGAATAAAGGAGAGCACTCCACCCCTCTTCCCTCCTTGTTATTATTATCATATAGTTTGGCCAACTACTCTACACCTTTTAGGAGTTTCAGCATTTCCTCGTCCTTAGTAATTATTTGTGATGAGTCACCTCTACAAGCTGAAGCGGGTTCATCAACATCTTTCGCAACATGGTAATTGTGATTTTCCAGTAGTAGAGGGTTGATATTTGCTAGCATAGATTTTATGTTCAGGTTTATCTAAGTCATGTTCTCAGCCTTGGTCCCAAACTTAATAGTCCAGCCTCACTATTCTCATTAGCGAGATCATCGTATTTGGCTCCTGCTTGCACTTTTTGCGCAACATATGAATGATGGTGGTGAGTTGTGGAACTGTGGGAATTTGATGGCCTTGATGGAGGTTTTTAGATACCGTCTTTTTAATCCTAGCCATCCTTTCATTGATATGGAAACAAAGGTGTTAACGGCATCAAGTATTAGGTCAGTAGTTAGTTTTTATGGTAGGCAAAAAGATTTGGATGAGGAAGTTAAGGGCCTGCTCCTTATTTTTAAGTTGAGTGTTCAGACTCTTGTTGGGGAGGGGTAAAAGAGTTTTTGGGTTGCATTGTTCAACTTCTGGGAAGTTTTGGAAATCAAGGATGTGGGTAGAATTTACTGGGGCTCGGCTCCCCTTTTAGCACCAAAATATTGGTGAGATTTTTCATCACATAACACGAACTAATTATTGAGAAATCATGGTGTTGTATGCTTTTGTAAATGAGATTTAACAAATTTATGTAGTATTAAATTCGTCTTAAGGGTAGTAATTATGTTGATGTATACTTATACAATTAAGTGGTTGCACTTTAACTGTTTGTTAAAATGTCAAGTCCACCTTATATCCAATCTAATATGGTGCCAAAAATAATAAATAAAAGTGTAAAAAAAGGACAAAAGAACTTATATGTTTGGATTTTAAGGAATCCTACATCCATGGATCAATGTTTTTCTTATATTCTTCTTTTGGTACCAACTTTTAATGGAAGAAAGTACAAGTAATTTTAATATGAAATTCAGAGAAACAATCAGAAGTCCCTTTCTCTACTACAATACCCTTTTATTTATAGGACTACGATATCAGGTAGATTACTAATTCCATAATCCAGCGTTTCCTCTCCACCGTTCTATCCTTCCACATATCATTCATCGCGTTGCTCGTCGTTTTGTGCACAAACTGGTAAAGTGCGTAAAGTTAGCAATTTCTTTAGGTAGGAGGATTTGGCTAAAGGCAGGAGTTTTGGATTTAAAGTTAGCTGGGAAATTTGAATTTTGATATGTGGGATTAGCTTCTAGATTTGACATGAATTTTGTGCTTGTCTTAGGGGACTTTAGGCATTTATTAACCTATTGGTTACTATATGGTTTGCTTATAGCATCGCGATGGGCAATGGGCACTACATTATTACCATGGACTGGAATAGAGGTATGGTCTTATTTTGATGCATGCGGCGTAACCCACTTTGGGTGTCAATGTAGTCCCTTTATAAATGATGACATAGCTCATGTACAAGATGTCAATGCATACCTCGATAAAATGGAGGCGTGGACCCTAATAAGATGGTGGTGGTGTTTCATTGACATAGTGGTGTCATCCTTTATGCTCTTTTGGTAGGGCATTATTTTTGTTTGTCTATGCTTGAATGCAGTATTCATTTTTTATTGTTTTATAAAGGCACGATCTCTTAACTTGCTCCTAGCTATTACGACATAAGTGATGTTTGGTCTATGGAGGTGGTGTAGTTTTCTTTTGATTTTATTTGATACTTTTCACGCCTTTGACTCGATTTCTCGCTGTATCAGTAGTTGTGTATGAACAACGAATTTTTTTGTTGTACTTGAACATAGTCTGTTAGGCTTCATGTATCATATTTTGTGCAGTTCCTTTTTAACAAAGTTGTGGTCCTTCTTGCCTTCTTATTTGACTTGCATAGTTTGTTTGCTTCGGCTTGAATTCTGGACCTCAACCACATGTTTATAGGAGGATAATAGGTACACCACTAGTTATATTACTTCCAAAATTATTCTTGACAACATATAGAATAAATTTTTATTCATAATAATTTATATACAATAAATGTATCACATTCAACTTATTATCATTCAAAAATATTATATTATCAAACCAAACTACCGCATTAAGATATTTTTTTTAATATTTTTTTCTATCAAAAAAATCCATCAAACACTTTTACAATCATTAATAAACAAAATATATTCAAAAGTTCACTTATTTAAACAAATCCTGAAAATCACCAATTCCCAAATAAATTTCTATTCACACAATTCAAAAAAAAAATCGACTTTTACATTTCCTATCAGTAATAATATTTCTTTATATTAAATAAAAACTCATTCCAAAAATTCATTACTTATATCCAAAATATATTTATTTCTTAACAAAAATTCACATTTCTATTCATTTATACCCTTTCGATCAATTTCGTCTTTTCCGGTTACTTACAAACATCAATTTATTATGCAACAACATATAATATGTGTGTTTAACAATCAACTTGTATCTCATCAAAATACCGAATAAACAAGGATATACCACTAAGTTTCAATCAATTCAACCTGTATCAACACAAATTCATCATATAACAAGTAAACAAAAATCAAAACACAAGGGATCTAAACTTTAGTTGCCTTAGCACTTTCCTCCAAAATACTCAGCCCATGCTATTAGACCGGCACAAAACCATGACATCGGCCTCAACCATAGACATAGCAGCCCTCCACCCGCATATGTGGTGTCACCTTTAGCTTCTAACCTTAAGTCGTATTTCTATCCCGACGAACTCCAATCATTCACCACATTTGTGTGTAATAGCCCAAGGTCATGGCACCTCATTCTCCCAGTTGCGTGCAGCCTCACATCACCAATTTTCTACGGGTTACATGCTTGATTGTGAGGCATAACAAGCATGCGTACGTTACCGTCGCTCCCTACGTCAGTGCGTCATATATGTTGCTATCGCACATGCATATTTTATTTGTTTTTTCGATTTAAAGTTTATGTGAAACTAGGATTGGGGAAGAGAGAAAGGGGGACGAGTTTGGCAATTTGATGGGCCTAAAAGAAGGATCTTGAAGGGATGGATAAGTGAATATACTAGGGCATTATTATTTATTAACAGATCCTTATCCAATTAAAATTCTCATTTATCCTTTTTTATTTATATTTACTCCTCCTTTTTTTGGCAAAACCACTCGGGATTTAAAGTGGCACGTCCAGTATTATTACCACCAAATGTTTAATACAGGAGCAAGGCAGAATGCCTCAACTCCTAAAAAGAAAATAGAAAACAAAATTTAGAAAAAAGTACCTAAGCTACTATAAATGACCTAAAATACCATAGGCTCTTCCACCCAAGCAGAAGAGGAATCACTCCCATCGGGGCCTAACACATGCAGATAATCTGCAAAAAGAGTTGCAATATCTGGAATAAATCTAGGGTAATCCCTACGGTAGACAAATTTCCTATCCTAGCTATCACCAGGAGAAGAGAACTATTTTATGCCCCATGGGAGCCTTTTACTGAAAGAACATGGCCATCTCTATCAAAAAAGTAATGGAGACGCCTGGATCCATCATCAACATCACTGACAAACATATGAAAGTCATGATGAGCATAATCATATCTCATCTCAAGCGGATCATGGATCCAAGCATTTAAATCACATCTCTCCTCCTTTTTATTCATATATATAAATACTCTACCAAATAATTATGTGTGTATTTTCAATTTAATTAAAATTTCTATTTGATAAAACATGTTTCTATAACGTACACAAAATATTTAAATTTACTAATTATTTATCTTCGTCGACTTATTCATTTTATCGTTGCCAAAAAGTTTCTTTTCATCTATTTCAACCATAAAAAATTATTACAGTACAAATATTATTTTATATTCATTGTAAATATTTTATCCTTGTTTAATACATTTTCTGGAAGGAATTTATTTATCAATTTACTTTGTTAAAATAAAATTCATTTATCAGATAATTTAGCTCAATAAATATATATTCAAAAACAGAAATTATCCAAAATCGAACTTGAATGTTTTATTTTTAATTAAAATCGCTTATTACAATAGCGTAAAAAGTTGGGTTGTTACAAAGTGCAATGAAAAATATATTAATGTTTGTTTCTCATTAAAGTTGTATATTTAGGTTTAGCTAGTTGGATGTGGAAGTAGTTAATGTGCTCATAATCATGAGTTATTGAATAGTTTTGATCATGCTTATGTATGAAGATTAAAGATGAGGAGAAAACCCACGATGGATATGAATGTTGTAGGGGTTAAGGCTAGAGATGTGCTAGTGAATTTAAAGAAAAATAATCTTGAAAATGTTTCGACATCAACGACGAGTTATAATGTGAAAGCTAAGATGATTATTGCAAAGTTGAACGGTAGATCCACTTTACAATAACTTATGAAATTTTTAGTAG
Organism: Allium cepa; assembly: GCA_030765085.1. NCBI lineage: Eukaryota > Viridiplantae > Streptophyta > Magnoliopsida > Asparagales > Amaryllidaceae > Allium > Allium cepa. Next base: position 139,127,664 of record CM060940.1, on the reverse strand, counting down.
ATAATCATTATGTATATTGGTTTCGAAAATATGATTAGATTGATAGAATTATTGCTTTGATATGGGCTCATTTGGAATCAACTACGTTGTGTAAATGCCTCCTCATGTTTTTACTACTTGATTATACTTACAAAATAAATCAGCATAAAATGTCATCGTTTGAAATGGTCAGCATGACTTTGACGAATTTGGTATTCACAATAATCTATAACTTTTATCTAAAGAACTGGAAGATAGTTATGACTGGGCACTACAAAACTTAAAGTTGTTGCATAAGTCAAATAAATTTCCAGATATTATGATTACTGATAGGGAGCTTTCATTGAGTAATGGTTTGAATATTGTTTTCCTTAATGTAACTCAACTATAATGCATTTATCATATGTAAAACAATGTCAAAGTCAAATGTAACCCGGGATTTAAGACAAATGAAATGGTTGAATTTTTTGCTGCAGGTTGAATGCATGTTATTGTTCGTATTCAAAAAAGAATGTAATGAAATTTTGAAATTTTTTTGGAAGATTAGAGAAAAATTCTAAAAAATGAATTATATTTAGATAATTGGGTTCCTCTTAAGGAAGAATTTGCATTCTCGTATACCAATAAAATGAAGCAAGGCAATTATACCACTTTTAATGCAGCAGAAGGTGACCATGTACAATTGAATAAATACTAGGGCATAATAAGTAGATTTCATCGAAATTTAGAAGAAAAATGGAAAATTCATTGTTATTACAGCATAGAGAGATAAAAGAAAAAAGAAACATTTGAAAAAAAGGTTTGTACAAGGTAAAGCATAGTTGTTAAATTCCGTTATTCATATATCTCCGATAGCAAGATTATTTATTTGCTATAACTTGAAATGAGTTGGAAATGTTTACTTTTGAAAGGGATCATTTAAATCAAGATATATACAGCCTCCCTTGTTTTTATGAATTGTATATATTACTTATCGATCAACCTCTTATGCCACTTGACATGATTGATAAGAATTGGTGTAAGTTTGACACTAATATTTTGATGAGGAGTCAAATGAATTCTACCACACACCTGAATAAATTGCATTAAATAAGTTGTTTGATACTGCAACTAAGGATGAAAAGAAAGTAATTCTGATGAAGATGAAAAAAATTATCATCCTAAACACGACGGACTTTAGTTGAACTAAAATATGTTAAGCTAAGAGGTAGACAGAATGGTAGTGTGGGGAAGATTCAAAACAATTGATCAGAAAACTTAAACTCTAATGGAAACGGGCCAGTAGGAAATAGGTGGAATCGGGGAATTTCAAAAAAATCATTTTAGATCTTTATTGGGCTTATGAATTCTAATTTGACTAAAACATTTTAAATAAAATCTTTATTTATATAATTGTTTTCTAAAATAATTTATTTAATTTATACGAGTTTAATTTATAAGTGTATCAAATACACTTATATGTGTATAGTGCACGTGATACAAATATGAAGTGTACATGGCTAATGTGACCGTATATATATGTTGAGATTTATACGAAAACAGACACATTTGTCCCTTTATATATGTCTTTGTTGTTCGTAATTTTTTTAATCATATAAAATAACAATTGTAAATATACATATAATAACAATTACATACACACATGTGTCTCTATATGTAGGTATGTATGTGTATGCGTGTTAACATATTATGTTGACTATCTTACATCTTTTGAATTTTAGAATTAACAATTTTAAATCTAGTTTTGACTTGGGTACGATTTGAAATCAAATTTATGATTTTAAACAAAAGTTCCTTTTATAAAATTTAAATTGAAATAACATACATATATGTATACATGTATAAATAGTTATAGACTGTGTTTTAAGTTCAAAACAACATGGGTTTATCAAACTTGTAGTTTTATATGTTTTAAAACTTAAATTTAACAAATAGAAAACTAGTCTTAAATTATGAAGGATTGAAAATATAGGGTTATTGTCTTTTCCAAAAGCTAGCTTTTGAATTTTGAACTGAAACAACCTTATGTTTGTGTATGTAATAAGTTACATGAAGGAACCAACAAACATACATAACATTTATGCAATTTTCAACATGATTTCGAGTAATCAACACATGTAGCTTAATTATGTTTTTATATGTGATAAGCTACAAATTGTATCAATTAATTAAAAAAATTCCATTCATGGTTTTTCATTAACACTAATATCCAAATCAAGAAAAAAAATTAAATTGGACAACGTAGACATTTATAAATTCATTGTATAACGTTTGGAACCTAAAAATACGTACAAGATAAGCACATAATTAAAAAGAAGTGGCATATGGGGATCTAAAATATATCAACTTCATGTATAGTATAATCAAATAAAATCAGAAAAATACCTTAAGATGAAGCCCAAAATCACAAATTGAATGAATAGTTAAACTCCTAGATCTGATGAAATCAACCTTCGTATTTTGTAAGGATCTAAAGACAAACGCCGCCTTAAACATTTTTTTTACTTTATTTGAATTTGTTTTCGGAATTTTTATGCCATAGAGCCACTGAATTTTGGCAGAATGAGGAGGAATAGAGAGAGCAAAAACTATTCGAATGAATTTGTTTTAAAAAGTTAATAAAATAGAGTAAAGGTTGGTGATCTTTTGCCTTCCTTTAATTACTCCTTTGCCTTTTCAAATTCAATTTCAGTCCCTTCCTCTCCCCTTCTTTTTCTGGCCATAACAAGAAGAAAGATGGGCCTCAAAACTTCCTATATCCATTTAGTAATCAGTCTATTTAAATCAGTTTCAATATTTAATCGATATCCTATATCGATATGCGCATATATAACTTCCATATACACATTTCATTAAATACCAATGGTTTCCAAAAAATGAAATGACTATTAATAATTAGTATTTCATAAACATTAATTAATTTACAAATATTATAAATTAATTAAATCATGTGGTTTATTCGGAGTATTTATCATTACAGTTGTGAGACACAAAGGTATAAATTCAAACAACAATTAGTATTGAACGGACTTGCTATAACTGCAATAAGCCTGGCCACATTAAACAAAAATGCCCACTTCTCAAATACAACAAAGGAAAGAAAAAGACGAAGAAGGTCTTTGCAGCAACTTGGAATGATGAAGAAGGAGAGGAAGTTTCGGATAGCAGCTCAGAGGAGGCTAACTTGTGTTGTATGGCAAAATCGGATTCAGAAGCAAGCTCAGAAGAATCTAGTGAGACAGGTAACTATTCCTATAGAGACCTTGTTTTTATGTGTCTTGATCTCACTAAAGTAGTTGATGCTCTTGAATCTAAAATTGAAAAATTGAAATCTGATAGGAGAGAACTTGCTCGTGAAAATTTTAGGTTACAAACTGAACTTGAAAATATTCAAAACCTAGACTGTAAAAATTGTAAGATTTTAGATTCAGAATTATCAAAACTTAGGAATAACTTTGAGAATCTTGAAAAAGAAAACTTGAATCTTAAGGAAACCATCGACACTAGGAAAAAGGATTTTATAAATCGATGCACCTCACTTGTCACTGAAAACACAACACTAAAAACCAAAGTCCAAAACCTTGAGAAATCTCTGAATAACTTTTCAAGAGGTGAAAAATCTTCCAACATGCTATTGGGAAATCAAATTTTTGCTAACAACAGAAAAGGACTAGGTTTTGGGAAAACACAAGTTGAGGATAATGCAAAAGGTAAGAGTGTCTTTGATAGATGTGAAATAATTGGACATCGTGTTGAAAATTGTATTCATAGGAACAAGAACACAAAATTTATACAAGTTTGGGTTCCTAAGAACTCTACAAACAAATTTCATGTCTATTGGAACAAGAATAAAAGGTCTAAACAAGTTTGGGTTCCAAAGGGTTTGTTTATTCATAATGCTTCTGCCACTAACAATCATGGACCTATAAATAGGTCACAAAAATATTTCATCGTGTAGGTATGGTGGCAGGCTAAGGAACAACAACGGTGTTCTCTGGATTTTGGCTGTTCTAGAAACACAACGGGCAACAAAGCAAAGTTCCTTAGCCTAGTACAAAGGTGACAGAATCACAATGGGCAATCATGAAAAATTATCGTAAAGGTAAAACAGGTGAAGGTATACTTATCTGATCGATATATTAATTGTGATAATCTGCACCGTAATCTGAATTAAATCAGCCAGTAAGGTGATGATGAAATGAATGATGTCTTTAATTCTGACTTATTCTTAATTGATATGATTTTTCTTTTGACTTGTTCTTATTTATGACCTTGATTTGTGCTTAAATGATGACCAATCATATTTTCAACTTTGAACTAATCCATACAAATTTGTTCGGTCAAATGATGGTATTTTATTGATCTTTGATTACTCATGCTACACGTAGATATATTTGTTTTGACATTTTGGTCACTGCTTGTAAATTTGCACGATTTCAAATTTCATGTGAAAGCTGTTAAAAAGGATTTTAAGAAATTGTTGAAACTTCAAGAAATTGTTTTTGAAATAACTATGATGTTGATTGACTGTTGATTACTCATGAATATAATTGTTTATCCTACGGTTTTGGAAATTAACACCATGATATTTGTTTGAGTGTGAACATGACTTCATTTCAAATTTCATTCTGAGATAGTTTGTTGAAATTTCATCCAACGAGTGAATATTGGGTGAAATTTAAATTCAGATGCAGATTACACTAGAAATATAGTTGATAGAAAAATTACTAGTGGAACGTGATTAATTTTTGAAACATTCATTTGCTGCATCGTTTTTCAAAGAAAATATCTGCATATTTTTCACTTGAAATAATTTTCAAATAGCAGAAATTTTTCTCATATAACCCCTTCGAGAAAATCATGTTTGACCATATTATCAGATTAGTCATTTTTATTTGATTTTAAATGACAAATTTTGACTAATCCGACTCCCTACTAATTATCAAAAAGATAAATAGTGATTGAAAAAGGTGATAAGTGTTGACATTTAACATACGTTACTCAAGAGAGTATATTTGGAAAATTTCTTTAGGAATTCAAACAAGAATTATAAAACTTTTTGTTGGGTAAAGATTCCATGACCATTTCTATATCTATCATTATTTCTATCGACCATGGTTTATCCAATATTCAATATAGTTTGTCGATATGTGGTACTATAATCAGGAATCATTTGTTTTTCATGTCACATTTAAAAATAAATAAATAAATAAATATCCAAAGTATTCACTCTCATTTAAAAGTCCTCACGGTTATGCATGGGTGAATTACTTGGATTTTTGATTATGTGCTTCCATGCTTATTTAAAAGTCCTTACGGTTATGCATGTATGGAACGCATATCAAAATTAATTGATTAAATAGACAAGTTGATTCTAATCCCATTTAAAAGTCCTCACGGTCATGCGTGGTTAGAAGATACTTGATTTCATTTTTAAAATTAAATTGGAATACTACTAATCTCATTTAAAAGTCCTATCGGTTATGCATGATTGGTAGATATTCAAATTCCTGATATAAATGTACCACAAGAAGATTCAACTGTATGATTTTATATGAACATCATATCCATCATTTCTAAAAGTGGAATATGCGCCTAACAAGGGTAGTTATGGTTTTTGTTTGATTCTTATTGAAGTTTAATATTTATATTCAATTTGAGTTTAATGTTGGATTAATATCGATCACTTTATCTCTATTTTTCTCACACTATTATTCTTTTGCTGATAACAAAAGAGGGAGAGAAAAGTTAAGATTTTGGCAAATAGAATCAAGCGAAGGTCAAATAATTTTCCATTTGCATCTAGGATCATTTGAATATATTTCTATTTGTATGCATATATGTAGGGGAGCATCATGTAGAGAGGAAGCATTTAAATAGGGGGAGAAATTAGAGTATATCATTGATCAAATACATTTAACACGGTCAAAATCTTAAATATATGTTTGTTATCATCAAAAGGGGGAGATTGTATGAATATGCGCTTATATGTTTTTGTTTGATGATAATAAACATATATATTCATTTAAATGTATTTGGTAATGTACTATTTTGTTTTACATAGATTAAATAAATATTTGTTGAATAAAATAAATTACACAGAATTTGAATTTGAATTCAAACAGAACAAGTTACACAGAATTTGAATTCAAACAGAAATTTTATTCAAATAAATATTTATTACAATCTTGAATAGTACAAATTCAATCTCTCACTATACATATACATTTTTGATTACATCACAATTACATCACAATTGTTTTTACATTAATAACCTCACTACATATTCACTCACACTCGTATTTTGTCTTCAACCGCATTCCAGTTTGAATCCAGCATCTGAGCAATGTGCAAAAATATTCACTAACGCAGTAAAATTGAAAAAGAAATATTTTTGCAATTTAAAATGAAATATGATTTTTAAAAATATTATTTGCCTCAGTTATTTGGATTGTTCGTCATCATTCACACTTGAATTCATCATACACGAACAATGTGACATGCACAGTGTATCACTGTACATGCCACAAGGCCGTGTACATCGATATACACTTGATAATGCTACAGGGACAGGTGTGCACAAGGTCAAACCCAAACATAAAGATAGGTTCAAATCAGGTGCAATATAAATGAAATCTCGTCATCAGCATAAGATCAAACCCGAGTTTTTAAAATTGGGTTCAACACAAGGCAACATGAAAAATGCAAAGCTTTGACAAATTAAAACTCCATCAAAGCACATGTATGCATGAAACAATGAAATAGCCAGTTGCAACAAAGACCAAGCTGCAAACATCCAGAAGTGCCAACAAAGAATCAAGTCTCGACCAAAATCAGTGCATGCAACATGGTGTACAAGCTCAATGAAGATTGCAGCAAAATTCAGCAATCCAAATAACCCAGTGACCATCCAAACCAGTACAAACATGAACATGGTAAGAAACACAAGTAGCTCAGCATTGAAGCACAGTGACAATTTTATGAAGAAGTGACTCAAAACAAGCAGTGCAGACCACAGAAGACAATGCCCAAGTATACAATAAAACAAGGCTCAAAGCAAAAGTGCACAAGTAACATGACACCAGACTAGTGTCAACAATCAAGTGATGAACACAGCAACATGGACTGCAACAATCAAGTAAATACAAAGAACAGTGGAGTAATGGGTGAACAGAACACCATGATATTCAGCTCATTGAACACTGATATACATGAATGAAAACCAGACCAACATAAAGTGTCCAGACCAAACTATACCAATATGCTATGCAGTGTAACCAAATCAAAACAGAGAATACAATATGAAGACCAAGGCTACAAATGTGCAAATGCTCAAACTCAGGTGGGCAACATATCAAACGAAGTGATGAACCAACAATGCAAACAAAACCAAATGCTCAATGACACAGCAATGCTCAAGGCCAAAGTTCAGTGAAGCTCAAATCAGTGCACAACATCAGTATACATGAATGCAAGTTCATCTGTGCAGAAAGTTACAAGTATCAACGAATTGGATGAACAAAACTCGAGTGCAACAGTGAAAGTGCAGACCAAATACAAAATACAACAGTGAATAGCATGGCAATGTGTCAAAGCATTTGTGTCAAAGCGAACAATGTCGAATACATAAACAAGTGTAGCATCTGTTACAGTGAAAAAGTAAAGTGACCTCAATATAGTAATGACAGCAGATATGAATGCAATGAAGACAATACTTGAAACCGAGTAAGTACAAGCTAATACATGATAAATCAGACAAGCTCGGAGTCAAAAACCAAGAAGTGTCGAAATCGTGAAAATATACAGAAGTCAAGTGATAAAAATTCAAGTGCGTATGCAGTATTGACGAAGTCAAAAATCAACACCGTGATGACCACGAAATTGATTTAAAGCCGTATCATCAAGTAAGAAAATCGAACGCAACAAAATCAAAGCCATGCGCATCAAGGTTGAAGTTATATCAGAAAAATCGTATGCATCAAGCAATAGAAAATCAGGACAGTATCGAATTAATACGAACGAATTCAAGTGTACTCGAACTCATATAAATACCAAACCCAAGTGATCATCATCGGCATCGAGTTTGAGTACAAAAATCACAATAGCACAAATAGAGAAATTATATATCGAATCAACAACTCGATCATCAGAGAACGAGCGAGCCAAGAAACGAGAATTGTTCAAAGAAGCAGCTGCGTACGATTTGCAATCTCGAAGAATCAATTATCAGAGAAAAACGACGCAAGCCATCGGTCATCAGAGAACGAGCGTGAGAAAGAGCAACACAAGTCAGAGAATCGATCATCAGAACAAAGCCCCAAATTTCACAGAAAAGGGAACGAAGCCCTAATTCGACAAAAAGGAACGGGCTAAGCAAAAGAAAAAGGGATCGGCCGCATTTTTTCTTGTGAATCGGGTTAAAGAATAAGGGGCCGGCCTTATTTGTTAAAAGGGGATTATTTTGTTTAGGGTTTTATTAAAAAGGGGTTTTTATTTTGAGCAAAAATTAGGGATTAAAGTTATAGTTTATATTTTTGCTCCTGGTTTTATTTTTGAAGTTGTTGTTTTTCTTTTCGAGTCAAAGAATTTGTAAATCACCACCTAGGTTGTAGGTAGTGTCAGATTGTCTAGTTAGAATTAGTTCAGTGAGCAGGGTGTGCGAGTTTGCAAAACTCTATAGGCGGGAGCAGAGTTTGCGAGTAAACGAAACTCTATAGGCGGAGCAGGGTGTGCGAGTCTAGTAGAGTGTTTGTGAGCGGGAGCAAAGGTTTGCGAGTCTAGTAGAGTGTTTGTAAGCGGGATACTGTTTAATTCTAATAGAAATCTGGGAATGCAGCAGTAGGCAGGGGTTGCCGAAGCTGTGTAAATTTTGTGTGTGATTTACTTTACAGCATATTTATTTCTGCAGTTTGTTTTCTGAGTTTAAATCGAGAAAATTTGCTATAACCCTATTCACCCCCCCCCCCCCCTCTAGGGTTAATCTAGATCCTACAAGTGGTATCGGAGCACGGTATTTTTCTTTAACGCTAGAGTCATGAGTTCATCAAATAATGCTTTTTCTGCGGGGCAATCTATTGTTAGGCCACCCATGTTTAACGGAAATGATTATGCTTATTGGAAAGTTAGGATGAGTATTTATCTTAGTTCCGTTGATTATGATGTTTGGGATATTATTGAAACTGGTTATAAATCTCTCACTATAACCGTTGGTGATACTGAGATTCCTAAACCTAAGGATAGGTGGGATGCTAACGATAAGAGATTAAAAACCACAAATGCTAAAGCCATGAATGCTTTGATCTGTGCTCTTGATAAAAATGAATTTAATAGAATTTCTCATTGTACAACAGCACAGGAAATTTGGCACACTTTGGAGGTGACACACGAAGGAACTTCTCAAGTCAAGGAGTCTCGTCTAGCCCTATTCAGCAATGAATACGAAAACTTTGTGATGGACAAAGGCGAGAGCATAAAGGACATGTTTGGACGCTTTTAAACTTTGGTATACAACGCTAGAGCGCTTGGGAAGCTATTCACTGAGGTAGAGCTTGTGAGGAAGGTGCTACGAGTTTTACCAATGAACTTTGAGGCAAAAGTCACGGCAATCCAAGAATCGAAAGATTTGAGTAAACTAAGCATAGAGGAGTTGATTGGCAACTTAATGACATATGAGCTTGAGCTAAAAGCAAAGGAGGAACGCAACAACTCCGAATCAAAGAAGAAGACGATTGCCTTAAAGAGCAAAGAAGAGAGCGATGAAGATGAAGAAGATTCGATTGAAGAGCTTGCAATGGCTGTCAATAATCTTAGAAAATGGTCAAGATTCAAGCCACGTAAGAAGAAAACAAAGGGTAATAGGTCAAAAGATTCTGACAAATCCGATAATGATCTGACTTGCTATAACTGCAATAAGCCTGGCCACTTTAAACAAAAATGCCCACTTCTCAAATACAACAAAGGAAAGAAAAAGACGAAGAAGGTCTTTGCAGCAACTTGGGATGATGAAGAAGGAGAGGAAGTTTCGGATAGCAGCTCAGAGGAGGCTAACTTGTGTTGTATGGCAAAATCGGATTGAGAAGCAAGCTCAGAAGAATCTAGTGAGACAGGTAACTATTCCTATAGAGACCTTGTTTTTATGTGTCTTGATCTCACTAAAGTAGTTGATGCTCTTGAATCTAAAATTGAAAAACTGAAATCTAATAGGAGAGAACTTGCTCGTGAAAATTTTAGGTTAGAAACTGAACTTGAAAATATTCAAAACCTAGACTGTAAAAATTGTAAGATTTTAGATTCAGAATTATCAAAACTTAGGAATAACTTTGAGAATCTTGAAAAAGAAAAATTGAATCTTAAGGTAACCATCGACACTAGGAAAAAGGATTTTATAAATCGATGCACCTCACTTGTCACTGAAAACACAACACTAAAAACCAAAGTCCAAAACCTTGAGAAATCTCTGAATAACTTTTCAAGTGGTGAAAAATCTTTCAACATGTTAGTGGGAAATCAAATTTTTGCTAACAACAGAAAAGGACTAGGTATTGGGAAAACACAAGTTGAGGATAATGCAAAAGGTAAGAGTGTCTTTGATAGATGTGAAATAATTGGACATCGTGTTGAAAATTGTAGTCATAGGAACAAGAACACAAAATTTATACAAGTTTGTGTTCCTAAGAATTCTATAAACAAATTTCATGTCTATTGGAACAAGAATAAAAGGACTAAACAAGTTTGGGTTCCAAAGGGTTTGTTTATTCATAATGCTTCTGCCACTAACAATCATGGACCGATAAATAGGTCACAAAAATCTTTCATCGTGTAGGTATGGTGGCAGGCTAAGGAGCAACAACGGTGTTCTCTGGATTTTGGCTGTTCCAGAAACACAACGGGAAACAAAGCAAAGTTCCTTAGCCTAGTACAAAGGTGACAGAATCACAATGGGCAATCATGAAAAATTATCGTAAAGGTAAAACAGGTGAAGGTATACTTATCTAATCGATATATTAATTGTGATAATCTGCACCGTAATCTGAATTGAATCAGCCAGTAAGGTGTTGATGAAATGAATGATGTCTTTAATTCTGACTTATTCTTAATTGATAAGATTTTTCTTTTGACTTGTTCTTATTTATGACCTTGATTTGTGCTTAAATGATGACCAATCAGATTTTCAACTTTGAACTAATCCATATAAATTTGTTCGGTCAAATGATGGTATTTTATTGATCTTTGATTACACATGCTACACGTAGATATATTTGTTTTGACATTTTGGTCACTGCTTGTAAATTTGCACGATTTCAAATTTCATGTGAAAGCTGTTAAAAAGGATTTTAAGATATTGTTGAAACTTTAAGAAATTGTTTTTGAAATAACTATGATGTTGATTGACTGTTGATTACTCATGAATATAATTGTTTATCCTACGGTTTCGAAAATTAACACCATGACATTTGTTTGAGTGTGAACATGGCTTCATTTCAAATTTCATTCTGAGATAGTTTGTTGAAATTTCACAATCTGGTCTTTGACATCCAACGAGTGAATATTGAGTGAAATTTAAATTCAGATGCAGATTACACTGGTAATATAGTTGATAGAAAAATTACTAGTGGAACGTGATTAATTTTTGAAACATTCATTTGCTGCATCGTTTTTCAAAGAAAATATCTGCATATTTTTCACTTGAAACAATTTTCAAATAGGAGAAATTTTTCTCATATAACCCCTTCGAGAAAATCATGTTTGACCATATTTTCAGATTAGTCATTTTTATTTGATTTTAAATGACAAATTTTGACTAATCCGACTCCCTACTAATTATCAAAAAGATAAATAGTTATTGAAAAAGGTGATAAGTGTTGATATTTAACATACGTTACTCAAGAGAGTATATTTTGAAAATTTCTTTAGGAATTCAAACAAGAATTATAAAACTTTTTGTTGGGTAAAGATTCCATGACCATTTCTATATCTATCATTATTTCTATCGACCATGGTTTATCAAATATTCAATATAGTTTGTCGATATGTGGTACTATAATCAGGAATCATTTGTTTTTCATGTCACATTTAAAAAAAATAAAAAAATAAAAATATCCAAAGTATTCACTCTCATTTAAAAGTCCTCACGGTTATGCATGGGTGAATTACTTGGATTTTTGATTATGTGCTTCCATGCTCATTTAAAAGTCCTTACGGTTATGCATGTATGGAACGCATATCAAAATTAATTGATTAAATAGACAAGTTGATTCTAATCCCATTTAAAAGTCCTCACGGTCATGCGTGGTTAGAAGATACTTGATTTCATTTTTAAAATTAAATTGGAATACTACTAATCTCATTTAAAAGTCCTAACGGTTATGCATGATTAGTAGATATTCAAATTCCTGATATAAATGTACCACAAGAAGATTCAACTGTATGATTTTATATGAACATCATATCCATCATTTCTAAAAGTGGAATATGCGCCTAACAAGGGTAGTTATGGTTTTTGTTTGATTCTTATTGAAGTTTAATATTTATATTCAATTTGAGTTTAATGTTGGATTAATATCGATCACTTTGTCTTTATTTTTCTCACACTATTATTCTTTTGCTGATAACAAAAGGGGGAGAGAAAAGTTAAGATTTTGGCAAATAGAATCAAGCGAAGGTCAAATAATTTTCCATTTGCATCTAGGCTCATTTGAATATATTTCTATTTGTATGCATATATGTAGGGGGAGCATCATGTAGAGAGGAAGCATTTAAATAGGGGGAGCAATTAGAGTATATCATTGATTAAATACATTTAACACGGTCAAAATCTTAAATATATGTTTGTTATCATCAAAAGGGGGAGATTGTATGAATATGCGCTTATATGTTTTTGTTTGATGATAATAAACATATATATTCATTTAAATGTATTTGGTAATGTACTATTTTGTTTTTCATAGATTAAATAAATATTTGTTGAATAAAATAAATTACACAGAATTTGAATTTGAATTCAAACAGAACAAGTCACACAGAATTTGAATTTAAACAGAAATTTTATTCAAACAAATATTTGTTACAATATTGAATAGTACAAATTCAAGCTCTCACTATACATATACATTTTTGATTACATCACAATTGTTTTTACATTAATAACCTCACTACATATTCACTCACACTCGTATTTTGTCTTCAACTGCATTCCAGTTTGAATCCAGCATCTGAGCAATCTGCAAAAATATTCACTAACGCAGTAAAATTGAAAAAGAAATATTTTTGAAATTTAAAATGAAATATGATTTTTAAAAATATTATTTGCCTCAGTTATTTGGGTTGTTCGTCATCATTCACACTTGAATTCATCATACAGGAACAATGTGACATGCACATTGTATCACTGTACATGCCACAAGGCCGTGCACATCGATATACACTTGATAATGCTACAGGGACAGGTGTGCACAAGGTCAAACCCAAACATAAAGACAGGTTCAACTCAGGTGCAATATAAATGAAATCTCGTCATCAGCACAAGGTCAAACCCGAGTTATTAAAATTGGGTTCAACACAAGGCAACATGAAAAATGCAAAGCTTTGACAAATTAAAACTCCATCAAAGCACATGTATGCATGAAACAATGAAACAGCCAATTGCAACAAGGACCATGCTGCAAACATCCAGAAGTGCTAACAAAGAATCAAGTCTCGACCAAAATCAGTGCATGCAACATGGTGTACAAGCTCAATGAAGATTGCAGCAAAAGTCAGCAATCCAAATAACCCAGTGACCATCCAAACCAGTACAAACACGAACATGGTAAGAAACACAAGTAGCTCAGCATTGAAACACAGTGACAATTTTATGAAGAAGTGACTCAAAACAAGCAGTGCAGACCACAGAAGACAATGCCCAAGTATACAATAAAATAAGGCTCAAACCAAAAGTGCACAAGTAACATGACAGCAGACCAGTGTCAACAATCAAGTGATCAACACAACAACATGGACTGCAACAATCAAGTAAATACAAAGAACAGTGGAGTAATGGGTGAACAGAACACCATGATATTCAGCTCATTGAACACTGATATACATGAACGAAAACCAGACCAACATAAAGTGTCCAGACCAAACTATACCAATATGCTATGCAGTGTAACCAAATCAAAACAGAGAATACAATATGAAGACCAAGGCTACAAATGTGCAAATGCTCAAACTCAGGTGGACAACATATCAAACGAAGTGATGAACCAACAATGCAAACAAAACCAAATGCTCAATGACACAGCAATGCTCAAGGCCAAAGTTCAGTGAAGCTCAAATCAGTGCACAACATCAGTATACATGAATGCAAGTTCATATGTGTAGAAAGTTATCAACGAATTGGATGAACAAAACTCGAGTGCAACAGTGAAAGTGCAGACCAAATACAAAATACAACAGTGAATAGCATGGCAATGTGTCAAAGCGAACAATGTCGAATACATAAACAAGTGTAGCATCTGTTACAGTGAAAAAGTAAAGTGACCTCAATATAGTAATGACAACAGATATGAATGCAATGAAGACAATACTTGAAACCGAGCAAGTACAAGCTGGTACATGATAAATTAGACAAGCTCGAAGTCAAAAACCAAGAAGTGTCAAAATCGTGAAAATATACAGAAGTCAAGTGATAAAAATTCAAGTGCGTATGCAGTATTGACGAAGTCAAAAATAAACACCGTAATGACCACGAAATTGATTTAAAGCCGTATCAATCAAGTAAGAAAATCGAACGCAACAAAATCAAAGCCGTGCGCATTAAGGTTGAAGTTATATAAGGAAAATCGTACGCATCAAGCAATAGAAAATCAGGAAAGTATCGAATTAATACGAACGAATTCAAGTGTACTCGAACTCATATAATACCAAACCCAAGTGATCATCATCGGCATCGAGTTTGAGTACAAAAATCACAATTGCACAAACAGAGAAATTACATACCGAATCAACAACTCGATCATCAGAGAACGAGCGAGCCAAGAAACGAGAATTGTTCAAAGAAGCAGCTGCGTATGATTTGCAATCTCGAAGAATCAATTATCAGAGAACAAGCGACACAAGCCATCGGTCATCAGAGAACGAGCATGAGAAAGAGCTACACAAGGCAGAGAATCGATCATCAGAACAAAGCCCCAAATTTCACAGAAAAGGGAACGAAGCCCTAATTCGACAAAAAGGAACGGGCCAAGCAAAAGAAAAAAGGATCGGCCGCATTTTTTCTTGTGAATCGGGTTAAAGAATAAGGGGCCGGCCTTATTTGTTAAAAGGGGATTATTTTGTTTAGGGTTTTATTAAAAAGGTGTTTTTTATTTTGAGCAAAAATTAGGGATTAAAGTTTATAGTTTATATTTTTGCTCCTGGTTTTATTTTTGAAGTTGTTGTTTTTCTTTTCGAGTCAAAGAATTTGTAAATCACCACCTAGGTTATAGGTAGTGTCAGATTGTTTAGTTAGAATTAGTTCAGTGAGCAGGGTGTGCGAGTTTGCAAAACTCTATAGGCGGGAGCAGAGTTTGTGAGTAAACGAAACTCTATAGGCGGAGCAGGGTGTGCGAGTCTAGTAGAGTGTTTGTGAGCGGGAGCAAAGGTTTGCGAGTCTAGTAGAGTGTTTGTAAGCGGGATACTGTTTAATTCTAATAGAAATCTGGGAATGCAGCAGTAGGCAGGGGATGCCGAAGCTGGGTAAATTTTGTGTGTGATTTACTTTACAGCATATTTATTTCTGCATTTTGTTTTCTGAGTTTAAATCGAGAAAATTTGCTATAACCCTATTCACCCCCCCTCCCCTCTAGGGTTAATCTAGATCCTACAGTAAAATATACTTAAAGAATTCCCTTCTCACTTTATTTTTACTTCTTCTCCGGCCCAACCCTTAGCCCAAATCTTCTTCCCCTTCTTTTCTCATTTCTCTTCCTTACTCTTCCCCTATTTCCTCTATCTCCCTAAACCCTTGCTATTACATGATACAGCCAAGAACCATGTGCACGTGCACTGTAACAACCCCAATTTCGTGCCAGTCAAATCGACAATAATCCATGCATGTCAGACTTGAATAATGTGAAATAACATATTGCAAATAAATTTGGAGAAAATAAAATCAAATATACAGAATTACAGACACAGAAAAAACAGAATAACTCGCAGCGGAATATAAAAATTCATAGTAGTTCATGAAGCTACTACAACAGAGTCTCAAACCAAATACATAATACAGTCTGAAAACAACATAATAGAATTCCCAAATACATAGAAGTTCACTAATACATGAGATAGACTAGAACAGCTGAAACAGAAGTAGATAAATATGTGGATAAGCAGAAACTCCAGCAAAGACCAGCTTCAGAAAGAGAATCCAAAGCTGTAAACACTCAGGCTGACCCGAGCGTAAAGCAAAACACAAACACTCGAGTCAGGACAATATATACTTATATAATGTAAACCAACTCAAGTGAACTGTAATAAAGATACAAGTAACTTAAAGGATGCCTGGGACCGCCCATCCTCTAAGGATCCGTTAAACTATTTACTATATAGTAATATTTCGCTATTATAATAATGTCTACAGTAAAATAAACATACTTTTAAATAGCGTTCTGGGCTACTCATATCACCCTTCACACATAATAGTCCCAGTAGTCCATCCAGTATCAGCATATCTCCGAGAGACTACCCTAAATACTCCATGGGCTACGGGAGAATGGTAGGTGACACGGCACACAAGGCAATGCCAGGGTAGATATACCAATTACGCACACGGGCTGGCGGTAACGTAACAGCCACTACGCCCACCCAAAACAACACACCAAAATCAAGGGGTGCACCCAATTAATCACAACAGTAATAGAATGGTATCGACGAAGTGTGTCCAGTCCAGAGGTGCTACCTCCTTTGACCCGAGATCGCTCCTGTTTTAGCCACCTTAAGCTAACTCACGGGAGTTAGGTCCACGTAAAGTACCTTAGGAACGTCGTCACCATCCTACTTCATTCTGGAATCTCCACCGCGTACACAGTTGTTAAAGTGTTTTTCGGTATCGACAGAGAGTATGTCCATATCCGATCCCAGTCTCTTTAACAACCCATCGTTATTATAACCCATAGTTATAATTTAAAAATGGTATTTATTTCTCAAAATCCAATATCATTTCAAATCCATTTCAAAATATCAAACTTATCATCAAATCCATTTCAAAATATCAAACTTATCATTTCATTTGAAAAACATATTCATTTTTATTCAATTTAAAAATACCATTTCAAAATAGTTCAATTCCAAACAAATTACTTCATTTAAATCATTTAAAAAATGAAGTTATTACATATAAAAATTAAATTATTAAATTTCCAAAATTTTCACTTTCAAAGTTCATTTATTCACTTAATTTTATCAAAACAGTGAAAATTCAATTTTCGCGGCATTTGGAAAATGCTACAGAAAGTTATATTCGAAACAGATCAATTTAACAAAAGACAGCGTTTAAAATGCTGTAATAGAGTTACATTAGTTTCAAAGAAAACTTAGTTTAATCCAACAATTATAGCATTTAAAAAATGCTATAATAGACTTAAATTCAATTTAGCTATTTAGTTCACTTATCAACTACAGCATTTACAGATGTTGTATTATCATTTATATTAGATATAATAGCATTTCAAAAATGCAGTTAATTAACTTCAAATTTTCAATATAATTTCACAACAATTATATTTTTCTTTAAATCACTTTTAACTTATAAAATCACACATTTTTATTTTTATAAACACCATTTAGTTTTCCTCAATTACATGATATCATGAAGTTAAATTTCCATTAAAAATTAATATTTAATACTAATTCACTTATTAAATTGCAACATTCAATTTTAAATTCATTACATTAAATTTCAAATTAACACTTAAGTTAAAATTCTCAAATATAACTTAGTTTTATTTTTATTTACTTAATTAAAAATTCACTTTTAAGTCAATTTCATAAATTTCCAATTTTAGTTATATTTCAAAATTTCAACTTAAATATTCATTCATTTCCCATTTCAACTTTATTAAAAATCATTAATATGATATAAAATCACTTTAAATTCATTTAAATTCAAATTATCATAAGTTTATCATAATTTCATATTCAATTTAATGACCAATTATAATTAAATCAATTTTCCAAAATAACTTACATTCAAAATTTTCTAACTTTTTCATTATTTTATTTCACTTATAATTATTCAGAAAATCAATAATATTTTACAAAAATCATTTTCAATTAGATTTAAATCAAATTATTTTAATATTTACATTTCTAAAATAATTTTAAATTTTTTAGGAAAACATATATCAACTACGGGTCTGTATATAATTTTCTACATTAGGAAAAGTGATACGGGTAATATATCATTTCAACCCGTAATTTACAAAGAAAATCCGGGTTTTATCATTTCATACCCGCAGTCCCAAGTAATGAAATAAACTGAAAATCATTCAGCTTATCATTTTAGCCCATAACGATTTTCTCTTATTCTAAAGTTCGTTCGGGTATGTATCATTTCAACCCATAGTGATTCTAATCTAAAGGGAACTTGCAGTGTGACAAACTGATAAAAATAACAGAACAACATAATATAACAGTAACAAATGTAATAACAGGTGTTTAAGCATGGGTGAACATCATATAATCATAATATAGTAGATATAACATGATAATGCATTTTACAGATTCACAAGGGGTCAATTCACCAGTTATATATGTATATAATGTCTGGTGAGAATAACTCACCTGTTCAAAGCTGGAGATTGACACCAAACACACAATACTGACAAAATGAAGGCACGACAACACAATAACGATTCGAGAGTAGGAGCCAAAGCTATACACATTGAATTTATTTTAATAAAACAATTACAAACAACATAAGATTTCAACCCAAAATTCAATAAACAATGCTAGAAACAATTGTATAAAACCAATCCAAACTCATTGCGCTTGCTTTCAACCTCCTATACTTCAGTTATAGGTCTGAAATGTACTATTAAGGGTTGTATTTGGATCTGGTCTTGAGTCCATATGGTCAGCCTAACATGGTTTAAAAGATGGTGCAAGATGTATGTGTTTGGATCTACGACTACAAGGCAATATTAAGGCAAATACATCATTTCTTTGCTAAAGCTTGGTTCGGCCAGAGGCTATGGGGTATGGCCAGAGGCTCCGAGTGATGGTGAGTGATGTGGAAGAGGGTGGTGGTGGTGATGGTGGTGGTGGAAAAAGGATGGTGAAGGTGGTTGGAACAAACTAGGCTAGATTTGAGCACAAAGGTGATGGTTTGTGACCTTTGGTGGTGGATCTCATGCCAAGGGGTGCTCGGCCTGCCATGGTGGTGATATAGGGTGGTTAATGGTTTGTCTAAGAGGTGGTGGGGTCGGCCTAGCTGCTGGAGGAGGTGGGGCCGGTCACATCTAGTTGAAAGCAAATGCAAAAATCAATAGAAAAACAATGTAAACAATATAAAAGAAGAACATTTACCAAATTTTTTTGATCAAAGGAAAAGGCTTGGCCGAAATTTTCAGTTTGAGGAATGAAAAAGTATTGTACGTGAATGATAATAAGGTTGGTCGGCTGAAAGAAGTGAAAAATAAAAGCTAATTGATGACAAAAGTAAGTTACGGATGTGAAAGGTTGGAAAATAAAGGGCCATTTGAAAACCAAAAGTCAAAACCCTTTCACATTTCTTTTAATTTATTTATATAAGAATAAATTACTGAAACTAATAATAATTTAAGTTAAAATTTCAAAAATTTAACAAAATATAAAAATATATATTTAAATATTTATTAATTATATAAGGTAAAATAAGAAAATAGCTTAAAAATGCAAACTAGTCTAGAAAAATTTGAAAATAACAGAATAAATTTTAGAAAAATTATATGGACTTGAAAAAATAATTATAACAAAGATAATAACATAAAAATAAAAATTCATTCACGAAATAAATAAATATAATTTAATTAAATATAATTTATATGAAGAAAATAGCAGAAAATTAGAAAACAGCCTTTAAAAATAGGAAATAAATGCAGTAAATTTTGGAAAAATTCTATTATCATTTTGAAAATATTTAGAGATGAAATTTCACAAATAAAACAAATTTAAAATAATTTTGAAATGAAATAAAGTCAAATTCAAATTTATAGTCAAAATTTAGGGTTGTTACACTCTCACCCACTCAAATCTTTTCGTCCTCGAAAAGAACGAAAAGGAAAATAAATGGAACAAGACAGGAAACAAAATAGTACCTGAAACAAACAATTCCAGATTTAAAGCACGAATGCTCTCCTCCGTTTCCCAGGTACAGTCTCGATCATCAGTACTCCATTGTACTTTGACCAGATTAACAGATTTCCTTCTGAGCTGCTTTGTATCTCTACCAACTTTACGAAGTGGCTTCCTCTCAACAGTTGGGTTAGGCTCAATATCCAAACTATCAAGAGCAGAAGGCTGGACAATAAGAGATGGATCATGAAGATGACGGCGAAGATGCGAGACATGGAATACATCATGCACTCCAGAAAGCTTCTCGGGCAAATCCAGACGATAGGCCAAAGAACCAACTCTTTCCACGATGCGGAAAGGACCAATGAACCTAGGAGAAAGCTTCCCTCTATGACCAAAGCGAATGACATTCCTCAAGGGAGAAACCTTGAGGAACACCTGATCACCAACAGCAAATTCCAAATTCCGCCTGCGCCTATCAGCATATTTCTTCTGCCTATCCTGAGCGACTCTCAACCTCTTCTTAATCTCCTCAACTCTCTCAGAAGCTTCCAAAATCACTTCAGGACCAAGAACCAAACGATTACCGGATTCAATCCAGCATGATGGAGATCTACAAGGTCGTCCGTATAGAGCAGCAATCAGAGACATTTTGAGACTGGCCTGAATGCGAATATAGAATGAGATATATAAAAAAAGATCAAGAATGGACTAAAAAACAGAAGATAAGATTTATAGCTGATAGCTATTATTGTAGGTAAATTCGGCAAGATGGAGATAATCTTCCCAAGATCCTCCATAATCAAGCACACAAGCACGAAGAAGATCCTCTAGAATCTGATTTACTCTTTCTGTTTGACCGTCGGTCTGTGGATGGTAAGCAGTGCTCAGATGCAGACGAGTACCAAGAGATTCCTAAAATGCCTTCCAGAACTGACTGGTAAAGGTAGGGTCACGATCACAAACAATACTGAGAGGAACACCATGGAGACGAACAATCTCTCTCATGTAGATCTCAGATAAGCTAGAAGCAGAACGAGTAGACTTGACCGGAATAAAATGAGCGGACTTGGTCAGTCTATCCACAGTAACCCAGATACTCTCATTACCCTTCCGAGTCCTCGGTAAACCATCGATGAAATTCATGGAAACCTGTTCCCACTTCCAATTGGGAATCTCAAGGGGCTGCAACAAACCAGGGGTCTTCTGGTGATCGGCTTTGACTTGCTGACAAGTCGCACACCAACTAACAAAGATAGAGATATCCCTCTTCATTCCCTTCCACCAATAAAGCTTCTTCATATCCTGATACATCTTCTACACACCAGGATGAATAGAAAGTCTGGATCGATGATTCTCCTGAAGCAATTCCTGCCTCAAACTATCAACCTTCGGAACATAAATCCTGCCATTAATCCTCAAAATCCCTCTGTCATCAATCTGAGCTTCACTACTACTACCACTACTACCACCAACTCTGCTACGAACACTCTCCTTCATCAATCTAAGCGTCTCATCCTCATCCTGCTTAGCCATAATTGATCCAGAAGAGGAGAAGAAGAAACAACAAGCTGACACAACAAAGCCTTCTTCCGACTCAGAGCATCAGCCACAACATTAGCTTTACCGGGAGTATAACCAATATCAAGGTCGTAAGAAGCCAGAAACTCAAGCCAACGAACTTGCCTCTGATTCAAATCCTTCTGGGAGAAGATATATCTCAGAGACTGATGATCTGTGAAAAGCTCAAACTTGGTTCCAAGAAGATGATGTCTCCAACGTTTCAAAGAAAAGACAACAGCAAGTAACTCTAAATCATGAGCAGCATAATTTGCCTCGTGGATTTTCAACTGACGGCTGGCATAGGCAATGACCCTACCATTCTGCATGAGAACAACACCAAAACCCTCACGACTAGCATCAGTATAAACTGTCAATCCCTCACTTCCATTTGGAACAGTAAGAACTGGTGCGGAAGTTAGCTTGCTCTTCAACTCACTGAATGCTGCCCTGCACTGATCACTCCAGACAAACTTAGCATTCTTTCGAGTCAAAGCTATGAGAGGTGCAGCAATCCGAGCAAAATTCTCAATGAATCTCCGGTAGTAACCGGCAGGTCCCATAAAACTACGAATATCTGATGGAGTCTTTGGAGTTTTCCAATCCTGAAACAGAGTAAAGGGAAAATAAGGACAACTGGAAAGATAGAATTATTAAGATGATAGAGAAAAGAGAAGAAAGAACGACTTACATTGATCGCAGCGATCTTGACTGGATCAACAGAAACTCCATTACTAGAAACAATATCCCCGAGATATCGGACTTCATCCTTCCAGAAATGGCATTTAGAAAATTTAGCCTTTAACTGATGATTTCTGAGAGTCTCAAGAACATATTTCAAATGCAACTCATGCTCTTCCTGGGTCTTAGAGAAGACCATGATATCATCAACAAAGACTAGCACAAATTTATTAAGCACATCACGAAAAACACGATTCATCAAATCAACAAAGAAAGCAGGAGCATTAGTCAAACCAAATGGCATGACTAACCACTCATAAAACCCATTCTCAGTGCGGAAAGCAGTCTTGGGAATGCTATCCTCAGCAACCCTGAGCTGATGAAAACCTGTGGTAAGATCAAGCTGAGGGAAAATAGTGGCACCATAAAGCTGATCAAACATATCATTTATATGAGGCATTGGATATCTGTTTTTCATAGTGAGCTTGTTCAGCTCCCTTTAATCAACACACATCCAAAGTGAACCATCAGATTTGGTGACAAAAATCACCGCAGCTCCCCATTCAGGAAAACTAGGCCTAATCAGACCTTGGAAGATAAGTCCTCAATTTGCTTTCCCATCTCAACCTTCTCGCGGGGTGCCATTCTTCTAGGAGGAAGAACAACAGGTCGAGCACCAGGAATAAGATCAATTCGAAAATCAATTTCCCACTTCGGAGGTAAAGAAGAGACTTCACCAAATACATCGGGATATAGTCTAACCACAGGAGTAGAATCAAGATCACTGGGAGAAGAATCCAAAGAATAAATAAAGTTGCCAGCAAAATCCTGAGGCATGCGGCACTGAATAATCAAGGAATTCCCATGATCATAAAAGAGACGAACAGACCGGGTTTTACAAGAGATATGAGCATCATGATTCACTAACCAATCCTGACCAAGCAATAAATCAAAAGCATCGAAGCCCAGAATATAAAAATCACCACTAAAGCGATGATCAGAATGGAGAAGTTTCACTTCTCGACAAATCCGATTAAGGTTAGCAGGCCCCCAATAGGATTTGAAACACATAATGGAATAGAAGTATACTCAGGAGAAAGGAGATGCTCAAACTTATTACACAAATCAACAGAAATAAAACTGTGTGAAGCACCAGTATCGAACAACACACGAACATGATGATGAAATAAAGTAAATGAACCCTGGAGTGTACCTTGGTCATCACTAGGAGCAGAAGCAGTTGGAGGAACTGGAGACGAGGCAGAAGTGATAGCAAATATACCAGAAGGAGTACCCCTCTGCCGGGTAGGGCAATCCTTCTTAAAATGACCGGGCTGGAGACAGATATGACAGAGATCACGTCTAACCGACTGAGAAGGCGGAGGAATAGCAGCACCAGATAATGTGGGATAGCTATTTGCATAGTGCCCTCTCTGATCACACCTAAAGCAAGTGACGGAGGAGAGATCAACTGGTTGCCTCTGAGCAGAAGCAGATGATGAAGATCCCAAACCAGGACGCTTTAGCCAATTCTTCTTCTGCTGGAGGAAATTTGGCTTACGCTTCTTGGAATTAGCAGAGGAAGACTGAGCTGGAGAAGCACCAGAAGCAGCAGGACCTTTGGATGTGGGATTCTCATAGTGAATAGCCATATCCATAAGTTGGGTGAAAGAACCATGAACATGAGAAATAAGGCGACTATAATACTCTGGACGAGCACCAACAATAAATTTCTCATTCTTCTTAAGAGGAATATCAATAAAGCTAGGACGGGATTTGGAAAGTTCATTGAACTTCCTCTCATACTCAGAAAAAGACATGGTACCCTACTTCAAATCCATAAACTCACGATAAAGCTGAGATTTTCTGGCTTCTGGCATCCATTTTGCCACAAAAGCCTCCCTGGAAAAAAGATACAGAAAATAAGCTTAAGATAGATTCAAAGAAAGGAAAAATAGGAACAAAATTAAGATAACAAAAAGGATACCTAAACTGCTCTCAAGTGAGATCAGCCTCGATGGTGTTAGCCGTAACGGACTCCCACCAATCTAAAGCAGAATCACGCAACTGCCAAGCTGCTAGCTGACGCTGCTGGGCATCAGTAATATCAAGACCAGTAAATATCCTCTCAAGACTCCGCAACCATTGCTGAGCCTCAATGATAGTCTCTGAACCGGTGAATAGGGTTCTACCTAGTTGAGAGAATTCCTTACAAAAAACCGTGAACCTGACTGGAGCAACAGGTTGAGGAGCTGGGGCAATACCATGACCCCTAACACTAGCATTTCCTTGATTCATCCTGAAAAATATCAAGAATGAATTTAGGACAAGAATAAAGACAAGCCAAAGATAAATTTCGATAAGACACGATAATACACTTGGATGAATATCTTAAAGAAAGAAAAATCCTAACAAGGTAGATACGAAAGAAAGGAAGGTTAGAAAATATTTGAAAATCCTTTAAAAGCAAGAAAAATATATATATCAAAATAATCTTTGAAAATCCTTTGAAAACATTTTGAAAAATCATTTTATACTTTAAAAATACGTCTCTCACAAAGATATGATTCTGAGATTGATTTCGCTCATTCTAGGGTAGAAATACCCTATCTCTAATGAGTTTTTGCTCCGCAGAGGCAATGGTTTGTCAAAAACCAAAACTCTGATACCAACTGTAACAACCCAAATTTCATGCCATTCAAATCGACAATAATCCACGCATGTCAGACTTGAATGATGCGAAATAACAGATTGTAAACAAATTTGGAGCAAATAAAATCAAATATACAGAATCACAGACACAGAACAAACAGAATAACTCGCAGCGGAATATAAAAATTCATAGTAGTTCATGAAGCTACTACAACAGAGTCTCAAACCAAATACATAATACAGTCTGAAAACAACATAATAGAAATCTCAAATACATAGAAGTTCACTAATACATGAGATAAACTAGAACAGCTGAAACAGAAGTAGATAAATATGTAGATAAGCAGAAACTCCAGCAAAGACCAGCTCCAGAAAGAGAATCCAAAGCTGTAAACACTCAGGCTGACCCGAGCGTAAAGCAAAACACAAACACTCGAGTCAGGACAATATATACTTATATAATGTAAACCCACTCAAGTGAACTGTAATAAAGATATAAGTAACTTAAAGGATGCCTGGGACCGCCCATCCTCTAAGGATCCATCAAACTATTTACTATATAGTAATATTTCGCTATTATAATAATGTCTACAGTAAAATAAACATACTTTTAAATAGCGTTCCGGGCTACCCATATCACCTTTCACACATAATAGTCTCAGTAGTCCATCCAGCATCAGCATATCTCCGAGAGACTACCCTAAATACTCCATGGGCTATGGGAGAAAAACAAACTGTAGTAAAGGCTCGATATGGTAGGTGACACGACACACAAGGCAATGCCAGGGTAGATATACCAATTACACACACGGGCTGGCGGTAACATAGCAGCCACTACGTCCACCCAGAACAACACTCCAAAATCAAGGGGTGCACCCAATCAATCACAACAGTAATAGAATGGTATCGAAGAAGTGTGTCCAGTCCAGAGGTACTACCTCCTTTGACCCGAGATCGCTCCTGTTTTAGCCACCTTAAGCTAACTCACGGGAGCTAGGTCCATGTAAAGTACCTTAGGAACGTCGTCACCATCCTACTTCATTCTGGAATCTCCACCGCGTACACAGTTGTTAAAGTGGTTTTCGGTATCGACAGAGAGTATGTCCATATCCGATCCCGGTCTCTTTAACAACCCATCGTTATTATAACCCATAGTTATAATTTAAAAATGGTATTTATTTCTCAAAATCCAATATCATTTCAAATCCATTTCAAAATATCAAACTTATCATCAAATCAATTTCAAAATATCAAACTTATCATTTCATTTGAAAAACATATTCATTTTTATTCAATTTAAAATACCATTTCAAAATAGTTCAATTCCAAACAAATTACTTCATTTAAATCATCTAAAAAATGAAGTTATTACATATAAAAATTAAATTATTAAATTTCCAAAATTTTCAACTTTAAAAGTTCATTTATTCACTTAATTTTATCAAAACAGTGAAAATTCAACCTTCGCAGCATTTGGAAAATGCTACAGAAAGTTGTATTCAAAACAGTTCAATTTAACAAAAGACGGCGTTTAAAATGTTGTAATAGAGTTACATTAGTTTCAAAGAAAACTTAGTTTAATCCAACAATTATAGCATTTAAAAAATGCTATAATAGCCTTAAATTCAATTTAGCTATTTAGTTCACTTATCAACTACAGCATTTACAGATGTTGTATTATCATTTATATTAGATATAATAGCATTTCAAAAATTGCAGTTAATTAACTTCAAATTTTCAATATAATTTTACAACAATTATATTTTTATTTAAATCACTTTTAACTTATAAAATCACACATTTTTACTTTTATAAACACCATTTAATATTCCTTAATTTCATGATATCATGAAGTTAAATTTCCATTAAAAATTAATATTTAATACTAATTCACTTATTAAATTGTAACATTCAATTTTAAATTCATTACATTAAATTTCAACTTAACACTTAAGTTCAAATTCTCAAATATAACTTAATTTTATTTTTATTTACTTAACTAAAAATTCACTTTTAAGTCAATTTCATAAATTTTCAATTTTAGTTATATTTCAAAATTTCAACTTAAATATTCATTCGTTTCCCATTTTAACTTTATTAAAAATCATTAATATGATGTAAAATCACTTTAAATTCATTTAAATTCAAATTATCATATTATCATAATTTCATAGTCAATTTAATGTCCAATTATAATTAAATCAATTTTCCAAACTAACTTACATTCAAAATTTTCTGACTTTTTCATTAATTTATTTCACTTCTAATTATTCAGAAAATCAATAATATTTTACAAAAATCATTTTTAATTAGATTTAAATCAAATTATTTTAATATTTACATTTCTAAAATAATTTTAAAAATTTTAGAAAAACATATATTAACTACGGGTCTGTATATAATTTTCTACACTAGGAAAAGTGATACGGGTAATATATCATTTCAACCCGTAATTTACGAAGAAAATCCGGGTTTTATCATCTCAAACCCGCAGTCCCAAGTAAATGAAATAAATTGAAAATCATTCAGGCTTATCATTTCAGCCCATAACGATTTTCCCTTATTCTAAAGTTCGTTCGGGTATGTATCATTTCAACTCATAGTGATTCTAATCTAAAGGGAACTTGCAGTGTGATAAACTGATAAAAATAATAGAACAGCATAATATAACAGTAAAAAATGTAATAACAGGTGTTTAAGCATGGGTGAACATCATATAATCATAATATAGCAGATATAACATGATAATGCATTCTACAGATTCACAAGGGGTCAATTCACGAGTTATATATGTATATAATGTCTGGTGAGAATAACTCACCTGTTCAAAGCTGGAGATTGACACCAAACACACAATACTGACAAAATGAAGGCACGACAACACAATAGCGATTCGAGAGTGGAGAGCCAAAGCTATACACCTTGAATTTATTTTCATAAAACAATTACAAACAACATAAGATTTCAACCCAAAATTCAATAACAATGCTAGAAACAACTGTATAAAACCAATCCAAAATCATTGCACTTGCTTTCAACGTCCTATACTTCAGTTATAGGTCTGAAATGTACTGTTAAGGGTTGAATTTGGATCTGATCTTGAGTCCATATGGTCAGCCTAACATGGTTTAAAAGATGGTGCAAGATGTATGTGTTTGGATCTACGACTACAAGGCAATATCAAGGCAAATACATCATTTCTTTGCTAAAGCTTGGTTCGGCCAGAGGCTATGCGGCATGGCCAGAGGCTCCAAGTGATGGTGAGTGATGTGGCAGAGGGTGGTGATCAGATCTGGGCTGGTGGTGGTGATGGTGGTGGTGGCAAAAGTAAGGTGGAGGTGGTTGGAACAAACTAGGCTAGATTTGAGCACAAAGGTGATGGTTTGTGACTTTTGGTGGTGGATTTCATGTCAAGGGGTGCTCGGCCTGCCATGGTGGTGATATAGGGTGGTTGATGGTCGGTCTAAGAGGTGGTGGGGTCGGCCTAGCTGCTGGAGGAGGTGGGGTCGGTCACATATAGTTGAAAGCAAATGCAAAAATTAATAGAAAAACAATGTAAACAATATAAAAGAAGAACATTTACCAATTTTTATTTTTATTTTTTGATCAAAGGACAAGGCTTGGCCGAAATTTTCAGTTTGAGGAATGAAAAAAATAATGTACGTGAATGAGAATAAGGTTGGTTGGCTGAAAGAAGTGAAAAATAAAAGCTAATTGATGACAAAAGTAAGTTACGGATGTGAAAGGTTGGAAAATAAAGGGCCATTTGAAAACCAAAAGTCAAAACCCTTTCACATTTCTTTTAATTTATTTATATAAGATTAAATTACTGAAACTAATAATCATTTCAGTTAAAATTTCGAAAATTTAACAAAATATAAAAAATATATATAAATATTTATTAATTATATAAGGTAAAATAAGAAAATAACTTAAAAATGCAAACTAGTCTAGAAAAATTTGAAAATAACATAATAAATTTTAGAAAAATTATATGGACTTGGAAAAATAATAATGACAAAGATAATAACATAAAAATAAAAATTCATTCACAAAATAAATAAATAAAATTTAATTAAATATAATTTATATGAAGAAAATAACAGAAAATTAGAAAACAACCTTTAAAAATAAGAAATAAATATAGTAAATTTTGGAAAAATTCTACTATCATTTTAGAAATATTTAGAGATGAAATTTCACAAATAAAACAAATTTAAAATAATTTTGAGATGAAATAAAGTCAAATTCAAATTTATAGTCAAAATTTAGGGTTGTTACACGCACACGCCACCGAGGCCTCACCTACGCACCTACAAGTCGCCTTCGCCTCTCTCGACCACCCTGGCTACCCAAAACCCCATGAAAACACCCGAGACAAAATCCAGCAAAGCTCGCCATCACCAGAAAGAAGACCCGACCCTACTTCCACCTCATACCACCGCCACTAACCACCGTCATCCACCAAATCTCGCCCGAAGCTTCGTCACAACCTATTCTACGCTTTCCCCCATACCGCACTCATCCCCAAGCTCCTCGTTGCCACCGTTAGCCTGAGTCCGGACCCAACCTAAACCCTGCAACTCCTCCAGCCCGCCACCACTATGCTCGAAAAATCGTGCCTCCATTTTTCCCATGACCGCCACCTCTCCAGCCTCCTCTGACCTCAATCCCGAAGCCTAAAGACATCGCGTTCGCCAGAAATTGCACTACAACCATTTCCCGTTCATTCCCCCTTTCCTCAATGAATACTTAACTAGAAATCATGATTAAGCTACTAAAAATCATCATTTCCCAAGTTGGTTCTAATTATGTATATGAAAACGTGAGTTAAATTAATTGATTTCCTAGAATTATTTGATTATCTACTGTAATCCCTATTTTACAGTGACATTTGCTTCATAGGTTGCCCTGAAAATTATTCCTAAATATATGAATCCTTAATTACAAGCAAAATCTCCTAAATCAACATGACCTATAACTATTTAGAGGAAGAGCTTTTGAATTTTGAAAGCTTTTATATAACGGGAAACCAAAAAAATAAATAAAAGATAGAGAAAAAAGAAAGTTGTACAAGCATTTGCACTTAGTCCATTCACACGCATATATACATTATATTATTATGCAATCGCAGATTCAAATTTTATATTTCCATTCTAACTTTTACATAAGCACGTGGTAACGAAGACTAAATCTTAAATGCGAAGTTTACTCATTGTTTTTAAGACGAAAGAAGAACTGCAGCACTGCTATGTTTTTTTGCTTTCTTTCTTGCTTCAGGGTCTAGCACTTTACTTGCTTGCTTAAATGCCCCCTTTCTTTCTCATTCAATTTTGATGACAGCTTGCCAATATTTTAATTGCTTGTTTTAGTTTTGATCTATTTTCTGGCCTTGATTTATCTTTTCAGCATACAGGTCATAGATTATGTATAAATAGACGATGGAAGTGTTTTAAGCAAACAACCCATGTGGCTGCAGATTTCTGTTTATAGCTCTCTTGTTTTAAAAAAAAAAACTGATTTGATCCCCTTGAATTAAGGGATTTGATTTATTTTTCATGGATTAGATTTTATTTTGACATTGATAAAATGTTTTTGTGTGCTTAAAAAGAGGCTTGCCATGATGTTGTTTCCTTGTATATTTTTATATGAATCGATATATATACATACATATTCTTTTGTATGTGTATATACATAGTTATGCATTTTATCCCTTTTATTCTTGTATTTTATTTGTCATTATCCTACCCATATATGATTGTGTTCATATCTTTTTCATTTACTCAGACAATGGTTATAAACATGTATATTTACTTTTATACTTGCCACTATTTCATATAACATATATGCGTATACATTTATTTGTATATTGTAATCATATACATACATTGCTTTATATTATATATATATATATATATATATATATATATATATATATCTACATTTACAAACTTCTTTATATTCTATTTCTCATGGCATATATATATATATACATATATATACATACATACATATACTTATATACTTATATATATATATATACACACACACTTATATATTTTCAACATCATAAAGTTTGCATATCTTTATCTATATATATTTATACGTATTTTATTTAAATGGAGGAGTCTCTATATTTTATTCTTTATTTACTATAAGATTTATCATATTCCAGAGATTTATAAGCCAATATTTATTATAGTTTTCAAATCAATTTATACATATGTCCAGATATTGAAATCGTCAGAGTTTTTATTGGTTTGACTTATAAAATCAGTATTACTAATAATTTAATCCAATTAATTATCAATTAACGACTGTAAAAAAATCCGGGTCGTCACATTCCTTCCCCCTTAAGAACTTTTCGTCCTCGAAAAGGAACGAAGTAAGAATTTTTATTACAATGTTTATGATCAATAAGATTATTCTTTAAACATTTTTAACTCTTTTTATTCTTAAAGTTTAAAACACTTTAAAATCTACATAATATTACCAAAATAGCTTTATAAAAATACATTTTATAACTCGATGTCTCAAAAGTCCATCCTTGTTCTCATAGAAATTCGGGCATACGTTGATCAGGCGTAGGATTGAAAATCTATAAGTACTTGGTAAACCCGTTTTCAACATCCAGTGAAAATACTTGGAATAAACTTTTATGAAAATATAGAAAACATTTTTGTGAGTATGCTCTAGAAATCATTACCCCTTCCATGATCGTAGTTAGACCGATGATTAGATCGCCATCTCGGCAAAACCGTAGAAAACTATAGGCATCCGCACCCCTCGATTACACCATGGAACCGCCACAAATCGCTGCTACACCCAGGGTTACGTTGCCATCATGGCAAAAACCATGTAACTGTAGGCATCAGCGCCCTCGAATTTTGCTGCCAAATGAAACTTCACCGCATAGATCACAGGCTACATCAGTCGAGTCCCAATGTAGCCTGTAGGCACTCACTGCCACACGACTTTCACTATGTCCTCATAGATCGCAGTCTACCGATGTTAAGTCGCTTTCCCAGCCAAATCAAACGTAGACTTTAGACTATCACTGCCCCTCGACTTGCACAATGGAAACGCAGTAGATCGCATTTACACAGAGTTACACTGCCATCACAGCATAACCCTAATGTCTCTATAGGCTTCAGCGCCCTCGAATTTCGCTACCCCAAACACAATCCTCAGGAACTACAGTTTAGTCCGTACATCCTTTGGGATCAAATTTAGAACCCCCCTTAGGGCTCAAGGCAGAACCACCCGTGGATCTCTTACTATAAGTTTCAACCCTAAATGGGAGCGCCTTTTTCCTTATTAGCATTCTCAAAACCTTTTTATACTATGCACATATAGTATCCTTCAAAACATACTCTTTATATGAATCACATAGAAATCCATTTACACAAAATCGATATCTCAAAATCGATGGTTCTCAAACTTAGCTTTCCAAATTCCCAAAATATGCTTTTTTCCAAAATCAAAAGCCTTTCGAAATCGGTGGGTTTCAAAAACTTTTTCCCAGTTCCATCCGCATTAAATTATTCATATATATATATATATATATATATATATATATATATATGTAAGAGTTTATTCCTTCAACTTGAAAAATCTTTAGATCACTTCATACTCATATAACTTCTCTTTTTATACTTCAAACATTTTTCAAAGATTTTTTCTTCTGGTTATAGATTCAACAAGGGGAGTTTATCATATATAACAAATATATATATATATACTTCATTAATGCCAAATTAAATATTCAAGTTTGATTTCCTTTAAAAAGTTATTATTTGCTCTTTATAAAGTGAATTTCAGTTATAGTGATATCCAACTTCCACTCTTACAATCATATATTTCTCGAAATATATTTTCCATTTCAAAATCATTTTTACTTCGATATCTGGTTTTGCTTTCACTTCACAATTGCTTCAATTTCCATTTGAGTTATCACTTCAATTCTTATCTCAAATGGTGTTTAAATCCAAAGAGTTTCTACTCTGACCAGTTTGAATTTAGAAAATAGCCTGAAAAGTTTAAAATAGTTAATTAGTTGTAAAATAGTTATTAGTTGTAAAATAGTTGTAAAATGGTTGAATAGTAAGTATAAGATAGTTTGAATTTTGAAAAGAATGTTTTGTATAGTAAATAGCTTGGAGAGATCAAATAAATCTAAATATTTTAGGAAATAGATTTTAGACAGTTTATATTAAAATAGTTTATATTAAAATAGCTTATTAGAAAATAGTTCAGAGCCAAACTGTTCAATCTCCCAACCTCCCATTCCAATCAATTTTCAATTTCCACTAGCTTTTAAATTGATTCAATTCCAATTCAATTAGAATTAACCTCGATTCCCATTCCAAATTCACAATTCCCATTTAAATTTAAACTTATCCAACTTCGATTACACTCCCAATTAGTTTAATTCAATTTCAATTTCAAATTCCCATTAATTCATTTCAATTCCACCTTTGAATTAATTCCGATTCGATTTTCAAATTTTAAATCATCTCAATTTATATAAATTCGAGTTAAATTTTCAAATGTTGATTTAGTCCCTTAAATCAAATTAACCTTTACTTTTAATTTAACAACCTAGGTCTTTAAACAATTTAATTCTGAGTCCAAATTTTTAATATTCATTTAATTTTTACTTGACTTATTTCAAGGTTCAAGTAAGAGTTTAAATCTTTTTAAACAATTAAATTTTTGGAATTCAATTTATTACCTAATTTTAACTTTGAAACTAATTCTTAACAATTTCAGTTTGCAAGTTCATTTTTAACATTTAAATCTTAAGTTCAAAGTGATTCCACTCCCATAATTACAATTTCATTTCAAAAATCAAAATCTTAAAAAAATAAAGTTTTAATTCCATTTAATTTTAGTAATGGATATATATTATCTCAATCCACTTCTTAATTCATTCAAAATAATCCAATTTACAGTTATATATATATATATATATATATATATATATATATATACAGTTACTAACTAGCAAGATGATAATCGGATATGCCAAAGTAAATAAGCATCCAAATTATCTAAGCACCAATCAATAGCATCCAACACACTTTTCCAGAATTTGAAACCCGTTTGAGACCATACATACCTCCCTAAGTTAAATCTTCAAATTTCACCTAGAAATTTCCAATTCAAGTTGTTCATTCTAAACTTATTTAACTTCCCCTAAGTTAAATCTCAATTTTATCTTGAAACCTCCCATTTCAGATTATAAGTCCTCAACTTATTTAACTTGTCCAGAGTTAAATTCCAATTCATTTAATCAATTCAGCCCTACCCAATTTAAATTTCTATTCCAAATTTAAACTTCTTATTAATATCCCTTCCCACTTATAAGTTCAAAAACTTATTTCACTTTGGGTTATACATCTCATTCTCAAGGAATTTTCAGAATTCAATACTTAGAGTTTTATTTAAACCAACTTCGAAATCATATATATCTTGTAACGACCCGTATTTTACGTGTCGATAAATCGTAGAATTTACAGGTCGTTAGTGTTGTTTATGTTGTCTCTAGCCTGAGTCGTATAGGAAGTTAACTCGTGTGTTAAGTGTTGAGTCGTTAACGAGTTAACTAGTGGACCGAGTTGAGAATCTGACCGACTCATAGAGGTAGCGACCTATAGGTTCGGCCGAGTTAGTGAGTTGCCGAGTTAGTGGGTTAAGAAGATGGCCGACTCATAGAAGACCGACCCATAGGTGTTGACCGACTCATAGAGTGACGACTTAAGGCATGGCCGAGCCAAGGAAATCGCCGATTTAGTAGTTGGCCGACTCATAAGGGATGCCGACTCATGGGTTAGCGGCTTAAGGGGTTAAGGCTTAGGTCGTGGGTAGCTGAGTCGGCAGGGTCTTGAGTCGTAAGTCGTTGGAACTTAGGCTAGGTATGAGTCGTAGGGGTTGTTGAGTCGTGTGCATGCTGTGCCGTGTGTGTGTGTTGTGTCGTATTTGCCTTGAGCTGCGTTGAGTCGTGAGTCGTAGTGGCTTGAGTCGTGAGTCATGAGTCATGGACGACTCATAGGGGCGGACGACTCATGGGGGATTTCAGCCTATAAATAGAGGGGTTTGGCTCACTTTTTGGCACCGGATTTTGAAGCGACGAAGTGCTGCCATTTTGAGAGCTCGACTACAACATTTCTTCATCTCCTTTTCTCCATTTCAATTTAGTTCTAACATCCATCCAAGATCGAAGATCCAAGAGCCAAAGTTGAAGATCTTCATCCAACCAAGCTAGATTTCATCGTTTCAAGCGGGATTTCGACGAATCAAGCTTGAATCCTTGCTGTCCAGATCTGAAGTTGATAGTTTTTGAAGTGTTTGGGTGATTCGGTGAGTGGTGGTTATCTCTCACGCGGACCCAATGGAGTATATTGGTTTGGTGGTTTGTTGGAGGGTTGTAGATAGTGATTTTATGCATTTTTCCTTAGATCTAAGTATAGATCCATTACTTATGAAGATGTTTACTTTTGCAAGTTCATTCATCAAGTTGTAGGGACAAAACCCATGATTTATATTCGTTAGATCTATGCTAAAAACCCATGATTCATGTATGATAGATCTATTCTCATTTATTTACGAAATTGCCATTTTAATTATAAATGCCTATTTAGATCTTGATTGACTACTTATTTGTTTGGATTAATGTTTGCCTTGTTTGATTGTTGTGAATGAGTTATCTAGTTGATAGATTTGGACAAGTATGGTCAAAGACGATTCAAAAGCTACGGAAGAGGCTCTTGAATGGTGAAAGTTGCTTAAGGCATATGTAGGGGATGTTGAAGCTCATATGTATGGATTGGATGATGTTGAGATGGAATTTTGCCATGATGCGATGAGGCAAACCATGATGTTAAGATGAGCCTTTGCTAAGATGAAGATGAGGCGAGGCATGATATGATGTAACCTTGGTATAATCGAGGAGGATTACTCCAAGCATGTTGATAACTTGAAGGGTAGTTCGAGTTGATTGATAATGGATGGCTCAAGAGGTAGTTTGGGCTAGGTTGAGAATAGTCGTCAAGGAGGATGACTAGAAGGCTTGGATTTCATCGTTGTTGAAGGTTCTAGCAAACTCAAAGCAAGAGTACAAGGGTTGCCCTAAAGACTACAGGTAGGTGGTCTGGACACCCTAAAGACTACAGGTAGGTGGTCGAGTACTCTGGGTAGTTGCGAAAATTCCTAGGCACGGGTCATGATGACGTGCGGAGTTATGTCTAGAACCGGGGTTACCATTAGCCCTTGATAGATGGCTCAGGAAGGAGTCGGCCATTCAATTAACGGTGATTTCGAAGCAAGGTTAACAGTGATAGCCAGAGTCATGGATGTTTGGACGTTTGGTTGTATCATCATTCGGTCTCAAGAGCGGTGTTTTTTGGGTGTTTATCTGATCTTGGTTTAGCCCTTGGGGGTTTGTATTTGGAAAACATCGACCTTGACTCGAGTGATTATTGCTTTACTTTAATTGCCTGCTATGTTATGCCTGCTTCTCCTTAATGTGTGTCTGTGAGCTATCACTGTAGAAAGAGGTGGAGTGGGATGGTTTGGTTCCTATTCTTTTTATCCCTTATACTCTTTTGGTATGTTTGATAGTTGATTTACCGCTCACTAAGACTTTGTCTGACTCAAGGTTTTATGTCTCCTCTTATTACCTTGGGCTGTTCATCCATGTTGGGATGGGCAGACTAGGTAGCAGGTGACAGGTGCTGTTCATGGAGGTTTACGCTGATGACAACGAAGACGAGCAGGAGGCTTTTGCATATTATTTCTTATTATATGTACTGGATATTCCGCTGCTGCATTTGATTGAGTGTTATGTAGTGAGGCTTTGATGTATGGATGATTCATATGTTTGTATAAAACTATTATGATGCTTATATGATGATGTCCTGTTCTATGAAGCTTCACTATATTATATTTCTCTATTGTATTTTGTCCATGCGCTGTGAGTTGTACGATAGAGTTTGCTGTTTTATTTTTACCCTGACTATCGTCCATGGCTGCCTGGCACGCCCTTCAGCGCACATTTCTCCTTGTTTTGGTGCGGGAGTCATGGGCGGTCGTCACATTTGGTATCAGAGCTTTGGTTAATCGATTTTAGCCAACGCTCGCTGACGTAACTACGTATGAGAGACGTAATTGTATTTTTATGGATGATTACTATATATAATATAGTAGCTTAGATGAATTTGAACTCCTTATGCAGTTGTTTCTTAAGGTGTTCTAAATTATTCCTTTTTGTAGATATTAAGGATGAGTCGAAGTGAGAGACAAACTGCGAGGGAAAGCCGTGCTGCTAGGGAAGCTGTTGATTATGCTCCTATGTTTGAGGCCATGATGACTTCGATCATGAGGAGAATACCAGCTTCAGGATCATCAGTGGATGTGGGAGTTCAAGTTCAAGCTCCAAGACCAGTGGATTTTGCCAAGCTTTGCAAGGACTATACTTCTCTTGGAGGAAAGGTTTTCTTGGGAACGGAATCGACCATTGAGGTGCAGAGATGGATTGATGCTTGTCAAAGGATTTTTGATGACTTGGGAATTGAGGATGTAACTAAGAGGAAGCTCGCATCAAGGCAACTTCAAGGGAGAGCTTCGGATTGGTGGAATTCTATCACCATTGATACTCCGGAGGAGGAGATTACTTGGGAGCAATTCCAAACTAGATTTGAAGCTAAGTTCATCTCTACAGCTTAGAAATCTGTTTTGTTCAAGAAGTTTGTAGAGCTCAAGCAAGGTGGGAGATCGGTCCTTGAGTATGTTTCTGAGTTTGAGGCTTTGTCCAAATATGCTAGATCGTATATTGATTCTCCCTATCAGAAGAATGAGAAGTTTGTGACAGGCTTGGACACTTATCTTGGGAGACAGTTGGTGGATCATTTGGACGATCCGTTTGAGAAGCTTGTGGAGAAATCTCTCGGGCATGAGAGTTTGTTTCCTAGGGAGAGTTCTGTTGTTGCTGTGACCAAGGAAGAGTCTAAACCACAGCAGGGTGGAAACAAGAAGAGGAAGCAGCAGCAACAGAAGGGTAAGGATGGCCAGAAGAAGCCGAAGGGTGAAGTGACCTGCTACAACTATCAGCAGAAGGGTCATCTCTTCAGAGATTGCAAGAATCCCAAGGTGCCGGGAAAGTGTTATAACTGTGATAAGCTGGGACATATCAAGAAGAATTGTCCAGAGCCGAGGAAGGACAGGCAGATTGTGCAAGCTTATGCTATGGGAGCTGTGCCGTCGTCTTCAAAAGCTCCTACTGCTGAAGAGAAGGGGAAGAGTGTGGTGGTTCAAGGTACTCTTTCCATTTGTGGTGTTCCAGTTAGAGTGTTGTTTGATACTGGAGCGTCGCATTCTTTTGTTTGTGATGATCTTGTAGGCCGGTTAGGTTTGAAACCGGATATTGTTGATAGGCCATTGGTTGTGACTAATCCAGTTGGGGGTTCGTCATGTTTGTGTATGATATGCCGTGGTCTAGTTGTGTCGAGTCATGATTGCTCTTTTGCTTGTGATTGCTTTGTTCTGAACTTTGCGGGGTTCGGAACTATTTTGGGTATGGACTGGCTTAGAAAGTATGCGGCAAGGATTGATTGTGAGAGGCTGGAGGTGACCGTCGGGAATGTGGAAGGGCGAAAGGTTGTGATACGATGTAAGCATGAAGAAGGCGTCTTCATGAGCTTCATGTATTCGCTGGTTGTTCCATGGGATGGACTGTCATCGGTGCCTATTGTGAATGGATTTGAGGATGTCTTTGATGAAGTCAAAGGGTTACCGCCGCATAGGGAGATCGAGTTTTGTATCGATCTAGTTGAGGGAGCCAGACCTGTTGTGATGCCTCTTAGGCGGATGGCGCCTAGGGAACAGCAAGAGCTGAAGGTGCAAGTTGATGACCTTTTGCAGAAAGGATTCATTCGGAGAAGTGTGTCCGAATGGGGTGCACCAGTTGTGTTCGCAACCAAAGCGGATGGATCGTTAAGGTTGTGTGTGGATTATCGTGAGCTGAATAAGGTGACTAAGAAGAACAAGTATCCATTGCCGAGAATAGATGACTTGTTTGATCAGCTTCACGAGGCTAAGGTGTTTTCTCAGATGGATTTGGCGACGGGATTTCACCAGTTGAGAGTGGCTAAGGATAGTGTGCCGAAGACTGCTTTTAGGACACCATCCGGATTTTATGAGTGGCTGGTAATGCCGTTTGGATTGACCAACGCACCAGCATATTTTGTGGATCTTATGAATAGAGTGTTCAGAGATCAGTTGAATAAGTTCGTGCTTGTGTTCGTGGATGATATTCTGATTTATTCCAGAACTGAAGAAGAGCACAAGACGCACTTGAGTATTGTTTTGGAAATCTTGCGGAAACATCAGTTGAAGGCTAAGTATTCGAAGTGTCACTTCTGGAAGAGTGAAGTGAGGTTCTTAGGCCATGTTATCTCTGGAAATGGAATCGCGGTTGATCCCGCTAAGGTGGCAGCGATCCAGGATTGGGTTAGACCTAAGAATGCATCCGATGTGAGAAGCTTTCTGGGATTAGCAGGATATTATCGTCGGTTTATCAAAGACTTTTCCAAGATAGCTACACCGTTAACAGGATTGACGAAGAAGAACCAAGTGTTCAGGTGGGATGATAAGTGTGAGCAAGCTTTCGTAATCCTAAAAGAGCGACTAATAAGTGCTCCTGTTTTAACTATTCCAAGTGGGAATGATGAGATGGTGGTTTACACCGATGCATGTGGTACTGGACTTGGAGCAGTGCTGATGCAGAAGGATAAAGTTGTTGCGTATGCTAGTCGACAACTGAAGCCGCATGAAAGGAATTACCCGACTCATGATTTGAAGTTAGCGGCGATTGTTTTTGCTTTGAAGATGTGGAGACATTACCTATTGGGAGTTCGATTCGAGTTGTTTACGGATCATAAGTCGTTGAAGTATCTGTTCTCCCAAAAGGATTTGAATCTCCGACAGCAGCGGTGGCTAGAGTTTTTAGCATCATATGATTTTGGTATAGCCTATACTCCGGGAAAAGGCAACGCAGTGGCAGATGCGTTAAGTCGAAGACATGCAGGATTGGGAGCCATGTTTTCGGAATGGAAGGGTCTAGAGTATTTGGCTGAATTTGACTTCAGGCCTAGATGTGAATTGGAACCTGAGATGTTGGCAAACTTATCGATAAGGCCTACTCTTGTGGAGAGAATTGGCGAGAGCCAAAAGCGAGACGATAAGCTTGTCAAGATTATCCGAGATTTGGAATATGGATTGAATCCAGAAATGGATAAAGGATTTGAAGTCGATCGAGAGGGTTGGCTTCGAAAACAAGGACGACTAGTTGTTCCCGATGTGGATGGATTGAGAGATGAAGTTCTTAGGGAAAGTCATCACTCGAAGTTGACAATTAATCCAGGAGGAAATAAGATGTATCGGGATATGAAGAGAACCTATTATTGGGAAGGTATGAAGAAGGATGTTGGAAATTTTATTTCCAAGTGTATGAACTGCCAGTTGGTGAAAGATGAGCAGAAGAAGCCCAGTGGATTACTTCAGCCATTAGAGGTTCCTACATGGAAGTGGGAGCAAGTGTCGATGGATTTTATCGATGGTCTACCTAGAACCAGGACAGGGAATGAAGGGATTTGGGTCATTGTAGATCGTTTGACTAAGAGTGCAAGGTTCATTCCTGTTCGATCAACTAGGACTGCATCGAAGTTGGCTGAGTTGTATGTTAAGTGGATTGTTCGATTCCATGGTGTTCCGAAGAGTATAGTGAGCGATCGAGACCTATTGTTCACTAGTGGATTTTGGAAGAGCTTCCAAGAAGTTTTGGGAACTAAGTTGTGTTTGAGTACAGCTTACCACCCTCAAACAGATGGTCAGACTGAGAGAGTCAACCGAGTTTTGGAAGATCTCCTCAGAGCATGTGTTTTGGATTTCGGAGGATCGTGGGAAGATCATCTTCATTTGGTGGAGTTTGCATACAATAACAGTTACCAGTCAAGTATTGGTATGGCACCATATGAAGCACTGTATGGAAGACCGTGTAACTCTTCGACATGTTGGTTGGAAACTGGAGAAAAACTGATACTTGGGCCAGAGATGATTCGACGGACTTCGGATTGTATAGGGATCATTCGGCAACGAATGAAGGCAGCCCAAGATCGTCAGAAAAGTTATGCCAATAATCATCGTAAGGATTTGGAATTCGACGTAGGTGATATAGTTTTTGTGAAGATTTCTCCTCTGAAGAATGTTATTCGATTTGGAAAGAAAGGAAAGTTAACTCCGAGATTTGTTGGACCATTCCCGATTATCGAGCGAATTGGAAAGCTCGCTTATAGATTGGAGTTACCGGAAAAGATGGCGGGTGTGCACAGTGTTTTCCATGTATCTTATCTACGGAAGTATGTGCATGACCCAACTGCAATGGTTTCTGCTGATAGCTGTGAAGACTTGGAGGTTGATCCAGTTGTTACGAGACCTCGTAAGCCGTTTCGTGTTGTTGAAACCGACACGAAACAGCTTAGGAGGAAGACGATTACGTTGCTCAAGGTACAATGGAGTGATGATGTTGACGACTGTACGTGGGAGGAGGAAGAGAGGATGAAGGCAGCTCATCCTGAACTCTTCGAGGTATGGCCCTAAGGTGTCCTGACATCTCATGAATTTGTAACTTGTTCTAAGTCTTAGAATTCTGCATGCTAGGATAGTAATTGGATGCATGGTTTGTTGATTGCTATGGATGGTAGGCATGCAGAATAGTTTTGGTTGCTCTTGTTTGTTTGTAATTTCAGGGGCGAAATTCCTATAGGGGAGAGAATGTAACGACCCGTATTTTACGTGTCGATAAATCGTAGAATTTACAGGTCGTTAGTGTTGTTTATGTTGTCTCTAGCCTGAGTCGTATAGGAAGTTAACTCATGTGTTAAGTGTTGAGTCGTTAACGAGTTAACTAGTGGACCGAGTTGAGAATCTGACCGACTCATAGAGGTAGCGACCTATAGGTTCGGCCGAGTTAGTGAGTTGCCGAGTTAGTGGGTTAAGAAGATGGCCGACTCATAGAAGACCGACCCATAGGTGTTGACCGACTCATAGAGTGACGACTTAAGGCATGGCCGAGCCAAGGAAATCGCCGATTTAGTAGTTGGCCGACTCATAAGGGATGCCGACTCATGGGTTAGCGGCTTAAGGGGTTAAGGCTTAGGTCGTGGGTAGCTGAGTCGGCAGGGTCTTGAGTCGTAAGTCGTTGGAACTTAGGCTAGGTATGAGTCGTAGGGGTTGTTGAGTCGTGTGCATGATGTGCCGTGTGTGTGTGTTGTGTCGTATTTGCCTTGAGCTGCGTTGAGTCGTGAGTCGTAGTGGCTTGAGTCGTGAGTCATGAGTCGTGGACGACTCATAGGGGCGGACGACTCATGGGGGATTTCAGCCTATAAATAGAGGGGTTTGGCTCACTTTTTGGCACCGGATTTTGAAGCGACGAAGTGCTGCCATTTTGAGAGCTCGACTACAACATTTCTTCATCTCCTTTTCTCCATTTCAATTTAGTTCTAACATCCATCCAAGATCGAAGATCCAAGAGCCAAAGTTGAAGATCTTCATCCAACCAAGCTAGATTTCATCGTTTCAAGCGGGATTTCGACGAATCAAGCTTGAATCCTTGCTGTCCAGATCTGAAGTTGATAGTTTTTGAAGTGTTTGGGTGATTCGGTGAGTGGTGGTTATCTCTCACGCGGACCCAATGGAGTATATTGGTTTGGTGGTTTGTTGGAGGGTTGTAGATAGTGATTTTATGCATTTTTCCTTAGATCTAAGTATAGATCCATTACTTATGAAGATGTTTACTTTTGCAAGTTCATTCATCAAGTTGTAGGGACAAAACCCATGATTTATATTCGTTAGATCTACGCTAAAAACCCATGATTCATGTATGATAGATCTATTCTCATTTATTTACGAAATTGCCATTTTAATTATAAATGCCTATTTAGATCTTGATTGACTACTTATTTGTTTGGATTTATGTTTGTCTTGTTTGATTGTTGTGATTGAGTTATCTAGTTGATAGATTTGGACAAGTATGGTCAAAGACGATTCAAAAGCTACGGAAGAGGCTCTTGAATGGTGAAAGTTGCTTAAGGCATATGTAGGGGATGTTGAAGCTCATATGTATGGATTGGATGATGTTGAGATGGAATTTTGCCATGATGCGATGAGGCAAACCATGATGTTAAGATGAGCCTTTGCTAAGATGAAGATGAGGCGAGGCATGATATGATGTAACCTTGGTATAATCGAGGAGGATTACTCCAAGCATGTTGATAACTTGAAGGGTAGTTCGAGTTGATTGATAATGGATGGCTCAAGAGGTAGTTTGGGCTAGGTTGAGAATAGTCGTCAAGGAGGATGACTAGAAGGCTTGGATTTCATCGTTGTTGAAGGTTCTAGCAAACTCAAAGCAAGAGTACAAGGGTTGCCCTAAAGACTACAGGTAGGTGGTTTGGACACCCTAAAGACTACAGGTAGGTGGTTGAGTACTCTGGGTAGTTGCGAAAATTCCTAGGCACGGGTCATGATGACGTGCGGAGTTATGTCTAGAACCGGGGTTACCATTAGCCCTTGATAGATGGCTCAGGAAGGAGTCGGCCATTCAATTAACGGTGATTTCGAAGCAAGGTTAACAGTGATAGCCAGAGTCATGGATGTTTGGACGTTTGGTTGTATCATCATTCGGTCTCAAGAGCGGTGTTTTTTGGGTGTTTATCTGATCTTGGTTTAGCCCTTGGGGGTTTGTATTTGGAAAACATCGACCTTGACTCGAGTGATTATTGCTTTACTTTAATTGCCTGCTATGTTATGCCTGCTTCTCCTTAATGTGTGTCTGTGAGCTATCACTGTAGAAAGAGGTGGAGTGGGATGGTTTGGTTCCTATTCTTTTTATCCCTTATACTCTTTTGGTATGTTTGATAGTTGATTTACCGCTCACTAAGACTTTGTCTGACTCAAGGTTTTATGTCTCCTCTTATTACCTTGGGCTGTTCATCCATGTTGGGATGGGCAGACTAGGTAGCAGGTGACAGGTGCTGTTCATGGAGGTTTACGCTGATGACAACGAAGACGAGCAGGAGGCTTTTGCATATTATTTCTTATTATATGTACTGGATATTCCGCTGCTGTATTTGATTGAGTGTTATGTAGTGAGGCTTTGATGTATGGATGATTCATATGTTTGTATAAAACTATTATGATGCTTATATGATGATGTCATGTTCTATGGAGCTTCACTATATTATATTTCTCTATTGTATTTTGTCCATGCGCTGTGAGTTGTACGATAGAGTTTGTTGTTTTATTTTTACCCTGACTATCGTCCATGGCTGCCTGGCACGCCCTTCAGCGCACATTTCTCCTTGTTTTGGTGCGGGAGTCATGGGCGGTCGTCACATATCTACATATATATACATACCTATTTTATTTACACACTAAGTCATACTTCCAATTTTAAACCATTCTTGGTTTTTTTGAATTCAAAAAAAAAAATTCCTTTAAATTTTTTAAAACAACTCTTGTTTTAAAATAAGATCCTCCATTCATAAATATTCTGAATAATATTATTTATTATATCTTTTAAAATTTTGAAACAATTTCAAATTTTCTGGACTTAGATTTTAAAAACCTCACAATTTAAATCCATTTCAATTTATAACTTATATAAATTTTTACTTCCTTAAAACATTTCAT
Source organism: Allium cepa (assembly GCA_030765085.1). NCBI lineage: Eukaryota > Viridiplantae > Streptophyta > Magnoliopsida > Asparagales > Amaryllidaceae > Allium > Allium cepa. The sequence goes on along the minus strand of CM060940.1, from coordinate 139,082,751 downwards.
TCTACTTTATCATTGTTTATTTAGAAAAATAAACATTCCTTTATTAAGATACAATACCCAATTTATGATTGATATACACTATCAATTCCATAATCATTTGATGGAAAATCGAATCGAGGTAACTTATTTCAATACTGTGAAAATCTTTTGAATTTTCTAGGATTTAAATTCAGTTTTGAACCCATTTTTAGCATAACTTATTTACATAGTTAATCCTTACCCAAATTTCTATCTGGTTGTATATATATTACCACTTAATTTTTATTATTATATTTAATTTCAATAATCAACAATCAATTATCTTAATATATATAATAATTAGAAAAATTATTGCTTTATATATCAAAAAATAAGCTTATATATAAAAATCATTCATTTTTAAAACCGTTTTAAAATCTTTATATAAGAAAATAACAAGTACGCCCTCATATATAATACACTCAACTCATTCTAGGGTATTGTTAACCCTATTTCTAATGAGTAATCCTCACCCGAGTCAAGGTTCTCACTTAACCTTTAGCTCTAATACCAAATGTAACGGCCCGAAATTTTTGACCCCGAAAATTCGACACTAATACGTTCACTGTATAGAGTGCCGAGCAATCGAGTGCCGGAAACCCCAGACTGTTAGGGTTAAGAAGAGAAAGAGGTAGAAGAAGAAACAGAAAAATAAGCACAGAATCTCACAATCACAGCGGATCAAAATATAATATACAAATAACAGCATTTACACAAAGAAAACTGCAAATGTCAATTTACAGACAATATATCAGAGTATAATCATCATCAAATCATCTGGATAGTTATAATTATGTGTTCCTATATACAGACTATACAGTCTAAGATACACGGATGAATCAAATCCATACATCTCTGCCATCCAGCTCGTCTCCTGAGCTCCAGAACGTCCTAACCTGCAAAACTATAATACTCAGTCTGACCTGATCATTATAATAAAGTAACACCCGAGTAGGGCTGAAAACCAGCGTGAGTAAACCCATCTAATATGAAAACTTAAGTTATAAAACTTCTTTGAAACCAGGGGTAACTCATCCAATATTACAAGTTTTTATCTTGTTATAGCCAAACCATTATTACACAATTCCATTGAAATTTAATATAATATCCATATATCGTTACTTAATTTAAATGGTAAGATTTACTCAATTTATTCAATCTCGCCTATATGATTATAAATTCAAATCTGCCAAGAACTTACGGTTATAAAAAATTGAAGTGCTTACAGATATCACTGATATCTGATTTCGGTCTCTTCGAATCTAGTGCCATCCTTTAAGCCAAGTTGTTCAAAACAATTCAATTCAAGATGTCAACCTTCACATGAAAATCCTATCACCATATTTACTAAATAAAACATCTCACATTTTATTTAAACTATTCATTTCAGGCTATTTCATGTCACAGAATAATTGGAAACGTCATATTAGAGAAACAAAGCAATCCAAGGTACTTAATCCAATTTAAACTATTTATAAACTAGATTAACTAGCCACACAATCATCTATTTATTAAGACAAAGTTAATTATTTCCAAATCTTGTTTAATTATTATTGAAAACTCATTACAAACTATTTTATTATATTTTAATTAAATATGTGGAATTAATCAATAATTACAGCTATAATTAACTTAAGACTTTTAATTAATTAAAGTTTTTAAAACCATTTATTTTACTTTACCCATTTATTAATTCCGACTATTATTTTACATTAGTAAGCTTAGTAATTAATAAATAATCAACCTATATATATAATTATCTTAAGCTTAATTAATTCAAACTTAAATCATTTTATTTATACTAGCCATTACTAACCTAAGGTTTATGTTAATTTATGGGTTTAAGTTACTTTAATTATATTAGCGATAAACTAATTTGAAAACTATCTTCAAATTTATCACTAAACCCACGTGTTAACAAGCGTTACGTGTGTTAAATAAATCGACCAACTTGTTTCCTATAAAAATAAATTGGGGATTTGGGTTTATAAATGTTTAAAAGAGGATTTGATTTGTAAAATATACTTAAAGAAGTCCCTTCTCACTTTATTTTCATTTCTTCTCGGACCCAACCACTGGCCCAAATCTTCCTCCCCTTCTTTTCTCTTTTCTCTTTCTTACTCTTCCCCTATTTCCTCCATCTCCCTGAATCCCTGCTATTACCTGATACATCCAAGAACCGTGTGCACGTGCACACGCTACCAAGGCCTCGCCGACCACCGCGACCCACCTCTAAGTCGCCTTCGCCTCTCTTGACAACCCTGGCTACCCAAAACCCTACGAAAACACCCGAGACAAAATCGAGCAAAGCTCGCCAGCACCAGAAAGAAGACCCGACCCTACTTCCACCTCGTACCGCTGCCACTAACCACCGTCATCCACCAAATCTCTCCCGAAGCTTCGTCATAACCTATTCTACGTTTTCTCTCCATACTGCACTCATCCCCAAGCTTCTCATCGCCACCGTTAGCCTGAGACCGAACCCCACCTATACCTAAACCCTACAACTCCTCCGACCCTCCACCACTATGCTCGAAAAATCATGCCTCCATTTTCCCCATGACCACCTCCTCTCCAGCCTCCTCTGACCTCAATCCCGACGCCAAAAGACATCGCATTCGCCAAAAATTGCACTACGACCATTTCCCGTTCATTCCCCCTTTCCTCAATGAATATTCAATAAGAAATCATGATTAAGCTACTAAAAATCATCATTTCCCAAGTCTATTCTAATTATGTATATGAAAACGTGAGTTAAATTAATTGATTTCCTAGAATTATTTGATTATCTACTGTAATCCCTATTTTACAGTGACATTTGCTTCATAGATTGCTCTGAAAATTGTTCCTAAATATATGAATCCTCAATTACAAGCAAAATATCCTGTATCAACATGACCTATAACTATTTAGAAGAAGAGCTTTTGAATTTTGAAAACTTTTATATGATGGGAAACCCAAAAAAAAACAGACAGAGAAAAAAAAGTTGTACAGGCATTTGCACTTAGTTCATTCACAGGCTTATATACAATCTATTATTATGCAATCGCATATTCAAATTTTATATTTCCATTCTACCTTTTACATAGGCATGTAGTAAAGAAGAATAAATCTTAAGTGGGAAGTTTACTCACTGTTTTTAAGATGAAAGAAAAACTGCTGCACTGCTATGTTTTTTTTTTTTGCTTTCTTTCTTGCTTTAGGCTCTAGCACTTGACTTGCTTACTTAAATGCCCCCTTTCTTTCTCATTCAATTTTGATGACAGCTTGCCAATATTTTAATTGCTTGTTCTAGTTTTGATCTATTTTCTGGTCTTGATTTTTCTTTTCATCATACAGGTCATAAATTATGTATAAATAGAGGATGGAAGTTTTTTAAGCAAACAACCCATGTGGCTGCAGATTTCTGTTTACAACTCTCTTATTTTAAAAAAAAAAATCTGATTTTATCCCCTTTAATTAAGGGATTTGATTTATTTTTCATGGATTAGATTTTATTTTGACATTGATAAAATGTTTTTGTGTGCTTAAAAAGATGCTTGCCATGATGTTGTTTCCTTGTATATTTTTATATGAATCGATATATATACATACATATCCTTTTGTATGTGTATATACATAGTTATGCATTTTATCCCTTTTGTTCTTGTATTTTATTTGTCATTATCCTACCCATATATGATTGTGTTCATATCTATTTCATTTACTAAGACAATGGTTATAAACATGTATATTTACTTTTATCCTTGCCACTATTTCATATAACATAAATGCGTATACATTTATTTGTATATTGTTATCATATACATACATTGCTTTATATTATATATATATCTACATTTATACAAACTTCTTTATATTTTATTTATCATGGCATATATATATACATATATATATATACATATACTTATATACTTGTATATGTATGCACTTATATATTTTCAACATCATAAAGTTTGCATATCTTTATCTATATATATTTATACGTATTTTATTTGAATGGAGGAGTCTCTATATTTTATTGTTTGTTTACTATAAGATTTATCATATTCCAGATATTTATAAGCCAATATTTATTATAGTTTTCAAATCAATTTATACATATGTCCAGATATTTTAATTGTCATAGTTTTTATTGGTTTGACTTATAAAATCAGTATTTCTAATAATTTAAATCAGTTAATTACCAATTAACAACCGTAAAAAATCCGGGTCGTCACAGAGATTGAATTGCATAAAATAGAACTTCACAACAACATCAATATGGCCTAAGTCACACACATACATATATAGACCATATTCTTATATACAATGGATGCCAACATCCAGTTATAGACACCATTAAAAAGACACATACACAACTATGCTCATGGTCACCATCCCTCTTAAATACTAGAGTATTATCCTAAAGTCTTAAATTATCTAGTTGAGATCACCTTATCTTCTGCAGCTAGTACAACAAAATATGAGAAATGGAATACTATAGATCATATTCATTCCTCTACAAAAAGCATAAGATAGAAACAAGATCGTGAAAGTACATCCTGAAATATAACCTCAGTCTAACCCAAGGTAGTAAAAACAAATAATAACCCGGGTCAGGCTAGAAACTAGCTACGAGTAAACTCAACTATTAAGCAACAAAAGGGAATGGAACAAAATATATAACATCATCGTATTAATATGTCAATTACTCAACCCCCATGTAGGTATCATATATACATCATATAAAAGATGTTATGTTTCCATTTAATGCAATCACAATTGCAAAACTAATCGATTGTGATTCTCCCCAATCACAAGCTATTGATACCGTATCATACAATCATATAATAATAAATTTGATCAACTACCAAAATTTTGAATCGACACCCAGTGACATCAGTACTACCAATGATTCAATATACCAGAAACTGAATCAATACCCAGTGATTATGAATATCACCTACGAATAAGCATTATCGATGCATGCATGATATCTATGTACAATACTCTACATGACCCTCCCTAGTCTACTCTAGCCTACATGAAAACACTCCTCTGTCCATCATCTCATTTAAGTCATGTAGCCACAATACTCGATGCTCGTACCGCAGATTGTGGGATTAGTGACATTAGGGCAAAGATACCATACACAAAGTGCTACCTGAGCCAATCTAGCTAGGATGGATACTAGCTCTATCTGGTATAGCACTCATGGATCAATTTGCAATATTTATAATTTTACACAAGTGTATATACGACAGTAATCCTACCTAACTGTTGTTTACCCCATGTCACTAAGCGGTTTATTATATTGAAATTCCAATCTGATAGTAATCCCACCTAACTATCATTAACCTAATGTCACTAAGGGGTTTGCAACATTATATATAATTACTCTTTTTTTCAATGGTGGTAATTCCTATCTAGTTATCATGTATCCAGTGTCTCTAAGAGTTACAAGCTTAAATAGTAATACTCTTATATTATTTTAATAACATACAAGATCAATTATTCATAAAAAAATATGAAAATAATTAACATTTCATAATATATCTAAATATGTGGTGGTGGTGGTGGTGGTAAAGCCTACCTTTGTAAAATAAAATAGCCGACTAAGGCGGTGGTAGAGCCTCTCTTTGCAAAAATTAAATAACATAACACGGTGGTGGCAAAGCCTTCCTTTGCAAACATAAATAACAGAATGCGACGGCAGTAGAGCCTACCCTTGCAAAAATAATATAACCGATTGAGATGGTCGCACAGCCTACCATTGCAAAAATAAAATAACAAAATGCAATAGTCGTAGAGCCTACCTTTTCAAAAATAAAATAACAAAGTACGGTGGTGGTAGAGTCTGCCCTTGCAAAAATAAAATAACAAAGTGTAATGGTGGTAGAGCCTACGATGGTGACAGAGCCTACTCTTGTAAAAAAAATAAATTAACTGAGTGCGGTGGTGGCAAAACCTACCCTTGAAATAATAAAATAATAGAGTGAGGCAGAGCAAAGTAAGAGGGGATGCACTATTCTTGAATTCTACACAATCCTATAGTTTATGCTTTAATTTTAATTATGCAAAAGTTTTTATACTTCAATTTATGTTCGAAAAGAAATATGGATTTTAAATAAGGAAGTAAACAGTAGAGATGGGAGAAAATTACTTACCAAATGAAGCTTCCTCTTGATCTCTGGGTGGAGCATATCAATGGAGGTAGTTAAAATAATGAGAGAGATGAGTGAAAGAAACAAAGGAGGGTGTATGGGTTTATATATAAGTGAGGCGTAATCATACTATGTTGTATTATTAGGCAAGTAATTATACTATTTTATTTTATTAAGCAAGTAATTCTGTTATTTTGTTCTATACTATTATTTTATCAAGAAGGTAATTATACTATTTTGTTTTATTAGGCGGGTAATTATGTTATTTTATTTTATACTATTGTTTTATTAGACAAGTAACTATACTATCTTGTTTTATTAGGCAAATAATTATGTTATTTTCTTTTATATTGTTGGTTTATCAGGCAAGTAATTATACTATTTTATTTTATACTATTATTTTATTAGGCTAATCAGTATACTATTTTTTTATTAGGCAAATTGGTTTCTAATTTCTAAGAAGTAATCATTCTCGTTCAAGTAAAGAAAACAATAGCCTTCTTAATTTATTAACATTCAAGGAAACCAAAAAATTCTCTTTTTTTAAAACAAATCCCAAATTTTCTTATGTTTTCATAATAAAATTTCAAAATACTTCCAAAATACTTTTTATTATCAAATTATAATATTGTCCGATTCCAGGTAGTTACAAACTCTCCCTCTTGTAAAAAAAAATTCATCCTCCTAATTTCTAAACATGGTTGGGGGGTGTGTGTGTGTGTAATTAAAATATCCAATCATCCATGACTCAAATAAAATAAAACACACAGTTAATTTTAATTTGGACCTAGTTATGCAGAAAATAAGTTAGGATGGTCCGTCTCATTAGCTCTGCGGTCTCCCATGTATAGCCTTTTGGATTGTCTGACCATTGAGCCTTTACTAACTTAACATCTTTGTTTCTTAATAGTTCAACCTTTGGATTTATAATCCATACTGGCTTGATGGTGAAAGTCATGTACAGTTCAATTTCTAGCTCCTCAAGTTATCTTAGCTCTAAAATAATATAAGAGCTTGCAGAAATTTCCTCAATTGAGACATATGGAACACGTTGTGTATTCTTGATAAATAAGCAAGTAAATCAATTCTATATGCTAAGCTTCCAATATACTCCATAATTAGGTAAGATCCAATATATCTTAAAGCTAATTTCTCAGCTTTTCCAAATCTTATTACTGCTTTCATCGAAGATATTTTTACAAAAACATAATCACGAACTTAAATTCTAAGTCCTTTCTACACTTGTCAGCATAACTCTTCTGTCGTTGACTGAGTAGTTTTCAGACGATCTCTAATAAATTCGATCTTCTTGATCGTCTCTCACACCATATGTGGACCTACTATCAGTCTATCGCCAGTTTCCAACTAGCAAGCTGGAGAATGGCACAACCTTCCATAAAAAGCTTTGAAAGGAGCCATACCAGTGCTGGACTGGAAACTGTTGCTAGAAGAGAATTGTACTAAATTAAGATGGTCTTCCCAAGAACCATTAAATTCGAGAATGCAAGCTCTCAAAAGTTCTTCTACAATTCTATTAATTCATTCAGTTTATTCATCCATTTGTGGATGATAGGCTGTACTAAGATTGAGTTGAGTTCTTAAGGCACGTTGCAAACACTGCTAGATATGGTTAGTGAAAAGTGGATCTCGATCACTAACTATATACTGTTGGGCACTCCATGTAGTTTGACAATATGTTTGACAAATAATCTAGCTAAGCTTTCTACTGTTCTGTTCCAGCATACATGAATAAAATATGCACTTTAGTGAGTCAATCGATTATCATCCAAATGCTTTCATTTTCTTGTCTAGAAAATGGAAATCCATCAATAAAGTCCATAGAAATCTGATCTTGTTTCCTCTATGATACTTCTAATGGTTGAAGTAACCTGTTGGGTTTCTAATGTTCTCCCTTCACTAGTTGACATGTTGTTCACCTCTACACATATTCTAATATATCATACTTCATACATTTCCAATAATACGTGTATTTCATATCTTTATACATTTTCATTCTACCTGAATGAATAGTAAACATGGAATGAAGACATTCATTTAAATTGTCCTTCCCTAGGTCAGCTATGTTAGGAACACATAGCCTTCCTTTCGATCATAAGCACCCATTCGACTCAAGCTCGAACTTCTTCAGATCATCCTTATCTTTTTCATTCTGCAGCCATTGAATTTGATTAATCAGCACAAGATAATCTTTTGCTAGCTCGATTCTATCACTAAGCTTGGTTGAACTTCTAAACTAGCTAACATAGCGAATGAGTCATCCATTATTCTAAACTAAAAATTACAAGAACTTAACCAGTCCAAATCTTTCCATTCAACGATCATTATATAAACCATGATTGCTGCTTCTGACTAAGAGCTTCAGCCACTTTATTTCCTTTTCCTAGAGAATACTGTATCTCAAAATCATAAGCGGGTAGAAATCCAAGCCACCTTTGTTGTCTCATATTCAAATCTTTTTTAGAAAATAAGTACTTCAAGGATTTATCATTTGTATAGAGAATGATCGCTCTCCTAATAGAAAATGTCTTCATAATTTCAAAGCAAATACTACTGCTACCAGCTCTAGATCATGAGTAGCATATCTGGTTTCATTTAGTCTTAACTGTTTTAATGCATATGCTACGACTATGTCACATTGCATCAACACAGCTCCAAGACCAGTTTCGCAAGAATTTTTATATAATGCCAAATCTTTATTACCATCAAGCACTATTAGAATAGTTGCATGAGATAATAATTTTTTTAGCTTTTGAAATGTTATGACCTGTTATACTTTACTCATTTCTTCATCAAATGGGTCAGTGGAGTTTAAATTTTTGAAAAGTCTTGAATAAAAGGTCAACAATATCCAGCCAATTTCAAGAAACCACGAATCTCTATAACTGAATCCATTATCTTCCACTTTTGAATAGCTTCGGTCTTTGTTGGATCAAAAGAAATACCTTTATTGGAGATAATATATCCAAGAAATTTCACTTCTTTCTGCCAAAAGTGACATTTAATGAATTTAGCTTTGAATTGATGTGATCCCAAAAGTTTCTAGGATAATTCTTAGATGTTCTGCATGCTTTTCCTTGGTCTTTGAACAGATCAGGATATCATCAATGAATACTAATACAAATTTATCTAGGTAACTACGAAAAACTCGATTCATCAAGTCAACGAAATAAGCTGGTGCATTTATCAACCCGAAAGGCATAACTAGCCACTAGTAGGACCCGTATCTGATTCTGAATGTTGTAGTAGGAATATTATCATCGACTACTTGTAATTGGTGAAAACTAGTAGCTAAACCTAGTTGCGAGAAAACTTTCGCTCCATTCAGCTAGTCCAATGAATCATCAATCCATGACCATGGATAACGGATTTTATTCGTTATCCCATTCAACTTCCTATAATTAATGCACATCCTTAGGTACCCTTCTGCCTTCTTCACAAATACTACCGCTGCACCCCATGGTAAACTACTTAATCTAATAAAGTTCTTCCACTCAAGTTCTTCTAGTTGAGTTTGTAATTCTTCCATCTCGGTAGTGCACATTTGACTAGGAGGTCTACTAACAGGATGGGAACTCGGCATTAAATCTATCAGGAATTCATAGCTCTACGAGGAGGCATTTATGGAATCAAACACATCATAAATTCTCCAACGATTGGAATCTTCTCGACTTTGTTGTCTTGAGATTCCATTAAAACACCCAAACTCTATACCCATGCCATCTAAGAGTGTTACAAAGTAATACTGTCAAATAATATGAAGAATGAGGCTATATGGGATACATACATGAATATTTCCTTAGACTAATAATGCTACGTATTAAAACATCAATTAAATATCTCACTTATACGTACACAGTATCGGTACAAAGCAATAATATATGTATCATTAAGACAAAATAATACATATTGTACAGTAAATAACAAAGAACATAGAGTCAGTTGTAGTCACAACATATAATATATAATAATTTATAATTCTGTTAAAATACAAATATCTCAAATGCCATCTATTTCTATATAATGTAACATATAATCAGTATACAACTCAGTATCAACTACATATGTAAATAAATATTGTCATACAAATACATCTGATAATTCTAAGATAAATTTTTTCTAAGCGCACAAATAAAAATGTTGATCATGTCGTCCCTGTACCTGAAATGTCTCAGACTCACCCGGGTATTATAAAATAATACACGAGTCAGACCAAGTTTAAACAAATAATCTAAATCGAATGACACAATACAAACAGAGAATAATAATATGATGAATCTAATATGAATAATCGAATCATAAGGCAACATATCAAAAGATACACATAAATATGGTAATATATGCCTGAATGTATATTCTACTTTAAAGAATTATTAAGGCATCACATCAACCAATTAACTCAAATCCAAACGAAACAATCAATTCTCGTATCAAAAGATGTCATCACCCATATGGAACATATCAAATCAGAAATCACAGAATCAATACAAATAGGTGAATCATAAATCTAGAAATCATCATCAAATCTAGAAATATTATTAGAGGAGATATCACAAAGTATAATCAGGCTAGTATGAAGCATTGCCCAAATATAACTCTTAATCTCTATAAAAATCATCAATACGTATCAAATAGGATAGGTTGTGTATCAACTCAAATGAGAATCCACTATACTATTATAATATATCTCAGGTATAATCTCATCTTCTCATATATATATATATATATATATATATATATATATATATATATATATATAAACTATCTAAAAGTATCATGATAGGAAATAACTGTACGACGGACACGATGTACCAAGAAGAGTCATATACATATAATAATATGCGGCACTTGGCCCATATCAATACTACAGTGAGGTTTATCAATTGTATATGCCAGTCTACTACTCCTTCGGTACTGATAGCACAAAGAAAGCTCTAAAAACATAGAGTCTCTACAGTCTTTAGTTGCCTTCCAGTCATCCTAATATGTATCCATCGACGTGCTCGTCAACGCGAGTACTCTTAAGTCACAACACTACAAATGTCTTTATAGGTAACAGACTGCTGGCCTAGGTGACATGGGGGCAATGGCACAAAGCCAAGCATTAAGCTAAAAGCACAACACACACACACACACACACACACACACACACATATATATATACGGAGCTCCATAAACCTAGAGTGTCATAGATCTAGGAAGCAAACCAAAGTCTTGTGTGCACTTGTTATGCAAAGAATACTAGCCTTCTGGTCCTCCCAACAAACATAAATAGGAGCATGTCGTAATAGTGGCATGTAGAACTAATACATATAGACCCAAAGTCTCAGCAACTAAGGCACAGGGCCATAAATATCACTACGTATCACCTCACACTATCAACTATATTCCCGTCACGTGAGTGTTATCTACTTACAAAGAATAACCGAATGAATATCATAACAACGTCACATACCACTGTGTGATACTCAAACGTTTATTCACTTCTTATAAACTCCACTCAACCTACTGACTATTATGTATAACAAGTCCAAAAAATAACTGGAGAAATATTACCGAATGCCCTAACCCAAATGGTATTATAACCTCGTTTATTCTAATTCCTCGTTACACAGAATTAAATATCGCAATATCATATAAAAGGTGTCATCACTGTATCATATTAGTCACCAATCAAATCAACATCAACAGTGAATTGTTCATATAAACTTTATATAATTTAACAAGAAAAGAAATATTAGAATAGTAGTATTAAATAAATTATTCAAATAAATATAAAATAACAAAACAATACTTAATAATAAATTAGTCACAACATATAATTTTATATAACGAAATTAATACTTAAACTTGGATAATAAACAATAAATAATAAATAAATATGCTCTAGAATTAATTAAATAGTTAATTGAACCTAAATATAATATATTACACAAATATATTATCAAATTTCTTGATCTTTTATAAAATTAGATAATCATTTAATATTCATTAATAATATTGGAAAAATCATTTTAACTTCTAAAATAGCTTATAAAACAAAATATTACATTTAAGACTTATTTCATTTGTTTCGGTCCAACAAACAAGAAAAGAGTATCAAAATCATGACATAGAAAAAGATAACTTAAATAAATACTTACATCTAACAACAATTAAATAAATAACTAATAGTTAACCTTAACGCAACATATTAATCACTTTATTAAATAGTTAATTTAGTAAAACCAAATATACTATCATCTTACATTATATAATTAATTTCCGATCTTTTAGAAGTTGAATAATAGTTAAATATTTATCAGAACATAAAATCTCATTTCTTCTTTATACGATAAAGTAGTTAAAGTTTATATAACCACTTTATTAATTCAACAAACTTATAATTACATTCTTGAATACATGTATGTGTGTGTATATATTATCATTAAATTTTATATACTAGAATTTAAGTATAAATTATTACATTTACAAAACTATATAATTATTTAAAATAATAAATATGTTCTAAATACATATACAAACACATACAATGATACACACATATAAAATAAACACACAACAGTAAACATGGAATTTAAAGTTATGCCAATTCATATTTAATAATTTGAACTTCTAGATATATTTTTCATTGATTTAACATAATTGAACAAAGTATAAAGTAGCAGAAACTTTATACAACAAAATAATTAAGTTTATAAGATTAAGACATGAAAACGCATAGCATTGCCAAAATCAATCACCTAGGACATGAATAACAACAACATACATGAATAACAACAGAGCATGATACAGAGATATACATACCAACTTACGGATGCGTGCGCGCACAAACATATATATATATATATATATATATATATATATATATATATATAAAAGATTTTAGTATAATCAATCTATATTGATACTAGTTTATTTATATTTAACCAACATGCATTAGCAATATTTTAAAGGAAGTTTAAGTTCATGTCACAAAACACTCTTGAACATGGAAAAGTAGATTGGACCGATAAAGTCAAAGCATGGGAAGCTGATAGCAATACAGGGCCACATACTCTAGTTATAAACGACAGCGAGTCAAAAATAAAATGAAAATATGCTGGCAACCCCATTCAAACTCGCACATACATCAACGCACACCATACGATAACACATGCAAACACACACAAAAAACTTACTTAAACTCGTGCACTATGTGTACACAGCACCCACACATACATACGCATAGATACACACTTAAACTCACACACACACTCACCCACTATGTACACAAACACACATGCTACCGCAAAACACACACCCACAAAAATTCCAGCAATGTTCATATATATATATATATATATATATATATATATATATATATATATATATATATATATATGTATGTATGTATGTATGTATATATGTATGTATATATATATATATATATGTATGTATATATGTGTGTGTCTATATATATATATATAACACAATTTCACTCACGCACCTCCTATGATTACCCACTATCACACACACAGCCAGACATATACACACCACACATACAAATACTAAAACCTCTTAAACACACACAGTAAACCATAAAATTATATAGCTAAGACCAGGATAGCAGTTAGATGGGTAAATGAGGCTATGTAGACATACGAAAACATACAAGTGCACACAAGAAGAAGATGACTTCATACAAATCAGCAAAAAGAATGCATAAAGCTAAACTAAAAATAGCAAGCATACAAACAAACTCTACACTTCGTATGCAAAGATTAAGGTGATATAGACATAGATTTTATGAGCTAAATACTCACTTGAAAATGTTATGTTCATCTTTCTCTTCTTTTTCTTCTCGCGCGTGCAATCATCATGCACACAGCGCCATGCTCCACTTATCATCAAAGACGCATGGCCATACCAGAGATCACACGTACTATTTTGGAGGTTTGTAGAGGTTTATTCGATTTTTTTTCATTTATGAAGAGAGGTGGGTTTCGTTTTTATTTAGCTTACCCAGGAAGATAAAATGAATAGAGAAGTGTTTCAGGTGAATAACATTGTGAAAAAGAGAATTCTGGAAAGTGGTTTTGAGGAAGAAATAGTTGGACTAATGAATATTAGGCTTGGGTGCTAAAGTTTGGACCAAACAAATATAAATATATTTGTGTTTTCTTTTGCTTTTAAAACCAAGTTCCTTTTTAATCTAAATAAATACAATTTACATTTCAAGTCACTTCCTTTCCATCCATATTATATTTCAAATACCTTACTTTTACAAAAATATTATTTTCACGTTTCAACTTATTTAAATTCAATATTATCATTTTAGACACAATAATAAATAATTTCCAAATTAATTTATTTCACAGTTTATAAAACAAATATTATTCCAAAACAGTTTAATTTTTATCACAAATTAAATTATTCAAAATTTCAATATTTTGAAATAAATTTGAATCATTCGTTTTTTTATTTAAAAAATCCAATTTTATTTATTTTGATATTGATTATTAATTATTCTTAAAATCGGGTTGTTACATCCATAACATAAAGTGAAATACAAGACTCGACTTTTGAAGCATCGCGGGAAAATGTAATTTGATTTCTATGATTGGATGCTTCAGAGGAACTTCTCGATCAGCACAAAACAATCGAGCATTGTAATGCTCAAGCCAGTCCATTCCCAAAATAATCTCAAAACCCAGTTGACTTATAATATTTAAATTGCACACAAAAGAGTATCCATATAGATTAACAATCAAATCATAGCATTTCATCCCTAAAGTAGTGTAATCACCTATAGGATTAACTACCCTAAGCGATGTTACTAGCAATGTATAATCTAGTTTAATTTCTCCACTAGCTATTTTGACATAAACGAATATGAAACGCCTATATCAAAAGAAGCCGTATAGATATAATAAGTATCATAACCATACCTTCAAGAACTGTGGCTGCTTTTCCCTTCGCCCGTTCTAATAGGTCTATAGATTCAATAGCAAACGGCTTCCCCTGATCGCCCGTTCTAATAAGTACTAAACAAGATTTATTTTCTAGCACCTAAGGTACCGAATATGATTTTATGTCTAATGGATTGAAGCCCATCAAGACGTGCATATAGGGGCTCACTGAACCATGAATATAGGAGCCCATTGAACCATGCATATAGGTGCTCACCGAACCAGGAAGGAAGTCAGGGAACATAGCAAGCAACATGTCCATATACACTTCACCTAACCAACCCACCCCGAACCAAGTTTCCATCCAAACCAAGCGAGGCATATATGGAATGAAATATGAGTATATTTGGAAATTGGCGATCATATCTTTTCTAGATGGAAATACTCGTTTTGGGCGAGCTATACATGGAAATTTCCCGACTTACCATATTACCAAGTACCAACACAACCTCTTTACTCCAATAAATACCTAAGCATTTGGCATTCGTGGGATAATTTTTTGGACCTTAACAACTCTATACTCTAGAAATAGCCGAATCAAGCTTTTAGATTTCTACCTTCAATCATAAATTGTTGTATTTCATATCAAAATTCTCGTAAAAACTAAATTATAAGAAGAGGAATAAACATGAACAGTGGATGTAGACCCGTCATGGTTGAACCACTATAAATCTACGTGTTTTCTACTTTTCTAACATTTATTTTCTATTGAATCCGTTGTTGTTGATTAGATTAGAGGTGTTTGTTCATCTTCTATGTAAACATTTTTGGTACTTTCACTAAGAATGTAAACTCAGGATGCCTCCTAAACCTAAGAGAAAGATCGTAGGCGCCAACTAGGGTGTCAACCGTGATACTATAGAACAAGATAACCATTCATCCAGCAATTCAAAGCCAGACGCCATCACTAGAGGTGACTTGCATAAATTTGTGGTAGATCTTGACACTCGCTTCACTGCCCAACAAAAAGTTATTGTGAACCAAATCATGAACATTTTAGGGAGACGCGGTCAACCACACACAATGTTGAAACATGAGAGGGGACTCAATCCTAGGGGTCTTTGAGATGATGGAGGTCATACTTTAGTGGCGAATCAGATCATGAAAATCAAGGAGTAGGACGAGAAAACGACGAGGAACCGTATCAAGTAAGGGCTCTACCAAACACTACACCAGAGGACCAATTCAACACCGAACTAAATAAAGGAGGTGACGAACCAAGGCGGCCATAGCTGAACCTCCCCGACCTAGGCAACGCTCTCCAGCCTTGGTAAAAGTAGCAGCTGATGGAAGGCAAGCTGACCTCGAGAGCACTCCGAAGCAGGGAACAAAGCTAGGATTGCAGGGTAAGTCATTGTTGAAGGTTTGAAAGAAGTCTCTCGCCTTGATGGGAAAGGTCGATCCAGGTTCTCTCATCTCCTAAACCAGAAGACCGTATGGTGCGAATTATAAAGAAATGTTTTCGTCGTGAGCAAATAAAATATAGAATTGGTGCAAGAGTTGGCAAGCCATTTTATTTGGAAATAGAGACTACTCGAAACCCAAGGAACTTTCAGATGCCCACTATGGATCCTTACCAGGGCATAACTAATCCCATAGTTCACCTACAATGATACACGAAACATATGCTAATAAGTGGAGCAATAGAGGATGTTTTGTGTAAGTTCTTTCCTCTCTACCTATCGGATCTGGAAACCATGTGGTTATGCAGCCTTCCCCTAGCTCAATCCACTCATGGGAAATGTTAAAAGAGAAATTTATCAGCCAATCCCAAGTTTATATAGAGCAACCCAAGATCCATACTCCATGTTGAAGGTGAAACAACAGGAGGATGAAACATTACAGTAATACTTGACTTGCTTCAACATTGTGCTGTCAACGTCTAGAGTGCTGACGAACGGTTGACATTTATGGCATTGTGCGATGGTGTTTATCTAGATAGAAAGATTTTTTGGAGATTGACTAAGGAGAAACCACCTACACTGTGGGATTTTTTTCAATGAAGCGGCAGAGTACATGCAATTGGATGAAGCGACATCAGGATGGCAAGATGGAACGATTGTCAAACCATCAGAAGCTTCTGATAGCATGAATGCTATCATTAAAAGCAGTGAGATAAGTGGTGTGGAGAAAAAGAATAACTCAAGCAACTCTAGTGGGAGGAAACCAGATCGAAGAATGTTCAAGCTTTATGCAAGGTTAAACTTACATGAATTTGAACGACACATCTACTTTGACACCCAAGTGGAGCTTATATACAACATGCCTACTTCAAGGAAAGAAACTAAAGAAGAAATTAACATAGGAAAATATTACAGAATCCACGAATCCGATGGGCATAACCCTAATGAATATCATCATTTACGGGATATAATAGAAGAACACATCAGGAAGAGGAAGCTAAATAGTATATTAGGAACCCAAATGCTCCCACTGCTCCTGAACAACAAATCCTGAAGTAGCTCCCACAAGGAAATAGGGGCAAAGAATCCAATGCTTATCGTAGAAAGGTTAGGAGTTTGGTGAAAAATACTATAGCAGGAGGGCCGCATGTAACTGATAAAAGTTGGGCTGAAATGGAAAGATATGCAAAGTACTTAAAAGAATGAAGAAGCTGCATGTGTGCCTAGACGAGGAGCAGAATCTCAGCGACCCACGTTGAGAGCAGAAGGTGATAAACTTTGATGACAAGGACTTGCGAGGAAAATATTACTCACGCACGGACCCATTAGTAATTTTAGCAATGCTTGGCTCAGCAGAGGTACATCGGATTTTGTTAGAAAATGGGAGTTCAATAAACATTTTGTTCAAGCATGCATTTGATAAGATAGGTGTAACATCCACTACTTGGAGGCCCAAAACTAACGGCTACGGATGCTGCAGTCATCCATAGTTATTAATCCTCAGCGACCAAATACGGTAATGTTAGATACATTGATATAACAGAAACACATAGATATGAAAAAAAATTGAAATCAATAAACAACTTTCTCATTCCATTTCAAAGCATTTCAAATTCATTACATAAACCTATAATTATGAACCACGTTCAGAGAAAATATAATTATTACAACATATACCAAGAGCGACATATAAAGATGCCCCCTTAGGTGATCAGAATATATAACTAGGCAATTAAACAACTTTAACTTTACAACAAAACACAGCAGAATCAAAATAGAAAAGAACTCAAAATAGCCATCATACCTCTAGCATGTCTATGGAAGCTTATTTGTCTAAAGGGGTACCTTAAAATTCAACTCTCAAACTACTCAAAATTAATTGAGTACCCGAGAGTTTAAGGGAAAAACATAAACTTTGAGTCTGACATAAAGCCTGGTATGAATAATAATCTACCATCTCAAAACATTTAGATATATAGTGAGACCAAGCTGCTTAGTGGAACAGGTTTTCCCCTCATTAGTATCTTACTCAAAACTTTATAAAACCATATAATGTGCTTCTGCATCCTCAATGGTTAAAACATAACAATTCAAAATACAATGATGATATGCAAACAAGTAAATTAATTCTGGATTACCCAACCCCATTCATTTTGACTATCTGTCTCAGTTATAGTTTCTAGGGTTACTATTAGCCTATTAGTTTTCATGAGCTGACTAATAACCTATTTAATACTTATGGACTCCCTATCCGGTTTCATAGTTTTTATGGGATTACTAAGAACCTATTGACCCCTGCCAATAACTTTATTGTTTCATGGGTTCTCCCTGAACTTATCGATATCTCCATTAACTTCCCTCTTATCCTAGTTTGGGTTGACAAGGAACCTATTGACTTCTGTCAATAAATTGATCGAGATATAGTTTTCATGGGTTCATTACAAACTTGTTGGCCCATTCCAATAACTCTTATCATAGTTTTCATAGGTTTACTATGAACCTATTTGCTCATGCCAATAATTTTTCCTAAACATAGTTTTCATCGGTTTATTGCGAACCTGTCTATCTGACAACTTCTTTTAATCAACATTTAGGCATCCTATATTCTTTCTCCCTGAACTCCTGGATGCAATTCAATTCATCAGGAGTTATGTAGTTTATATTCACTGGGTCAACCTACTTTGTTCTTTTGCCCTTTCTCCTCAAAATACTATTATGGGTCCATATTAAAGTGAATATGTATATTAGAGGATGCAAACATAATAACATAATAATACCAACACCTATGGTTTAATATCCTTGAGATCATTTACAAATGAAACATGGTTAATCCCTTTAACCTATTATTTTATTAACGAAGGCTTCTTCAAAAACTTCATACTTAAAAGCCATTCAAAACTTCTTTATTATGTCATGGTTTTTCCTTTAAAAAATGATATTGGGTTCTTTGCTTTGAAAACTAAGGCTTTTGAAACCTTAAACTTTTACTTTCGAAACCATTGGATAACCTCCTTCGAAACCATTCAAATCTACATTTCAAAACACTAAGCATATGCCTTTGAAAACAGTTCAAAACATATCTTTCAAAACTATCAACTATACCTTCAAAACTAATAAAGCATTACATATCAATTCTTAGAAGCATAGCTTCGAAACTACTTGAAAGTACCCCTTTCGAAAGCATTAGGTTGATTTTTAATAATATTTCTTGGGTCAAAGTGAATATATATATATATATATATATATATATATATATATATATATATGAAAGTACCCCTTTTGAAACCATTAATCTTTATATAAAATTGTTTGGGGAAAATTGATGGCTTCGAAACCATTCTTTCGAAAGCTCAAAACATTTAAGTAAAACATTTGAAGGATAGCTTCGAAACCCCTTTCGAAGCCATATAATGTAACATCCCATATTTTTGGTAGTATTATTTAGGATATTTAATTAGTTAAATGAAATAAAATAATGTGTTGATTAAGGGATTGAGATTTGATTTTATTAAGTGGTAGTCGTGCCATTCAACCAACGAATTAAAAGAAGGGTTAAAATGCAATAATATGAGGGGTAAAATAGGAAAAAGGCCATTCCTTATCCCTAAAACTTGGCCGTGCATTCCCATACATGTTCATTTCATTTTATCAAAAAAATAAGAAGCCGACCACCATTAATAAGAGAAAGGGGAAAAGGATATTGAAAAGCTAGAAAGAAGCATAAGCAAATCAAAACCATTCACATCTCAATCTCTTTAATCTCTAAAGCTAAGGTGAATACTATTTACATCTCATTTTTTTCGGTTTTAAGATGAAATCTAAAATATTTTGCATTAGTTTTCCATATTTTTTTAATGGTGGAATGATTATATATACTTGTTGATGATTTATGATAGTTCATGTACATTTTATGACATGTTTTGACATAAAAACCCTATTAAATGACATCCAAATGCCTTGCGAATTTTTCTATAGGCCAGAAATATTATTTTGGAGATAGTTTTCAATTTTCAAAATTTTCTAGATTTTTATGGAATTTATATGAATTTTCTAGTAAAGAGAATGTTAAATTGGATTATAAATTATCTACAGTTAAATAATAAAATGATTCGGTCTGAAATTTTTATATGTTCGAAAATGTATTAAAAGTTATTTTCTGGAATTTTTTTTAGAATTTTCCTATGTGCTTTAATGGGTATATAAAATATGTAAGGTATGAGACTTAAATGTTTTATATATTTGTAGAAGGAGAAAGGGCTTTTTGTATATAAATTTAAATTGTTAATTCTGGAAAGTCGGCAGTATTTTTAGAAAAGAGAAACATGCAACCAATCACAATTTGACAAACAAGGCAGGTTAGGTACAAAGAAATAGTTTAAAAGGACCAATCTACATGTTTTTCACTGTTTCGATGTTTTTGGCACCAGTTCGCCTTCTTATCTTTGCTTCGACACAGTCAAAACCAATGCGCATGGTACTAGGGGACTGGTATGTAGTGAACTGCATGTAGGCGGAAGGTATGTAATCGAAACCAAGGGTACCGAAGGGGTTGAGGCATTAGTTTGGTTTAAAAAGAAATTACGCCTACTTGCTTTCGACTAAGTAGCATTCGAGTTAGTTAGCTTTCGACCAAGTCAAATGGATTTAAAGGAATGGTTTCGATTGGTTTGCGCTTTTGTTTTAAATGATTGCTTTCGACTAAGTCAAAGCCTTTTTACTACCTCTTTCTACCTTTTGACCCAAATGGTTTCGAAGAGGTTGCTTTGTTTTTAAAATATGGCCACTTCTTCGATGCTTTCGAAAGGATGGTTACGACACCATCACTTCTTTACTTAGAAAATGGTTTCGAAATGGATGCTTTCGATTTAAATGTTTTAAAGACCCATTTTCTATGATTGAAGTAAAACCCAAATGGTTTCGAAAGAGACAGTTTTCAATGGTTTCGAAACAAATGCTTTTGACTTTACTGGGTTTCTGATCCTTTTGCTCTACTTGAAGGCATAATCAAACGGGTTTCGACCGAAACAGTTTTCAAAGGTTTCGAAGGGGTAAATTCTCGAACGGTTTCAAAACGTTTTCACATGTTTTGAATTGCACCTAAAGGCTTTTGAAAAGTTTAGTATTTAATGCTTTTGAAAGGGTTTTAGTGAATGGTTTCGAAGGGATGGTTCCCCAGGGATTCGAAAGGGTTGAAAGGAAAGGTTTTTCCTATGTTTTCGAAAGGCAATATTTAAAGGATTTAAAGAAGGATGTCTAATGTTTAGAAGCTTTCTTAGGAAAGGCTTTTAACAGTTTCGAAAGGGTTGCTCTCAATGGTTTCGAAAGGTTTACCTTCAAGGGTTTTGAAAGGGTTGTTTAATGGTTTGAACAAAGGTTTCGAATGTATTAAATAGGTAATATAGTCTAAGTATTTTCAAGTTAAAAAAGGTTTTAACTTGTTTTGGAAGGATAGCTAATCCTCATTAAAATCCATCAACATTATTTTGAGTAAAGTATATATAATAAGGCAAAATAGCTTAGAGTAAAGCTATGAATATTTTTTCCTGTATAAGTATGATTTAAAAGGTTAAATAATTTTGCAATGGTTTTCAAGGAAAAATGTGAAGGTTAGTTAACCTTAAGAAAATGATTTGGACAGATAGTCCATTTTGATTCGGACAGTTAGTCCAGTTTGCGGACAGCTAGTCCAATTTACAGGCATTCGGCCTAGTTTTTGGAAAGATAGACCATTTATTACTTATCGACAGATAGTCCATTAGTTACCTAACTATAGCTTAATGAACATTGCTATTGTTATCATTATTATATTAGTTTGATTAATAGGTTTAGTTGTAGGAAAAGATTTGCAAAATATATGTTTTAAAGAGGAATTAGTGAGGGGAAACTCATTCTGCTAAGCGGCATGGTCTTACATAACATTAATAAACTGAGATGTAACAGTATTACTCACACCAGGCTTTATGTCTGACTCGAAGTTTTTGTTTCCCCTTAAACTCTTAGGTGCTCAAAATTGATTTGAGTAGGCTGAGTGTTGAGGTTTAGAGGTTTTAGAAATTTTGATGAATAAAGCTTCCGGAGACGAGCAGGTGGCTGACGGATAGCTAATTAGGAGTTACAGTTTTATTTTATTTTGATTCCGCTATTTATGTTAAGTCAGATATGACTATATTGACTCTTATCAACCCTAGGAACATCATTATATGTCGCTCTTAGCATATTTTTATAATGATTATATTTGATCTTTACCTGGAAAACGATATGGGATTATGTAATTTGGGTATGAATTGGTTTGAAATGTAATCAGCAAAATGTTGTTTTTGGAAATCAATGGTTTTGCTCATATTCAAGTGCTTCTGATATTATGGATACCATTAGCATTACCATATTTTATCACCAAAAGCTAATACTTTGGATCACTGTAGCATTCGTAGCGTTTAGCTTTTGGTCCCCAGGTACGGAAGCTACAACTTGGTATCGAAGCATAGGTTTATGAAAAAATTTAAACTAAAAATTGTTTTTTTTGAAACATAATCCTTAGGAATTAGAGTAAAATTGGGGTATGGGATAATGATATAGTAGCGTACTTGTATTTGCTATATATAAGTATACGCATTATATCTAGTCTCCTATCTTTGTTAGGTTATTTTTCTGTATCTCATGAGGTTTGAATACAGATATTGATGGTAAAAGAGGAAGAGTTAACCACGAGTGGAGAGCATTGATGGGAATGCCAGACCTAATGTGAGGAGAACCCAAGGTCAGGAACAAGTAGAGAATGTAGGTGTTGGAGTCTAGCAAGTGGACATGGAACCTATGTATCAATTTTTTATGAATATGATGCAAGATGGAATCGCGGCTGGAGTGGTAGGAGGAGATGCTTTAGAGGCAGGAGTTTCGAGAGTTCCGATAATTAACCATTATGCTAAGCTGAGTAGAGATTATGCTAAACTTAGTAGGAAGCCATTTCTTGGAATAGAGGATGCTATAGAGGTGGAAAATAAGTTGTTGCACTGTGAGAGATCTTTGTAGACTTGGGGCTCAATGATGAGCAGAAGAGGAGGCTTGCTTCGAGATAGCTCCAAGGACCAGCTTTGTTTTGGTGGAACAGTGTGATGGATGGTGTGGATGAGGAAACCTTGACATAAGCAGATTTCAAGGGGAGGTTCCAGGAGAGGTTCATGTCTACGATGGCATAGTCAGCTCTGATCGAAAAGTTTGCTGAATTAGAGCGGGGAAAGATGTCTGTTCTAGAGTATGCTAGGAGGTTTGAGGAGTTGGCCAGAAATGGGTATGCTTTAGTGGATATAGTAGTAAAGAGGAATGAGAAGTTTATTAGAGGGTTGAAGCCTGAGTTAGCAAGGGCTACATTACCTCATATTAGAGATCTTTTTGATTTTGTAGTGGAGATGGCCATAAGGCATAAGGAGATTCTTGATTCTCTAGAGAAGAGTAAGGCTAAGGAGGTCCAGGTTGGGCAGAATCAGAAGATGAAGTTCTTTCCTAAGAAAGGTGCTCAGAATGGTGGAGCAGCTAAGAAAGGGAAGTTTGGGATTGTTTGCTTCAAGTGCGACAAGAAAGAGTATTTTGCTGAGTGTCGTGCTGGAAAGGCAAAGGAGGTAGCCAAGAATATGAACGTTAGGCGCTTTAATTGTGACTAGATTGACCATTACAATAACCAATGCAAGGAGCCCACTAAGGATGGAAAGGGCAAAGTATGTGCATTAGAGCATGCTACTCCGAAGCCAACAGCCTAGAGGAAGAGAAAGGCAATTTTGGGAGGTACGCTTCGGATTCATGATATGTCTGTTAGCATTCTATTTGATACAGGTGCATCGCATTCTTTTATATCTAGAAGTTTGATAGAAAAGCTTAACCTAGAATCCACATATTTAGTTACTTCCTTATGAGTTACGAATCCAATAGGAGGGTATGTAACTTTAGGGTTAAGATGTGACCAGTTGGATTTTGACCTGTTAGGTCATAATTTTGTTTGCAGTTTGCAAGTGTTTGATTTTGTGGGGTTCGGGATTATTTTTGGGATGGATTGGTTAAGTGAGTACGATGCTAGGATAATTTTTCAAAATAGAAAAATATCACTTAGGTACCCTGATTGTAGTGATTGGGTTGTTTATATCATAGAAGTTTCTAACGGTGAGGCAAATGCTTTATTGGGTGTTATAGAGTTGGAAGATGAGCTGAATCGAGTTTTCATGGTTAGATAATTTATGGATGTTTTTAAGCCTGTAGTTGGGTTGCCACCGAAATGAGCTATTGAATTTCAGATAGATTTAGTTTCGAGGGCGGAAGTAGTAGGTAGGCCACTGAGCAGGATTACTCCAACAAAGAGTAGGTAGTTGAAGGAGCAGTTACTGGATTTGGAAGGCAAGAGTATTATCAGGCCAAGTAAATCACCTTCGGGAGCAGCCGTAGTGTTTGCTAAGAAGCCGTATGGATCGTGAAGGCTATGTATCGATTGTCGTAAGTTGAACGAGAAAATGATAAAGAATTGATATCCATTGCCGAGGATTGACGATTTGTTCGGCCAGTTGAGTGGAACCAAGGTATTCTCGCAGTTGGATTTGGCAACAGATTTCCGTCAGCTCAGAGTAGCGAAGGATAGTATACTTTAGACAATGTTTGGGACTAGATATGGGTCATACGAATGGTTAATTATGTCGTTCAGATTGACTAACATACTGGCTTTCTTTGTGGATTTGATGAACCGAGTTTTCCAAGAGCACTTGGTTAGGTTCATATTGGTTTTTATAGATGATATCTTGATATACTCTAAGGATGCAAGAGGGCATGACGTTCATCTTAGAGTGATGTTTGAGACGCTGGGGCAACATCAGCTAAAGGAAAAGTTTTCGACGTGTCATTTATGGAAAAAGGAAGTGAAGTTTCTGAGTCATCTAGTCTCGAAGAAAGGGTTGTTGGTAGATATGACTAAGATTGAAGAAGTAAAGAGTTGGAAGAGACTAGAGACAGTGATGGAGATAAAGAGTTTCCTTGGGTTGGTTGGTTATTATCGGAGGTTCATTAAGGATTTTTCACGGATAGCGACACCGATGACCAAGCTAACAAGAAAAGATGTGAAGTTTGTGTGGATCGATAAGTGTGAGGAAGCATTCCATTGTTTGAAACACTTATTGACCCATGCGGCTATGTTGGTTGTTCTGGAAGGGAATCAGGATTTAGTGGTTTATATAGATGCGTGTGGAACGGGATTAGGAGCTATGCTGATGCAGAGGGGTAACGTGATTGCCTATGCTTCTAGACAGATTAGACCGCATGAGGTCAGATGTTTGATATATGATTTGGAATTGGCCGCAGTGATTTTTGTATTATACGTATGGAGATATTACCTTTTGGGAGACAGATTTGAGTTATATATAGATCATAAGTCGCTGAAATATTTGTACTCTCAAAAGGAACTGAACATGAGATGGCAGAGGTGGTTAGAGTTATTGCCGCTTATGATTTTGGGATTGAATACACACCGAGTAAAACCAACAAGGTTGTAGATGCACTTAGCAGGAAACATCAGAATGCAGTGTTAGCAATGATTGCTGAGTGAAAAGATTTGGAAGCATTGGCAGATTGCAGAGTACAGTGAAGATCTGAGGCTGGATCTAGTGGAAAAACCATAGTGTTATCTTGTTTGGAAGTTTGACTATTGATGATCGAAAAAGATTACTTCTAAACAGGAAGAAGATCTAATATTAGCTGAACATATCAGGAAGTAAGGAGATGGAGCCAAGAACAATGATTTAAAAGTTTTCAATCTTGACAAGAATGGATGGTTGAGAAAGAAAGGAAGATTATGTGTTCTGAGTGTAGGAAACATAAGAAAAGATGCCTTGGAGGAATGCTATCGTTCGAAATTCTCTATTCATCCAGGAGGTACTAAGATGTATCATGATATGAAGAGAAGTTTCTTCTAGGAAGCTATGAAGCGAGATTCTATTTCCATGGATTTTATTGATGGGTTGCCAAGGTCGAGTGATGGAAATGATAGTATATGGGTTATAGTGGATAGATTGACCAAGAGTGCCCATTTTATTCCAGTTAAGTCAACCAGAACGACACTTGTATTAGCAAAGTTGTTTTTGAAGAATATAGTTATACTGCACAGAATTCCTAGTGGTGCAGTTAGTAATAGAGATTCCTTATTCACTAGCGAGTTATGGAAGAGTCAACAGGAAGTTTTGGGAACCAAGCTCAAGATGATTACCGCTTACCATCTCCAACAGATGGGCACACGGAAAGGGTTAACAAAGTCTTGGAAGATTTACTAAGAGCTTGTGTTCTAAATTTTGGGAAATCATAGGAAGACCGTCTGCATTAGTCGAGTTATCATATAACAACAGTTATCAGACTATTATTACGATGGCACCGTTTGAATATTTATATGGAAGGCCATGCAAATCTTCTGTATGTTAGTTAGAGAAAGGGGATAGGCTGGCTCTTGGTCCAGATTTAGTGAAAGAAGCCGCAGAAAAATTAAGGTCAATCGAGCAAGAATGAAGGAGGCTCGGTCGAGGCAAAGGAGTTATATAGATAGAAAACAGAAAGAACTAGAGTTCTCGGTGGGAGATCAAGTTTTCATCAAATCACCGATGAAGGATCAGGAAAGTTAACATTGAGATTCATTTGACATTTTCCTATTATAGAGAGGATCGAAAAACCCGCATATAGAGTTAAGTTACCAAGCAGTTTGGCAGGAGTCCACGATGTTTTCAATGTTTCTCATCTCAGAAAGTGCATTAGAGACTCGGAGACTACTATTACACCGACTGTGCTAGAGGACTTAGTTGTAGAACTAAATTTGACTATAGTAAGGAAGCCTTTTAGTATTGTTGCGAGAATGAGAAAAGGCTTAAAATCAAGACAGTCAGACTAGTCAAAGTCCAGTGGAGCGAGGATGACAAGGATTGTACTAGGGAGATTGAAAGCAAGATTAGAGATACTTATCCTGACTTTTTTGAAGGTATATTTTACCTCTTTGATTGAATTGTTGTGTACCTTATCGTAATTTCGAGGACAAAATTCTTTAAGGAGGGCAGTCTGTAACACTCCATATTTTTGGTAACATTATTTAGGATATTTAGTCAGTTAAATGAAACAAAATAATGTGTTGATTAGGAGATTGAGATTTGATTTTTTAAGGGGTAGCCATGTCATTTAACTAATGAATTAAAAGAAAGGTTAAAATGAAATAAGAAGAGGGGTAAAATAAGGAAAGAGGCCATTCATGTAACGTACGCGATTTTTCGTTGCCGAAAAACCGAATAGTTAGGGTTTTAAAAAGAAGAAAAAGACAGAAGAAGAGAGAAAAAGATAGAAAATAGAGAGAAAAGAAAATAGAACGGAATAGAAAACAACAGAACAATATCAGAATCTCACAATCGCAGCGGAACAACATATAATAGATAAATGAATAATCTTTAAACAAAGAACTATATCAGTTATTACATTACATTACATTACATTACATTTCATTTCATTACATCAGAGTGTACAACAACAAACAACAACAAACAGCGGAAAAGAAATACTATATACTAGTAATACGCCATGTCATCCAGCTTGCCTCCTGCAACTCCTGAATATCCAGAATATCCTGATAAACCTTAACTCTTGACTGCCCGTGTGGAAATTGGTGGGCACCCAGAGTTTAGGAAGGAAAACAATAAACTCCGAGTCAGTCATGTGACTGGTGTGAGAACTCATAACAGTTTATTTATATTTAAAATCAAAATAGAGGAATATTTTTAAAGTCAATTCGCAATGTTTTTGAAAATGTAACTACCATAAGACCTCCCACCACACACACAATGCAAACGCAGACTTGGAGGAGATTTCTTCTTATGTTAGTCAAAGATGCTTGATACGCATTAAAAAGAAACATTTAATATTATTATTAGTGCATAGTGTAGAAATATTTCGAAAGTAGAATATAAATCTTAGCCATCATAGGTACCATTATATTACGCCTACTATAGCTACCATATTAGATGGCAGGTTCTACAACTAAAACCGTACAAGTCTCGTATTGTTTCTTTGGATTTCCAACAAATGGTCAGGCCAAGGAACTTCCCATTGCCACATGGAAACGCCTCTGGAAGGACGTCCCGAGAACCTAACCAGATCTCTGCCAACACAAGGCCGGGTTACCTTTCAAACTAGGTAACAACTGACACGAGTATGCCATCCCCCCGTCCTTTGGGACCTTTATCCGAGAGCTCTCTAACCAACATCACACAATGATAAATAAAGTGTTTCAACATGAGTAAGTATCTGGGCTCCATACCATGATACCACCCTTTTCCAGAAGGAAATGCACATACCCTAAAGGGAGCTACCCCTCATAACCTTGCTGCATCTTTCCTGTTTTGACCATTCCGGGGTGTGAGGCTCGACGAAGTCTCGTCCACAAAGCCACACTTTGGTACAAAGCCATGCTTTGGGTCAACAAATGATCATAGAAATGATCACAAAGATAAGTGATCAAACAAATGATCATATCACAAATGATCAAACCATGATCATTTCACAGCAACACTCAGCATGTCACATTACCAAATTGGGAATATATCGCTGATAACCATCAACTACATAACCACTGAGCTCGTACGTCTCAGAGAAGGGTGTTAAGCTAGGAGAATAAATTCTCCGCCACCAACAGAAATATATTTGAAAGAAATCGGCTTTACATCTCAATTTGTAATGTCAGACATACTATCCATACAAGTCTGTTCCGGGCTCGAATAGAACCGAAGGCACTTACAAAGAAGTCCTTGCAATCCGGATATCCACAATCCTGATCGGATTCCCCATCACATATGGAGAACTCTATACCGGAGCAACTCGGTGCAGAGTCAATCGACAGGTCATCCTATCGCTCTTGCAAATATCCGGTCTTCAACACCGGTCATCAAATGCAATCCATAACGACGTATCACATACTCGGAATGGGTTATACGACCCCAAGGTCCTTTCCCGGCTAACCCGAATAGTGAGCGCTTATTCAAAAATAAGTGTGGCATTCAAATTCAAGCAATTCACAACAAATACCTTTCAAAGGTAAATATTGATAGTCGGTTATTGAACTATCATTGGATATGCACAACATCACCAGATTCCAAATAATTTTCCAAATTATTTATTTCCCAAAAATATCTTTACAAGATATATAATTTCAATACTTCAAAAATAAATCAATATTTATTTTTAAACAAATTCCCCTTTCTTTTATAAATTCCATAGTGAATTTTCATTCCAAAATATCCATGCATATACGATTTCAGTTATTCATTTCAATTTATCTTCAAAAAGATAAATTCTCCAAACGTTTCATTTCACATTGGAAAAACATTTCCATACTTATTTATTCATAAGTAATTCACAAATTTTATTTATTTTCAACCTTTGGAAAATATTCAATATACTTAAATCGAGATTAAGTATATATTTCATTCTTTAAGGAAATCATTCTCTTAAACATATTTATTTGGGCCAAAACGAATGTTGCGTAAAACATCGTTACGACAACCCAAAATCACTAGTACAGGGATTCGAAATTAAAATAGATATATAAATCCCAATACTATACAAAACATTTCCTTTCGAAAATCATTTACTATAACAACAGTGTTATAGTCCACCATTTCCTTCTATTTCTCGAAAACGTCTATTTCAACAATAAATGTTGAAATCTATGGTTTCGAATCTCAACACATTTTAAAAATATCGTTAGATCGTTTTAATTCTATTTAAAACATCACATCCAAAACATTTTCTTTAACATATTATTCACTTTTCAAAAAAACGTGAATATACTTTGTTAACCAACTTCATCGTTTCTATACGTTTTATTTTAAAGGATTATTCACTGTCTAAAACGTGAATATTACTCCATAAATAAGTTATAACAATTTACTTATCAAAATAAGTCGTTGCGGATTTATAAAACAACGTTTATAAATTCCTTTATTAACCTATTCAATTTCATATCTCAATTATATACTAAAAGTTCATATTATAAGTTAAACACTTATAATTTATTTGTTTGCAAAAACGTTCTTTTAAACTTCACAAATTATAAATCTTATAACTCATAAGATTCATTTATTTACCCAAATTTATTCTTTTAATAACTTCACAAATTTTATAAACCTACTGCTTATAAAATTCCATTTATAACTTCACCGTTTATAATTCTATAAATTTCATTCATTTACGAAATTCATTCACAATTCATTCTAACACTTATAAAAACTCGTTTTATAATCCCAGCATTTTTAATTTACAAATATCCATCTTATAATTCTTTTATATAAATCAATTTATATTATTCTTTAAAACGTCTTTAAACTCCTTTATAATTTCACCATTTTCTTTGATTTATAAAATAATCAACTTTTAACTATATTTCTCAAAAATCATAATTTTATAACTTTTAAAAGTATAACGTTTATTTATTTAAAATAAATCAATTTCCGAAAATTTTTATAACGTATACTTTCAAAAATCACTTTAAAATCATTTTAAAATTCCAAAATTTGGTCCAACGATGCTACATACCAAATAGTCAATCACGACTACAACGACATCATATATCGATATGATAATCAACGAATATCAAAATATCCATAATCAAATAAATACTGTTGAGGAATCCAGTTGGATCCCTCCAACCTGTTTTCCTGCATCCAAAGATGTTAGCACAAAACCAATTCTGTTCCAGTACGAAATTATCGCGGTATATGGGATTTAAAATATTATCCGCTTAATAGGCGGCGCAATAGGGTCTCATCCGCTATAAAATGCGGGAAATCAACAACTGCAATATATAAATATGCCAATATATATATTGCTATTATATATAATACCAATTTCACTGTTTATGAAATATTCGCGGTATATGTTTTTAATAAATAACCTCCGCTTACTAACGGCGCATAATGTCTATTTTAATAATCAATAGATAACAATCATCATTCAAACATACATTCAACAATTTTAAATCTAACTATTTAAAATTAAAATCGAAACCGATTCGATTGAGTGAGAAGTTCTCACCTTGATTTCAATTTCGTTTTAGCGATTTATTTTGAATAAAATTAAATGGGCGTTTAATTTTACCCAAAATTTTCGTTAACTCCAAACGACTCCAATCCAATTCCATAGCATAGTGCTCGTCCATACGATTCCAACGCAACTAATTTCGCGCGTTTTCGACCTCGTATGAAAAAGATATGATTTATACAAGTTTACACGAATTTATATAAACTAAATTTACAACTTTCTTTATAATTTTAACCTAAATCTTTACTGGCCGTAGGATCTCACCCTTCAATCATGACCGTGCGCATCATCTTCCATCTCACGTTGCTTCTACAGGTTACAACACGCGCAAGAACCCATCTATGTTCGAAACTAGGGTTAGATTTTGCAATCACCACGCTCATCTTCACGCCGATCAAGCAACCCCACGTCGAAGGCCACCATTAGCTCCACTTTTGGTCCAAGCCATGATGAACTCGGCTGCGGCATTTGCACAAAAAACGAGGCCGACCGTGCTCCCTTTCGGCCATGATTTCTCCCTCTACGTCGCTCCGATGATCATCATCACCGTTGAACACGAAAATCTCGCTGCCCTCTACAATATTCACGTTGGAAGTTTCTTGAGAAAATTGATGGATTGAGAGAGATTCGAGGAAGAAGACGAGAGTTTTCTGACCATTAAAATTATATGGAGGCAGCGGCTGCAGATGGAAACCCTAGGGTTTGATATTTTTGCAATTTATGAAGAGTGAAGGGCTTATATAGAAAATTCGCACGACGCTATTTATCCCGGATTTTCCGAACTCCAAACGAAGCGTGCCGGTTGGCGTTTCTAAGATTTACCCCGCGTTCCGAACACAATGGAACGTGTTTCGGGAGCTAATTCGGCCATCTGTGCGAGTTATGGCAATAAACGTTCAATTTAAAATTAAATCGATTAAACGATTTTCTAGGCGTTTTAGCTTGCACCGGACAAACGGTAAATCCGATTGACACGAAATTAGAAACCATACAATAATATCACATTACGGATCCGATGAAACTAGTTTCATCGAAATCCGAGACTTTTTGAAAAATGACTATTTTAACTCGCCAAATTAATATTAAAACAATTTCGTTGCGTTTCGAGCTGCCACGATCAAACGAAAACTCTGATTGCTACAAAAATTGAAATCCGATAATAACAAACTATTACTGATCCAATGGAACTAGTTTCGTCCAATTCTGAGACTGTTCGAAAATTGGCTAATTTCACTAGTCGATTAAATATTAAAATATTCAATTTTCACAAATAAACTTTAAATTCGATTTTAAAAGTTCTAAAATATCATTCTAACTGTAATATGATATAATAAAATTTCCCAAATCATTTTCAATCATATTAAACCCAATTTACAATTATTTCTGTAAATTCACATATTAAATTATCGATTTAATTATTCAATTAAATCCAATTATTCAAAATAAAATTTATTCGACTTATAATTTCACTTATTAATATTTAAAATTAATTAAATATTCAAATTCTAATTAATAAAAATTCTTGGTCGTTACATACTTCCCCCCTTAAAAGAATTTCGTCCTCGAAATTACTAAGTAAGAAAAGTTACAGAATCTATTAACTTTCCCAAAATCCATAGTTAAACTTCTTACAATATCTTTACTAAGTTTTCAAATCATACTTAGTTATCTTTTCAAAAACAACTACTATTGTTTGACTTTCAATTCCAAAATCAAAGTTATAGTTTTCACAATTTTTCCAATTTTTCTCAAATTTTTCTAACGCCTTAAATTTTCGAAAAAAATCGCCATAGTCTCCTTTGCGCGGCTCGATCCGAAAAAAAATGACAATATATATATCACAAATATACATCTCATCAAGTAATGAGGCATCCCGCAGGGAAAAAAGTGTAAAAGTACGATATTTAATCCGAGATATGTACCTTATATTTTATTAGCGAGCATATACGGCCAATATAGCGCGAAAGCGAGCTCCAAATGCGAAGTAAACGCGATCCGCACCTACTAAACACTCAACAAACAACATGAGAACATGCATATAGACAATAGTATCGATATACAACATATAGAAACATAATAACTATATATGCCAACATAGCAAATGCAGTAAAAGCAATATGTTCAACCATCAACCAACTATCATTCAACTAGCATTCATAACCAATAAATATTCATTCATATTCTCATTAATATTCAATGAAATGGTTTTCAATTTAATCACATTCGATTCATTAACAGTGGATGTTTTTACTAACATTCATTTTCAATTAGTTTATATTCACTAATTCATATTCAAGTTGGTTCACTTCTAAATCAAATTCAATTCTATTCAAGATTCACTTAACTTGCAATTGAATTTCAATTACTTTAGCTTTCAATTTCATTAATACTTAATGAATTATATACAATCAACTAACAATCATATAACAATCAATGTAATATTAATCTCAACCAAATTCCTTTGCTTTCAATTGGTTTAATTAAATCGATTTTCATTCAATTATTCAACTTCCAATTCTAAAGTAAATTTCCATTCAACTTTAAATTCATTTTTTTTATTTACAACTCATATTCATAAATATATTCATATAGTTTCACTTCTTATATATATAAGTTTATTTCACAATTGTAAATCACATTAATTATAATTTCATACTTATAATTTATTTGCTTATATAATTATTCTTATCTAGATTATTCAAACATCTTATTCAACAACCAAACAATCAACTTATATACTTTAATAATTCTGAAAAATTATTCTTTTATATATAAAATATAATCAAGGTAAAATTATTTCATTTACCCAATTTAAAACAATATCGTGTCGGTTTATCTTGTTTAAGAGTTTAGAAACCCCTATCTACGATAGTTAGCTAGACTACATCGACCGGAATCTATAAACAATCAACCGATAAGTCAACACAATACAAAACAATTTATATTCACTAACAAATACGCTCTCATAGCTATTATTACACTCAAACTCACCCTAGAGCACTACTGACTCTATCTCTAATGAGTAATACCCAACAGAGCCATGGTTGTCGCTTAACCATATGCTCTGATACAAAATGTAACATACGCGATTTTTCGTTGCCGAAAAACCGAATAGTTAGGGTTTTAAAAAGAAGAAAAAGACAGAAGAAGAGAGAAAAAGATAGAAAATAGAGAGAAAAGAAAATAGAACGGAATAGAAAACAATAGAACGATATCAGAATCTCACAATCGCAGCGGAACAACATATAATAGATAAATGAATAATCTTTAAACAAAGAACTATATCAGTTATTACATTACATTACATTACGTTACATTTCATTTCATTACATCAGAGTGTACAACAACAAACAACAACAAACAGCGGAAAAGAAATACTATATACTAGTAATACGCCATGTCATCCAGCTTGCCTCCTGCAACTCCTGAATATCCAGAATATCCTGATAAACCTTAACTCTTGACTGCCCATGTGGAAATTGGTGGGCACCCAGAGTTTAGGAAGGAAAACAATAAACTCCGAGTCAGTCATGTGACTGGTGTGAGAACTCAAAACAGTTTATTTATCTTTAAAATCAAAATAGAGGAATATTTTTAAAGTCAATTCGCAATGTTTTTGAAAATGTAACTACCATAAGACCTCTCACCACACACACAATGCAAACGCAGACTTGGAGGAGATTTCTTCTTATGTTAGTCAAAGATGCTTGATACGCATTAAAAAGAAACATTTAATATTATTATTAGTGCATAGTGTAGAAATATTTCGAAAGTAGAATATAAATCTTAGCCAGCATAGGCACCATTATATTATGCCTACTATAGCTACCATATTAGATGGCAGGTTCTACAACTAAAACCGTACAAGTCTCGTATTGTTTCTTTGGATTTCCAACAAATGGCCAGGCCAAGGAACTTCCCATTGCCACATGGAAACGCCTCTGGAAGGACGTCCCGAGAACCTAACCGGATCTCTGCCAACACAAGGCCGGGTTACCTTTCAAACTAGGTAACAACTGACATGAGTATGCCATCCCCCCGTCCTTTGGGACCTTTATCCGAGAGCTCTCTAACCAACATCACACAATGATAAATAAAGTGTTTCAACATGAGCAAGTATCTGGGCTCCATACCATGATACCACCCATTTCCAGAAGGAAATGCACATACCCTAAAGGGAGCTACCCCTCATAACCTTGCTGCATCTTTCCTGTTTTGACCATTCCGGCGTCTGAGGCTCGACGAAGTCTCGTCCACAAAGCCACGCTTTGGTACAAAGCCATGCTTTGGGTCAACAAATGATCATAGAAATGATCACAAAGATAAGTGATCAAACAAATGATCATATCACAAATGATCAAACCATGATCATTTCACAGCAACACTCAGCATGTCACATTACCAAATTGGGAATATATTGCTGATAACCATCAACTACATAACCTCTGAGCTCGTACGTCTCAGAGAAGGCTGTTAAGCTAAGAGAATAAATTCTCCGCCACCAACAGAAATATATTTGAAAGAAATCGGCTTTACATCTCAATTTGTAATGTTAGACATACTATCCATACAAGTCTGTTCCGGGCTCGAACAGAACCGAAGGAACTTACAAAGAAGTCCTTGCAATCTGGATATCCACAATCCTGATCGAATTCCCCATCACATATGGAGAACTCTATACCGGAGCAACTCGGTGCAGAGTCAATCGACATGTCATCCTATCGCTCTCGCAAATATCCGGTCTTCAACACCGGTCATCAAATGCAGTCCATAACGACGTATCACATACTCGGAATGGGTTATACGACCCCAAGGTCCTTTCCCGGCTAACCCGAATAGTGAGCGCTTATTCAAAAATAAGTGTGGCATTCAAATTCAAACAATTCACAACAAATACCTTTCAAAGGTAAATATTGATAGTCGGTTATTGAACTATCATTGGATATGCACAACATCACCAGATTCCAAATAATTTTCCAAATTATTTATTTCCCGAAAATATCTTTACAAGATATATAATTTCAATACTTCAAAAATAAATCAGTATTTATTTTTAAACAAATTCCCTTTCTTTTATAAATTCCATAGTGAATTTTCATTCCAAAATATCCATGCATATACGATTTCAGTTATTCATTTCAATTTATCTTCAAAAAGATAAATTCTCCAAACGTTTCATTTCACATTGGAAAAACATTTCCATACTTATTTATTCATAAGTAATTCACAAATTTTATTTATTTTCAACCTTTGGAAAATATTCAATATACTTAAATCGAGATTAAGTATATATTTCATTCTTTAAGGAAATCATTATCTTAAACATATTTATTTGGGCCAAAACGAATGTTGCGTAAAACATCGTTACGACAACCCAAAATCACTAGTACAGGGATTCGAAATTAAAATAGATATATAAATCCCAATACTATACAAAACATTTCCTTTCGAAAATCATTTACTATAACAACAGTGTAATAGTCCACCATTTCCTTCTATTTCTCGAAAACGTCTATTTCAAAAATAAATGTTGAAATCTATGGTTTCGAATCTCGACACATTTTAAAAATATCGTTAGATCGTTTTAATTCTATTTAAAACATCACATCCAAAACATTTTCTTTAACATATTATTCACTTTTCAAAAAAACGTGAATATACTTTGTTAACCAACTTCATCGTTTCTATACGTTTTATTTTAAAGGATTATTCACTGTCTAAAACGTGAATATTACTCCATAAATAAGTTATAACAATTTACTTATCAAAATAAGTCGTTGCGGATTTATAAAACAACGTTTATAAATTCCTTTATTAACCTATTCAATTTCATATCTCAATTATATACTAAAAGTTCATATTATAAGTTAAACACTTATAATTTATTTGTTTGCAAAAACGTTCTTTTAAACATCACAAATTATAAATCTTATAACTCATAAGATTCATTTGTTTACCCAAATTTATTCTTTTAATAACTTCACAAATTTTATAAACCTACTGCTTATAAAATTCCATTTATAACTTCACCGTTTATAATTCTATAAATTTCATTCATTTACGAAATTCATTCACAATTCATTCTAACACTTATAAAAACTCGTTTTATAATCCCAGCATTTTTAATTTACAAATATCCATCTTATAATTCTTTTATATAAATCAATTTATATTATTCTTTAAAAGGTCTTTAAACTCCTTTATAATTTCACCATTTTCTTTGATTTATAAAATAATCAACTTTTAACTATATTTCTCAAAAATCATAATTTTATAACTTTTAAAAGCATAACGTTTATTTATTTAAAATAAATCAATTTTCGAAAATTTTTATAACGTATACTTTCAAAAATCACTTTAAAATCATTTTAAAATTCCAAAATTTGGTCCAACGATGCTACATACCAAATAGTCAATCACGACTACAACGACATCATATATCGATATGATAATCAACGAATATCAAAATATCCATAATCAAATAAATACTGTTGAGGAATCCAGTTGGATCCCTCCAACCTGTTTTCCTGCATCCAAAGATGTTAGCACAAAACCAATTCTGTTCCAGTACGAAATTATCGTGGTATATGGGATTTAAAATATTATCCGCTTAATAGGCGGCGCAATAGGGTCTCATCCGCTATAAAATGCGGGAAATCAACAACTGCAATATATGCATATGCCAATATATATATTGCTATTATATATAATACCAATTTCACTGTTTATGAAATATTCGCGGTATATGTTTTTAATAAATAACCTCCGCTTACTAAGGGCGCATAATGTCTATTTTAATAATCAATAGATAACAATCATCATTCAAACATACATTCAACAATTTTAAATCTAACTATTTAAAATTAAAATCGAAACCGATTCGATTGAGTGAGAAGTTCTCACCTTGATTTCAATTTCGTTTTAGCGATTTATTTCGAATAAAATTAAACGGGCGTTTAATTTTACCCAAAATTTTCGTTAACTCCAAACGACTCCAATCCAATTCCGTAGCAAAGTGCTCGTCCATACCATTCCAACGCAAATAATTTCGCGCGTTTTCGACCTCGTATGAAAAAGATATGATTTTTACAAGTTTACACGATTTTATATAAACTAAATTTACAACTTTCTTTATAGTTTTAACCTAAATCTTTACTGGCCGTAGGATCTCACCCTTCAATCATGACCGTGCGCATCATCTTCCATCTCACGTTGCTTCTACAGGTTACAACATGCGCAAGAACCCATCTATGTTCGAAACTAGGGTTAGATTTTGCAATCACCACGCTCATCTTCACGTCGATCAAGCAACCCCACGTCGAAGGCCACCACTAGCTCCACTTTCGGTCCAAGCCATGATGAACTCGGCTGCGCCATTTGCACGAAAAACGAGGCCGACCGTGCTCCCTTTCGGCCATGATTTCTCCCTCTACGTCGCTCCGATGATCATCATCACCGTTGAACACGAAAATCTCGCTGCCCTCTACAATATTCACGTTGGAAGTTTCTTGAGAAAATTGATGGATTGAGAGAGATTCGAGGAAGAAGACGAGAGTTTTCTGACCATTAAAATTATATGGAGGCAGCGGCTGCAGATGGAAACCCTAGGGTTTGATATTTTTGCAATTTATGAAGAGTGAAGGGCTTATATAGAAAATTCGCACGACACTATTTATCCCGGATTTTCCAAACTCCAAACGAAGCGTGCCGGTTGGCGTTTCTAAGATTTACCCCGCGTTCCGAACACAATGGAACGTGTTTGGGGAGCTAATTCGGTCATCTGTGCGAGTTATGGCAATAAACGTTCAATTTAAAATTAAATCGATTAAACGATTTTCTAGGCGTTTTAGCTTGCACCGGACAAACGGTAAATCCGATTGACACGAAATTTGAAACCATACAATAATATCACATTAAGGATCCGATGAAACTAGTTTCGTCGAAATCCGAGACTTTTTGAAAAATGACTATTTTAACTCGCCAAATTAATATTAAAACAATTTCGATGCGTTTCGAGCTGCCACGATCAAACAAAAACTCTGATTGCTACAAAAATTGAAATCCGATAATAACAAACTATTACGGATCCAATGGAACTAGTTTCGTCCAATTCTGAGACTGTGCGAAAATTGGCTAATTTCACTAGTCGATTAAATATTAAAATATTCAATTTTCACAAATAAACTTTAAATTCGATTTTAAAAGTTCTAAAATATCATTCTAACTGTAATATGATATAATAAAATTTCCCAAATCATTTTCAATCATATTAAACCCAATTTACAATTATTTCTGTAAATTCACATATTAAATTATCGATTTAATTATTCAATTAAATCCAATTATTCAAAATAAAATTTATTCGACTTATAATTTCACTTATTAATATTTAAAATTAATTAAATATTCAAATTTTAATTAATAAAAATTCTTGGTCGTTACATACTTCCCCCCTTAAAAGAATTTCGTCCTCGAAATTACTAAGAAAAGTTACAGAATCTATTAACTTTCCCAAAATCCATAGTTAAACTTCTTACAATATCTTTACTAAGTTTTCAAATCATACTTAGTTATCTTTTCAAAAACAACTACTATTGTTTGACTTTCAATTCCAAAATCAAAGTTATAGTTTTCACAATTTTTTCAATTTTTCTCAAAATTTTCTAACGCCTTAAATTTTCGAAAAAAATCGCCATAGTCTCCTTTGCGCGGCTCGATCCGAAAAAAAATGACAATATATGTATCACAAATATACATCTCATCAAGTAATGAGTCATCCCGCAGGGAAAAAAGTGTAAAAGTACGATATTTAATCCGAGATATGTACCTTATATTTTATTAGCGAGCATATACGGCTAATATAGCGCGAAAGCGAGCTCCAAATGCGAAGCAAACGCGATCCGCACCTACTAAACACTCAACAAACAACATGAGAACATGCATATAGACAATAGTATCGATATACAACATATAGAAACATAATAACTATATATGCCAACATAACAAATGCAGTAAAAGCAATATGTTCAACCATCAACCAACTATCATTCAACTAGCATTCATAACCAATAAATATTCATTCATATTCTCATTAATATTCAATGAAATGGTTTCCAATTTAATCACATTCGATTCATTAACAGTGGATATTTTTACTAACATTCATTTTCAATTAGTTTATATTCACTAATTCATATTCAAGTTGGTTCACTTCTAAATCAAATTCAATTCTACTCAAGATTCACTTAACTTGCAATTGAATTTCAATTACTTTAGCTTTCAATTTCATTAATACTTAATGAATTATATACAATCAACTAACAATCATATAACAATCAATGTAATATTAATCTCAACCAAATTCCTTTGCTTTCAATTGGTTTAATTAAATTGATTTTCATTCAATTATTCAACTTCCAATTCTAAAGTAAATTTCCATTCAACTTTAAATTCATTTTTTTTTTTACAACTCATATTCATAAATATATTCATATAGTTTCACTTCTTATATATATAAGTTTATTTCACAATTGTAAATCACATTAATTATAATTTCATACTTTAATTTATTTGCTTATACAATTATTCTTTTATCTAGATTATTCAAACATCATATTCAACAACCAAACAATCAACTTATATACTTTAATAATTCTAAAAAATTATTCCTATATATATAAAATATAATCAAGGTAAAATTATTTCATTT
The DNA here is from genome assembly GCA_030765085.1 of Allium cepa. Lineage (NCBI taxonomy): Eukaryota > Viridiplantae > Streptophyta > Magnoliopsida > Asparagales > Amaryllidaceae > Allium > Allium cepa. The sequence goes on along the minus strand of CM060940.1, from coordinate 139,041,416 downwards.
ACCCAATTTAAAACAATATCGTGTCGGTTTATCTTGTTTAAGAGTTTAGAAACCCCTATCTACGATAGTTAGCTAGACTACATCGACCGGAATCTATAAACAATCAACCGATAAGTCAACACAATACAAAACAATTTATATTCACTAACAAATACGCTCTCATAGCTATTATTACACTCAAACTCATCCTAGAGTACTACTGACTCTATCTCTAATGTGTAATACCCAACAAAGCCATGGTTGTCGCTTAACCATATGCTTTGATACCAAATGTAACGTACGCGATTTTTCGTTGCCGAAAAACCGAATAGTTAGGGTTTTAAAAAGAAGAAAAAGACAGAAGAAGAGAGAAAAAGATAGAAAATAGAGAGAAAAGAAAATAGAACGGAATAGAAAACTACAGAATAATATCAGAATCTCACAATCGCAGCGGAACAACATATAATAGGTAAATGAATAATCTTTAAACAAAGAACTATATCAGTTATTACATTACATTACATTTCATTTCATTACATCAAAGTGTACAACAACAAACAACAACAAACAGGGGAAAAGAAATACTATATACTAGTAATACGCCATGTCATCCAGCTTGCCTCCTGCAACTCCTGAATATCCAGAATATCCTGATAAACCTTAACTCTTGACTGCCCGTGTGGAAATTGGTGGGCACCCAGAGTTTAGGAAGGAAAACAATAAACTCCGAGTCAGTCATGTGACTGGTGTGAGAACGCAAAATAGTTTATTTATCTTTAAAATCAAAATAGAGGAATATTTTTAAAGTCAATTCGCAATGTTTTTGAAAATGTAACTACCATAAGACCTCCCACCACACACACAATGCAAACGCAGACTTGGAGGAGATTTCTTCTTATGTTAGTCAAAGATGCTTGATACGCATTAAAAAGAAACATTTAATATTATTATTAGTGCATAGTGTAGAAATATTTCGAAAGTAGAATATAAATCTTAGCCAGCATAGGGACCATTATATTATGCCTACTATAGCTACCATATTAGATGGCAGGTTCTACAACTAAAACCGTACAAGTCTCGTATTGTTTCTTTGGATTTCCAACAAATGGCCAGGCCAAGGAACTTCCCATTGCCACATGGAAACGCCTCTGGAAGGACGTCCCGAGAACCTAACCGGATCTCTGCCAACACAAGGCCGGGTTACCTTTTAAACTAGGTAACAACTGACACGAGTATGCCATCCCCCCGTCCTTTGGGACCTTTATCCGAGAGCTCTCTAACCAACATCACAAAATGATAAATAAAGTGTTTCAACATGAGTAAGTATCTGGGCTCCAAACCATGATACCACCCTTTTCCAGAAGGAAATGCACATACCCTAAAGGGAGCTACCCCTCATAACCTTGCTGCATCTTTCCTGTTTTGACCATTTCGGCGTCTGAGGCTCGACGAAGTCTCGTCCACAAAGCCACGCTTTGGTACAAAGCCATGCTTTGGGTCAACAAATGATCATAGAAATGATCACAAAGATAAGTGATCAAACAAATGATCATATCGCAAATGATCAAACCATGATCATTTCACAGCAACACTCAGCATGTCACATTACCAAATTGGAAATATATCGCTGATAACCATCAACTACATAACCTCTGAGCTCGTACGTCTCAGAGAAGGGTGTTAAGCTAAGAGAATAAATTCTCCGCCACCAACAGAAATATATTTGAAAGAAATCGGCTTTATATCTCAATTTGTAATGTCAGACATACTATCCATACAAGTCTATTACGGGCTCGAACAGAACCGAAGGCACTTACAAAGAAGTCCTTGCAATCCGGATATCCACAATCCTGATCGAATTCCCCATCACATATGGAGAACTCTATACCGGAGCAACTCGGTGCAGAGTCAATCGACATGTCATTCTATCGCTCTCGCAAATATCCGGTCTTCAACACCGGTCATCAAATGCAATCCATAACGAGGTATCACATACTCGGAATGGGTTATACGACCCCAAGGTCCTTTCCCGGCTAACCCGAAGGCTTATTCAAAAATAAGTGTGGCATTCAAATTCAAACAATTCACAACAAATACCTTTCAAAGGTAAATATTGATAGTCGGTCATTGAACTATCATTGGATATGCAGAACATCACCAGATTCCAAATAATTTTCCAAATTATTTATTTCCCAAAAATATCTTTACAAGATATATAATTTCAATACTTCAAACATAAATCAATATTTATTTTTAAACAAATTCCCCTTTCTTTTATAAATTCCATAGTGAATTTTCATTCCAAAATATCCATGCATATACGATTTCAATTATTCATTTCAATTTATCTTCAAAAAGATAAATTCTCAAAACGTTTCATTTCACATTGGAAAAACATTTCCATACTTATTTATTCATAAGTAATTCATAAATTTTATTTATTTTCAACCTTTGGAAAATATTCAATATACTTAAATCGAGATTAAGTATATATTTCTTTCTTTAAGGAAATCGTTCTCTTAAACATATTTATTTGGGCCAAAACGAATGTTGCGTAAAACATCGTTACGACAACCCAAAATCACTAGTATAGGGATTCGAAATTAAAATAGATATATAAATCCCAATACTATACAAAACATTTCCTTTCGGAAATCATTTACTATAACAACAGTGTTATAGTCCACCATTTTCTTCTATTTCTCGAAAACGTCTATTTCAACAATAAATGTTGAAATCTATGGTTTAGAATCTCGACACATTTTAAAAATATCGTTAGATCGTTTTAATTCTATTTAAAACATCACATCCAAAACATTTTTTTAACATATTATTCACTTTTCAAAAAAACGTGAATATACTTTGTTAACCAACTTCATCGTTTCTATACGTTTTATTTTAAAGGATTATTCACTGTCTAAAACGTGAATATAACTCCATAAATAAGTTGTAACAATTTATTATCAAAATAAGTCGTTGCGGATTTATAAAACAACGTTTATAAATTCCTTTATTAACCTATTCAATTTCATATCTCAATTATATACTAAAAGTTCATATTATAAGTTAAACACTTATAATTTATTTGTTTGCAAAAACGTTCTTTTAAACTTCCTAAATTATAAATCTTATAACTCATAAGATTCATTTATTTACCCAAATTTATTCTTTTAATAACTTCACAAATTTTATAAACCTACTGCTTATAAAATTTCATTTATAACTTCACCGTTTATAATTCTATAAATTTCATTCATTTACGAAATTCATTCACAATTCATTCTAACACTTATAAAAACTCGTTTTATAATCCCAGCATTTTTAATTTACAAATATCCATCTTATAATTCTTTTATACAAATCAATTTATATTATTCTTTAAAACGTCTTTAAACTCCTTTATAATTTCACAATTTTCTTTGATTTATAAAATAATCAACTTTTAACTATATTTATCAAAATCATAATTTTATAACTTTTAAAAGTATAACGTTTATTTATTTAAAATAAATCAATTTCCAAAAATAATTTATAACGTATACTTTCAAAAATCACTTTAAAATCATTTTAAAATTCCAAAATTTGGTCCAATGATGCTACATACCAAATAGTCAATCACGACTACAACGACATCATATATCGATATGATAATCAACGAATATCAAAATATCCATAATCAAATAAATACTGTTGAGGAATCCAGTTGGATCCCTCCAACCTGTTTTCCTGCATCCAAAGATGTTTGCACAATACCAATTCCGTTCCAGTACGAAATTATCACGGTATATGGGATTTGAAATATTATCCGTTTAATAGGCGGGGCAATAGGGTCTCATCCGCTATATAATGCGGGAAATCAACAACTGCAATATATACATATGCCAATATATATATATTGCTATTATATATAATACCAATTTCACTGTTTATGAAATATTCGCGGTATATGTTTTTAATAAATGACCTCCGCTTACTAACGGCGCATAATGTCTATTTTAACAATCAATAGATAACAATCATCATTCAAACATACATTCAAGAATTTTAAATCTAACTATTTAAAATTAAAATCGAAACCGATTCGATTGAGTGAGAAGTTCTCACCTTGATTTCAATTTCGTTTTAGCGATTTATTTCGAATAAAATTAAACGGACGTTTAATTTTACCCAAAATTTTCGCTAACTCCAAACGACTCCAATCCAATTCCATAGCATAGTGCTCCTCCATACAATTCCAACGCAACTGGTTTCGTGCGTTTTCGACCTCGTATGAAAAAGATATGATTTTTACAAGTTTACACGATTTTATATAAACTAAATTTACAACTTTCTTTATAATTTTAACCTAAATCTTTACTGGCCGTAGGATCCCACCCTTCAATCGTGACCGTGCACATCATCTTCCATCTCATGTTGCTTCTACAGGTTACAACACGCGCAAGAACCCATCTATGTTCGAAACTAGGGTTAGATTTTGCAATCACCACGCTAATCTTCACGTCGATCAAGCAACCCCACGTCGAAGGCCACCACTAGCTCCACTTTCGGTCCAAGCCATGATGAACTCGGCTGCGCCATTTGCACGAAAAACGAGGCCGACCATGCTCCCTTTCGGCCATGATTTCTCCCTCCACGTCGCTCCGATGATCATCATCACCGTTGAACACGAAGATCTCGCTGCCCTCTACAATATTCATGTTGGAAGTTTCTTGAGAAAATTGATGGATTGAGAGAGATTCGAGGAAGAAGACAAGAGTTTTCTGGCTATTAAAATTATATGGAGGCGGCGGCTGCAGATGGAAACCCTAGGGTTTGATATTTGTGCAATTTATGAAGAGTGAAGGGCTTATATAGAAAATTCTCGCGACACTATTCATCCCGGATTTTCCGAACTCCAAACGATGCGTGCCGGTTGTCGTTTCTAAGGTTTACCCCACGTTCAAAACACAATGGAACGTGTTTCGGGAGCTAATTCGATCATCTGTGCGAGTTATGGCAATAAACGTTCAATTTAAAATTAAATCGATTAAACGATTTTCTAGGCGTTTTAGCTTGCACCGGACAAACGGTAAATCCGATTGACACGAAATTTGAAACCATACAATAATATCACATTACGGATCCGATAAAACAGGTTTCATCGAAATCCGAGACTTCTTGAAAAATGACTATTTTAACTCGCCAAATTAATATTAAAACAATTTCGATGCGTTTCGAGCTGCCATGATCAAACGAAAACTCCGATTGCTACAAAAACTGAAATCCGATAATAACAAACTATTACGGATCCAATGGAACTAGTTTCATCCAATTCTGAGACTGTTCGAAAATTGGCTAATTTCACTAGTCGATTAAATATTAAAATATTCAATTTTCACAAATAAACTTTAAATTCGATTTTAAAAGTTCTAAAATATCATTCTAGCTCTAATATGATATAATAAAATTTCCCAAATCGTTTTCAATCATATTAAACCCAATTTACAATTATTTCTGTAAATTCACATATTAAATTATTGATTTAATTATTCAATTAAATCCAATTATTCAAAATAAAATTTATTCGACATATAATTTTACTTATTAATATTTAAAATTAATTAAATATTAAAATTTTAATTAATAAAAATTCTGGGTCGTTACAATTCCTATGTCCCTAATACTTGGTCGTGTATTCCCATACATGTTCATTTCATTTTATCAAAAAAAATTAAACAAAGGCTGGCTACCATTAACACGAGAAAAGGGAAAAAGATAGAAAATCTAGGAAGAAGCTTAAGCAAATCAAATACATTCACATCTCAATCTCTTTAATCTCTAAAGCTAAGATGAATAATGTTTACATCTCATATTTGTTTTTTTTCGGTTTTAAGATGAAATCAAAAATATTTTGCATTGATTTGCCATGTTTTTTAATGATGGAATGATTATATATACTTGTTAATGATTTATGGTTGTTCATATAAATTTTATGACATGTTTGATATGAAAACCCTATTAAATGACATCCAAATGCCTTGCGAATTTTTATATAGACCAAAAATCTTATTTTGGAGATGGGTTTCAAATTTCTGAATTTAGTGGAATTTATATAAATTTTTTAGTAAAGAAAATGTTAAATTGATTATAAATTATTTACAGTTAAATAATAAAAGAATTGGGTCTGAAATTTTTATACGTTGGAAACCGTATTAAAAGTGATTTTCTAAAATTTCTGTAGAATTTTCCTAAGTGTTTAAATGAGTATATAAAATTATTTAAGGTATGAGACTTAAATGTTTTATATATTTATAAAAGGAGAAGGGGATTTTTGTAAATAATTTGACAAACAAGACAGGTTATGTATAAAGAAATAGTTTAAAAGGACCAATATACATGTTTTTCACTGTTTCAATGATTTCGGCACAAGGTTTCGCCTCCTAACCTTCGCTTCCCACACAGTCGAAACCAATGCACATGGTATCATAAGACTGGTACGTAGTGAATTGGATATAGACGGAAGGTGAAAGGGTGGTTCCCCAGGGTTCAGAAAGGTTTGAAAGGAAAGGTTTTTCCTATGTTTTCGAAAAGCAATATTTGAAGGATTTAAAGAAGGATGTCTAATGTTTTGAAGTTTTCGAAGGAAAGTCATTTAACGGTTTCGAAAGGGATACTTCTAATGGTTTCGAAAAGGTTACCTTCAACGGTTTCGAAAGGGTTGTTTAAAGGTTTTAAACAAAGGTAATGTATTAAATAGGCAATATAGCCTAAGTATTTACAAGTTAAAACATTTTTTAACTTGTTTTGGAAGGATAGCCGATCCTCATTAAAATTCATCAACATTATTTTGAGTAAAGTATATATAACATGGCAAAATAGTTTACAGTAAAACTAAGAATATATTTTCCTTGTATAAAAGGTTACTTCATTTTGAAAAAGTTTTCAAGGAAAAAAAAGGGTGGTTAACCCTAAGAAAATGATTTGGATAGATAGTCCACTTTGATTTGGAGAGTTAGTATAGTTCATGGACAGTTAGTCCAATTTGCAGGCAGTCACCCCAGTTTTCGGACAAATAGTCCATTTACTGCATATGGATAGATAGTTCATTAGTTACCTGATTATAGCTTAAATGGCTTAGCTATTATTATCATTATTATATCATTTTGATTAACTAATTTGGTTGGAGGAAAAGATTTGCAAAATATATGTTTTAAAGAGGATATTAGTGAGGGGAAAACATTCCGCTAAGCAACGTGGTCTTACTTACAGTAAACTGAGATGTAAAAGTATTATTTATACCAGGATTTATGTCTGACTCAAAGTTTTTGTTTCCCCTTAAACTCTTGGGTGCTAAAAATTGATTTGAGTAGACTGGCTATTGAGGTTTATAGGTTTTAGAAATTTTGATGAATAGAGCTTCCGAAGATGAGCAGGTGGCTGACGGATAGCTAATTAGGAGTTACAGTTTTATTTTGTTTTGATTCCGCTGTGCATGTTAAGTCAAATATGACTATATTGACTCTGATCAACCAAGGGGACATCGTCATATGTTTCTCTTAGCATATTTTTGTAATGATTATATTTGATCTTTACCTAGAAAACGATATGGGATTACGTAACTTGGGTATGAATTGGGTTTGAAATGTAATCAATAAAATGTTGTTTTTGGAAATCTGTGAAATTTTTCATATTCAAGCGCTTCTGATATTATGATACCATTAACATTACCGTATTTTGTCACCAGAGGTTAATACTATGGGCAGCATCTGTAGCGTTTAGCTTTTGGTCTCCAGATACGGGATGTTACAATTGCCTTCGAAACCCTGGAATCCTTTCGAAAGCTTTAGGAAGTGGCTTACAGGTTTAAAAAAAAATAAATCTTTCAAATTGGTTGATGACTTCGATCTATTCGAAAGGTAAAGGGATGGCAGAAGGGTTTCGACTTGGTCGAAACTACCTTTTTCAAAAGCATTGATTTTGAAACAAAGTAACTAATTCGAAAGCTATAATTTAAACAAGAGGCGGTAACCCCTTTCGAAAGCAATTTAAAAGGATCCCTTCAAATGCATATGTTTCGACTCCTTCGAAAGCATTTAGTAAGACAGGCAAGCGCATTTCTTTGGAAAATAAAATAAAGGTTTCTGCCTCATCGAAAGCTATGTTTCGACACTATGCCTTCCGCCCTCCTCTAATCCACTATGTACCAACATTGTGATACCCTGTGTATTGGTTTCGGCTTAGTTTTTTTCGACCTGGTAGGTTTCGACTTGGTTGATGGTGGAAGCTTAGAGTCGAAAGGTGGCTTCTAAAAGAGGTGGAACATATTTTTCGAATAAGATCTGATTTAATGCCATTTAAAGTGAATACTTTATAACTATTCTGTCTATTTGTAAACATTTAATTTGTTACCATAATTTTTCAAATTTTTTACAAAAATAACTGCCATAAAATTTTCAGGTCTAAACCAGGATTAATTTAACAAATAAACCCTTTCACTATGCAAAACCAATAAAACAATTAAGTCCATCTAAAACAATTTTATTTCCATAGTAAATTACTTAGAAAAAATCCTCAAAAGTCATAAAAATTCACTTTCAATATGTTATCTAACATACAAAATTATCGGACACAAATTCTTCATAAAAAAACCGAAATTAATTTCTAAACTCAATTATTCATATTTTCCCTTGAAAATTCATAATAAATTTTCCATAGCTTGGAAAATTATAAAAATTAAAAACCATCTCCAAAATCATATTTGACATGATATAATTGCCTCTTGGCATTCGAAATTCAATTTAAATGATTTTACCCTTAAACCCTGTATAAACAATTACCAAACTATCTTGTTTGAATCAAACATACTATAAAAATCCAAGCATATCATCAATCAAAATCATCATAACAGTTTTAATCTTAAACCCGAAAATCAAATGATCATAAAAGAAAAATAGAGATGGTGTTGATTATTATTCACCATGATTAGGATAAGGATTTGAGATTTGATTGAGATTAATCTTCCTTGCTTTAATTCTTTAGCTTTAGATTGATTTTCCCACTTTTCTTCTTCCTCGGTAATGGTCGGCTTAAACATTTTGATACTTTTTATGTTTTGAAAAAATGAAAGTGAATGGTAAAGGAAAGGAGAATATTAAAGGTAATGGTGTGCCAATTTCCTAATAAGCCCTTGCGTTAATCGTTTCCTTGTCAGTTAAGAAATAAAGCCATTTATAAGCCCATTTATATCATTAAGCTCGGCCTCTGATTTGTACTCAAATCTCAATCCCCTTATCACTCTAAGATTTACAATATTCTATTTAATTTATCTAATTAAATCCCCTGAATAATGTTATTAAAAATTAGAGGTGTTACAAGCTTTCCTCCTTAAAAAATTTCGTCCTTGAAATTCAGTAAGGACTAAGTACTAAACATAGCAATCATCTGTAATGACTCCTAACAACTATACTAGCCTATCTGACTCGCAAATATCTATATAAGTCTGATATAGGCATACCCTCAAAGCATATCAGGATAAGTATCCCCAATCCTGTCTTCTGTCTCCCAAGTACAGTCCTTCTCGTTGTCGCTCCACTGAACTTTCACCAACTTGATTATCTTGTTCCTCAATCTTTTCTCATCTCTCACTACAACCAAAACTAGTTGTCTAACAAAAGTCAAATTAGGCTCTGCTATTAAATCTTCCAACTCTATTGGATGAATAGTAGTCTCGATCATGTACATACTTGCGAAGATGAGACACATGAAACACATTATGGACACCTACCACATCAAAGGGAATTAAATGTATACAAATGGAAAATTTGTTTGTGAAAAAAAAATTTATATATACTTAAATATAGCATGAAACGATGAATGGATAAATGGAACAAGTAAGTGAACTTAAGAAAGAAGACAAATGAATTGTATAATATCTTTTGAAAATTGGTTATAGAAAATAAATATGAATTGCATAGAATTTTTTTTTGAATTTGTAACTTTGAGATAACCGTAAACTAAGAAAAGTCATATATTAGAAGTTAGACTTTTATAGGATGATTAATAAACTAAAGTGCTGGTTAATAAAATGCTCCACAAATAAATTTGTATTAACTGAAACTATGAATATGAAGTAAATGTAAACAAAAGAATTTGGTATAGCTAGGAATCAATTGGGAAAAGAAATTGAGTTTAATTAAATTATATAGAATGTTTAAAATGAACTTGAATAAGAAAATTCTTTGATATGATGTTTAAGAAAAGTTAATGTTAAAAAAAATATGCTATGTAAAGAAATGAATATACTAACTGAATAATAGATTGTGAGTAATTAAGTGAAAAAAAAGAAGTCAATAAAATAATTTAGTATAGATAAATTGGATAGAAATCTATTGGAAGGTAATATGTGAGATTGTACGTATATTATTTTATTCGCATAACGATTTGATCCAAATTCGAGCACAAAATTTCGAGATGATTTATATCGATCCAAGTTAGGATATTTCACTCGATTTTCGACGGCGAACCCTGGATATGGATTTTTAATTTGATTCTAGAATTCTCTATCATAGTATATAGCTATGCAAGGAGAGTAACAGTTTCCAATCAAGGGACCAAATCTGAGTCTGCACTAGGGAGTCGTGTGAACGATACTAGTTTGGAAGTGAAATTGTGTGATCGAATAAGCGATTAGATTGATATTGCTCACGGATGATATATGTACGGCTTACGGACTTAATTAAAATTAACATTGGAAATTTAAGATGCCAAATATAAAATGATTCTTGTAAAATTATATAACAGGATATATATATAAAAGAGATAAACCAAATTGAATGTAAAATTAATAAATTGGTTATGTTGGGTATGATTTGGTTGTTATATGATTGTTAGTTGATTGTATATAATTCATTAAGTGTTAATGAAATTGAAAGCTATAAATCATTGAAATCAAATTGGAAGTTAAATGAATTTAAAAGAATTTAATTTGATTTAAATTGGAAGTGAACTAATGTAAATATAAATTAGTTAATGTTAACTAATTGAATTGAGAATGAATGTTGGTAAAATCCAACGTGAATGAATCAACTGTGATTGAAATTGAAACCCAAGTCAATAAATATTAATGAGAAGTGAATTTGTATTGATTTGTTATGGATTCATTGGATGATAGTTGATTTGTTGGATGCATTTGTTGTTTGTTGCATTTGCTATGTTGGCACATGTAGTTGTTATGTTTCTATATGATGTATATTGATATTATTTTCATATATGCATGTTTCTCATGGTTTGTTGAGTGTTTAGTAGGTGTGGATTGCGCTTGCTTCGCATTTGGAGCTCGCTTTCACGCTATATTAGCCGTATATGCTCGTTAATAATATATAAGGTACATATCTCGGATTACATACCGTACTTTTACACTTTTTTCCCTTCGGGATGCCTCATCACTTGATGAGATGTATATTTGTGATATATATACTGCCATTTTTTTCGGATCGAGCCGCACAAAGGAGACTCTGCCGAAATTTTCCGTAAATCCGGGTGTTAGAAATTTTTTCAAGTTTTAAACTTTTTTTATATAACTTGTTTTGATAACTAACTTTTAAAGTTAGAAAGCCGTTCGGAGTAACTTAGTGGAGGCGTAGTTATGACTTTATAAGTGGAATTTCATTGTTTTATAAGTTGGTAACTTTGAATAAAATATATCTAATGTTGAATTCTATACTTAGTTCCTTTTCCCTTCTTTTTCCTTTTCGGGGACGAAAAGTTTTGAGTGGGGGAGAGTGTAACGACTCGTAAATTTTTGATAATTAAAATAGCTAATTTAATAAGATTTCGTGATTTAGTGTTAGAAAAAAATTGTAAGTCGTTTGGAATAATAATAAATGTTGAATCCATTGGGTATAATAGAGTAATTGATTGATAAGTAAAATCTATTTAAATCAAGTATTGAATATTGAACAGGTAAATTGTTTGAATTAAATATTTAAAATTTATTGAATATTTGAATAACTGTAAAATGAAAATAGTGTTCTAAATTATGAATTGGTTTTAAAAGTTGAATCTTATAAGTTCAATTTCAATATTTCAAAAGATAATGAATTATTGGATAATCGAAATTGTTTAAATTTAATATTTGGAATTTATTGAATAATTTAATAGCGGGAATTGAATAACTGTTTTAATGAAAATGGTTGTTCTATAATTTGAATTTGTTAAATTTTATAAGTTCGTTTTGAATATTTCAAAAGATAGTGATTTAAGAATAATCAAATTTTTTAAATTTAATATTACAAATATTTGAATAATTAAATTCCGAATTTGATATGATTAATTTGATATTGAAATTTAATATATGAAAATAGAGTGAATAATTGAAATTTGATTTAATATGATTCAAATTGGTTTCCAAAGTGAATGTAAGTTATATCGGGATTATAATAGAGTTAATAAGATTTTAAAATTGGAATTTATTGGATAATTGAATAACGGGTTTAATATGATTAAAAATGATTTGTAAAATTTTATTTTATCATATTAAAGTTAGAATGAGGTTGTAGAACTTTTAAAATCGAATTAAAAGTAAATTTGTGAAAATTGAATATTTTAAGATTTAATTGACGAGTTAAAATAGCCATTTTTCAAACAGTTTTGGATTTCGACGAAACCAGTTTCATTGGATCCGTAATGTCATATTATTGTAAGTTTTCAAATTTCGTGTCAATCGGATTTACCGTTTGTCTGGGGCGAGCCAAAACGCACAGAAATTTGATTAACCGATTTAATTTAAAATCGATCGTTTATTGCCGTAACTCGTGCATATGATCGAATTGGCTTCCGAAACCTATTCGATTGTGTCTGGAACGCGGGATAAACCCTAGAAACGCCGGTCACCGGGCGTAAATCGGAGTTCGAAAAACCCAGGATGAATAGTGTTCGTCGTTTTTCTATAAAAGCACTTCATTATTTTCACTTTTGCAAAAAAAAAAGAAACCTAGGCTTTCAAGGTTACAGCCGCCGCTTGCTTACATCAATGGCCGGTATCTCATTCTTTTCTTCCTCGATTTCTGGCCAATCCACTAATAATTAACAAAAACATTCAACTGCAACATTGAAGATCGTATTGAGATCTTGAAGATGAACGGTTGTGATCGGATTTGGGGCAGCGGAGTGGCTGCTAGGGGGTTGCGTTCGTTGGGGGGCTCGAGCATGTTTTGCTCGTGCCTGGGCTGACCGAGCTTGGAGATATGGCAGTCGAAGGTGGAGCTTGCGTAGGGGAGTGGAATGGTGGTACCTGATCGATGTAGAGTGGAGCGAGGTGGTTGCATAAATTGGAGCAAGAGGCGGCCAAAAGATGGGTTCTTGCGTGACCTAGCCTGGAGGTTTCACAATGAAGGAGGAGAGCATTTTCTACGGCTTGGATCTGGGTCAAAAGGACGCGTGGCCCTGATTGTTTAGGGTAAAAATAATAAAGGAAATTGTATATATTAGTTATATTTAAATCGTTCAAACTTTGTAAAGCTATAATTTGTTCATACGAGGTCGAAAACGCACGAAACTAGTTGCGATGGAATCGTATGGACGAGCACCACGCTATAGAACTGGATTGGAAGCGTTTGGAGCTAGAGAAAATTTGGGTTAAATCGAACGTCGTTCGATTTGATTTAAAATCGTAAAAATCAAGGTGAGTGTTTATAACGCTCACAACGTACTGAATATCTTTATGCTAGTTAAATTTAACATTATGAAGTGTTGTGAATTTTATTTGTAGTAGTTTGATAAAATTTAATTGTCATATAGATTGTCATTTGAATTAACCATTGAAAAATTAATTGACAGTTAAATTGAAATTAAAATTGAATTGCGATTAAATTACCTGACATTGATAAGTATGAAATTGCCATGAATTGTATTGTCTATTGGATGATTTATTTCGATGGATGCTATTGGTTGATATTTAAACGTTTGGATGTTTATTTGCTTATATATATCCTGTTATGCATACATATGAAACTATGATTCGATTTAAGTGATATATATTCATCCCTGACATTTAATTGAAATAAATAATTACTTGGTCATAGGATAGAAAATTATATACGGACACCGAATTGGCTAAATTTATAATTTTTAAAATCGTCGATTTGAAATTTATTTAAATGTTTGATTTAAAAGTTATAAATAGAAATCAATTTATAGAAATCGAATTTATCGAAAATTGAGTTTGGAATGTTGAAATAAATTTTGGTTAAAAGAAATTGTTAAATAATTAAAGTGGAGACTTTGGAATTTAAAAATCGGGATATGATTGAATTTCAAAAATTGATTTGTTTAAAGATTTAACCTTAATACGAGCTTTGAATATTACTAAGTAAAAGCGATATAAAATGATATTTTGAAATTGAGCTTGAAATTGAATCATATTTGTAATTGGGATTTAAGTTTGAATATTGAAGGATAATTTTGTTAAGTGTTAAAAATTGATATTTTGAAAAATCAAGCTAAAAATCGATATAAATTGAAATTGAATTAATTGAAAGTGAATATAAAATTGAATAAATTTGAAGTCAAAGTTTGACGTTGATTGAATCGAAATGGAAATTGAATCGGTAGAAGGGAAATTGAAATCGATTTGAATTGAGAAGTTATAATTGAAATGGATTGGTTTTGAAGCTGTTTTATTTTGTTTTCGAAATTACTCTGTTATATAAACCATTTTGAATACTTAAACCATTTTAATCTATTTTAAATCTACTTAACCCAATTTAAATTATTTTAAACTAATTTATCTATTTCAAATCCATTTTAATATTTTAAGTATTTTTAACTATTTTAATTATTTAAAACTACTTTTAAACTACTTAAAACTATTTTCTGAAATTCTAAGCTGGTCAATAAGGTGAAATGTTTATATTTAAATCTTGAATTTAAATATGAATTAGGTTAAATGAAGTTGCAACCTAAATTGAAATTCGAAATGATTTTGAAATCGAAATGAGATATTGATGCGAAAATGATTTTGAAACGGAATCTTACATTTGATAGATGCGATGATATTTGAAATGGATTTGATTTTGAAGCGAATATGATATTTTGATATCAATTATGAATCGATTTGAAATGTAAAAGAGCCAACGGTGTAATAATACGTAGTTATTAAAGAGACCGGGATCGGATATGGACATACTCTCTGTCGATACCGAAAACCACTTTAATAACTATTATACGCGGAGTGTTGATCCAGAATGAAGTGGATGGTTTGGTGAACGCGTTGACTGAAGAAAGAGAACGATATTGGATGACCCCTGACATGACTAAAACAGGGGCCTCGCCGGGCCATTGAGGTTCGCCATCTCTAGTGGACACACTTCTTCGATACCATATCTATTACATTTGTGATGCGATTTGGGCGCACCCTTGATTTGGGAGTGTTGTTTCGCGGTGTTGGGGTAGCTACTGGCTATGCTCAACATCAGTCCGGATCACGCAACTACTAGTATCCTAGTTGGTATCGCCTCATGTACCTTGTCATACTGATTATCCTATTCGCGACCACTACGTTTTGTTTTGTGTTATACCTATGGGGTACCCTCTGATAACCACCAGTTTACGGTGGGGCTTACGGTGCTGTATAGACTATGGCATTATAAAAATGTGTTAAGGGGGATTATGGTAACGCCTTAACGCTATTTTGATACTTTATATTGCTGATAGGCATTATCTACTTAGCGTACATTACTACACAGTAGATAGTTTAACGTATCCTTAAGAGATGGAAAATCCCATAACATCTCTTGAGTTATCGCACGCACGTTGACACTGGATATGAGATGTCAAACCCCGTAAACATCTTTGACGCCGTTACACTCATATTTATTTACGATTGATTTAACTTTCATAAGGATATTTTAGTCCTGACTCGAGTGTTTTGTCTTTTCATTACGCTCGGGTCAGTCCTGAGTTTTACAGATTTTTGAAGATCTATTCTGGAGGATGAAGACGAAAATTTGGTATACTATTATTATTATTACCCTTGCATCATGCTATCTGCTGCATTATTTTAATTTTTCTGTTGTATATGTATAACTCTGATAAATGTTGTATAAATAATTGTCAAAGTATAGTAAACCGCTTCATGAACTATTTATTTGACTATTATATTTTATCGTTCCGCTGCGAGATTCTGTGTTGTTTCATTTCCTTTATTTCTCTTTCTTTTCTTTTCTTATTTACCCCAATAACCATCTGCCCTTTTGAATGGTTTGGAATCGACATGTGTATTTGATCGTCGGTTTAAACTGTCCAAAAAGGCGGGTCGTTGCAGTTGGTATCAGAGCTTTGGTTTAGCGATAACCTTAGCTTTGTGGGGTCTGACTCTTTATAAATAGGGTAGTTATACCCTATGATGAGTCGCTGAGTGTATACATATGAGAGAGCGTATTTTTTAGTGATATAAAATGTTTTATATTGTGTCGGTTGATTTGTTGAGTGGCTTATGGATTCTGGTCAATACGAGTAATTAACGTCATTGATAGGGATCTCTAAACACTTAACAGAACAATTCGACATAGTATTGTTTGAAATTAGGTAAATGAAATAATTTTGCTGTAATTATATTTTGAATATAAAGAGAATTTCAGAAATTATTGTGACTTATCTAGCTTACCTGGTTGTTAGAAATGATATGTTGGTTATTATCATTAATTGGATATTGTAATTTAATAAATAAGGTGAATTACAAAATGAACAATGATAAAACACTTGTGGATTGTTTTAAGAAAAAAAATCCTATAAGAATATTTTTAAGGTGACTTATGGATTAAAATAGATTTAAATTGGAAAATATTGAATTTAAGACCTGGAGAATTTGAAAAATGGTTCTCAAGAAGTTTTGAAGAAATATATGGTAATATTAGTTGGAAATTGTTTATGGAAATATTTTGAAAGGATTTTTAAAGGAAGGAATGAATTAAGTACTCCTCTCTTCTGTCGCTGGAAAATAATTTCGGTGATGACTGCGCAGCATCATCGACGTTCATTTTCGAGTCTCAAAGTGGGGGAGACTTCTGAGAAGCTTTGCTTTTCTTCGAAATTATTTTGGGTAAATGGGTTTTGGTTTAAACTCCAAAGGTATGATTTGATATATTAAAGATAGAAGTGAATATATTTATTTCAAACGATTTGAAAAGAACCGGGCATTTAAATTTCTAAGTTATGTTAATTAGTAATTTTCAAGTTATTTGAATGAAATGTGAATAATCAGAATTTATAAAATAAGAGGATTAAGATATCTAAGCTTATTGTTTTGGGAAAACTTTAAAGTTGAAAGGTAAAGAGGATTTAAACAAATTAAATTTGTGAACATTCTAATTAAGCAAAATGAAATTCTATAAATTTGTATAATACCAAATTTGCATTATAATAACATATAATATGACTTACCAAATATTAAGAAGTTGAAATGATGTTTTGGATATGTAATGAGATATTGTATAGATAAACAGAACTGGAAAGTAATTGAAATATACAAGTAAGGAAAACTCAAAGGGAATTAAATGTATACAAATGGAAAATTTGGTTGTGAAATTTTTTTTATATATACTTAAATATAGCACGAAACGATGAATGGATAAATGGAACAAGTAAGTGAACTTAAGAAAGAAGACAAATGAATTGTATAATATCTTTTGAAAATTGGTTATAGAAAATAAATATAAATTGCGTAGAAAAATATTTTGAATTTGTAACTTTGAGATAACCTTAAACTAAGAAAAGTCATATATGAGAAGTTAGACTTTTATAAGATTATTAATAAACTAAAGTGCTGGTTAATAAAATATTCCACAAATAAATTTGTATTAACTGAAACTATGAATATGAAGTAAATGTAAACAAAAGAATTTGGTATAGCTAAGAGTCAATTGGGAAAAGAAATTGAGTTTAATTAAATTATATAGAATGTTTAAAATGAACTTGAATAAGCAAATTCTTTGATATGATGTTTAAGAAAAGATAATGTTAAAAAAAAAATATGCTACGTAAAGAAATGAATATACTATCCGAATAATAGATTATGAGTAATTAAGTGAAAAAAAAGAAGTCAATAAAATAATTTAGTATAGATAAATTGGATAGAAATCTATTGGAAGGTAATACGTGAGATTGTACGTATATTATTTTATTCGCATAACGATTTGATCCAAATTCGAGCACAAAATTTCGAGATGATTTATATCGATCCAAGTTAGGATTTTTCACTCGATTTCGATGGCGAACCTTGGATATGGATTTTTAATTTGATTCTGGAATTCTTTATCATAGTATATGGCTATGCAAGGAGAGTAACAGTTTCCAATCAAGGAACCAAATCTGAGTCCGCACTAGGGAGTCATGTGAACGATACTAGTTTGGAAGTGAAATTGTGTGATCGAATAAGCGATTAGATTGATATTGCTCACGGATGATATATGTACGGCTTACGGACTTAATTAAAGTTAATATTGGAAATTTAAGATGTCAAATATAAAATGATTCTTGTAAAATTATATAACAGGATATATATAAAAAAAAAAAAGATAAACCAAATTGAATGTAAAATTAATAAATTGGTTATGTTGGGTATGATTTGGTTGTTATATGATTGTTAGTTGATTGTATATAATTCATTAAGTGTTAATGAATTTGAAAGCTATAAATCATTGAAATCAAATTGGAAGTTAAATGAATTTAAAAGAATTTAATTTGATTCAAATTGGAAGTGAACTAATGTAAATATAAATTAGTTAATGTTAACTAATTGGATTGACAATGAATGTTAGTAAAATCCAACGTTAATGAATCAACTGTGATTGAAATTGAAACCTAAGCCAACAAATATTAATGAGAAGTGAATTTGTATTGATTTGTTATGGATTCATTGGATGATAGTTGGATGATAATTGATTTGTTGGATGCATTTGTTGTTTGTTGCATTTGCTGTGTTGGCACATGTAGTTGTTATGTTTCTATATGATGTATATTGATATTATTTTCATATATGCATGTTTCTCATGGTTTGTTGAGTGTTTAGTTGGTGCAGATTGCGCTTGCTTCGCATTTGGAGCTCGCTTTCGCGCTATATTAGCCGTATATGCTCGCTAATAATATATAAGGTACATATCTCGGATTACATACCGTACTTTTACACTTTTTTCCCTTCGGGATGCCTCATCACTTGATGAGATGTATATTTGTGATATATATACTGCCATTGTTTTTTTCCGATCGAGCCGCACAAAGGAGACTCTGCCGAAATTTTCCGTAAATCCGGGTGTTAGAAAAATTTTCAAGTTTTAAATTTTTTTTTATATAACTTGTTTTGATAACTAACTTTTAAAGTTAGAAAGCCGTTCGGAGTAACTTAGTGGAAGCGTTGTTATGACTTTATAAGTGGAATTTCATTGTCTTATAAGTTGGTAACTTTGAATAAAATATATCTAATGTTGAATTCTATACTTAGTTCCTTTTCCCTTCTTTTTCCTTTTCGGGGACGAAAAGTTTTGAGTGGGGGAGAGTGTAACGACCCGTAAGTTTTTGATAATTAAAATAGCTAATTTAATAAGATTTCGTGATTTAGTGTTAGAAAAAAATTGTAAGTCGTTTGGAATAATAATAAATGTTGAATCCATTGGGTATAATAGAGTAATTGATTGATAAGTAAAATCTATTTAAATCAAGTATTGAATATTGAACAGGTAAATTGTTTAAATTAAATATTTAAAACTTATTGAATATTTGAATAACTGTAAAATGAAAATAGTGTTCTAAATTATGAATTGGTTTTAAAAGTTGAATCTTATAAGTTCAATTTCAATATTTCAAAAGATAATGAATTATTGGATAATCGAAATTGTTTAAATTTAATATTTGGAATTTATTGAATAATTTAATAGCAGGAATTGAATAACTGTTTTAATGAAAATGGTTGTTCTATAATTTGAATTTGTTAAATTTTATAAGTTCGTTTTGAATATTTCAAAAGATAGTGATTTAAGAATAATCAAATTTGTTTAAATTTAATATTACAAATGTTTGAATAATTAAATTCCGAATTTGATATGATTAATTTGATATTGAAATTTAATATATGAAAATAGAGTGAATAATTGAAATTTGATTTAATATGATTCAAATTGGTTTCCAAAGTGAATGTAAGTTATATCGGGATTATAATAGAGTTAATAAGATTTTAAAATTGGAATATATTGAATAATTGAATAACGGGTTTAATATGATTAAAAATGATTTGTAAAATTTTATTTTATCATATTAAAGTTAGAATGAGGTTGTAGAACTTTTAAAATCGAATTAAAAGTAAATTTGTGAAAATTGAATATTTTAATATTTAATTGACGAAATAAAATAGCAATTTTTCAAACAGTCTCGGATTTTGACGAAACCAGTTTCATCGGATCCGTAATGTCATATTATTGTAAGGTTTCGAATTTCGTGTCAATCGGATTTACCGTTTGTCCGAGACGAGCCAAAACGCACAGAAATTTGATTAACCGATTTAATTTAAAATCGATCGTTTATTGCCGTAACTCACGCATATGATCGAATTGGCTTCCGAAACCTATTCCATTGTGTCCGAAATGCGGGATAAACCCTAGAAACGCCGGTCACCGTGCGTAAATCGAAGTTTGGAAAACCCGGGATGAATAGTGTTCGTCGTTTTTCTATAAAAGCACTTCATTATTTTCACTTTTGCAAAAAAAAAAGAAACCTAGGGTTTCAAGGTTACAGCCGCCGCTTGTTTACATCAATGGCCGGCATCTCATTCTTTTCTTCCTCGATTTCTGGCCAATCCACTAATAATTAACAAAAACATTCAACTGCAACATTGAAGATCGTATTGAGATCTTGAAGATGAACGGTTGTGATCAGATTTGGGGCAGCGGAGTGGCCGCTAGGGGGTTGCGTTCGTGGGGGGCTCGAGCACGTTTTGCTCGTGCCTGGGCTGACCGAGCTTGGAGATATGGTAGTCGAAGGTGGAGCTTGCGTTGGGGAGTGGAATGGTGGTACCTGATCGATGTATAGTGGAGCGAGGTGGTTGCATAAATTAGAGCAAGAGGCGGCCAAAAGATGGGTTCTTGCATGGACTAGCCTGGAGGTTTCACGATGAAGGAGGAGAGCATTTCTACGGCTTGGATCTAGGTCAAAAGGACGTGCGGCCCTGATTGTTTAGGGTAAAAATAATAAAGGAAATTGTATATATTAGTTATATTTAAATCGTTCAAACTTTGTAAAGCTATAATTTGTTCATACGAGGTCGAAAACGCACGAAACCAGTAGCGATGGAATCGTATGGACGAGCACTACGCTATGAAACTGGATGGCAGCGTTTGGAGCTAGAGAAAATTTGGGTTAAATCGAACGTCGTTCGATTTGATTTAAAATCGTAAAAATCAAGGTGAGTGTTTATAACGCTCACAACGTACTGAATATCTTTATGCTAGTTAAATTTGACACTATGAAGTGTTGTGAATTTTATTTGTAGTAGTTTGATAAAATTTAATTGTCATATAGATTGTCATTTGAATTAACCGTTGAAAAATTAATCGACAGTTAAATTGAAATTAAAATTGAATTGCGATTAAATTACCTGACATTGATAAGTATGAAATTGCCATGAATTGTATTGTCTATTGGATGATTTATTTCGATGGATGCTATTGGTTGATATTTAAATGTTTGGATGCTTATTTGCTTATATATATCCTGTTATGCATACATATGAAACTATGATTCGATTTAAGTGATATATATTCATCCTTGACATTTAATTGAAATAAATAATTACTTGGCCATAGGATAGAAAATTATATACGGACACCGAATTGGCTAAATTTATAATTTTTAAAATCGTCGATTTGAAATTTATTTAAATGTTTGATTTAAAAGTTATAAATAGAAATCAATTTATAGAAATCGAATTTATCGAAAATTGAGTTTGGAATGTTGAAATAAATTTTGGTTAAAAGAAATTGTTAAATAATTAAAGTGGAGACTTTGGAATTTAAAAATCGGGATATGATTGAATTTCGAAAATGATTTGTTTAAAGATTTAACCTTAATACGAGCTTTGAACATTACTAAGTAAAAGCGATATAAAATGATATTTTGAAATTGAGCTTGAAGTTGAATCATATTTGTAATTGGGATTTAAGTTTGAATATTGAAGGATAATTTTGTTAAGTGTTAAAAATTGATATTTTGAAAAAATCAAGCTAAAAATCGATATAAATTGAAATTGAATTAATTGAAAGTGAATATAAAATTGAATAAATTTGAAGTCAAAGTTTGACGTTGATTGAATTGAAATCGAAATTGAATCAGTAGAAGGGAAATTGAAATCGATTTGAATTGAGAAGCTATAATTGAAATGGATTGGTTTTGAAGCTGTTTTATTTTGTTTTCCAAATTACTCTGTTATATAAACCATATTAATCTATTTTAAATCTACTTAACCCAATTTAAATTATTTTAAACTAATTTATCTATTTCAAATCCATTTTAATATTTAAGTATTTTTAACTATTTTAATTATTTAAAACTACTTAAAACTATTTTCTAAAATTCTAAGCTGGTCAATAAGGTGAAATGTTTATATTTAAATCTTGAATTTAAATACGAATTGGGTTAAATGAAGTTGCAACCTAAATGAAATTCGAAAATGATTTTGAAATCGAAATGAGATATTGATGCGAAAATGATTTTGAAACTAAATCTTACATTTGATAGATGCGATGATATTTGAAATGGATTTGATTTTGAAGCGAATATGATATTTTGATATCAATTATGAATCGATTTGAAATGTAAAAGAGCCAACGGTGTAATAATACGTAGTTATTAAAGAGACCGGGATCGGATATGGACATACTCTCTGTCGATACCGAAAACCACTTTAATAACTATTATACGCGGAGTGTTGATCCAGAATGAAGTGGATGGTTTGGTGAACGTGTTGACTGAAGAAAGAGAATGATATTGGATGACCCCTGACATGACTAAAACAGGAGCCGCGCCGGGCCATTGAGGTTCGTCATCTCTAGCGGACACACTTCTTCGATACCATATCTATTACATTTGTGATGCGATTTGGGTGCACCCCTTGATTTGGAAGTGTTGTTTCGCGGTGTTGGGGTAGCTGCTGGCTATGCTCAACATCAGTCCGGATCACGCAACTACTAGTATCCTAGTTGGTATCGCCTCATGTACCTTGTCATACTGATTATCCTATTCGCGACCACTATGTTTTGTTTTGTGTTATACCTATGGGGTACCCTTTGATAACCACCAGTTTACGTTGGGGCTTACGGTGCTGTATAGACTATGGCATTATAAAAATGTGTTAAGGGGGAGTATGGTAACGCCTTAACGCTATTTTGGTACTTTATGTTACTGATAGACATTATCTACTTAGCGTACATTACTACATAGTAGATAGTTTAACGGATCCTTAAGAGATGGAAAATCTCGTAACATCTCTTGAGTTATTGCACGCACGTTGACACTAGATATGAGATGTCAAACCCCGTAAACATCTCTGACGCCGTTACACTCATATTTATTTACGATTGATTTAACTTTCATAAGGATATTTTAGTCCTGACTCGAGTGTTTTGTCTTTTCATTACGCTCGGGTCAGTCCTGAGTTTTACAGATTTTTGAAGATCTATTCTGGAGGATGAAGACGAAGATTTGGTATACTATTACTATTATTACCCTTGCAACATGCTATTTGCTGCATTATTTTAATTGTTCTGTTGTATATGTATAACTCTGATAAATGTTGTATAAATAATTGTCAAAGTATAGTAAACCGCTTCATGAACTGTTTATTTGACTATTATATTTTATCGTTCCGCTGCGAGATTCTGTGTTGTTTCATTTCCTTTATTTCTCTTTCTTTTCTTTTCTTATTTACCCCAATAACTATCAGCCCTTTTGAATGGTTTGGAATCGACATGTGTATTTGGTCGTCGGTTTAAACTATCCAAAAAGGCGGGTCGTTACAACAATGATTTAAAAGTTTTCAATCTTGACAAGAATGGATGGTTGTGAAAGAAAGGAAGATTATGTGTTCAGAGTGTAGGAAACATAAGAAAAGATGTCTTGGAGGAATGCTATCGTTCGAAGTTCTCTATTCATCCAGGAGGTACTAAGATGTATCATGATATGAAGAGAAGTTTCTTCTAGGAAGCTATGAAGCGAGATTCTATTTCCATGGATTTTATTGATGGGTTGCCAATGTCGAATGATGGAAATGATAGTATATGGGTTATAGTGGATAGATTGACCGAGAGTGCCAATTTTATTCCAGTTAAGTCAACCAGAACGGCACTTGTATTAGCAAAGTTGTTTTTGAAGAATATAGTTATACTGCACAGAATTCCTAGTGGTGCAGTTAGTAATAGAGATTCCTTATTCACTAGCGAGTCATGGAAGAGTCTACAGGAAGTTTTGGGAACCAAGCTCAAGATGATTACCGCTTACCATCTCCAACAAATGGGCACACGGAAAGGGTTAACAAAGTCTTGGAAGATTTATTAAGAGCTTGTGTTCTAAATTTTGGGAAATCATAGGAAGACCGTCCGCATTAGTCGAGTTATCATATAACAACAGTTATCAGACTATTATTAAGATGGCACCGTTTGAATATTTGTATGGAAGGCCATGCAAATCTTCTGTATGTTAGTTGGAGAAAGGGGATAGGTTGGCTCTTGGTCCAGATTTAGTGAAAGAAGCTGCAGAAAAATTAAGGTCAATCGAGCAAGAATGAAGGAGGCTCGGTCTAGGCAAAGGAGTTATGTAGATAGAAAATGGAAAGAATTAGAGTTCTCAGTTGGAGATCAAGTTTTCATCAAATCACCGATGAAGGATCAAGAAAGTTAACATTGAGATTCATTTGACCTTTTCCTATTGTAGAGAGGATCGGAAAACCCGCATATAGAGTTAAGTTACCAAGCAGTTTGGCAGGAGTCCACGATGTTTTCAATGTTTCTCATCTCAGAAAGTGCATTAGAGACTCGGAGACTACTATTACACCGACTGTGCTAGAGGACTTAGTTGTAGAACTAAATTTGACTATAGTAAGGAAGCCTTTTCGTATTGTTGCGAAAGATGAGAAAAGGCTTAAAATCAAGACAGTCAGACTAGTCAAAGTCCAGTGGAGCGAGGATGACAAGGATTGTACTTGAGAGATTGAAAGCAAGATTAGAGATACTTATCCTGACTTTTTGAAGGTTATTTTACCTCTTTGATTGAATTGTTGTGTACCTTATCGTAATTTCAAGGACAAAATTCTTTAAGGAGGGCAGTCTGTAACACTTCAAATTTTTGGTAACATTATTTAGGATATTTAGTCAGTTAAATAAAACAAAATAATGTGTTGATTAGGAGATTGAGATTTGATTTTTTAAGGGGTAGCCATGTCATTTAAATAATGAACTAAAAGAAAGGTTAAAATGAAATAAGAAGAGGGGTAAAATAAGGAAAGAGGCCATTCCTATGTCCCTAAAACTTGGTCGTGTATTCCCATACATGTTCATTTCACTTTATCAAAAAAAATTAAACAAAGGCTGGCTACCATTAACACGAGAAAAGGGAAAAAGATAGAAAATCTAGGAAGAAGCTTAAGCAAATCAAATACATTCACATCTCAATCTCTTTAATCTCTAAAGCTAAGATGAATAATGTTTACATCTCATATTTGTTTTTTTCGGTTTTAAGATGAAATCCAAAATATTTTGCATTGATTTGCCATGTTTTTTAATGATGGAACGATTATATATACTTGTTAATGATTTATAGTTGTTCATATAAATTTTATGACATGTTTGATATGAAAACCCTGTTAAATGACATCCAAATGCCTTGCGAATTTTTATATAAACCAAAAATATTATTTTGGAGACGGGTTTCAAATTTCTGAATTTAGTGGAATTTATATAAATTTTCTAGTAAAGAAAATGTTAAATTGGATTATAAATTATTTGCAGTTAAATAATAAAAGAATTGGGTCTGAAATTTTTATACGTTGGAAAACGTATTAAAAGTGATTTTGTAGAATTTCTGTAGAATTTTCCTAAGTGTTTAAATGGGTATATAAAATTATTTAAGGTATGAGACTTAAATGTTTTATATATTATAAAAGGAGAAGGGGATTTTTGTAAATAATTTGACAAACAAGGCAGGTTATGTATAAAGAAATAGTTTAAAAGGACTAATATACATGTTTTTCATTGTTTCAATGATTTCGGCACAAGGTTTTGCCTCCTTACCTTCGCTTCCGACACAGTCGAAACCAATGCACATGGTATCATAAGACTGGTACGTAGTGAATTGGATGTAGACGGAAGGTGAAAGGGTGGTTCCCCAGGGTTCAGAAAGGTTTGAAAGGAAAGGTTTTTCCTACGTTTTCGAAAAGCAATATTTGAAGGATTTAAAGAAGGATGTCTAATGTTTTGAAGCTTTCGAAGGAAAGTCATTTAACGGTTTCGAAAGGGATACTTCTAATGGTTTCGAAAAGGTTACCTTCAACGGTTTCGAAAGGGTTGTTTAAAGATTTTAAACAAAGGTTTCGAATGTATTAAATAGGCAATATAGCCTAAGTATTTACAAGTTAAAACAGTAGTTAACTTGTTATGGAAGGATAGCCAATCCTCATTAAAATTCATCAACATTATTTTGAGTAAAGTATATATAACATGGCAAAATAGTTTACAGTAAAACTAAGAATATATTTTCCTTGTATAAAAGGTTACTTCATTTTGAAAAAGTTTTCAAGGAAAAAAAAGGGTGGTTAACCCTAAGAAAATGATTTCGATAGATAGTCCACTTTGATCTGGAGAGTTAGTACAGTTCATGTACAGTTAGTCCAATTTGCAGGCAGTCAGCCCAATTTTCGGACAAATAGTCCATTTACTACATATGGATAGATAGTTCATTAGTTACCTGATTATAGCTTAAATGGCTTAGCCATTATTATCATTATTATATCATTTTGATTAACTAATTTTGTTGTAGGAAAAGATTTGCAAAATATATGTTTTAAAGAGGATATTAGTGAGGGGAAAACCATTCCGCTAAGCGACGTGGTCTTACTTACAGTAAACTGAGATGTAACAGTATTATTCATACCAGGATTTATGTCTGACTCAAAGTTTTTGTTTCCCCTTAAACTCTTGGATGATCAAAATTGATTTGAGTAGACTGGCTATTGAGGTTTACAAGTTTTAGAAATTTTGACGAATAAAGCTTCTGAAGACGAGCAGGTGGCTGACGGATAGCTAATTAGGAGTTACAGTTTTATTTTGTTTTGATTCCGCTGTGCATGTTAAGTCAAATATGACTATATTCACTCTGATCAACCAAGGGGACATCGTCATATGTTGCTCTTAGCATATTTTTGTAATGATTATATTTGATCTTTACCTAGAAAACGATATGGGATTACGTAACTTGGGTATGAATTGGGTTTGAAATGTAATCAATAAAATGTTGTTTTTGGAAATCTGTGAAATTTTTCATATTCAAGCGCTTCTGATATTATGCTACCATTAACATTATCGCATTTTGTCACCAGAAGTTAATACTATGGGCAGCATCTGTAGCGTTTAGCTTTTGGTCTCCAGATACGGGATGTTACAATTGCCTTCGAAACCCTGGAATCCTTTCGAAAGCTTTAGGAAGTGGCTTACAGGTTTAAAACAAAATAAATCTTTCAAATTGGTTGATGACTTCGATCTATTCGAAAGGTAAAGGGACGGCAGAAGGGTTTCGACTTGGTCGAAACTACCTTTTTCGAAAGCATTGATTTTGAAACAAAGTAACTAATTCGGAAGCTATAATTTAAACAAGAGGCGGTAACCCCTTTCGAAAGCAATTTAAAAGGATCCCTTCAAATGCATATGTTTCGACTCCTTCGAAAGCATTTAGTAAGACAGGCAAGCGCATTTCTTTGGAAAATAAAATAAAGGTTTCTGCCTCATCGAAAGCTATGTTTCGACACTATGCCTTCCGCCCTCCTCTAATCCACTATGTACCAACATTGTGATACCCTGTGTATTGGTTTCGGCTTAGTTTTTTTCGACCTGGTAGGTATCGGCTTGGTTGATGGTGGAAGCTTAGATTCGAAAGGTGGCTTCTAAAAGAGGTGGAACATATTTTTCGAATAAGATCTGATTTAATGCCATTTAAAGTGAATACTTTATAACTATTCTGTCTATTTGTAAACATTTAATTTGTTACCATAATTTTTCAAATTTTTTACAAAAATAACTGCCATAAAATTTTCAGGTCTAAACCAGGATTAATTTAACAAATAAACCCTTTCATTATGCAAAACCAATAAAACAATTAAGTCCATCGAAAACAATTTTATTTCCATAGTAAATTACTTAGAAAAAATCCTCAAAAGTCATAAAAATTCACTTTCAATATGTTATCTAACATACAAAATTATCAAACCCAAATTCTTCATAAAATAACTGAAATTAATTTCTAAACTCAATTATTCATATTTTCCCTTGAAAATTCATAATAAATTTTCCATAGCTTGGAAAATTATAAAAATTAAAATCCATCTCCAAAATCATATTTGACATGATATCATTGCCTCTTGGCATTCGAAATTCAATTTAAATGATTTTACCCTTAAACTATGTATAAACAATTACCAAACTATCTTGTTTGAATCAAACGTACTATAAAAATCCATGCATATCATCAATCAAAATCATCATAACGGTTTTAATCTTAAACCCGAAAATAAAATGATCATAAAAGAAAAATAGAGATGGTTTTGATTATTATTCACCATGATTAGGATAAGGACTTTGAGATTTGATTGAGATTAATCTTCCTTGCTTTAATTCTTTAGCTTTAGATTGATTTTCCCACTTTTCTTCTTCCTCGGTAATGGTCGGCTTAAACCTTTTGATACTTTTTATGTTTTGAAAAAATGAAAGTGAATGGTAAAGGAAACGAGAATATTAAAGGTAATGGTGTGCCAATTTCCTAATAATCCCTTGCATTAATTGTTTCCTTGTTAGTTAAGAAATAAAGCCATTTATAAGCCCATTTATATCATTAAGCTCGGCCTCTGATTTGCACTCAAATCTCAATCCCCTTATCACTCTAAGATTTACAATATTCTATTTAATTTATCTAATTAAATCCCCTGAATAATGTTATTAAAAATTAGGGGTGTTACAAGCTTTCCTCCTTAAAAAAATTCGTCCTTGATATTCAGTAAGGACTAAGTACTAAACATAGCAATCATCTGTAATGACTCCTAACAACTATACTTGCCTATCTGACTCGCAAATATCTATATAAGTCTGATATAGGCATACCCTCAAAGCATATCAGGATAAGTATCCCCAATCCTGTCTTCTGTCTCCCAAGTACAGTCCTTCTCGTTGTCGCTCTACTGAACTTTCACCAACTTGATTATCTTGTTCCTCAATCTTTTCTCATCTCTCACTACAACCAAAACTAGTTGTCTAACAAAAGTCAAATTAGGCTCTGCTATTAAATCTTCCAACTCTATTGGATGAATAGTAGTCTCGATCTTGTACATACTTGCGAAGATGAGACACATGAAACACATTATGGACACCTACCATACTGCTCGACAACTCTACAATGTATGCGAGCTTCCCGATCCTCTTTATAACTTGGAATGGATCAAGATATCTCAGTGCCAGTTTCTTTGACTTTCCAAATCGTACCACACCCTTCGTTGGTGATACTTTAATGAAAACCTTATCTCCAATTGAGAATTCTAGGTCTTTATGCTTCTTACCTACATAACTCTTCTATCTGGACTGAGCTTCCTTCATCCTTTCTCAGATCAACTCAATCTTCTCTGTCACCTCTTTAACTAGATGTGGACCTAAGACTAATCTATCTTTAGTCCTCAACCAACATACTGGTTATTTGCATGGCCTTCCGTACAAAACTTCAAAAGGTGCCATTCATATACTAGTCTGATATCTATTATTATAAGAAAACTCAACAAAATGTAGGTGATCTTCCCAAGATCCAACAAAGTCCAATATACAAGCTCTCAATAAATCCTCGAGTACCTTATTGACTCTCTATGTCTGCCCATCCGTATGAGGGTGATATCCAGTACTCATCTTAAGTTTGGTATCCAACACATCCTGTAGACTCTTCCAGAATTCACTAGTGAACAAAGCATCTCTGTCATAGATTATACTACTAGGAATTTCATGTTGTCTAACTATGTTCTTCATGAACAACTTAGCTAAAATAAATGTCGTCCTGATTGACTTAACTGGAAAGGAATGGGCAGTCTTGGTCAACATGTCCACTATAACACATATACTTTCATTTCCTCTATTTGACCTTGGTGACCCCTCTATAAAATACATGGACATCGAATTCCATTTCCAAACTAGAATCTTTAAAGGTTGAAGCAAACCACTCGGCTTTTGATGTTCGGCCTTCGCTTGTTGACAGTTTAACCAACAAGCCAACATCCATCTTCATACCTTCTCAATAGAAGCTCTTATTGATATGTTGATATAACTTGGTCCCTCTAAGATGAATCGTAAAATTGGACCGATGACATTCTCCAATAACTTCTCACCTTAAGTTCTCAACATTCGGAACACATAACCATCCCTTCTTTCTCAACCATCCTCTCTGGTCAAGACTAAAATCCTTCAGATTTTCAATCTCGGTTCCAACCTCATGCTTCCTAATTTTCTCGGCTAATATCGGATCCTCTTTCTACATACAAGTAATTCTTTCGATCAACATTGGTCGAATTTCTAAACAGGACAACATGGCGGTACTCTGACTAGAACTAGCAGTCGATCTTAACTGCACACTACAAGTAGTCAAAGCTTCTAACTATTTCCATTCTGCCAACATAGCTAACACCACATTCTTATGTCTTTTGCTAAGAACATCCACTATTATATTTCCTTTCCCGGGTGTATATTCTATACCAAAATCATAAGCTACTAAAAACTTCAACTATCTCTGATGTCTCATATTCAACTTCTTCAGAGAGAATAAATACCTTGGTGACTTATGATCTGTGTATAGCTCACATCTCTCCCATAAGAGATAATGTCTATAAATATTCAATGCAAGGATTACCGTGGCCAACTCTAAATCATGAGTAGGATGTATTACTCCATGCGGTCTAAGATGTCGTAAAATGTAGGCAATCACTTTACCCTTTTGCATCAATACAGCTCGTAATCCAGTTTCTCATGCATCGGTATATCCACGAACCCTTGCTTTCCATCTAGAACTACTAACACAGGTGTGTTAGTCAATAAATGCTTTAACTTAAGGAATGCTTCCATAGATTTATCGGACCAGACAAAATTCACATCCTTCCTGGTTAACTTAGTCAAAGGTGCTGCTATCCATGAGAAATCCTTAATGAATCTCCGGTAATAGCCGGAAAGTCCAAGAAAACTTCTAATCTCAGTCACCGCCTCTGGTCTATTCCAATTATTAACAGCTTCGATCTTATCTGGATCGACTGACAAACCTTTTTCTGAAACCATGTGACCAAGAAACTTAATCTCTTTCTTCCAAAAATGGCACTTGGAAAACTTCGCTTTTAGCCGATGCTATCTCAGCGCCTCAAGCACCACTCTAAGATGATCTTCATGCTCTCTTTCATCCTTAGAGTACAATAAAGTGTCATCTATAACACTAACATAAACCTATCCAAATACTCCCGAAAAACTCGGTTCATCGGATACACGAGGAAAGCAGATGCGTTGGTTAATCCGAATGGCATTACTTACCACTCGTATGAACAATGCCTAGTCTTAAATGCTGTCAAAGGAATACTGTCCTCTACCACTCTTAACTGATGGAAACCTGTCACCAAATCCAACTGGGAAAACACTTTGGCTCCACACAACTAAACAAATATATCTCCTATTCTCAGGAAAGGATGCTTAATCTTAATCATCCACTTATTCAACTTATGATAGTCGATACACATCCTCAATGACCCATCTGGTTTCTTCACGAATACCACGAACGCTCCCCAAGGCAAACTGCTTGGTCTAATAAAATTCCTTCCTTCTAGATCTACTAGTGACACCTTCAATTTCTTCATCTCTGTCGGTGTCATCCTGCTAGGTTATCTACTAACAGATTTAGCTCCTAGCACAAGATCTATTTGAAACTCAACGGCACATTTCGGTGGTAGTCCAATAGCCGGCTAAAAGACATCTGCAAATTCTCTTGCTACGCAAACCTAAATTAACCCTTCTCCCACTTCCATAGCACTTATCAAAGCATAAACACTCTGATCAGAGTTCTCCACTGAGAATATGATTCGGTTACGACTATCAGGGTGTCTCAACGATATCTCTCTATCCTGGAAAAATATTCTAGCCTCATACTTACTCAACCAATCCATACCCATAATGATTCCAAAATCTGCAAAATTCAAATCATACAAACTGCATGCAAACTTATGACCTAACAATTCAAGTTCTAACCGGTCACATCTCATCCCTAGAGTTGCATACCGTCCTATTGGATTCGCAGCCCTTAAGGAAGTAACAAGTTATATGGGTTCTAAGCATAACCTATCAACCAAACACTGAGATATAAATGAATGTGATGCACCGATATCAAATAGTACCCTAACTGGTATACTCTGAATCAAAAGTGTACCTTCTATCATAGTCTTCCCTTTTTCAACGGCAGTTGGCCTACAGATGATGGTCCAATAGAAAAAACATTTCACTTATCCTCCCTGATTGGTCCTAGACACTGATTCTTATAATACCCAACTTGATCACAGTGGAAGCACTTCACACCTTTCTTTTCTGCAGCCAACTTCCCCTTGCCTGATCGACACTCATGAGCATAATGACAATTCTTATCACACTTAAAGCAAACTAAATTAGCCTTTACCTTCTTGGCAGCCTCTCCCTTTCGTGCTCCCTTCTTCTTAAAGAACTTTCTCTTCTTTTCCTGAGAACCCTAGGTTTCAACTGGCTTTTCTCTTGCACAAATAGCAAGCATCTCCTCATGTCAGATTTCCATCTTCATAACTACATTACAAGGATTGCGAAGATGTGTTAGGGTCGCCTTAGCAATCTCAGGCCTCCACCCCTGAATGGACCTCTCATTCCTTTTAATGATGGTGTCTATAGTAGCATCACAACTCATCACAATTATTAGCATACTCAATTACTGACATCTCTCGATGCACCAAATCCATAAATTTTCTCAGCAATGCCAACTTGGCAACCTCCATTCAAATCTCCTCCTAAAATCTGCCCAATTCAACTCCTCCTCCGGAACTCCAACGTAACACTATTCTACCAATGAAGCGCTGCCCTTTGCAACTACCTAGAGGTCCGCGTCCTCTTCTGCTCATCATCTAAACCCAAATCAGCAAAAATTCTCTCACAATGCAACATCCAATTCTCAACTTATATAGCATCCCCCATTCCTAAATACGGCTTCCCACCAAAATTGTGTAATCCCTGCTCAACTAGCATAATTATTTCCATCTGGAACCATAAAATTAGCTCCTCTTACATTCCCAACAACACCAGCAGTAGCTCCTGCTTACATCAGATCAACGAAGAACTGATACACAATGTTTCCATATCTAATGGAGGATTTCCAGCACCCACATTGACATTTTCATTTTGGTTAGCATTAACCTGTCGACCTAGGTTCCTCCTGGTGGGTCGAGCATTTTTGTTGGCTGTGGTGCTTTCTCCACCGAGATTTCCTTTTTTATTTCCTACCTCCATATCTTCTTTCTCGTAAATCAGCGTATGTGCCTTAGTAAGACGCAGAAGAACGGTCTAAGAGAGAGGGAAATACATACTTATATATATACCTACATATATCACATACAAGTACATTATTGTAGCGTTATCCCAAACCCTGATCTTATTTTCCAAATCATTGGATTATGTTTCGAAAAAAAATTATGTTTAAATTTCTTTTAATTTTCATAAACCTGTACTCCGATACCAACTTGTAACATCCCCACTTGGAGGCCTAAAACTAACGGTTACGGATGCTGCAGTCATCCATAGTTATTAATCATCGGCGACCAAATACGGTGGTAATGTTAGATACATTGATATAACATAAAAAAATGGATATGGAAAAAAATTTAAAATCAACAAACAACTTTCTCATTCCATTTCAAAGCATTTCAAATTCATTACATAGTCCCATAACCGTTAACCACGTTTAGAGAAAATATAATTATTACAATATATGCTAAGAGTGACATATGAAGATGCCCCTTGGATGATCATAGTATATAACTAGGCAATTAAACAACTTTCCTTTACAAAAAACACAATGGAATCAAAATAGAAAAGAACTCTAAATAGCTATAATGCCTCCTACACGTCTCCAGAAGCTTATTCGTCTAACGAGGTACCTGAAAATCTCAACTCTCAAACTACTCAAAATCAATTAAGAACCCAAGAGTTTAAGAGAAAAACATAAACTTCGAGTTAGACATAAAGCCTGGTATGAGTAATAATCTACCATCTCAAACCATTTAGATATCTAGTGAGACCAGGCCGCTTAGCGGAACAGGTTTTTCCCTCACTAGCATCTTATTCAAAACTTTATAAAACCATATACTATGCTTCTATATCCACAATGGTTAAAACACAGAAATTCAAAATATTATGATAATATGCAAACAAGTAAATCAATTCCGGACCCATCTCCATTCATTTTGACTATCTGTTTCAGTTATAGTTTCTAAGGTCACTATTCACCTATTAGTTTTCATAAGGTGACTAATAACCTGTATAATACTTGTAGACTCTCCATCCAGTTTCATAGTTTTCATGGGATCACTAAGAACATATTATCCCCTACCAATAACTTCATTATTTCATGGGTTCTCCCTGAACCTATCGGTATCTCAAATATCATCCATCTTATCCAAGTTTTCATGGGTTGATTAAGAACCTATTGACTTCTATCAATAACTAAATCTAGATATTGCTTTCATGGGTTATCTACAAACCTATTGTCCCTGCTAATAACTCTTTCTAATCATAGTTTTCATGGTTTTATTATGAACCTATTGGCCCCTAGCAATAACTTTCCCTAAACATAGTTTTCATGGGTTTGCTATGAACCTGTCTATCTGACAACTTCTTTTAATCCGTATTTAGGCATCCTGTGTTCTGGTATTCCTTGCCTCTTGGATGCAATTCTATTCATGCAGGAGTTACTTTATTTATATTCACTACTAGGTCAACCTACCTTGTTCTTCTGCCCTTTCTCCCCAAAGTACAGTTATGGGTCCATATTAAAGTGAATATGTATATTAGAATAAGCAAACATAATAACATAATAATACCGACACCTATGGTTTAATATCCTTAAGATCATTTACATATGAAACATGGCTAATCACTTTAACATATTATTTTATCAATAAAGCCTTCTTTAAAAAATACACACTTAAAAAGCCATTCTAAACTCATTTATTATGCCATGGTTTTTCTTTTAAAAAGTGAGATTGGGTTTTTGCTTTGAAAACTAAAGCTTTCGAGCCTTAAACTTTTACTTTCAAAACCATTGGATAACTTCCTGCGAAAGCATTCAAATCTTCTTTTCAAAACACTAAGCATATGCCTTTCAAAGCACTTTAAAAAATATCTTTCGAAACCATCAAACTATACCATTCGAAAGTACTAAAGCATTACATATTAATTCTGAGAAGCATAGCTTCGAAACTACTTGAAAGTACCCTTTTCGAAAGCATTAGGTTTATCTTTAAAAATATCTTTTGGGACAAAGTGAATATATACGAAAGTACCTCTTTCGAAACCTTTAATCTTCACGTAAAATTTTTTGAGGAAAATTGATAGCTTCAGAACCACCATTTCGAAAGCTCAAAACATTTAAGTAAAACATTTAAAGGATAGCTTCGAAACTCCTTTCAAAGCCATTGCCTTCGAAATCCTTGAATACATTCGAAAGCTTTAGGAAGTGGAATAGTAGATATTTAAAACAAAAGCTACCTTTGAATTGGTTGATGACTTCAATCCATTCAAAAGGCATAGGGACGGTAGAAAGGTTTCGACTT
This sequence comes from Allium cepa, assembly GCA_030765085.1. Classification (NCBI taxonomy): domain Eukaryota; kingdom Viridiplantae; phylum Streptophyta; class Magnoliopsida; order Asparagales; family Amaryllidaceae; genus Allium; species Allium cepa. Next base: position 139,005,310 of record CM060940.1, on the reverse strand, counting down.
GGTCGAATCTACCCTTTTTGAAAGCATTGATTTTAAAATTAAGTAACTAATTCAGTAGCTACAATTTAAATAAGAGGCGGCAACCCCTTTCAAAAGAAATTTAAAAGGACCCATTCAAAATCATATGTTTCGACTCCTTCGAAAGCATTTAGTAAAACAAGCAATCACATTTCTTCGGAAAATAAAACAAAGGTTTCAACCACATCGAAAGCTATGTTTCGACACCATGCCTTCTGCCCTTCTCCAATCCACTACGTCCAACATTATGATACCTTGTGTATTGGTTTCGCTTACTTGTTTTCGACCTTGTAGGTTTTGACTTGGTTGAAGGTGGAAGCATAGGGTCGAAAGGTGGCTTCTAAAGAGGCAGAACATATTATATATATAAAGTCTGATTTAATGTCATTTAAAGTAAATATTTTATAACCAACCTGCATATTTGTAAACATTTGATTGGTTGCTATAACTTTTCAAATTCTTTACAAAAATAACTGCCGCAAAATATTCAGATCTAAACAAGGATTAATTTAACAACAAGCCCTTCCATTATGCAAAACCAGTAAAACAATTAAGTCCTTCATCTAAAATTAATTTATTTCCATAGTAAATTACCTAAGAAAAATCTCCAAAAATAATAGAAATTCACTTTCAATATGTTATCTAACATATAAAAATTTTAGACCCAAATTCTTCAAAACATAACTAAAATTAATTTATAAACCCAATTATTCATATTTTTCCTTGAAAATTCATAATAAATTTTCCATAGCTTGGAAAATTATAAAAATTAAAACCTATTTCCAAAATCATATTTTACATAACATATAATTTTCTCATGGCATTTGAAATTCAATTTAAACAATTTTACCCTTAAAACCATGTATAAACAATTATCAAACAATCTTGTTTGAATAAAACATACCATAAAAATCCAAGCATATCATCAATCAAAATCATCATAACGGTTATAATCTTAAATCTTAAAATCAAATGATCATAAAAGCAAAATAGAGATGGTTTTCATTATTATTCACCTTGATTAGGAAAAGAACTTTGAGATTTGATTGAGATTAATCTTCCTTGCTTTAATTCCTTAGCTTTAGATGGATTTTTTCCCTTTTCTTACTCCTTAGTAATGACCGACTTAAACCTTTTGATTCGTGTTTTATGTTTTGAAAAAATATACGTGAATGGTAAAGGAAACGAGAATATTAAGGGTAATAGTGTGGCAATTTCCTAATAAGCCCTTCCTTTAATTGTTTCCTTGTCAATTAACAAATAAAACAATTTATAAGCCCTTTTATATCATTAAGCTTGGCCTCTAATTTATTTTCAAATCTCAATCCCCTTATCACTCTAAGGTTTACATTATTCTATTTAATTTATCTAATTAAATCCCCTGAATAATATTCTTAAAAATTAGAGGTGTTACAATATGATTGTCCATAGAGGATGTCACACCCTACAACCCACGATTATATGGTTTCACAGGAGAAGGCACTATGTCCTTAGGAAGGTTGGATCTTTTTATTGAGATAGACCTATCCTCGATCAGCCATACAAAAGCAGACTTTTATCTTGGTGAATGGATTCTCAGCATATAATGCCTTCCTTGGATGATCGCTCTTATTTAACTTTTACACAGTGGTGGGTCTGTGGTGTTTAACCATAAAGTTCCCAACAACAAATGAAATAGGAGCGGTGGAAGGAAATAAGGATGCCGCCAGGGAGTGTTATGTAGGGGAACTTAAAGAAAACAAATGACGAGAAAAAGGAAAGGGTGCAGAAGTCACATTCTGCACCAAGAATTATATCGCATAGCAACTAAAGGTAGGGCACTCACTTGGGTTCACGAGCAATCCTCACAATGAACATGACCTAAGAGATGGAGAGTGGGCCACAACCGAGCTTGGAGAGGTTATAGGATTTATGGAGATAGATAGTAATGATCCAACTAGGCTCATGAAAACGGATCCATATTGGAATGAAATCCTAAGATACACCTAATAAGATTCTTATGGGACAACTAGGATATGTTTGCCTAGTCTCATGCATAAATGTGCGGAATCTTTCCCTCATTGCATGTCAAGCTTTAAATGTTGACCCTAGGAAACCCCAGTGAAGCAAAAGAAAAGAAATATGGGTCGGGAACAATCAGCTACTCTAAATGAAGAAGTGAAATCTTGTTAGCAAATGGCTTCGTTAAAGAGTCTTTGTACCCGGTGTGGATCCCAAACCCAATTTTGGTCAGGAAGTCAAATCAAAATGGAGAACATGCATCGATTCTTCAACCTAAATGATGCTTCTCCTAAGGACCGCTTCTCGCTCCCGAGGATTGATCAGCTAGTAGATGGAACTGCTAGGCATGAGTTTCTATTTTTCATGGATGCATACTCCAGGTACAACCAAATTGCAATGCACGTCCTCGACCAGGAACACACCAGCTTTGTTATAGACTTAAGTCATTACTGCTACAAGGTCATGTCATTTAGGCTTAAGAAAGCAGGAGCGACATATCAACCCGACGTTGATAAGTTGTTCACCAACTAAATTTGAAAGACTATGGAAGAATACGTCGATGACATGGTTATGAAATCAAAATGAGCCAAGGATCACATCTTACGCTTAGAGGAGATGTTTCAAATTTTGCGAGAACTCGGGATGAAGTTGAATCTGCTAAAATGTTCCTTTGGGGTATCTTCTGGAAAGTTCTTGGGATTCATTGTGCATGCGAGGGGAATCAAGGCTAACCTAGAACAGGTCCAGGATTTGAAAGACATCAAAATTCCCAAAACTCGGAAAGGGATGCAAAGCCTAAAAAGGCAGCAATGTTAAGTTGATTCATATCCAAGGCAACGGATAAAAGTGTCCTATTCTTTGAAGCACTCAAGAAGGAAACGGTCAGTTCACATGGATAGAAAAGTGCTTAGCCACTTTTTTTAAATTGTTGGAACGCTTGCAGAAGCCATAAATTCTTTCTACACCAGTCGAAGGAGAATACCTTTATCTATACTTGGCAGTATCGTTCCATGCCCTAAGCATAACATTAGTTAAAGAAGAAGATTAGATGCAACGTTCGGTATACTACATGAATAAGTGTTTCACCGGGCCAGATTCGAGGTATCCTAAGCTGGAGAAACTAGCATCCCATTTGTTAATAGCATCCCAAATGTTGAGGCACTATATCTAGGTGCACCCCATCCATGTTCTTATAAATCAGCCCCTAAGACAAGTTCTGTACAGGCCTGATACTTCGAGGAGACTTACCAAATAGAGTATTGAGTTAAGTCACCACAAGATAACCTATCATCCATGAACAACGATCAAGGGAATGGCAGACTTTATTGATGAGTTTGTCGTACAAGATGATAAAGTAAAACCTAAGAGGAAGAAGCCCTTAAATGTCAGATGTACATAGACGGAGCATCAAATGATCATGACTCTTGTGCAGGAGTTGTGTTGTTGACACCCAAAGGAAAGAAGCTAGGCCATGCAAAATGGCCTGAAATCAAGGCAACAAGCAATAAGGTGGAATATGAAGCTTTGGTAGCATGGTTAGAAATAGCAAAGGAACTTTTGGGAATCAGTTTGCTATGTGTGCACAGTGACTCGTGGTTGATTGTGAACCAGGCACCTGGAGAATTCCAAGCTAAGAGAGAGCACTTAAAATCCTATTTGGAGAAGGTCAAGATCTTACTTAATGAGATGGAACATTACACAATCAAGCACATTCCCTGGGAGAAGAATCGAAATGTGGATGAGCTGGTGAAGTTTGCAAGTTCATAAGTCCGGCCTCTATTTAGAGCGATACCCATTGCGACCCTACACAGTCTCAACTTTGAGGAGGTGAATGTGGTTACAACTAGCAATGGAGGGGAGACCTAGATGACATCGTAATGAGAAACCTGAGTGAAGAGTATTACGGGATAATTGGAATGAAGCAAGGAAAATCTTACGGAAGGAACCCCGCTTTGTCATTCAGGATGGCACACTATATTGGAGATAAATTTCTAATCCATTATTGAGATGCGTCGTTAGAAGGGGAGCCGAGGAAGTATTGGAACACATACATCAAGGGAGCTATAGAGACTACACTGGAAGGCAGACCTAGGCCAAGAATGTGTTGAGGTTTGGATACTTCTGGCTGATATTGAACTATGATATGATGGAGTATGTAACGAGGTGTGATAAGTGCTGCCCCCGACTGAGCTGACTCATATGGTTAGCCCTTGGCCCTTCGTGGTATGGGGAATAGATCTACTCAGAGAACTTCCAATGGCACAGGGTGGAGCTAAGTATGTTACAGTAGCAACTCTACTTTACTAAGTAGGTGGCAGTCGAACCCCTTGTTAAAGTGTCAATGGCCAAGGTCATAAACTTTTTGATTAGGAATGTGATATGTAGGTATGGAGCTCCCCTTCAGATCATCTCAGACAATGGATTGCAGTTTGACAGTGTAAAGTTCGCCGATATCTGCCAGCAAAATGGAGTAAAGAAAAGCTTCTCCATGGTAGCATATCCACGGGCTAACGGACGGGTGGAAGCAGTCAACAAAGTTCTAAAGACATTCATAAGGAAGCGGGTTAATAAAGGCGAAGGGGGCATGGATTGACGAACTTCCTTCTATAGGATTGATTGCACCCCAGGGGGTGAATAGGATGATACTATTAGTTATAAAAATTTATTGTGGAAGTTTATGTAGAATAATTTCAACACAGATATTACCAGAATAATAGCAGCACAGATAATAGCAGAATAATAAATGCAGAAATAGAACACACAGATTTACCCAGCTTCGGCAAAACTCTGCCTACGTGCTGCCTCCCAAGGTTTCTACTAGAAATTAAGCAGTCAGACGCTTACACATGTAAACTCGCGACACCCGCTATCGACTAGCCTTAACTCTACGCTCAAAACCCTGCCACAACTCAGCCACTGAGTTGCGAATTCTCGAACTACACCACCGTAGTTCGTCCCCTAGTCACACAACCAGAAATTACAATGTTTAAAAGGAAAAATACAAATTTAAAAACAATTAAAAATAATAAAAACCCTAATTAGAATATACTAGGGCCTAAATATATAGGCCGGCCCAAAGTAATAAAAATTAGATCCCTTTTCTTATTATTATTCGACCGGCTTTCTTTAGTGATAATGGCTGCTTCAATTTTCTTTCCTCGTTCGTTCTAAAATTAGGGCTTTTGTAAAAATTGATGGCGCCGCTTGAATGTTGATCGACTACAGTGGATACTTCTTTGTTTTGATTCGGCAATGGACCCTCTAGCTCTGTCTTACTTTTGGCTACTTCAGTTCATCGAGGTTGAATGTTGCTTTGAATTTGGTACGTTTTTCCCCTTTACAATTTATATTACCCTCGACTTTGATTCAAGTTGAATGATTGTTCTGTGTTGCTTGAACTCGAATAATCAACTGCCGATGATGTTAATTGTTTATATAGGGTTCGAACCCCTATATTTTCGTTCGTATATTTTATACGACTTCGTCAGATAATTTAGCTTTGAATTCGTCTCGGCCACTTGATTAATATTGAATGATGGCGATTCTTCTGACTTTTTTAATTTCGTATATATTTGTTTCCTTGATTCCAATGGCTTTGAATTGCCTTGCTCACCACGGTTTCGATTTTGCTGGCATTTTGTTGACTTCGGTGACTTGATATTGATATTGCTCTTCACTCTGTTGACTTCGGCTTTGACTTGATTTTGAATTGCACCTCTTAATTTTTGTTTAAGGTTCGGTGATAATATATTTTGTTTTCTGCTTCAACTACATCACCTGACTTCGGCTTCTTTGTTTGCTGCCTCTGGTCACTGCATATATTGTTTACATATTGAGTTGTTTCACTGATGCATCACTTGTTGTTGCCATTCACTTGAATTTAGTTGCTTTCGTCTGGTTCGGTCTCGTACCACCTACTGTTCACTTGTACTGTGATGTTGTTTTGTACATTTCTTCACTTTGAGATGTTTCTGTGCATATATGGTCTACTATCTGGACTGCACTTGATGTTTGGTTGTATGCATATTCACTGCTTTGTCTTTGACATTGCCTAACCATATGCATGCTTCGAGGCAGTCTGCATATGCTTTCATGATGTAGTATCTTCATGTTACATTATATAGTCTTCACTTTTGAACTTCATGTGTAGTTGTTATCTACATTCATGCCTTGGTTTCACTGCACTGTTCACAGGTATCATTTTGAAATTCCTGCTGCACTTTTCGACCTGATGCTTGTGTACATGTTTACTGCATTTGCTTGCATATTCATCACTACTCTGCTGTTGATCGCTGTCTGCATATATACGTGTATGTATGTACTTGTGAAGATTTGGTTTGCATTGAATAGGTGTTTTGGAGCTTGTTGGTATTTTGGATTGCTCTGACCAGTTCATTGCATTCATATTATTGCTCCATTGTATATCCACTTGAGTCTTGTTCATGGGTTAATATCTGTAGTTCCGGCCACTGTGTACATTGTTTTGTGATCTGATTTCGTCTTGAATTATGCAGTCTTGTTTTTACATTGAGTTTTATTTGGTTTCACTGCATAACTTTCATTTATAGTCTGCTTGGTTGACTATTGTGATACAAGTCTGGACTTTGGTTTGTATATGACACTTCAATTTTTTGGTCGCTGTTCTTTGAATCACTCTTGTTGTTTCATTTTGAACTGGTCGACACGTGTATATGCATGGACTGTTTAGTCTCTGTTTTCATGTAAACGAATTGAACTTTGGTCGAGGCTTGATTTTTGTGTCTTGACCATTTCATTTGAATTTGCACACTATCTATTTTTGAATCACTCTTGTTGTTTCTTGTGCATCGAATCACTTGTACTTGACAGTTTTGTATTGCACCTAAGTTGAATCCAGCTTATGGCTCGATTTTGACCTTGTGTTAATATCGTGAATCTATTTTTATTGCACTTGAGTTGAACCCGGATTTTGATTTGGGTTTGACCTTGGGCTCACCTGTCCATGTAATTTTATCAAGTGTATATACCGGTGTGCACGGCCTTGTGGCATATACAGTGATACACTGCGCAAGTCACAAGTTGTTCGTGTATGATGAATTCAAATTAAATTATGACGAACAACCCAAATAACTGAGGCAAATAATATTTTCAAAATTACATTTTCTTTTATAGTGTAAAAATATTTTCTTTTCAATTTTACTACGACGGTATTTATTTCTGTAGATTGCTTAGATGCTCGATTTAATCTGGAATGGAGTTGAAAATTAATACGAGTGAGTGAGTGAAATGTAGTGAGGTGCATATGTAAATGATAATTGTAATGTATTGAAATTGAAATTGTGTGTATATGTATAGTGAGAGCTTGAATTTGTACTATTCAAAATTGTAATAAATATTTGTTTGAATAAAATATCTGTTTGAATTCAAATTTTGTGTTGTTTATTTTATTAAGCAAATATATATTTAATTATGTGAAAAATATAATAGTACATTAACAAATACATCTAAATGAATATATATATATATATATATATATATATGTTTATTATCATCGAACAAAAACCATATGCTTGAATATTCAATAATCTCTCCCTTTTGATGATAACAAACATATATTTAAGATTTTGAATTTGTTAAATATATTTGCTCATTCAATTTGCTCCCCCTATTTGAATTCTCCCTCTCTACACAAAGCTCCCCCTTCATATATGCATGTAAATAAAAAAAAAGCAATTGGGCCTAGATGCAAATAGAAAATATTTTACCTTCCTTAAAATCTTAACTTTTCTCTCCCCCTTTTGCTATCAGCAAAAGAGTAATAGTATTAGAAAAATAGAGATAAAGTGATAGACATTAATACAACATTAAAACTCAATCGAATATAAATATTAAATTTCAATAAAAAATCAAACAAAAATCATAAATACTCTATTTGATGCATATTCTACTTTTAGAATGATATGGATGATGTCATCATATAAAACCATACAGTTGTGTCTATTTCTGGTATATTTATTTTAGGAATTTGAATATCTACTAACCATGCATAACCATTAGGACTTTTAAATGAGATTAGTAAAATTCCAAAAAAAATCATTTTTAAAAAAAAAATTAATTCAAGTATCTTTAAATCATGCATAACCGTGAGGACTTTTAAATGAGATTAGAATCAACTTGTCTATTTAATTAATCAATTTTAATATGTGTTACATACATGCACAACCGTGAGGACTTTTAAATGAGCATGAAAGCACATAAAAATTCCAAGTAATTCACCCATGCATAACCGTGAGGACTTTTAAATGAGAGTGGATACTTTGGATGTTTTATTGCAAAAATAAAATAAAATGAAAAACAAACGATTCCTATTTGAAATACACATATTGACAAACTATATTGAATTTTGATGAGTGATCGTCGATAGAAATATGATAGAATTAGAGATGGTCATGGAATTTTTTACCAACAAAAAGTGTTTATAACTCTTGTTTAAATTTCTAAAGAAATTTATTAATTATACCGTCTCAAGTTATAATACATGATTAATATCAACACTCATCACTTTTTCAATTACTATTTATCTTTGCGATAATCAGTAGGGAGTCAGGTTAGTCAATGCAGTCATTTAAGATCAAATCCAAAAATAATTATAAAATCAAATATTTTAAGATGATTAATCTGAAACGAGGTCAAAAAATATATTTTCTAGAAGCGTTTTTACAAGAAAAATGTCTGCTAATTTGAAAATTATTTGACATGAAAAATATGCAGATTTTTTCTTTGAAAATGCGATGTAGCTAATGAATGTTTCAACATAAATCACGTTTCACTAGTAATTTTTCTACCAGCTAGATTACTAGTGTAATCTACATCTGAATTTTCCTTTCACTCGAAATTATCATTAGTTAAATGTTATAGACCAGATCGTGAAATGTGCAACAAAATATCTCAAAATCATTTTTAATAACTTTTTAAATGAAATTCTCTTCAATTTGAATTGAAGCAGTGTAAATAATCAAAAACCATGAATATAGAGTCTGCCGTAAAATAACCAAATGTATTATCAACCAATAAAATACTATATATGAAGTAGTTCAAAGATGATTGATCAATATTTTGAATAAGTAAATCGAAATTAGCATTCATTTCTATATCAATAACTGGCTGAATTAAATTCAATTTATGGTGCAGATTATCACATTTAATAATCGTTTAAAATAAACCATTACTTTTTTACCTTTAAGATAATTTTTCATTGTTGCCTATTGTGATTCTTCCACCTTTGTACTAGGCTAAAGAACTTTGATTTGTCGCTCATTGTGTTTCTGGAACAGCCAGAATCCAGATGACATGTTATTGTTCCTTAGCCTACCACCACACCTACGCGAGAGAATATTTTTGTGACCTGCTTATTTTTATAGGTCCATGGTTGTTAGTGGCACATGATTTTGAAAAATAATTTTGCGGAGACCAAAACTATTTATATATGTTCCTTTCCGTACCCAGATTTGTTTAATTTTGAGAGATTTTATATTCGTGCCTTTTGAAACCCAAATTGGCATAGTTTTCACGTGTGTGGGTCTATACCAACAAATGTTTTGATTGTGTCCAATTTTTCTACGAATTGTGCACTCGGATTTTAATTGATTAATTTTGCTTTCAATACGTTCAGAATGATTATACTCAAGTCCTTGTCTAACAGTATTAGCAGTTTGTTTCCTTAATAGCATATTCAATGATTTTTCACTTTTGGAGAATTTTCCTAAAGTCATTGATAGTTGTTGGACTTGTGTTTAAAGTGATTCATTTTTGTTTAATAATTGCGTGCACTTTTTAATAGAATTTTCTCTTCAAGTATTTTTGCTTCCTTTCAAAATCAGAATTTCATTTTCAAGTGATTTTATTTTAATTTCAGATTTTTTAATCTCTTCTTCAAATATTGGACACTTATCACACTTAGGGATCCTATTTTGATAGTTTTTAACTAATTGTTCAAGTTGTTTATTTGATTCTATCAAAGTGTCTCTTTGTGATTCAATTTTAGCGTATTTCTCTCTAAGTCTTCCAAAACAGCCATTTACTTCGTGGAAATATAGAAGTAGTTGTGAGTGAGAAGGTTTTGATACCTCGCTTGGCTCAACATCGTCGCTATCAGTTATATCACCTTGTAGGCATAGATTTACTTTCTCACACTTACTGCTAGTGCTTTTATTATCATCATCACATTTATTCCACGTGGTTGCAAAGCTTCTTTTTGATTTCTTTTCTTCGTCGTGTCGATTTTGAGGGTAATTGGGCTTGATGTGTCCGGGTTTGTTGCACTTGTGACAGATGATCTCTCATTCTTCTAGGTTGTCTAATGCTTTGAATATTCTGCTTTTCAATTTTTGATTTAGAGCTGGATTTCTGTATTTGCGGTTCCACTTTTTGAATCTCTTAATTAGTAATGCCAGCTCAGCTGCTTCATCATCATCATCCTCTTCACTACTGCTTTTTACCAATCCTATTAATCTCGTTTCTTTAACTGAGTTGATTGAGGAGGATTTCTCATTGTTGTTGACTTTTGCACCATATATTGCATCAAAAGTATTCTAGATTTCTCATGCATTTTCACAATGAGAGATAAAGTTAAAATTATCTTGATTAATATGAGAGTATAATATGTGCATAGCAAGAGCATTAATCGAAGTAATTTTCTCATCTTTTATATCACACCCATTTTCAATAATATCCCAAAATTTAACATTAACATACTTTAAATAAAATTCCATTTTTAATTTCCAATTCAAAAAATTTGTTCCATCAAAAATAGGAGGAATAATATTGAACCGACCCTCATTAAAAGAAGCCATTTTAAAAAAAATTAAAAAAAAAATTGGTTTTTGAAAAATCAAAATTTTAAAACAAAAATGGCTTTTGTACCTAGCTCCGATACCACTTGTAGGATCGATTTCATCCTAAAAGGGGGGTAAATAGGGTGATACTATTAATTATAAAAATTTATTGCGGAAGTTTATATAGAATAATTTCAACACAGATATTACCAGAATAATAGCAGCACAGATAATAGCAGAATAATAAATGCAGAAATCGAACACACAGATTTACCCAGCTTCAGCAAAGCCCTAACTAAGTACTGCCTCTAAGGTTTCTACTAGAAATTAGGCAGTCAGATGCTTACACACGTAAACTCGCGATACCCGTTATCGACTAGCCTTAACTTTACGCTTAAAAGCCTGCCACAACTCAACCACTGAGTTGCGAATTCTCGAACTACACCACCATTGTTCGTCCCCTAGTCACACGACTAGAAATTACAATGTTTAAAAGGAAAAGTACAAATTTAAAAACAATAAAAACCCTAATTAGAATATACTAGATCCAAAATATATAGGCCGGCCCAAAGTAATAAAAATTGGATCCCTTTTTTATTATTATTCGGCCGGCTTTCTTTAGTGATAATGGATGCTTCAATTTTCTTTCCTCGTTCGTTCTGAAATTAGGGCTTTTGTAAAAATTGACGGCGCCGCTTGAATGTTGATCGACTACAGTGGATACTTCTTTGTTTTGATTCGGCAATCGACCCTCTAGCTCTGTCTTGCTTTCAGCTACTTCAATTTGTCGAGGTTGAATGATGCTTTGAATTTGGTATGTTTGTCCCCTTTTCGATTTATATTACCCTCGAATTTGATTCGAGTTGAATGATTGTTCTATGTTGCTTGAACTTGAATAATCAACCGTCGATGATGTTAATTGTTTATATAGGGTTCGAACTCCTATATTTTCGTTCGTATATTTTATATGAATTCGTCAAATAATTTAACTTTGAATTCATCTAGGCCACTCGATTAATATTGAATGATGGTGATTCTTCTGACTCCTTCAATTTTGTATATATTTGTTTCCTTGATTTCCACGGCTATGAATTTCCTTGCTCACCACAGTTTCGATTTGCTGGCATTTTGTTGACTTCATTCACTTGATATTGATACTGTTCTTCACTCTGTTGACTTCGGCTTTGACTTGATTTTGAATTGCACCTCTTAATTTTTGTTTAAGGTTCGGTGATAATATATTTTGTTTTCTACTTCAACTGACATCGCCTGACTTCGGCTTCTCTGTTTACTGCATCCGGTCATTGCATATATTTCTTACATATTGAGTTGTTTCACTGATGCATCACTTGTTGTTGCCATTCACTTGAATTTAGTTGCATTCGTCTGGTTCGGTCTCGTACTACCTGCTGTTCACTTGTACTATGATGTTGTTTTGTACATTTCTTCACTCTGAGATGTTTATGTACATACATGGTCTACTGTCTGGACTACACACTATGTTTGGTTGTATGAATATTCACTGCTTTGTCTTTGACATTGCCTGACTATATGCATGCTTCGAGGCAGTCTGCATATGCTTTCATGATGTAGTGTCTTCATGCTACATTATATAGTATTCAATTTTGAACTTCATGTGTAGTTGCTGTCTACATTCATGCCTTGGTTTCACTGCACTGTTCACTTGTATCATTTTGAAATTCCTGATGCTCTTTTCGACCTGATGCTTGTGTACATGTTTATTGCATTTGCTTGCATATTCATCACTGCTCTATTGTTGATCACTGTCTGCATATATACATGTATGTATGTATTTGTGAAGCTTTGGTTTGCATTGAATAGGTGTTTTGGAGCTTGTTGGTATTTTGGATTGCTTTGGCCAGTTCATTGCATTCATATTGTTGCTCCATTGTATATTCATTTGAGTCTTGTTCATGGGTTGATATCTATAGTTCCGGCCACTGTGTACATTGTTTTGTGATCTGGTTTCGTCTTGAATTGTGCGGTCTTGTTTTTGCATTGAGTTGTATTTGGTTTCACTGCATAACTTTCATGTACAGTCTGCTTGGTTGACTATTATGATACAAGTCTGGACTTTGGTTTGTATATGTCAGTTCAATTTGTTGGTTGCTGTTCTTTGAGTCACTCTTGTTGTTTCATTTTGAATTGGTCGACAGTATAAAAACATGGACTCTCTAGTCTCTGTTTTCATTTGAACGACTTGAATTTTGGTCGAGGCTTGATTTTTGTATCTTGACCATTTCATTTGAATTTTCACACTGCCTATGTTTGAATCACTCTTGTTGTTTCTTATGCATCGAGTCACTTGTACTTGACAGTTTTGTATTGCACCTAAGTTGAATCCAGCTTATGGCTCGGGTTTGACCTTGTGCTAATATCGTGACTCTATTTTTATTGCACTTGAGTTGAACCCGGGTTTTGATTTGGGTTTAACCTTGTGCTCACCCGTTCTTGTAATTTTATCAAGTGTATATATCGGTGTGCACAGCCTTGTGGCATATACGGTGATACACTGTGCATGTCACAAGTTGTTCGTGTATGATGAATTCAAAATTAAATGATGACGAACAACCCAAATAACTGAGGCAAATAATATTTTCAAAATTACATTTTCTTTTACACTGAAAAATATTTTTTTTCAATTTTACTACGACGGTATTTATTTCTGTAGATTGCTCAGATGCTGGATTCAATCTTGAATGGAGTTGAAGATCAATACGAGTGAATGAGTGAAATGTAGTGAGGTGCATATGTAAATGATAATTGAAATTGCATTGAAATTGTGTTATATGCATAGTGAGAGCTTGAATTTGTACTATTCAAAATTATAATAAATATTTGTTTGAATAAAAAATCGTTTGAATTCAAATTTTGTGTTATTTATTTTATTAAGCAAATATTTATTTAATTGTGTGAAAAATATAATAGTACATTAACAAATACATTTAAATGAATATATATATATATATATATATATATATATTATCATCAAACAAAAATCATATACTCGCATATTCAACACTTTCAACGGGGCATATCACACTTCTTTCAAGATAGCAATAGGGCATACTCCTTTCTCATTAGCTTATGGATCAGAGGCAATGTTATCGGTAGAGACAACAGTGTCATCACATCAAAGGATTCACTATGACCGAAATGAAAACGAGGAGCTGCTAAACCTGTCACTGGACTTGATTAACGAAAGGCATGAGGAAGTCGCTTTGAAGGCCAAAGCCCATAAATAAAGGACAGTTGCATAGTAAAACTCTAAGGTCAAAAACCACTCACTTAAGGAAGGGGACATGGGCTGAAACGAATATTCCTTAGACTGGCGGCACTCCATCCAATCTAGGAAGGACCATACGTTATCGACATTCTTGGGCAATGATGCCTTCATCCTTAGCATGGTAGATGGAGCTATATTTACAAGAGCTTGGAATGCACACCCTCTCCACCATTATTTTACTTAAATCTATATAGTTTTGCTAAGTATATTGTAATTCTATAATTGAAATGGTTATGAAACAGATCTAATGAAGTGTGCTTTGGCTAAAATTTTGTCATGATAGGTAATAGTTAGGAAACAAAACTTTGCATTACCATTTGAACGCGATGGACTAACAATAACGCTATGAGGGAACATCGCCTAGTCCCAGAGAGTTGACTTCTTGACTCAAGGGCAAAAGCTGCGTTATAATGAAATCTTCTCCTAAACTTCTTGCCAGCAGTGTTAGACCAGAGTGATCCCTTAATCAGGTGTCCATCACCGACGATCAACTCAAACTCCATGTCGGTAGCGGTGGACCTGAGTGATCCCTTAATCGGTTATCCATCACTAATGATCGACTCAAATTTCTTACGGACGGTGATGGGCTAGAGTAATCCCATAACCAAGTGCCCATCACTAACGATCGAATCAAACTTCTTACATGCAGTAATGGACCAGAGTGATCCCTTAACTGAGTGCCCATCACCGATGATCGGCTCAAACTCCTCGTCAGAAGTGGTGGACAGGAGTGATCCCTTAACTAGGTGTCCGTCACTAACGATCGACTCAAACTCCTCATCGGTAGTGGTGGACCAACGTGATCCCTTAACCGAGTGTTCATCACTAATGATAGGCTCAAACTCCTCGTTGGCAGTGGTTTACTAGAGTGATCTCTTAACTAGGTGTCCATTACTACAATCAATAGTTTCAGACACATAGAGGGTCATAAAGAAACCAACTTTTCAGCAGGAAAGCCATGACAACCGCCTAGTTGGTTCTCCTTTGGCTGTCGGGTCAACATTCGGCCAATGGTGAATGGTTAAGTCCAACGATGGCAGATAGTGACTATTAGGATAAACTTACATTAGGCACGCACAAATTGCATAATAAACAATAAAGCGAAGGGGGAATAGAGCACAACAGGATAATAAACATGTAAATCATGTTGTTAAACATCCAGATATTCATAAGTTATAATCACAAGTATCAGGGAATAACATGCACTCCACCTCACTAATACCTCAAAATTGGTCAAGCGCAAACAACGGTGTTTGATACAAATAGAGAAAGAATATATACAACGGTCTATCTAAAACAAAAGGGAACATAGGCGAGGCGTGAACGTAGTTTTTCACATAGACTTGGAGATGGTCTTCTTACTGTAAGACTTAGAGTCTTTCTTCTTGCCTCCTTTCTTCTCTTCCTCTAGCTTGGCAATGGCGGATGCGTCGAGATCTGCTCGTGTCTCCTTCATAAGTTTTATCTCTTCATGGAATCTTAACCCTTTCCATCACCTTAGGGAATCTCGATAGGAATCTCGGTAGGAATTATTGCTTTAAAGCTACATCCTTGTCGAATTCCTTAGTAGGCTCTGTAGCACTTAGAATCTCGATGGGGGGATCCTTCTTGAGAGCCACAATCATCTCGTCTTGAGTCATATCAACTAGAGGATCAAAGGGGACTAAGTGCATGCTCACTGGAGGCGGAGCTTCGAAAGTAATAACTGCTTTAGATGGGTCCTTGGCTAAAGAATCACCTGCAGGGAAATAAAGAGAGCTGTCAGATATGGTATTCCTCAAGAAAGCTCGAACATACTAGGCAGTGGCTGATGAACTATAAAGAAGAATCCTACCTCCTTTGGGAGAGTTCAAAATATTGTCAATAGGCTGAATATGATCCGAAGATGGAGGCACTTCCTAAGGCTGACTGGCAGTGGATGCATCTGAAGAAATGTGGAAAACGTTTAGAGGAACATCATGCATAGGAGCATAGATGACTGGTTTTGAAATCTGACCTTGCTTTGTCTCTTCAAAGGTCGAGCCAACATCCTTTCCCTTCTCTGCTTCTTCTTTCCGGGCCTTCTCAGCTTCAACCAACTTAATGTAACCAAGGCAGACGCTCATCGAGAAATGAGCATCAATAGCCTTAAGGTTAAAAGGCATACCTCCTTGCTCACTAGCGGCTCTTGCTTCTTTAATTAAGATTCGACGGATGGAAGCTATAACTTCTTCACAGTCATCCATCCATGCTAGAATTTTCTCTATGAACGTCCTCTGGTAAATCTTATTTAGGAGCGATTCCACCTAGTCCAGCTGAATATTTAATTCATCGCACTCCTCTTGCAACTTCTTGACCTTGGAGATTTCAACATCTTTGCCGGCAGATAGGGACTTGAGCCTTATTTGGAGGGAGACCTTCTCAGCTCTCCACTCAACCCTCTACTTTAGATCAGCGATTCCCGGTTCTATTCTCTTTATGTCGCTTGAAGTTTTCTCGGCTCTTAGTGAATTTGTCTTCAACATTCTTATAATCGTCAAAAGGCTGCCCGGCCTTATTGTTATATTCTTTCTTGGAAGCTTTGATATTGGCAGAATGGTCCCATCTCAGTTGTTCCAAATCTTTAGTGTGAGCAGCCTTAAGCCTCTTGATCTCTCCAGCTTACTTCTCAATCTCTTCGGTGTGGGACCTCTCCAGAGCATCTACCACTTTCTTATGGACTAAATCTTTCTGATCCAACTGCTTCCTTAAATAAAAGATCTTTAAATTCTACTCGACATTTTTCTTATTGATCACCTCCCTGGCCTTGTTGACTTTGGCATGATACTCTGCAAGGTCTTTACACCATCCAATCCGTCCGTAAGAAGATCAATTGCCCATGTAAAGGAGAGATGGGGTGGCTTAGTAAGCAAGTGGGTCAGGGGATCTCTCAACTGATAAGGTTACTGAAATTCTTCACAGTTTAGGTCCATAGGGTCAGTAGTGATAAACGCTCCCTCTTTATCCTTCCTCTTATCTTTTCTCCCGAAGGTAGGGATTATCACTCCTCTCATATCCATCTTCTCCTGCTGTTTGGAAACTTTCGAATTGGATAAAGAAAAAGGAGAACGACGAAGAGACTTAGAGGGATGGACTAGAGTCTGGGATCTCGATTTTCGATCGGGAGAGTGGGATCTTTTTCATGAGCTATCCTTGGGGTCCTAGTCATCTTCGTATCTAGCCGGACAGTAGTGAAAAGTATCCTTAGTCTTTAGCTTTATAGCAAGTTGCCCAACATTTTCACTCAGGCCAAGTGAAGATGTAGCCTTTTTGAGATCCTTGGGAGGCACTTTCAGCCTCAACTGCTTCATCTGAGATAGCAGCGTTTCCCTTTTCGAACTCATACTACTTGCAACGGCAAAATACAACATGTTAGAATCATAACAGGCACTTGAAAAGTGCACGATTATGGCATGAACATGCGACTATATGGATGTGTGTGCAAGAGTGCCCAGCAACTGCATGAACCAAGGTTTCTTCATAGATTTCCGGCTGTCGCTGGATTTCTACTATTGACGCAGAATCCCTATAATCAATCCCAAGCCTTGTATCTTAAAGATAGTCAGAAATGGAAATGTCTCCAGGAATGAAAGTTCAATCCTCCTCCTTAGAACTACCAACGCGATGTAGGGCTTCCTCCACCTATAAATTAAACGAGTTGTCTAAACCAATATGCCCGAAGGAATGCACTTCACTGCAGCCTGAAATGGTGTGATCGTTGTTACAAGAATGAGGGCCTTTCTCTTCTGCCATTTTTGTACAAAAGCTATCGTCGGCCCATTCCCTTAAGGTCTTGAGCTAACTGTTTTTACGTGGTTCAACCCTGAAGGAGCCTAACTCTGGTTCCTCCAAACCCGTAAGTATAGTCAGAGCAACTCCTTGTGGATCTATAATCAAGAAGGCATCAGAAACGGAATACTGAGAGGATGGCACTTTGCTTGTTTTGTCGATAGTCGAACCTTTTCCTTTCTTCTTCTTGGCAGGCTCGTGAGTGGAAGGTTGCCTGCCTCTCCCAATTGAGCGATTGACTGCCAGTAGTCTGACCTTCGTCATATCATTGTCTGTAACTAGACGAGGAATCTCTTGTAATTCCATTGGGATTTGCTAGAGTCTTTACAACATGTCTTCTAAGTCTTCTCTAGTAGCTGCTTTCACTACACCTAGGAGGAAGAGAGTTCGAAAAAAGAAAAATTAATATCTAACATAAGATTTCACAAAACCATGAATGGAAATAGGTGGAAGAGAGGGGCTCACATCCATAACGGATGAAAGCACAAAAATTTATCTTGGACGAAAAAGTATTCATGCTTGAATATACTAGACTTAGAGTACAAGTTCTCAACCGACTTAAACTTGCTCCTTGCCTCAAGATAGATAAATAGGGAACCCTCCATTTTACTTTTTATGGCATAAAGGAATGTGATTCGATGGTGGGTACGGGCATCTGGAACTCCCTCGTGAAAATAGTGTATAGGCTGATAAAGATGGCGTATTCGTTGGGATGCAACTGGAATGGAGCAATCTTCGAGTATATAGGGAAATCCGCAATCCATTGAGGAAGAGAAGGTCGGGCTTCATCTGCACGGTGATATCGAGAATAGGCCATGTACCCATCTAATGAAGCGTATGCCCATTGTTCGAGAGTAGGAAAATGGAAGTCCTTGTAAGGGATACAGTGAGTAGCCATGATAATATCTAGCTGCTTAGAGAATAAGATGGAGGGCATAGATTCGATAGAATCTACCAACAGTTCGGAATGCTTATACCTACGCATGAGAGAATGAGCGAAACTAGGTTAATTAGAGCGACACACCGATGGCGTGGGATCTGAAGGTGCAAAAGAAGAGGGAACCTAGTCTCCAGGGATCATCTGCGAATACGTCGTGCAACGATTTGACATACATATCTGATATGATAATCCATCACTTGTAGTATCGCGAAGGAGGCATATGTGACCGTGTGCATATGTGATGCAAAAAGAATAAGTTAGTAACAATCTTAAATTAGGCATTCTGACATTAGAAGATAACTATTCCAAAACCATAATCGACTCGGAAAATCCTACTCAAGGTCTCACTCAGCAATAGAATCCCAGATGACACAATAAGATTAGCTAGCATGTAATTATTGATTTTTGTTCGGTGGTCGAACACTTGAGTGGTTAAGCCCTAGATAGGGATTCGAATCAAAAGGGATTCTATAATCGTGCTTTTTAAACTTTGAGTCACCCCTAATATAAAACACCCTACTCTATGTGTTCAACCAATGAAGAAAAACCCTACACCCTAAGCCGCAGCCTATTGCAGTACACAACACAAACTGTTGCATACATCGGGTTAATATGGATGCAAAGGTAGATAGAAATGCTTATCGGATCGGTTAATGATCTTAAATGGGGATCACATTGAATTCGAGGCATTTGGGTGGAGATTGGTGCTTGTAACTTAAGGGAAGGTGAATGGTTTCGAAGAAGAGGCGATGCAAAAAAATAAGCAGGTGGTTTGGTGGGAGGAGGCATGATAATTTACATAGGAACGAGGTCATGTCCAGTGCTGAATTGGTGGCATGCCAACCAACAACGTGCCGAGCCAACCCAGTATTGACCATCGGACTGTAAGGATACCGAACCTGAGATGTGCTGGATTCGAGCTTGATCACCGGACCAAGAGCATATCGGACCGAACTAACATAAGGTGGATGCAATATGTTTCAAGGTGACACTTAGTGAAACCAACCTTATAATTTATAAGCTAACGCTACAACAAACAGACTTTTTATAGCGTTTGAAACTGCTATTAAATCCTTCTATAGCATTTCTATAAACATCATAGATCAACAAGTTGAAATAAGTCTGGTGGATACAATAGTGTTTCAAAATTACAGTGGAAAAAGGACTTCTAAAAGCGTTTTTTTTACTATCTTAGACTAGACGTATCGATATAACTGCTTTTCTATGGTGTTTTGAAGCTTGCTGTAGAACTTTTATACAAAGTTTTGTTTTATAATACTAACAATTATGACATCATTTAATTGTTATAATATGTTGACAAACCATATTATAGCAACTATAAACGCTATGGAAATATTATGTCAATCTTTTATTACGCATTATAACGCTATAGAAAATTCATTACTGACCATTGTAGCATTGATTTTTGCTATGAAAACTATTTAATCCTTGCAGAATATTTTGGATAGCACTAGCATAATGCTATAGCATTTAAAAGCTATAGCAATTTTTCTTTCAAGCATGGTTAAAACAATATAAAAAAATTCGTTGCATTTTTCGTTGACATATACATTCAAGCTTACAATTTTCAATTCTACTAAACTTATTTTAACTAATAAATTATAACTCAAAAAACCACACTTATCACATTGTAATGTAAATATATATGTATATATATGTCCATAATATTTCATACACGAAGCATTAAGCATATAAATATTTATGACCAAAAGTAATAATACATAAAACTGTAGCTAATCAAAACAATATATACTAAACAAAGACGTATGAATGTCGATAAACAATACATTGATGCAAGCATGACCTATTTTAAGGAGAAAGAGTGCAAATTATGTAGCAACCTCAAAAGCATCATACAACACCTGTCAAAAAGAAGCACATACGTCAATATGTTATTCATAAATGTAGAAATGTATAAGTAATGAACATCACGGTTTCAAATGAAAACTTTATGAATTAATTACTCAAAAATATCCCCAAAGGATAACTCAAAGTAGACAAGCAATTCAGACAAGACAAACTATTTCAAATAGACCTGTTATTTCATGCTAACTTCTAGTTTGCGTGAAAATGTCCATTATATTAGCCAAAACATACAATAATAGAGTAACTAGAAGTGTTAGTGTAAGCTTGCCTAGTGCAGGCTTAACATTCAACAACAGGGTAATTAGCAGCGCTAGTGCAAGCTTGCCTAGTGTAGACTTGCTGGAGCAAGCTTGCCTGTTGCGAGTTTTCCTTGTGCAGGCTTGCTAGAGCAAGCTTGCAAAAACAAGCTAGCTCTATAGCAAGCTTGCACCCTATGCAAGCTTGCTATGTTGCAAGCTTGCTCTCCAGCAAGGTTGCAACAGCAAGCTTACACTATTCCCGTCTTAACATGGATCAAAAGACCGTGAAAAGGGAGGAGGTATATGTGTTGTACTCATGCTGTTGTGTTTTCTGTCATTAAGACTTAAGTGCGCATTTTGCAATCTTTGTGCACTCATTATGTAATCCATTTCCATTGTCTCTTTCCATTCCTTTTCATTCTTTTTATTTTCTTCCATTGTTTTTTTTCCTGTCAAACTTTTATCACCAACAATATTTTGCTACATGATTTTTTCCCATCACAGTAAATCAGCACACTAGCTTTCAAACTAGTGTACGATCTTGGCATCTTTCAAAGGCAAACCTTCATGCCTCAAACATATGGATTCATAGCAGATAAATTTATAGTATATATTTGTTGGTTGAAACTCGAGAAATGCAACATGATTTATGGATTCAAAAATTAATGAAATTTAAGCAGCGTATACGGATTAAAAGTTGGATCCATACTGACGCAGCGGATTAATCAAACAAAACTTCGATCGATGAAATGTAGCAATCGGTGAGTTGAAGATACCAAAACGCCCAAGTTCGTTGATCCAAAGATACCGAACTCTAGCTATCTCAAACACGTTGATAGCGCACTATACCGTGTTTAAAGATCTACGATTCTTCGCACGTTGATCTAGCGCACTAGATTCCGTGAATCGGCTTCTACGATCGTTGAATCGAGCGCACTCGATTAACCGAAAGAGGAGATAGGAGATTACACTCAACTACCAATTGGTATGAAAGCACAAAGCTAACAAAAGGAAATTTTATTCAATATTCAACAACCACAAAAATTACAACACACACGCTATTTATAGAGAATTACAACTCAACCAACAACAACACCCAACTCTTAGGTCGGCACCGACTCACGACCCATTTTAAGTCGTGACCGACTTAACACTTGCGACTCAACGTTTTTACAACGGACCAAAATTCAACCGACTCATCCAAGGTCGTTAACGACCTAACACATTACATCTATGACCGACTCATCTCTTGCCGACTCAACAAGCCCAGCGACTCACGACTCAACCGACTCATCAACTGACCGACTCAATCTTCCATCAGTTGAACCCTTCTCCCTCTTGATGTTAACTCGGGCACGACTTATGGATAAGTTGTTGAGTCGTGTACGATTCATCAGGTACGAACACCCCACGATCTCCTTGAGTCGTAATCTTGTTTCCTTAACTCGTATGCGACTCAAGTATCTGTTATCTCGTGCCTCCTCTTCTCTCGCCCAATTAGGTCGGAAACGTTCCATGCTCTTGAGTCGGAGACGACTCAAGCCCGATGCCTCATCTCCCCTTTTGTTAAGCCGTAGCTCGTTCCTCCAAGCTTCGTTAGGTCGGACACGACTCATGCATCTATTAACCCGTGAACGACTCATCAAACACGTATGACTTAAGCCGTTAAGAGATGCATCCCTCTCATATATCTCCTTCAATTGTCTCGTGTACGACTTACGAGTTAAATCCGAAGCTCCTTGACTTGTGCACGACTTAATATGGTCTAACTTCTGAATTCCCATAGGCCTTGCTGCATCATCCTCCCCTGGTTGAGAAAAATTCGACCTCGAATTTGTAAATTCTTCCTCAACAACCTCATTCCCATGATACGGAATTAAGTGTTTGATGTTAAAAACATCAGAAGTATAAACATCATCTGGTAACTTTAATCGATAAGCATTCTCATTGATTTTCTTCAAAACTTCAACTGGACCAATCTTTCGCGCCTTCAACTTGTTATAAGCACCCACTGGAAAACGATCCTTTGTTAACACGGCATAAACCAAATCGCCTTCATCAAGTTCAACATTTCGACGTTTCAAATCTGCAAACTTCTTATATTTCTCGTTCGACTTTTCCAATCGTTCCTTAACGATTCTATGACATTCAGTCAGCTCATCAACAAAATCAGCACCTCGTTTAACTGTTCCCTTCGACTGTGGTACTACTGCTAAATCCAACGGTCCCCTGGGTAAATTTGAATAAACAATCTGAAACGGACTGAATCCCGTGCTACGGTTTACTGCATGATTATGAGCAAATTCAGCTTGGCATAATTTCAGGTCCCAACTTCTCAAATTATCCTGTACAAGACAACGCAACAAATTTCCCAATGACCTGTTAACAACTTCTGTCTGCCCGTCAGTTTGTGGATGATAAGCACTGCTAAATTTCAGTTTCGTTCCCACCATCTTCCACAAACTCAACCAAAAGTGACTCAGAAAACGAGTATCTCGATCAGAAACAATAGATTCTGGTAAACCATGAAGTCGATAAATCTCCTTGAAAAATAACTGCGCCACTCGAACTGCATCTGCTGTCTTCTTGCAAGCAACAAAATGTGCCATCTTTGAAAACCTGTCCACCACAACAAATATCGAATCATTTCCCCTTTGAGTTCTCGGCAAACCCAAAACGAAATCCATGCTAATATCAACCCATGGCTTAGATGGTACTGGTAACGGCATATACAACCCTGCATTCGTTGCTGTCCCCTTTGAAACCTGGCAAATATGACATCGCTCCACGAACCTTTCAACCTCTTTCCTCATCGACGGCCAAAAGTAAGACTGCGAAATCAACTGCAAAGTACGATCACGGCCTACATGTCCTTCCTCGTGCAACTCCTTTACAATCTTCATCCTCAAACTACAATCCGGAATACATAAACGATTTCCTTTAAACAGAAAACCATCAACCAATATGAATTCATCGGTACTCCCATCCTTCACTTTCTCAACATATTTCACAAAGTAAGGATCTCCTTCAATAATTTCTGGCAACATTTCAAACCCGGTCACTTCAACCTTCATTGTCGTTAACAAATGACTCCTCCTACTTAAAGCATCAGCTACTCGATTTGTCACCCCAGATTTGTGCTTAACGACAAAAGTAAACTGCTGTAAATAGGCAATCCACGATGCATGTCTTGCTGAAATTTTATCCTGTCCCTGTAAATGTTTCAAAGCTTCGTGATCAGTGTACAGAACAAATTCCTTCTGAAATAAGTAATGTCTCCAATGCTTAACAGCCTGTACAACAGCATAAAACTCAACATCGTAGGTACTGTATCTCATCTTCGCCCCAGACAACTTCTCACTGAAATAGGCAACTGGTTTCCCATTCTGACTCAATACTCCTCCAATACCAACCTTCGAAGCATCAGTGTGTAATTCAAACAACAACTGGAAATTTGGTAAAACAAGAATTGGTGCAGACGTCAACAATTCCTTGATCTTCTCAAAGGCAACCCCTGCTTCCTCTGACCATACAAATTGTTTTCCCTTCATGCAATCAGTAACTGGAGCCATCACACTACTGAAGTGTGGTATGAACCTTCGGTAGAATGACGCTAGCCCATGAAAACTTCTCACTTCTGTAATTGCCTTTGGCTGTGGCCAATTCCTGACTGCTTCAACTTTACTCTGGTCAACTTGAATACCTTTCCCTGAAACAACATAACCCAGGAATAAAACACTGGGTGTCATAAACACACATTTCTTTGTAGCAGCATAAAATTGTTCTTCACGAAGAATAAGCAACACTTCCCTCAAATGTAGAACATGCTCCTCCGTACTCCTGCTATAAATCAGAATATCATCGAAATAAACCACGACGAACTTCCCAATGAATGGCCTAAAAATTTGATTCATCACCCGCATGAATGTACTAGGTGCATTTGACAATCCAAATGGCATAACCAACCATTCGTACAACCCCTCTCTAGTTTTGAAAGCTGTCTTCCATTCGTCTCCAGGTCTGATACGAATTTGATGATAACCACTCTTCAAATCAATCTTTGAAAATATAGTTGCCCCACTCAACTGATCCAACAAATCATCCAACCTCGGCATAGGAAATCTGTAACGAACAGTGATCTTATTCAAAGCTCTACTATCCGTGCACATCCTCCATGTTCCGTCTTTTTTTGGTACTAACAATGCTGGCACGGCACAAGGACTTAAACTTTCCTGAACACGTCCCTGTTCCAACAACTCTTCCACCTGCCTTCGTAACTCCTCATGTTCCTTCGGACTCATACGGTAATGTGGTCGATGTGGTAACACTGCTCCTGGAACAAGATCAATCTGATGTTGAATGTCTCTAAGTGGCGGTAACTCCTTTGGTAACTCCTCTGGAAAGACATCCTCAAATTCTTCCAAAACTGGCTTTGCTTCTTCGGGAATCTCAACTTCTTCACTACTCTCTCTCCCAATCAACAAAAACACTTCCGGTTCTTCTTCCACTTCTTTGACAAACTCCTTCAAAGTCAACAGAGTTTTCAATTCTTCAATCTCTTCTAGCTTGCTCTCCTTCTGCTGCTGTCTCTTAGGAACTAAAGTGATTTTAGTACCCTCGAACATGAAACTGTAACTGTTGGCACGACCGTCATGCTGAACTGCTCTATCAAACTGCCATGGCCTGCCCAACAATAAGTGACAAACATCCATATCTACGACATCACACCAGATTTCATCTTTGTACTTCTTCCCAATCGAAAAATTAACACAAGCCCTTCGACACACTTTCACTTCACCCCCTTTTCTTAACCATGCAAGCTTGTATGGTTTAGGATGCTTCTCGGTCTTCAAGTTCAACTTTCTCACTGCCTCTGTAGAAATAATATTATCACAACTTCCCGCATCAATAACGAACTTACAAACTTTCCCCAGAATAGTACATGTCGATTGAAAAATATTGCTTCTCAGCCAACTACAATCCTCCTCTTGCTTAGGTGTCAAACAACTTCTCCTCATCATAAGATTACAACCTTCATCACCCGACACTTCTTCTTCCTCCTCAACATATGGTACATTTGAATACTCTGCCTCCTCACCATCATCTGCTTCAACCTCTGCAACCATGGTTCTCTTCTTCGGCTTCGGACACTCATTGCTTTTATGCCCCAACTCCTGACAGTTATAACATTTGAACCCACTACTAGCCTTCGCCTTCTCAACCTCCTTGACCACTGGCTTTGTAACAGGTTTAGGAACACTAGAACTTCCACCAACACCCTTCACTGGATTATTAGGATTAGTAAACACACCTCCTCCACGCCTTCCTTGTTTCTCCCAAGCTAACGCTTTCTGATGTGCCTCTGCAACGGATCTAGGATCGAACATATTAACCATATCCTGGATCTGCATTCTCAATCCCCCAATGAATCTAGCCGTTAGTTGTTCTTCTGTCTCCATAATATCGTTTCTAGCAATGAGTTGGTAAAATTCATCAGCATAATCACTAACAGACTTTGTCCCCTGCCTTAAATTCTGCAACCTCTGGTACATAAGTGACTGGTAATTATAAGGTAAGAAAGTAGATCTCATCAACTTCTTCATCTTCTCCCAAGATTCTATCTTTGACTTTCCCATCCGTTCTCGAGTAAGTTTAGTTTGCTGCCACCATGCCAATGCTCTTCCCCTCAGCCTTGTAGCAACTAACTTCACCCTTCTATTCTCCGGCACCTCCTTGAAATCAAAGATTTCCTCCACGTTAGACAACCAATCTAAGAATTCCTCAGTGACCATCCCGCCTTTAAACTCCGGAATCTCCATCTTCATACCCGATTCCCAACGTCGATCATCATCAATAACCCGATACTGACGTTGTCCCTGATCTCTGTCTCTGTAATGAACACTTCCTCTTTCACCGTCAAACTCATCCTCAAAGTCAGGTGTATAGCGTTGTCGATCTCGTCCTCCAACATCTCTAACACCACTTCTACTACCAACATCCCTTCTATCGTGATCATCAACATTCCTCCTACTTCGATTGTCAACACTTCTATGCTCTTGACTTTCTCTTCTCTCCCGTTCCGAATGTGATGAAACTCTACTATTTCCACGGTTTGATTCAGGTGAAATTCTCCTTCTATTCTGACTCATATCAATCATTAATTTCTCCAATTTACCAATGCCTTCATCAAATTTATCATTAATACGTTGTTCCATAAGCTCGGCTTCTTCTCTACGATACAAAGCTTCAACGTTTTGATGACGATTAGCTCTCCTTGGTGGCATGGTTGAAAACTTCACAAAACTTCAACAATTCAATCACAAGACTTCAAAAATTCACATAAGACAACAATCAACAAGTCACGGCTCACACTAACTCGGCAACGAGTTAACGACTTAAGTAAGGTCACTCCAACTTGTCTCGGCTCACCCTTAGATCGGCAATGGATGTTCACGGTTCAAATAAGGACGGCTCACCTAGCTCGGCCTTCAACTCAATCACTTGGCACGACTCAAACTAGCTCGCAGCAACTTATCTCGGTCCACCACTAAGTCGGTAAAGACTTAGCTCGGCAAGGTCCTACACTTCAAACCTTGGCGCGCAAAACTTCCACAAGTCCAATTCAAACACCTTTGCTCCTTTTGATCCTAAATGGAATGGATTAAACTCTTCAAACTTGATGCAACTTCAATATGAACACAATGAACAACTTCAAACTTCATAAACTTCAAAAAACTTGGCTCCAAGAATCAAACTTAGCTATGATTGGCTAAGTATGGCTCTGATACCAATAATGACGCAGCGGATTAATCAAACAAAACTTCGATCGATGAAATGTAGCAATCGGTGAGTTGAAGATACCAAAACGCCCAAGTTCGTTGATCCAAAGATACCGAACTCTAGCTATCTCAAACACGTTGATAGCGCACTATACCGTGTTTAAAGATCTACGATTCTTCGCACGTTGATCTAGCGCACTAGATTCCGTGAATCGGCTTCTACGATCGTTGAATCGAGCGCACTCGATTAACCGAAAGAGGAGATAGGAGATTACACTCAACTACCAATTGGTATGAAAGCACAAAGCTAACAAAAGGAAATTTTATTCAATATTCAACAACCACAAAAATTACAACACACACGCTATTTATAGAGAATTACAACTCAACCAACAACAACACCCAACTCTTAGGTCGGCACCGACTCACGACCCATTTTAAGTCGTGACCGACTTAACACTTGCGACTCAACGTTTTTACAACGGACCAAAATTCAACCGACTCATCCAAGGTCGTTAACGACCTAACACATTACATCTATGACCGACTCATCTCTTGCCGACTCAACAAGCCCAGCGACTCACGACTCAACCGACTCATCAACTGACCGACTCAATCTTCCATCAGTTGAACCCTTCTCCCTCTTGATGTTAACTCGGGCACGACTTATGGATAAGTTGTTGAGTCGTGTACGATTCATCAGGTACGAACACCCCACGATCTCCTTGAGTCGTAATCTTGTTTCCTTAACTCGTATGCGACTCAAGTATCTGTTATCTCGTGCCTCCTCTTCTCTCGCCCAATTAGGTCGGAAACGTTCCATGCTCTTGAGTCGGAGACGACTCAAGCCCGATGCCTCATCTCCCCTTTTGTTAAGCCGTAGCTCGTTCCTCCAAGCTTCGTTAGGTCGGACACGACTCATGCATCTATTAACCCGTGAACGACTCATCAAACACGTATGACTTAAGCCGTTAAGAGATGCATCCCTCTCATATATCTCCTTCAATTGTCTCGTGTACGACTTACGAGTTAAATCCGAAGCTCCTTGACTTGTGCACGACTTAATATGGTCTAACTTCTGAATTCCCATAGGCCTTGCTGCATCACATACCTTTGCTTAATTGTTCAAGGCACAAGTAGCTCTTAATCAGAAACAGCTCCTTCAGATATTTGAATAACTCATTTTAGACCTTAATGGTGCTCTCTTCATCTTTTATTTTCTTGACAAGATCATTGAATTCTCTTCCACATGCACTGTGTAAAAATAATGCACAAACTGTTTATAATATTTGGTCCCATTACAAATACTTGAGAGTAGGCTTAAGAGAAGCAACCGGGGATATATGTATATAGGCAAAACAAGTGGATATTAATAATAATCTAGAGAATCAGCATGTAGATTTTCTACTTTTTAAGAAAAACACGGGACTCATTCATCATACTTAAAAATGAATAGTCATGGATAATAATTCTCATTACTTAATGAGTAAACAAATGTATTAGTTCTAATTAACTTATGTAACTTTCTAAAATTGTGTATTTAAAGCCTTATGTCCAACCTTGGTTGTATCATACTTCACCCGAACATCAATTTTTAAACCCAAACCAACAATTTCTATTTTTGACAATATGCTTATCAACAAACGTCTAAGATACCATGATAAATAAAATAAAATTTGTTCAACGTCATCACAATAAACGTATCAGATTTATCAATTAGGTGAACATTCCTTATTTTCTTTTCTGAAAATATCAAAGTTGAAAATGAAAATGAAATACAAGAAACTTCTGATCCTGTTCTTATGAAAATGAAAATGAAGAACATCTGTGACTTTAACTTCATCAGTAAAAGTGCTTACATATACATAGAGAGGTGATGTTTCTATGTCTCTATAGACTACTCTTATGCTTTGAAATGCATATTGCATTGTGATTGCCAATTCAACGAGGAGTATAATTGAACCATTATGTGTGCTAGAATTAATCCATGCTTCGCACGCGGTCTGTTTATATCATTGTAAACAGAAAGCAAGGGCATTTTCGGGATTTCAAAAAGACGCCGAATAAATTAATGCAACGAATTTTCTTTATTAGTAGTAAAGATAAGTCGCATAAAAAAAATTCTAATATTACATTTGCTAGTTTAAATAGGTAGACATAATTAGGGTGTCGCATATGTATAAAAAAAATAAGTGTAACATGCAGTTAATTTTACATCGAAGCATGATCTGTGAAATGTACATAAATTTTAAAAACTGCTCGTCTTCAGCTATGTCAATGCTGATAAGATACAACATAAAGAGAAATTAAGTTTACTAATGATAACACTGAATGTAACCATATACATAGAGAGATGGATACTTACTATGTTGAGTACCATAAATAGTCTGTATGATCCCATGTTGTGCTTAGTTGCTCTGCCAATCCATTTTTTGTGAATTTATTATCAGTAAGAGAGTTTGTTCTTTCAATGTATGAATTCCAAGAAAACCCGCTGATTGGTACCATTTTTGGGTATAATGTTGGCCTGCATGTTAAATAAGTGATTTTCAGTTGATTATAACTAACAAGTCCAGGCAGTTTTATACCGTTTGTTGATGTTTTTGTATGCATATTACCATTTAAAAATACACAATAAATATTGAAAAACATACTTAAAAATAACTAGAATTCAGCAGTCAAGAACTTTAAAAAGAAATCCTACTTTCGTAGGCTAGGGATGTAAGAATTTTATTTAAACTTTGAATTACCTTTGCAGTGTTATAAACAACAGTTTTACAGTCAGGAAGAATGCTAACAGACCATGCAGGCAGGTCATAATGCATTCCATTGAATGTCACAGTTGCAGAGTTTTTCCAGTCGACGTTTGCAAGAAATGCTGCATATGATGATTTTGATCTGTATACAGAAGGCTGTACCAAAAAAAAAAATTATTAGCTTTTTCGAGTAATGCCCAAAAAAAAGTTAAATACCTCAAGATTGCATCCAAGTTTCATCACTACAGGATCACCAGCGACCATAAACAACAGTTTCATCACTGTTTTATTGCTTTATGGAGGTCCCTCAAACGTCCCCATTTAGGCTGTCTTAGTATACATTCAACCATAATACTACGACTTGTAAGTTAATAAGAATTTAACCTGTATGGATGCATTTTATTTATAAGTCTGAACAACCTCAGTTGATATTATGTATTTATCAAAAAAACAAATTGAATTTTCACTCATTTAACTCTCCTATTAAAAAAATAAACATTTAAACTACTTTCAAAACTATTTACAAAAATCGACTACTTTCTGTCACCGTGGTTTAAAAGAAGGCATATTTTTCCATTTATGTGGAAAGTGATATTTTTTTGTAAATATTTTGAAACTGTTTGAAATATGAAACATGTTTTGAAAGTAGTCTAAACAATCAAAAACTAAAACTCCAAAAAAAATTGCTTGAGGAACGGCTACAATATTGTTTATTTATGATATAAATACCAAATTCATCAATTGGTGCATCATAATCGTAGCTAGTTGCAATGAAGGGACCACCAGCTGTCCTCCCAAAGTTGGTTCCTCCATGATACTGACAGCAAACATAAATTTTTGTTGTTAAATGTTACTATTTCACTTCAGCTTGCACATGCTCCAGCCAGCATGGCACTTCACATGCCTACTCAATGCTCCAGTTTAATCACGTTCTGTCCGATCATTTGTTAGCCATAACTTGCATGCTTCCATTATCAACCCGAGGCACCTTTTATAACCTGTTGCGCCTTAATCAAAACCTGCATGCACTCTCTGTTGTAATAAATAAATAAATTCTAGATCTGAATACATACAACCCATATTGATTCTATCGAGAAACAAATATATGAAATTAAATAGTTCAGCAGAAGTCGTACTCGAATTCATTGATGTTTGCAAAAAGAAGATCAACTAGGTTTTAGATCTTCCAAATTGACACAAGCTTAGATCTGAAAATTCTCTTTAGAAGAGGGTGGAGAGAATATGATAAGACTAGTGTAATTTTGTGACCATAACCCCATATATATAGTGTGTGACATTTTTCAGTTCGGCCCTTCAAAAACTAAAATTGTCGCTCTGGTATCCGCACATTATAAATTTACAAGATAAATATACCCCTTAAGTCTTGTTGTATTTACTCCAAATAGATCACATAATTAAACTTAATCCCAAGATAGCCCATACATTCAAATATTAAAATATGTGGCCCCATAATGCTGAATTATTCCAACAATCTCCCCCTGGGCCACAAATGTAACCTCATAGAATGTATTTAACTATATGAGCTCTCAAATAGCTATCTTGACAATATGGTATATGCATAACAATCTCGTCCATTGATTGTGTTAAATTAGGATCAAAGCGGTTTTCATTATCGTTAGTGTAACTAAACCCATCAATGGACACGTATATCAATATAATCAAATGACATAGATCAATCATGTATGTGTAGTATGGAAATTACATGAAATGTGATCTTTACATGTCTATTTCCAACTGGTCCTACTTTACTTTAATGAGATCAAAATCTAAACATATATAAATAATTTGAGTGGAATTAAAACTTTATTTCTGATCAGAAAAACTGAAGCATATCCACAATCAAAATATAGAGCGATGTCATAAAAGAAATGACTTAGTACAAACTCCCCCTAAATCAAAATATTCTTACACAAAAGAAACACCCATTTTAGCAACATGCTTATGAAAGACCTTGGGTGGTAATGCTTTTGTAAGTGGATCCGCTAACATGGAATTTGTCCTAATTTGCACTATGGATATTAACTCATTTTGCACTCTTTCCTTCACAACTAGAAACTTGATGTCAATGTAATTTGACTTACTTGAGCTTCTATTGTTATTAGAATATAATAGTGCTGATCTATAATCACGAAAAAACTTTAGTGGTCTTTCAATATTATCTATAATGCGCAGCCCAATGACAAAATTTCGCAGCCATTTTCCAAGATTAGATGCCTCATAGCAAGCCACAAACACTGCTTCCATAGTGGAAGAAGCTATAAGTGTTTGCTTAATTCTCTTCCATGATATAGCCCCTCCACTCAACATAAATATGCATCTTCAAGTGGATTTTCTGCTATCCGGACATCCAGTAAAGTCAGAATCAGAATACCCAATGATCTCCAACTGATCTGATCTTCTATATGTAAGCATATACTCCTTTGTTCTTTAAAGATACCTTATAACCCTTTTTGCTGCTTTCCAATGATACATTCCAGGGTTACTAAGATACCTGCCTAACACTCCTACAATGTACACAATATCCGGACGCGTACATACTTGAGCATACATTAGACTCCCTATAGCAGATGCATAAGGGATCTTCTGTATTTCATTAACTTCAAGGATGTTATTAGGGCATTGTTTGAGACAAAAATTATCTCCTTTAACGACAGGGGTATCACCTGGTTTACAATCTTGCATGCCAAATCTCTTAAGCACCTTTTCTATATAGTTCTTTTCTGACAATCCAAGAATGCCTCGTGAACGATCACGATGTATTTGGATCCCTAATACAAAAGAGGCATCACCAAGATCTTCCATTTCAAAATTATTTGAAAGAAATCTCTTAGTTTCGTGCAACATATTTAAATCATTGCTGGCAAGCAATATGTCATCAACATATAAAATTAAAAATATAAATTTACTCCCATTAAACTTGTGATACACATAGTTATCAATGATGTTTGCCTCAAAACCAAAAGAGGTAATTACATTATGAAATTTGTGGTGCCATTGATGAGAATCTTGTTTGAGTCCATAAATGGATTTCTTTAGTTTGCAAACCATATTCTTTGGATCTTCGACCACAAAATTTTCCGGTTGCACCATATAAATTGTTTCCTCAATGTCTCCATTGAGAAATGCAGTCTTAACATCCATTTGATGCAACTCAAGGTCAAAATGTGCAACAAGTGACAAAATTATTCTAAAAGAGTCTTTCGATGAAACCGAAGAGAAAGTCTCTTTGAAATCAGTGCCTTCTTTTTGTGTAAAACCTTTCACTACAAGACGAGCCTTATATCTTTCCACTTTACCTTTTGCATCCCTCTTGGTTTTAAATATCCATTTACAACCAATGGGCTTCTTACCTTCAGGTAAAGGGACAAGATCCCAAACTTTATTGTCTTGCATTGATTTATACTCTTCATTCATAGCTTCAATCCACTTTTGAGAATTAATATCTTGCATGGCTTGGTGAAAGTTGATAGGATCATCTTCCATCAATCCATTATTATCCTGAAGAAATACAACATAATCTTCCGGAATAGCATTCTTCTTTCCCTTGTGGATCTTCTTAATGGCAATTCATTTTGAGGTTGTTGAATTTGTTCTTTTGGAACATTAACTTCAACTTAAAGAGGATTTTCTTCAACATTGTTTTGTTGGGGTTCTGGAATCACTTCTTGATCAATGACAGGAACAATAATCTGCACATTGTCCGAAGAAGTAACTGTAGTAGGAATCATAGACGATGATTCCTCCTCAAAAACAATGTTCCTTACTTCATTTCCCCTCTCAACTCAACATCCTCAAAAAATGTTGCATTTCCCGTCTCAAATATTTTCCTCGGTATGGGATCATAAAATTTATAACCCCTAGATCGCTCAGAATAACCAATAAAGTAGCTACTCACTGTTTTGGAGTCCAATTTTCTTTCATTTGGCCTATATGGCCTTGCCTCATGTCCCTATATGGCCTTGCCTCAGCTGGACATTCCCAAATGTGAAAATGCTTTAGAGTACGCTGTTTGCCTGTCCAGAGCTCATAAGGTGTTTTAGTAGCTGCTTTAGTGGGTATTCTATTAAGGATATAAACTGCTGTCTTTAATGCCTCTCCCCAGAGTGATTTTGATAAGGTAGAATGACTGATCATACTCCTTACCATGTCTTTAATAGTCAGGTTTCGTCTCTCAGCAACACCATTCATGCTAGGTGAACCTGGCATAGTGTATTGTGGGACTATTCCACATTCCTCTAGGAATTTGTCAAATGGTCCTAGACATTGTTCGTCCGATCCGTCAGATTTACCATAATATTCACCGCCATGGTCAGATCTGACAGTTTTAATCCTTTTGTTGAGTTGGTTCTCAACTTCTACCTTAAATTTCTTGAACATGTCTAAGGATTCTGATTTATCATGAATAAGATATAGGTAGCCATATCTTGAGTAGTTGTCTATGAATGTTATAAAATATTGTTGACCATTCCATAATGTCTCAGGGAATAACCCATAAATGTGTGTATGTATTAATTCTAAGACGTCAGTTGCTCTATTGGCACCTATTTTCTTATATTTGGTCTGTTTTCCCTTGATACACTCTACACAGGCATCCAGGTCTGAAAAATCAACGGATTCCAAAATGCCATCTGACACGAGCCTTTGAATTCTATTTTTAGATATATGACCTAAGCGCTTATGCCACAATGTGGCTGAAGTTTCCTTATTTGCTTTTCTTTTAGTACCACGTGACTCTACATGCAAGGCTTCATTATAAGAGGTATTAACATCAAGCATATATAAGTTATCATAAACATTAAGAGAACCAGTTCCAATAAGAGTTGAATTCATTGATAAACTAAAAGTATAATTCCCAAATGAACAAGAATAACCAAATTTGTCCAACTTAGAAACAGAAACCAAATTTCGTCTAAATGACGGTATAACAAAAGTATCAAATAAATCCAAATAAAACTGAGTTCTTAACATGCCATGCGTGGTATTTGGCACAATATTTCTTCAAATGTCCAGCCTTTTTGCAAAAGTAACAACCATCAGTCTCCTTTTGTTGTTTCTTTTCAGTCGGACCCTTAGCAGTTTCTTTATCCTTCTTTCTCTTTTTGTCTTTTCCCTTAGAGGTGTATGCTAAATGAGCACTTTCAGCCTTATCATGCTTCAATCTCTCTTCTTCTTGTACACAATACGAAATAAGCTCATTAAGAGTCATTTCTCCTTTTGACAGTTATAAATGATCTTGAACTGGTTGTATTGTGAAGGAAGAGAGATTAATACCAAATGCACGAGCAAATCATCTGAAAGCTCAAGCTTAAGTGCCTTAAGTTTTGAATCAGTGTTAGACATTTCCATAATATACTCCCTTACATTTCCTTTGCTTTGATACTTCATGGAAATCAAGCGTTGCAAAAGCGTGCTTGTTTCCGCCTTATCGTTTTTAGCAAAACGTTTTTTCAATCTCTGCAAGAAAATCTTTAGCATTGGTTATCTTTTCAGATACCGCACCCCTAAATGCCCCTGGAATGCCACGCTTTATAATCATTAGACTCATGCAGTTTGAACGATCCCACCTCTCAAATTTCTTTATAATATCATAAGAACTTTCATCCGTAAGAGGGGCGGGTTCATCTATCCTAAGTGCAAGGTCAAGATCCATGCAGCCAAGAACAAGCAATATGTTCTCTTTCCAATCCTTAAAGTTTGTTCCAGTCAGAATAGGAATGTTGTTCAGATTGGCAGATACCGTAGTCAAATTAGCTGTAATTTTAAATTAATCAAATATGCTTACATTATAAAACAACTGTAGTAAATTTAAAATAATTGGTAAGTCTTTGCTCAAGATACCTAGCACAACATTAATATCAAGTCTTTGCACGGTAATATTAACTGTAAGTGGTATTCTTGTTGTAATCATCAAATATTAACAATAAATTCAAGTCAAATAATAATCTACCTTTGGGCCGATTAATTATTTTCTTGTAAAACTTTATAATTGTTACGTATTTATCATCACACATGTGTATCTGATTTGGCCAGACATTAACCTTCCTTTGGGCCGACTAATATTCGCATAAATAAATACACATAAATATCTAACATTTTTCATGAGCAACTAAAATAAGAAAGGTCACTTTGGTGACATATTATTTCAATTAGTTCACTTGTAATGTAGGATATTCACAATCAATTTGCAAAAGGTGCCAAATAGTATATGAATTTATTTTAACTTCTTCATTTATAAATTTGCCATAAATATCAATGTCAAATTTGACATCAAGGAAACTGTAATAATACATAAATGAATAATACTTGCAATAATAATTAGTATCAGATTATTGCATACTTTATTTAACTGCTACTATTTAAAATAGAAGGTGAAACATATTAATTAGTAACAATAAATTACAAAAAAAAATGTCAAATCTGACAGCATCAATCAATGTGCTGATTCATAATGTACAAAAGTAATGAATAGTAAAAACTTGGCCAATATTTCAACAATGTCTGTTGCTATTTTATGCTAAGAAAAAAAACCAACCAAATAAAATAATAATTTATGCTTTTGCAGGAGAAAACAAAACCACAAACATGTCATGGTACAATTATTATAAAAGATGTAGATGAATTCTTAGATCATAAATCCAATGATACGGTTCAATTAAATCCAAATTGCTATCATTTCAGGAAACTTTTGGTCAAACCAACAGAATCCAATATTTCATTAAATCTATGGATCCATGTATAATACTGTTTATTAACATGTTTTGAATCATCATAATTGAAGCATTCACAAATCAGAACGAAATAAGTGGATCAGGTGAATTAACCGAAAATTGTAAATCCAAGAACCCTAATTTCATATGTTCTTAAAACCAAAGAATTTCTCAATAAAATCAACGATGGGTGGCTCTGATACCACTTGTTGTAATAAATAAATAAATTCTAGATCTGAATACATACAACCCATATTGATTCTATCGAGAAACAAATGTATGAAATTAAATAGTTCAGCAGAAGTCGTACCTGAATCCATTGTTGTTTGCAAAAAGAAGATCAACTAGGTTTTAGATCTTCCAAATTGACACAAGCTTAGATCTGAAAATTCTCTTTAGAAGAGGGTGGAGAGAATATGATAAGACTTGTGTAATTTGGGGACCATAACCCCATATATATAGTGTGTGACATTTTTCCATTCGGCCCTTCAACAAACTAAAATTGTCACTCTGGTATCCACACATTATAAATTTACATGACGAATATACCCGTTAAGTCTTGTTGTATTTATTCCAAATAGATCACATAATTGAAATTAATCCCAAGATAGCCCATACATTCAAATATTAAAATATGTGGCCCTATAATGCTGAATTATTCCAACACTCTCTCGATCTTCAGTTGTCGGCACTTCAATTGTATTGCCAAAATAAAATCAGTAACTATACATAATGACGTGAAAGTCGTAAATTTTGCAAGGTGATTCAAAAATCTAACAGATTATTGTTTAGGAACAAACATGACATGTGAATCCTATAATGTGATTTATTAACATTTTGATACCCATTGTCAGTAGTACTAACAATGATTTTGTTGAAATTTTCACTCAGTAATAACGAATACAAAAGCAATCATAATTGAATTTGGATAAATAGGGCTTACAAAAAAGTACTTGTAAATGTCTCCATATATGGGATCTGTAAATGCAAAACAAGTAACTGTTAAAATCTAAAAAAGTACCCAACTTGTTAAAAATCAAAAGAGAAGAAAAAAAGTGGACATGAGTTTTTTCGCGAGTGCATACAAGAATAGGTTCAAACCAACAGGCAAAGAAGAATACTTGTAGTAAAGAGGGTGCTATTTAAGAAACATGCATAGAGTAAAAGTAAATAGTTGAAGTCAATTGTTTCCAAATTTAAGTCACGTGAAACTATTATCAACGTGATGAAATCTTATTTCCAAAAGCATGTATAACTAAATGTAGAATGGTAAATTGATCATGGAACTAAAAAGAGTTTTTATTATAATGATTTCAGTCTTTGCATCATAGGAACTATTACTAAAATATATGTTTAAACTTACTCAGTGTAACGCGGTTTGCATGTATAGCACACAAGTTTGCCTCTTCCAACAAGTTAATTATAAAAAATTCAATTGTCTGCAAAAAATGATATTGGTAAGATAAAACTGAAATGATGCCCCTATTGTGTAGGCAGGTGTCGTGTTTATCTATATCAAATACATACCTGAAACTACTATCCTCTAATATAAAAAATACACACATTTAAAACAAATAAGCATATTCTAGTGATCATGACATTAATACTGGTAACTAGAAAAAAACTGTTGGATAAAGTAATTTAAAACTACAAGCAAATTTGTGTATGCAAGATATATACTGCTAAAGTGGTAGCATTAGGCGATGAGAAAGATGCATTGGGTTTTTAAAAACAGGGGTTTAGAACCATATGTATTAATTAGGAGGAATAAAACAAAATAAAATATAAATTCAGCTTATTCTAGTTCGTTAAATAAGAACTCATGTCAATTGATATTACAATTAGAGTAATTTGAATTAAAACATTACAATGCAAATTTACAATATTCATTCTGAAAGGTTCTTGACTTGCTCACTTTTGAATTCATTTATAGGAACCAAAGCAAATATGCAGGCCTATAACAGGCTATGAAATCATATAGCAAAATTTACTTATCTTTACTATTCAACATAATAAAATTGTTGAAGCATGCCTATAGAAAAAAAATTGAAGTTGGAACACACATACACACACATGCATACATACACACACACACACACATAATTTCTTTATTACAAAAGTTAAGCTTTTAAAATGAAATAGTGGAAAAAATAGAGATCTCTAACACATTATACTAAGTAGGTACATTTTTTATTGCAACATTAAGCACATGGATTCAAGAACCATTCCTTCTACTGACAATATTCCTAGTAAAATTGGAATATCTATAACCATGATGAGAATATTGAAGCTTTGAAGACAAAATAATCATAATAACATGCATTTTTTTATATGTAGTGGATGACTACTCTTATATAAACAAATTAAGCTACAGTTGTATGCATATACATATGCAAATATGTATAGAATATAAAACTTCCATAGGTATATTTAACCAAAATGTTTCAATTTTTGCATCTATTGTGATCAAAAAAAATATTGACTTTTTTGTGTTATGTTACAGGTCACCTTTGTCTACACAGTTTGGCATTTTACAGCATATTAAACTCATAATCTAAAGTCTTATATATTAATAAATCATCTTAATTTTTGTTAAATGCGTACCCTCTATGACCAAGCCAAGTATTCTAGCTAAATCTGCTCGCAACTAATATTTTGTGAATATTATCGTTACTTTTGTTACTCCATGATAGAAGTACTGAATGTGACACATGCATTGGTTGTTTGCAGGGATTATTGAATTATTTTTACATCAGATATTGATGTATATTTGACAAATTAGAAGCCTTATTGCCTTCATTCATTTTGCAGCTTTCTTGGGTTCACTAGTGAAATATCATACTTACTGTTTT
This sequence comes from Allium cepa, assembly GCA_030765085.1. Lineage (NCBI taxonomy): Eukaryota > Viridiplantae > Streptophyta > Magnoliopsida > Asparagales > Amaryllidaceae > Allium > Allium cepa. The sequence goes on along the minus strand of CM060940.1, from coordinate 138,965,183 downwards.
CCTCTTCATGTAATAGACTACTTGATAATTATATGTTTTACATCTGCAAAAATAAATAAAACAGTAGAGATGGAAAAAAAATGCAAGTGTTTTTTAGAATTAAAATCAAAAGTCTAACCATAAACCCTAATAAAGTATATATAAAGAAGTATATGTTGTAATAAATAAATAAATTCTAGATCTGAATACATACAACCCATATTGATCCTATCGAGAAACAAATATATGAAATTAAATAGTTCAGCAGAAGTCGTACATGAATCCATTGATGTTTCCAAAAAGAAGATCAACTAGGTTTTAGATCTTCCAAATTGACACAAGCTTAGATCTGAAAATTCTCTTTAGAAGAGGGTGGAGAGAATATGATAAGACTTGTGTAATTTGGGGACCATAACCCCATATATATAGTGTGTGACATTTTTCAGTTCGGCCCTTCAAAAAACTAAAATTGTCACTCTGGTATCCACACATTATAAATTTACATGACGAATATACCCCTTAAGTCTTGTTGTATTTATTCCAAATAGATCACATAATTAAACTTAATCCCAAGATAGCCCATACATTCAAATATTAATTATGTGGCCCCATAATGCTGAATTATTCCAACAGTATAGAGATACACAATCCTTGGTATTGTACTGATAATATATTTCCATAATAATATACCAGTACTGTCTATTGTAGAGGTCACGACGATCTAGACGTGGGGGCGACACACAGGGCAACGAGGTAGTGGCAGTATGCGAGGAGGAAGCGGACTGGCTTTTATTGAGATAACTGAGTGAACGAGGAAGAGCGGCCCATCTCAGATAGAAGCGGCTACAGTAGATAGATTCAGGAGGAGGTTTAGGGATTTTGTGGATAAACTTAGGGTTTTGTAGTGCAGTGAAAATAGGCAAGAGAGCGAGATAGTAAAAAATGACCGCCAAATTTTTAAGCTTATTGTGATTAGCGAGCTATCTTTAATTTAAATGATTATTAAAATAATAAGCAATAGCAAGTCATGCTACAATATCATCCCTTCTAGCTGTTAATAAACCATTTTGTTGTAAAGACACTATCATCATTTGTTCACGAGCAGGAATGTGTATATACTGGTCTAGGCATATTCGAAAATTAATAAACTCTCATTCACAAAAGTGTCAGGCATATCGATAAAATATATTGATATCGTATTTGATGAATTCAAATATTGTATATCCACCCCTGACCAATATTTCAAAACACATATAAAATACTCAGATTATACCTAAACAAGGGAAGCACCGACATTCTTCCTTGATCATCTCGGTGCTAAATAGCCTAGAAAACACATTACATGCACATTATCAACCATAAAAAAGAGTTGCAGCAATGATTAAGAGTGTGATATAAAATTTACCAAGCCAAGTTCAAGATCTTGGACTATAGCCCATTATAGAAAAATTGCTTTATGAGTCTTCAACGATTTTATTACAGCTGAATTCTTTGTATAATCCTTGCATAGTTGTCAAACTCTTTCTACTGCTGTGCTGATGTATGCACACATACACGTACTCTTTTGTTCCGACACCAGAGTCGCTAGCATTTGCCTCAACAAAAGGATCTTCATATACATATTAATTGATTATTAAGATGGAATAAGAACCAAGGCTGCCTCATTTAAACTGAGACATCACAAATGCCCTAGTTAAACCGAGTCAATTTGACAATTAGCCTCAGTATTGACTAACACATTGCCTTAGTGAAACTATGGCTAATGCCCAGTGAACTGAGGCGTTGCCTCAGTATTCACTTAGGGATTGAGTCCATCAATACTGAGGCGATTGCTTCAGTTTTGAATGAGGCATTGCCTCAGTTTTGTAACTGAGGCAATCGCCTAACTAATGCGAAGTCCTCTTTGTTTTGCAATTTGGTTGGCGTTTACTTGATTGGCAAATTTACAAATTGATGCATTCTAAAAGTGTATGAATTGTTTCAACTGTTGTTTTTCTACTATAGCTTGCAATAACTTGATGCATTTTACATATAATTAGCAAGTCCGTTGATTAATCACAATAGAAATTGTATTGTATAAGATTAACGTAAACTGATAGTACTGTAAAAAAATTAAAATTTTTAACTGGGCACCAACATAAAAATAGAGGAGTGGTTTTGTGAATAGTGTGATCAAACATAGTTAAACTTTAAAACCTGAAATGGATTCAAAGTCACAGGACAGTGGAGATAAAAATTTATATAGATTCACAATCACTTAACTTTGATACCTGGAGCTTTTAAGCTTGTGCTTGGCTGAGCGTGAGTATTGATTTTAGGTATGAGCTAAGCATGAGGTGAAGTTGGTGGTGGAGCAACTGGCTGTTGAGCGGTAGCTTGGAGTTACAATAGAGAAGCTCTGGGAAAGCTTGAGGAATTTTTGTTGCTGCTAAGGGATTGACATGGCTTGTGCATGGGCATCATTTATATCGACATGTACGGGCACATGAGTACTAATCTTGTAACAAAACATAAGCAATCGCATGAAAGGATTATTGATCTTATAATAAGTTGTGACCTCGTAGCACAATTATTTTTCAATATTACAGCTCAAACAAAAGTTTTTAGTTACAAGTATTTATCTACCAAATCAAATAATAGTGTTTTTAGTTTGTGTAGGTGTGTATTATTGATTTATTGGCAAAGCCATCTAGCATGAAATATCACTATGTATTACAACCCAAATAGTGTTTATATTTTATGCATGTATTCAAAATACCGTTATGTGATAGTAAATGTTGCTTTGCATGGTAGCATACTTAATACATATGTTCAATTTTATTATAATTCTCCTGGCTAAACAATGGACCGAATCCAAATAAAAGAAAACACAATATATTGTGTGAAAAATAAATCATGCAATCAAATGAAGAATGAGATGAATCAGATTAAATGTCATCTTTTACTGGTTCATCCCATCTTGCTATAATTTTTATGTTAATTTAAGCCCCATCCAAAATAGATTTTAATTGAATAACCTACCAAGAACAAAAATCCATCCCAAAAGCATATTACCAACCAAACTTTTCAACTGGTTTTACTAGCTCAGTAGCACTTTTCTTAAATACCTACGATGAAAAAAAATGTAAACTGTGATAAAACAATAAATTATAAGCGTTAAAATAATTTTAGTATTTATATCTCTAATTTATAAAAGGGTAGCTTGAACCCATACATTCAAAATACTATAATATTCATTATTCTTCCTCATACTACCCTCGCATATTTTTCTTTGATGTAGCCGTATCAATTTTTTATACCACAACCATCGTCTAGGAAAAAGGAGTGAATAATCGAACAACACCTATTTTAACTTAAATGGTTAAGGTAACTACATAAAATATATAAGTTTCAAAACTACTTGTATACACAAATAAATGCAGAATCTCGATCATGAAGTGTTCAAAAAACTAAATTAATTTCATAAAGATTAAAAATACATCATGATGATTATCACTCAGCAAAACATAGCATTGATGGCTCATAAAATGAAATAAAAAAATATCTTATAAAATAAGAATAAAATAGATACAAAATAGTTGAAGTTGTACCATATTTCAAATATCATGGCTCATACAATCACTCTATCATCACAACACATATGATCTAGATTTGTACATACCAAAAAAAAAATCTAAGTGTTGATTTATAGAGAAATGCATTCAGTTTGAAATGGTACTTATGATCTTAATAAATACAGCTTACAAACATAAACTTTAAATACATATTTGCATCCACTCTTTCCAACTTATCAAAAAATAAACTTTAAATTTTATTTCTACCATCTACAATATGGAAGCCGCATTGAAGGAGAAAATGCAAAAAATAAAAACATTCTTCATCAAATGCTTCAGTGCAGTTAAGGAATCACAAGTGTGTACTATAACATTATTTTAGACTTGGTCTTAATGGCAAATTCTTCTGAAAATTATCAAAAAAAAAAACACTTTAATTGCAACTATGTACTGTAACTTCACTAAATCAAGACTAAGTATTAACGGCAAATTCTTCTTAAAATTATCATAAAAGAAAAAATTGCTTGAATAAATCTTAGCAATCTTATCTCCTTCAATAATAACAATACAAATGCAAAGTATGTATTTAATAATATGGTATGTGATTCGCGGGTTCATTTTTGTCTAGTAATAGCTAATGCCCTAAAAGGAACTCAACGCTCCATAAAAAAAAGCAAAACTGAAAAATATACCTAAAGTGTCGAGTTCAGTACCACTCAACGCTTCAACTAAGTTAGCAAATCGCGCTTCAACGAAGTTGACGAATCGAGCTTAAGCAAAGTGGAGGAATCGAGCTTCAACGAGGTGGAGGAATCGAGCTTAAGCGAGGTGGAGGAATTGAGCTTAAGCGAGGTGGAGTAATCGAGCCTTGGCAGACTAGACAAGAGAAGAATGGTCATGAAGTTTGTGGATTTTCAAGTGAAGAGGGACTTGTGAAGTTCGTAACTTAGTAATTTTGGATTTGGAAGTTTTAGGTAAAAAGAGGGGGTTTTGGCGGTATCAAGGAGGGAAGAGTAAATTATACCGCCAATATTTAGTTTTGGTTAATAATAGCGTGAATAGGAGCTATCTTTTAACCTAATGACAACTAACTGCCCAACCATAGCAAGTCACGTTTCCGTGTTATCCCCGCTTGCTATTAACAAAACATTTTCTTATAGTGTAAAATTTGAAGGGCAAGTTTTACGAGCAATTTTGCCTACGAGATCAAGGTCTGGAAGTAGCTAAAGGGAAGCAAAGTAAAGGTGAGATAGAAAGACAAAGGAAAGATAGGAGGGTTGAGAGGCACAAAGCAGTAAAGAGAAGCTAAAGCCCCCATATTCGGTGGCCTAAGTACCAAACAGGAGATCATTTCAGTACCCAAGGTACCGAACATGATTTCTTGTCTAGTATCCAAGGTACCAGACATGATTTTCTATCTGGTAGATTGAAGTCCATAGAGCCATGCATATAAGGACTCATCGAACCACGCATATTGGAGCCCACCGACCCATGCATATAGGAGGTCACCGGACTATGCATATAAGAGCCCACCGAACTAAGAAGGAAGTAAGGGAACGTAGCTAGCAACATGTCGACATACACTTCACCGAACCAATCTACCCTGAATCGAGTGAGTTTCGAGCCGAACCAAGCGAGGTATACATGGAATGAAATCTGAGTATATTTGAAAATTTGCAACCATATCTTTTGTAGATGGAAATATTCGATTTGGACGAATGATACATGGAAATTTCTCGACTGACTAGATAACAACACTATCTCTTCACCCCTATAAACACCTAAGCATTTGGCATTCATAGGATAATATTTTGTGAACTTAATGACTCTATACTTCAGAAACAGCCGAACCGAGCTTCCAAATTTCTATTTTTTATCATAAATTGTTGTATTTCACGTTAAAATTCTTGTAAAGGCTAAATTATAAGAAAAGGAATAAACATAAATAGTAGACATAGGCCTGCTATGGTCGAACCACTATAAACCTATGTGTCTCCTACTTTTTTAGCATTTATTTTCTATTGAACCTGTTGTTGTTGAATAGATTGGAGGTGTTTGTCCATTTTCTATGCAAATACATTATAATTACTATCACATAACAATATTATTTAAGGATTTTCTATTAGTTATAGTTAAATTACATAATTAATTAACATAACACCGTACGATAAGTACATAATAAAAAAGAAAAAATCCTTTTATTTCAAACAAGATTTTATTACATAGTTAATAATTTACAATAAATTAAATAATTGCCACTATGCCATATCCCTAACTATATCAATCTCCCGCTAGCACTTGAAGCCAATTATGGAATCCCAATACCATCCCTTCGGTCAATTTTCTGAGAACCAACCAAGCTAGTCCCTTCATGAATAGATGTGTTATATTTTCTTGGTATCTACTCTATCAATCATTGTTTCATTAATAGTGACAATTTCTCTAATAAGGTGGAACTTTCGAAGTATGTGCCTTGATTTCTTGTGAGTTTTGGTTTCTTTGCTATCTTCATCACCGCATTGTTGTCACAGAACAATTTCATTGGATCTTGAATGTTCGGACCACTCCTAGCTCAACCATAAATTTATGCATCCAGACTACTTCTTTAACTGCTTTATTGAAGGCGGTATATTCGGTCTTCATAGCCGAATCAGCTATTGTTTCTTGTTTAGAACTTTTCCAATCAATATCCTCTCTATTCAAAGTAAAAATGTTATAAGATATAGATTACTTTTGTCAATACCACTTTGAAAGCTGAAGTCCATATACCCCTTCATACGAAGGGCTTCATTCCCCATATATAATGAATAAGTCCTTAGTGTTACTTAAATACTTAAGTATACATTTTATATTAATGCAATGTTTTTCTCCAAGATTGACTGGTATTGTGATGGCAACTCTACATCTTTGGTACCCAATAAGACAGGCAGAGTGCACTATGACGGTACTCGGTAGATGTAAGGTGATAGCTAAGGGTGTAAAATAATGAAAATCCAAATACGTAACCTGTATAACATATCACGATGCATAGAAAAAATATAATAATGAAATAGATGCAAAACAGGCAAGATGGTAATATAATTGAACAAATCATAAATAAGAATATTGAATGGCATAGGTTCATAGATTATACAAAACTGAAATATTTAAGTTTATACATCCCAAATCTCCAAAATAAACTCTATGACTATCTCTCAAAAATACAAGCACTGATATAGCTTCATAGTACTTCATAGCCGAAAATAAGTGACAGTGAGATCCAATGTGTAGACATATAAAAGCATAGTCTCCTACTTGCACTCCGTACAGCTCCACGCATTATCTGAACCATGTATCCCTAATCTACTCATTTAAAAGTATTCGAGATAATAAGAAGCAAAGCATAAAATCTTAGATTAGACAAAAGTCTTGTGTAAGCAGTACATCATCTCAAAATACTATAAAAATTATATATAGTAATAAGGATATAAGGTATATAAGACCATACCTTACATGTCCCTGCATCCAAAGAGGCAGCATATAACAATCAATATACGTTAATATACAATCATAATCATGATATAGGTGTACTATAATCGAAGTACAATATCAGGTTTCTAGGTATGTTGTCGATAATAACTACATCATGTGACACCCTAGAGTGATAAACAACTATGGCAAGCATAACATCCTTCAAAAAATCCTTACAACGACGACTCATGTACATTGGTAAAGAATTGGACTGAATAAATTGCTTGGCTTCAAGCTCCAGTAATTTCTTTTTGAGTTCTTCATTTCCTTAGTGGACATCCTCGTGGAAGGACGACTAACAGGCTGAGAACCAGAAATAAGGTCAATACGGAACTCAATTGCCTGTTTGGGTGGTGAATCCAAACAGACTTAAATACATTAACGAAATCGCAAATGATTGGAATTCGAGATGATACATCATCCTCTCGAGACTCAAGAGCAAAGAAAGATACTCCAGAAGCTCCATCGACATTCCAAAGAACAAGAGACAACAAATCGGCCGAATTAGGATACCTAAGATATATGATCCTTTCATAATATAGAATTCGGGCTTGATAACATGCAAGCCAATCCATCCTCAAATACACATCAAGCCAAGATAACGAAAAGAAAACTATAAGGAACAACCTCAACATTCTTACACAACAAGCTAAGAGTTGCGGATACCCCAATAGGATTCGTAATCCTTCGAGAAGCAACAAGACAGAAATATCTAATGATATTACATTAATGAACTCCTTTGATACGAATGAGGGTAAAACATATGTATCGAATAAAATTCGAATAGAGCAATCACGATGAGGATTACTTATAGGGTAAGATATCACGAATTCGATTATGGAATACTACAGAATAAAAATGCATTCCTAGACATATTCCAACCCCAAAGGACACAAAAAGGTTAAGGACACAATGATTAGGGAATTTGTAACACTTACACTATACTTTGATGTACCGTAATATATATCTTGTTCTGTGTTATCATATTTTATTCTGAACTCGACTCTGATACCAAGCCGTAACGCCTCACCCCGAGACCCACATTAACAAAGAGTATTACTGAGTAATATTGTCTGCTAATGCGAAGAATAGTACTGGTTAGGAGTGACCATCCATAGCTTTGTCTTAAACATCTATTAAATACGTCGATTTTATGCTCTATTTTTTTTTCTTTCTCAAGTGGATCGATATATTCAATAAATGATTAATTCGAAACTATAGTGGCTAACGGATCTATCAGAACTTAATACAACAATGGTATATATACAACATATCAAAGAATAGCAATCAACCATATATATGTATACGCACAGATACATCTTAGTACAATACAAAATGATACAGCAGAAATGGGGCAAGGACCACAATATATACAATAAGTCAAAACAAATAGATATATATCAAAGTTTACAAAACACTACAAAAACTACACAAAAGGTGACAAGAACATATCCAAGGCGGAAGCAGCATAGCAAAGTCCTATGGCAGGTGTCTAACCTGAAACTACTCGTTTGACCCGAGTATATAACAATAAACGGGTCAGTCTAGCTTAAACAACTGATTAGCAAGAGATAAATGAAGTATTAGGGTAAAGGATAATAATTCTTTTCAAGTGAGAAGAAGTAACACTAATGATATGTCAATTCTTCAAGTGAGGTAATATCACAAAGTAAATCAACCACTAAGTAACCTAAGAGGATATCTCAAAAGAGGATATCTCAAATAATTCCATAATAGGAAATCCCAAAATCTCAAAATACGCCAAAAGATGGCAATGACATATATCTCCTAAATAGGAGATTATAAATCTCAAAATAAACGCCAAAAGATTGGCAAATCACAAATCTCAATGTATAGAACTCGATAAAGAGTTCAATCTCCAAAAATGTAATCACCATATAGTAGTGTCTCAAACGGCTCAAATGGCCAAATAATCTCGAAATGGCGATACATTTGGACATGAAATCATCATAAAAGAAAGCTTGTGCTTATAAAATGGATGAAGCCTGCCAAGTACTGACTCTCAAAATAAGGTACGACGTCTCAATGGAAAAACATCCCGAAGGACAAAACATCCTGAAGGACCACAACCCGAAGGACCACAACCCGAAGGACAAAACATCCCAAGGACAAAACATCCTATAGGACAACATCGCGGAGGATAAATGACCCGAAGGTCCAGTACTGGCAATAACTCGTGAATATGTCACAAACTCTCCGAAAGGAACCCAAAAAGTAGTAACAGTGCGTCCCATACCACACGTTCTCACTTAACAGTTTACCAACCGCTAGTCAATGCCATGCTAGAAAACAAAATAATTTAAATCACAAATATTGCCTCATCTCATCGGCAAATACGACCCAAATGTCAATAGCTTCAAACGAACAAGTCAGGAATTAACAGAAAAAAGTAAATGCACATGTCTAATACCACATGTTTTACTAAATCGTTTAATTCTCTACCTCATATGCTCGAAAAGTGCGAAAACATATATTTTATATAGAAATTAATCTATTTGGGAAAACTAGTTTTTAAAACAATTTTCGAAATTGTTTTAGAAAACAAACCTTTGAAATTTCCCTTTATTATAGGGAATATATAATTTAATAGCTTTAAAATAATTTATAAATAGGACAAAATATTTATTTCAAAAGCCATTTTATTTTAAAATTCATTTCGAAATTGATTTAGAAAATCCATGCTCGAAAATGAAGAAAATCATCGAAAATACCAAAGAAACCAACATTCGAAATCATTCCGAAAACGATTCAATTCAAATTATAGATTCACTATAATTTTGGCTTGAATATTGATAGGCTTCATTCCCTTCAAAACATCTCAAAAATATCACAAATCAAGTCAAGAAAGCCACTGGAAGTTTGCAAATTGATCAAAACAAAACGCATGAAGCAAAAAAGTAAAAAAGGGGTTGAATTGGGCATTTTCACATGCCCGGGTCGACATGCAGGTCGACCCAGTGGTCGATCTTCATTGTCCCTATGGAAAGTCTGGGTCGACCTATAGGTCGACCCTTGTGGTCTTCAGGTCGACTACTAGAACGGCAATTTTCTAGACTTTTTCTCTTGTTTCGAACTAGATTTTGAACACTTGCTGCTGCACATCCAAGATGAATTATGATCTGAAATTTGACATGCCGAACAACACCTAAACCACAATTTAAAAAATTCCGGTAGCATTTCATGATAAGAATAAGAAGATAAGATCGCACAAAGAAGCAACCCAAATCAAATATTTTTATCGTAAACTATAATAAACAGAAAACGTTTACAGTAAGCAAATTTTTGCACAGTTTTTAGCTAGCAGAGCTTTGTTTTAGCCAGATAATGTGAGTTAGCAACTCATCTTAGCAATTTGCAGATTAAACTTGAGCAAACTGAAGAAAGATGAGAGCTTTCCTTTTGAATATGCTTCAAGAACCTAAGTATTGGCAGTATACAGGCATGCAAACAAAGAAGAAGAAATTACAGATCAAACAAGTTCACAAAATCTGAATTCGATGAAATTAACTTTGATTTTGGATATATTACCTGAGTTTGATGTCTTCGAATTGATTTAACTGCAAAGGAATGGAGAAATTTGCTAATTAGGTTTTGAAGAGGAAAGTTATTTACTAGTTTCCTTCTTTTCTTTGTTTTTTCTGGTTTGAGAATTTTTACTGTACGTACAAAAGTTTTGAGAAGAAGCTTATTATTTTCTTCTTAGTTTAGGCTGGTTGTTTGGCTTAATTCAAGAAGGAAATAGTTAACCTGAAAATCTAATTATCACTAAATAAACTAAACACTTACATTTACAAATCAAAATAACTTATACTAACATGATTTCAACATCATAAAATCGCACAGACATATTTTTATATTTAACAAAATATTTTACAACAAACAAAAAGTTTTTTGAACTATAAAAATTATTTTTCATTATAAAAATTTCAATTTTTAATTAAATATATATTTTACACTATAATTTACATAAGACACCATTTTTAGTACCAAAATTTTCATAAAAATTATTTTATAATTAAATACAACAAATCATATTAACATCATTTCTACATCCAAAATTTATTTTACCCAAAATTCTACCATTTATTTACATTATCTAACATATAAAATCCATATACTTCATTAAAATTAATAAAAATCAATATTTGACAATAATTTCCAAAATTATTGCATTTTATCAAATTAAAATCATGTAATGCGCATTTTCTCCCAAATAACACACTAAAGTTTTAAAACTTTAGTTTCAATATTTTTCATTTATTTTGACAAATTATTATTGAATTAATTCTTTTTATCTTTTATTTAAATCAATAAATCACCAAATTTGCATATTTCCATAATTCACCATTTATTACTAACATTATCATCTAAATTCCCTTTTGTTTTTCCCAAATCCATTGTTTATTCAAAATAAACAATTTTAACAAACTTTCATCTCCAATTTATTTTATATTTCTCCATTATTAAATTCAAAACCACCGTTATTATTTAATATTATAAGTAATCACCAAAACCAGGTTGTTATAGACTTCCTCCTTATAAAAATTGTGTCCTTGCAATTTCTAGAGAAGATCTATATTCAACACGATTTATTTCATCTAGCAAAGGAAAATGGACAAGTTTGAGTTTGAAATTTCTCTCCCTTAACACAAGAATATAGATAACCAGAATAACATAGCTCGATAAATTCTATGGTTTTCCAAGTGTAGTTATTAGGAGTAGCGGACCATTAAATCTTTACGAGCAGAACATCCCCATTTTGAAGGCGTTTCACCTTCGAAGCAAGAACTCTGATTGGATGCTATATAATAGATAAATCGGGTGAGATCTATTCCTTAGAAGCTTCATGAATAAAGTTGGGATTTTGTGTCAACTTTATCCCAGACTCCAGCCCACAAGATGGTGATCGATACAAATTTCTGTATAACAGTACGAAGGGAGTCATACCGATTTAGATTGACAACTGTTATGGAAAGAAAACCTAATAACAGGTAGGTGGTTTCTCCAAATACCACCAATATCATATGACTGCAAAAATGCTAGTTATAAAATAATTGCATAAAGGCAATTTAAAACACAATGAATAAATTTTTATACTCTCTTTTACTAATCAAATATTCCTAGAATTTTCAAACCATTATCTCCAAAAATTAAATTCTCAATTTTCAACACCTGAAATTTTCCAAAGCTTCTTACTTAGATTTTAGTTTTAACCCATTGCTCTTTATTTGGAGTAAATAAAATTTAAGTTGTTAATTCTCTAATTCTTCCATAAGTATACTTTAATTTGTAACATATATTTTTTCAATTTTGTTTCTCAAATTATCCAAGTGTTAGAAATTTTTGAAAAATCGATGGAGACTCCTTTGCATGAAGGGCCGTTTACAATATTACAAAAATGATTTATATAATATACATCAACCGTTAGGTTGAAAACACAATATATATCAACATTTGACACTGAATTTTTTTAATCTGAAACCATACCTTTCTTTTTAGCATTTTAAAGCAAGTTTGCATAACCTTATATATATAATCTTTTTGCTCAAAATATAGTCCTACCATCCTTTTTCACCTATACTTAACTCAAATAGACCATCTTAGATTCTTAGGCTATATTCAGAAAATAGGAAAAATTACATTCGACCCTTAAGGTAGACAAATCATTTTTCAATTTCAGACCTGCTGTAAATAAGACAAGTTTTGACACAGCAAATAACAAAATTTAAGAACTTTTATAAAATGAAAGTTGTTCTACTATGTCTAAGCTTTTCGGAAATATAAAGATCATCAAAATCGGATATATGTTTTGAATGTTATGCTAAATTTACTTTCAGCTTAAACCTTAGAAAATTTCATAATAGGACAGAAATGCCTATCCGTTTTAAAACCCATTTTAAAATAAATAAAAAGTCAAATCTTCCAAAGTGGTAAAAATAAGCTCACTGAACGCTCTTTCATTTATAAAAAGATTGAGCTTACTTAGAGTTATAAATCTCAAGTTATCTCTGTTTTAGTACAACACTTTTACAAATTAAATTTCAGCTTTTAAAATCAAATTTTAAAATTTGAATTTCTCAAACCTTTCCAACTTCAAATTGTATTTTCCTAAACAAACCTTTTATTACTAAATCATTTATTATTACATGATCCTCTTTATTTGGAAAGCTAAGACATTCAAAATTAAAATTAACTTCAAGTAATTATCTTTTAAAGAAATAATCCTCTAATTGGAAACACTTTCTTCACTTACTCAAACAAATTTTCCGAACAATCAATTTTTGAAGACTTGTTTTGAAAGAGATAGTTAATTTCTTCTATTATTAAGAGACAATTACTCATCCAAAATAAATTTTGGATTTACATATTAATTTTTAAATTGTTCTCATGGTGTAAAATAATTATATCTCATGACTACTTCATTTATTGTACCTTGCATTTCCTTTATATAGCATTTTAGAATAATCGAACCATTCAAATTCATATTTTCTCTTATTACAAAATTAATTTTCATTTTATTATCACCATAAAACTAGTTAAGGTTGATAATTAATTTAAATTTGTTTTCAAAAGAATTTTACAAATTCATACCAACAAGTGTTAATTCAATCAATGTTTAAAACAAAAGCTTGCTCGAAAATTCATGCTAAAAAACTAAAATTAGCATTTCTTTATTTTCCTTTAAGATAGAGTTTTAAATCTCATCCTCTATTACTATTCAAAGAACCAAGTGTCAAAACATTTTTTTCAATCATCATTTATAACTTTGAACTTAAATATTCAAATGATATTTTGATTTGACCAATGCATTTTCTTATCTTGAATTTTTATTAATCAAAGCATCACATGATATATTTTTCCAATTAAGACATCTCCTTAATTAGAATTATTTACTTTACTTACTCAAATTTTCCATATGATATCATTATTTAGCTTCCTATAGGTTATACTTTCTAGCTGTATTTTAATTTCATAAATTCCCAATAATATAATGGCATTGCCTCGCCATTGATTTTTAGTGAAAGACCCAATCAATTGGTTGCAGAGTTGGCCAAATGATCAAAACTGCCTCGCCATTGATTTTTAGTGAAAGACCCAATCAATTGGCTGCAGAATTAGCCAAATGATCAAAACTGCCTTGCTACTCCTCCAACAATCACTATGGTTCAATGGCTGCATTTTTCATCTAAAATAAAACATAATTTAGTACTCAGTCCCATAAAGAAAATTCAAACTTTTACTTATTACAACTCAATTTACTATGTCTGGCTTTCTCATCATAGTGTTTAGGAAATTCCTATCGATAACGTTGATCAGGCACATCGACTAGAATTTTTAAGACACTCGATGGACAATACAACATAAAATCATTTCTAAATGATAGACAGGTCTCCCATATAATTTTATAAAATATTCTTTGCTTATATCAATAAAAAGAATCCACTTATACTCATAAGTATATCTTCTATGAAAATATTTCAATTTAAATTATTGCTTTCACTGGTGATCAATGAATAAAAGGATGAACTCATTGAGATATTCCTAGAATATTTGATTCATAAGATCGACGAAATAAGCTAGAGTGTTCGTTAAACAGAACGGCATAACAAGCCACTCATACGAACCATAATGAGTATGGAATGCGGTAAGAGGAATGCTATCCTCCGCCACTCGTAGTTGAAGAAAATCGGTGCAAGGTCAAGCCAAGGAAAGACCCTAGCACCACTCAATTTATTGAACATATCATCAATCTTAGGCAATAGATACTCGTTTGAATAGTGAACTCATTATGCTTGCAAAAATCGATGCAAAGCCTAAGAGTTACATCAGATTTCTTAACAAAGATGACCGTAGCACCCCACGGTAAAGAATTGGATTGAATAAATTGCTTGGCTTCAAGCTCTGGTAGTTGCTTTTTGAGGTCCTCATTTCCTTAGTGGACATCCTCGTGGGAGGATGAATAACATGGCAAGACCATAAACGAGGTCAATACGGAACTCAATTGCACGTTTGGGTAGCGAACCCAAAGCGGACTCAAATACATTAATGAAATCACAAACGATTGGAATTCGAGATACATCATCATCATCTCGAGACTCAAGAGTAAAGAAAGATACTCCGGAAGCTCCATCAGCATTCTGAAGAATAATAGACAATAGATCAGCCGAATTAGGATACCTAAGATATATGATCCTTTCAGAATATAGAATTCAGGCTTGATAACATGCAAGCCAATCCATCCCCAAATTCACATCAAACCCCATATATTCACACGAAAAGAAAACTACAAGGAACAACCACAACATTCTTACACAACAAGCTAAGGCTTGCGGATCCCCCAATAGGATTCGCACCCCTCAGAGAAGTAACAAGACAAGAAACATCTAATGCTATAACTTTAGCGAACTACTTGGGTATGAATGAAGGTAAAGCATCTGTATCGAAGAAAACTCGAATAAAAGTGATCACGATAAGGATTACTTATAGGGTAAGATATCACAAATTCAATTATGGAATACTATGGAATAAAAATACATTCCTAGACATATTCCCCACCTATATCTACCCCAAAGGACACGAAAATGTTAAGGACATGATGAATAAAGAATTTGTAACACTTATACCATACTTTGACGTACCATAATATATGTTCTGTTCTGTGTTTATCATATTTTTTTCTGAACTCAGCCCTGATACCAAGCTGTGACGCCCCACCCCAAGATCCACATTAATTAAGAGTATTACTGAGTAATACTGTCTCCTAATATAGAGACTAGGGTTGGTTAGGAGCGAACATCTATAGCTTTGTCTTAAACATCTATTAAATACGTCGATTTGACACTCTAATATATTTTTTCCTTTCTCAAGTGGATTGACTATTCAATAAATGTTTAATGCAAAATTACAGTGGCTAACAGATCTATCAAAACAAAATACATCAACAATATATATACAACATATCACAGAACAGCAGTCAACCATATATATGCATATACACAGATACATCTTAGTACAATACAAAATGATACAACAGAAATGGTACAAGGACCACAATATATACAACGAGTCCAAACAAATAGATGTATATCAAAGTTTACAAAACACTACAAAAACTACATAAAAGGTGATAAGAAGATATCCAAGGCAGAAGCAGCATAACAAAGTCCTATGGCAGGTGTCTAACCAGAAACAACTCGGTCTAACCCGAGTATGTAAAAATATAGAGGTTAGTCTAGCTTAAACAATCGATAGCAAGAGATAAATAAAGTATAAGGGTAAAGAATAATAATTCTTCTCGAGTGAGAAGAAGTAACACTAATAATATGTCAATTCTGCAAGTGAGGTAATATCACAAAGTAAATCAACCAATAAGTATCCTAAGAGGATATCTCGAAAGAGGTAAGAACAACAATATTAGTTAAACTCAATTAATCACCTTATATCATTGGCATATACCAAAAGTCAATACAATGGTTTTTATAAACCATAACTCATAAATATGAGATCACAAAACCCAATATTCGCCAAAGAATGACAATCTTAAATAATTCCATAAGAGGAAATCCCAAAATCTCAAAATAAACCAAAAGATGGCAATAAACTATATTTCCAAAAAAGGTGATTATAAATCTCAAAATAAACGCCAAAATATTGGCAAATCACAAATCCCAATGTATAGAACCCGATAAAAAGTTCAATCTCCAAAAATGTAATCGCCATATAGTAGTGTCTCAAACAGCTCAAATGGCCAAATAATCTCGAAATGGCGATATATTTGGAACATCACAATAAATCATGAAATCATCACAAAAGATAGCACGTGCTTCTAAAATGGAAAAAGCCTACTAAGCACCGTCTCTCAAAATAAGGCGCCATGTTTCAATGGACAAACATCCCAAAGGACAACATTCTGAAGGACAAAACATCCCGAAGGACCACATCCCGAAGGACAAAACATTTTAAAGGACTACATTTCGAAGGAAAAATGACCCGAAGGTCCAGTACTGGCAATAACTCGTGAATGTGTCACAAACTCTCAGATAGGAACCCAAAAAGTGATAACATTGTGTCACACATCACACATTCTCACTTAACGGTTTACTAACCGCTAGTCAATGCCACATTAGAAAACAAAATTATTTAAATCTCAAATATTGACTCATCTCATCGGCAAATACGACCCAAAGGTCAATGGCTTCAAACGAACAAGCCAAGAATTAACCGAAAAAGTAAACACATGTGTCACATACCACGTGTTTTACTAAATTGTTTAATTCTCTTCCTCATACACTCTAAGAGTGCAAAAACATGTATTTTATATAAAACTTAATCTGTTTGGGAAAACTAGTTTTTAAAACAATTTTCGAAATCATTTTGGAAAACAAACCTTTGAAATTTCCCTTTATTTTAGAAAATAAATAGTTTAATAGCATTAAAATAATTTAGAAGTAGTATACAATATTTATTTCAAAAGCCATTTTATTTTAAAAATCATTTCGAAATTGATTTAGAAAATCCGTGCTCGAAAACGAAGAAAATCATTGAAAATACCAAAGAAACCGACATTCAAAATCATCTAAAAAACGATCCAATTCGAATTACAGATTCACAATAATTTTGGCTTTCCTATTAATAGGCTTATGCCCTTAAAAACGTCTCAAAAATATCATGAAATCAAGTCAAGAAAGCCACGGGAAGTTTGCAAATTGGTCAAACTAAAACACAGGAAGCAAAAGAAGTGAAAAGGGGATCGAACGGGGCATTTGTAGATGCCCAGGTCAAAATGCAGGTCGACCTAGTGGTCGACTTTCATTGTCAATAGGTAGACCCTAGGGTCGACTTATGGAAAGTGTGGGTCGACCTATAGGTCGACCTTTGTGGTCTTCAGGTCGACCACTAGAACGCAAATTTTCCAGACTTTTTTGCTTGTTTCGAACTAGTTTTTGAGCGCTTGCCACAGCACATCCAAGATGAATTATGACATGAAATTTGACAAGCTGAAGCTACAATATCTAAACTACAATCCAAAAAATTTTTGGCAGCATTTCGTGATAAAAATAAGAAGATAAGACCACACAAAGAAGCAACCCAAACCAAATATTTACTGTAAACTATAATCAACAGAAAACATTTACAGTAAGCAAATTTTTGCATAGTTTTTAGCTGGCAGAGCTTGTTTTAACCAGATAACATGTGTTAGAAACTCACCTTAGAAATTTGCAAATTAAACTTGAGCAAACTGAAGAAAGTTGAGAGCTTTCCCTTTGAATATGTTTAGGAACCTAAGCATTGGCAGTATACAGGCATGCAAACAAAGAAAAAGAAATTACTGATCAAAGAAGTTCACAAAATCTAAATTTGATGAAATTAAATTTGATTTTGGATAGATTACCAGAGTTTGATGTCTTTGAATTGGTTTAATTGCAAAGGAATGGAAAATTTTGCTAATTAGGTTTTGAAGAGAAAAATTGTTTACTGGTTTCCTTCTTTTCTTTGTTTCTTTTTCTACTTTGAGAATGTTTACTATACATACAAAAGATTTGAGAAGAAACTTATTATTTTCTTTTTAGCTTGAAAATATAATTATCACTAAATAAACTAAAACACTTACATTTACAAATCAAAACAACTTATACTAACATGATTTCAACACCATAAAATCACACAAACATATTTTATGTTTAACAAAATATTTTTTAACAAAAAAAACAGTTATTTTAACTATAAAAATTATTTTCATTTTTAACTAAATATACAATTTACACTATAGTTTACATAAAACACCATTTTTAGTACCAAAATTTTCATAAAAATTATTTTCATGTATAATTAAATTCAACAAATCATATTAACATCATTTCTACATCCAAAATTCTACCATTTATTTACATTATCTAAAATATAATATCCATAGATTTCATTAAAATTAACAAAAATCAATATTTGACAATAATTTTCAGAATTATTGCATTTTATCAAATTAAAATCATGTAATGCTCATTTTCTCCTAAATAACACAATAAAGTTTTTAAAACTTTAGTTTCAATGTTCTTCATTTATTTCAACAAATTATTATTGAATTAATTCTTTTTATCTTTTATTTAATCTAATAAATCACCAAATTTACATATTTTCATAATTCACCATTTATTAATAACATTATCATCTGAAGTCCCTTTTGATTTTCCCAAACCCATTGTTTATTCAAAATAAACAATTTTAACAAATTTCAATCTCCAATTTATTATATATTTTTCCATTATTAAATTCCAAACCACGGTTATAATTTAATATTACAAGTAATCACAAAAACCAGGATTGTTACACCTACGATGAGTATTTTCAAACATTCAAGCATATAAACAAACACCACATGCACCAATAATATTCAAACATCGCCCAAACATGTAAAAATCCAACAAATCATAGCAAATCAACATATAATGTACCTAAAACATAGCCTATGGTCCATAGAGGCAATTACACATCCACATAACATAACTAAAACACTTCGAATCATTTAAATCTCGTTCTTGCTTCAAGTAGGTTTCAAAATATTGTTTTGACTTTCAAAATTGGTTCAAAACATGTTAAAACATATAGATGTGTGTATGTGTGTATAATATGACATGAGATGATAAATCACTCACCAAACGCCAAAAAATCCAAGATTTGCATGCAAAATAAGGCCAAACCGAAAATAGAGAGCAAGGATCTAAAATTTCCTCCCTAAAAATGTGGATCTGAAGGTCTCTTACTAATCTCCTTGCTAATTTATTCTTAGTCTATGATTTAGACTTCATTTGGAAGAGTAAGGAGAAGGTTTTGGCTAAAAAATGTTAATGGAGGCTTAGCTCTATTTTGGGGTGAAGGAGAATGATTGGGGATGACTATATCAGCCAACATAACACCCAAACCGAAATGGTTATTGGGCGTGCCTCCAAACTTAACTAGTTACCGACTAAGCTATCCTCAATTCTATTAACTTCAAATAGCTATATTTTCCAAACAGTAATTCCAAATCGCTATTTTGAGCATTCCACAAAAAAGGAAACCATCATGTTTAATTAAATTTAAAATTGTTAATTTTTTATTTGAAAAATCATGTTTTGTTAAATTTAAAATAAATAGCTTGATTAGATCAAGCTAGTTGTTACACTCTGTAGTCCGAGCAATTTACTCTTCAAAGTCTTCCTCATAGATTGGCTAGTAAGGTTGGATTATAGGCTTCAGCTTTTTCTT
Organism: Allium cepa; assembly: GCA_030765085.1. Lineage (NCBI taxonomy): Eukaryota > Viridiplantae > Streptophyta > Magnoliopsida > Asparagales > Amaryllidaceae > Allium > Allium cepa. The sequence goes on along the minus strand of CM060940.1, from coordinate 138,944,877 downwards.
TATGGAGGTTGGACATTGTTATGAATAGTATAAACTAGAATAAGGAAATATGGTGATATTCATAGCCTTAAAAATGAATATAAAATATAATATAATTTCTACCTTTTTGTCCTTCTTTTACTTTGTAATTAGTGTTTATTAATTATTATTCAAATGAAACAAACATCCTTCTACATTATTTTATGGCCGACGATATATTATTCAAAAATGTTTGTAATTTTAGGCCTAATTAATATACATTATTAACTATTTAAATATTATTTTAGACTAATTAATTAAGTAATTAATTAAATCGATATATAACATTTATATATCATTTAATAATTTTAAGCTTTAAATAAAATATAAAAACCAAAAAAAATTAATGTGGGAAACGCTGTAGTACTATTGTGATTTGACCTTAAGGAACACTAAAAGGGGGTGGATAGAGTTTTTATGACTAGTATGAAATTTTTCTAAATTATTTCAAGATTTTAATTCAAACATAGATAATCAATCATATACATACATACATACATACATACACACACAGAGCCATAGCTAGTCTTTTTACCGATTTGTCTTAAAACTCGATAATTATGTACTTGTATAAACCTGTATAATATCCTATAGAATACTCTATACAACTTAGGAATACAATAGTACCTATATGTATATGGTTGTTGTCATAAATATCAACGTCTATGGTATTAATAATTGATATAATAATTATATTAAACTATTTCCATTTTACTTTGTAACATTTATAAATTTATTTAATTAAGCTAAATTGGAAAATATGCAGACGAATATTGTTGTGTGACCTCTTGGTATAAATTCAACGTTCAATAATATTTAACAACTCGAATAATAAAGCATATAAGGACGTTATTAAGCATAGTACTGGATATGTTCTATTGCTTACTAGTTATCTAGGTAAAATCCTATTTTTAATCATTTAAGAAATACCTTAAGCAACAATACATTGTACACCTTTTATTTTTATCATTATTATATCACTTGGATATCTTGAGTTTGATCAATGGTCAAAACTCTAATAATATCCATCGTTAATTGTGAAGTACGACATTAAAGCACATGGTTTAATCCTAAAACATTTTACGAGTAATCGATTTACTTTTGCCGAATTTTGACTTTAAGATGACTGTCAATTACAGCAATACTAAATTTCTTTCAAAGGTGAAAAAAATACTCTGTTGAATAATGTATCGCTTCAAGTGGTTCGACTTGTATCCATTTATGGTCTTAACGTGACCATTACTACCATGTGATTGATCGTGGTCAAAGTATAGTTTAGACACTTAAGATTTATAGTATTCTTATGTCAAAATATTTTTTCATATCATGACATGAGGTCTTCTATTTGACTTTACAATTAACCTACAAAAGACCCACGTTGAGTTGTTCCATAATTTTTATAATGATTTGCCATCATTCAAACAGCAAAATCGACCAAATTTTAGAGGCTGTTTTATCCTGAAGCTGGAGCGGTTGTAGCTAGCCCTGCATCTTAGGGCTGAGCCACGAATCATCATAAAGAAAGCGATGAAGTATGCGACTCAGTCATTTCCATCAATCAGATCCAATAGCTACATATACAAGTAAATAAAATATAATGTTGAAATGTCATTTGCACTCATCTGGCATGGCCAGTTCACTACATCTTCATTATTGTAAGCAACTAATTTCTATATGAAAACAAAAATTAAATTAAATTCAAAATAAATTGCAAGTAATAAAAAGTCACGGTTTCCTTTGAAAAGCGTGAATATAAAATGTCACTACCTAGTCTACCTTGTTGAAAAATACCGACCGAGACTACTTCCTTGGAATTGATAGTATTCCTTGGATGTCTAATTGTCTTGTCAGCACCGAGCATAAATAAGAAAACTTCTCCATCTACCGTTCCCATCGTACTTCAGTAACCTATTCCTCTAATATATCCTATTGCTTGTAATATGGAGGAGAGTTAGAACAACGTTCTGTTGACCAGAAAATTACATACTTTACCCATAACACTAATCTATGCCAATGGATTTCCATTTCAGTGTTATGAATATTATTTATATGGCTAATCCATTAATTCCTATATGCGTGTACAATCTACCTAAAACGTACACCGAGGTATAACCACACACATACACATACATAAACATAAACTACTAAAAACCGTGGCTACTTTATACCTCTTGGATGGGGTAGAGGCAGACCCGGTGGACATTTAATACCTCAATCTTAAAGTAGACCCTCCATAATGTAAACGCTAGCCGATCGGTTCTAGCTATAGAGACCGATGACCTCTGTATATGGCTTTATAATTTATAATTTGTTTGCCATACTACTAGCTATCCCAAAGACTCATCTAAGGTTAAATAGCATATCTCTGACAAACAAACAACTAACCAACTAAACTTTGAAATCTATGCATATCCCTTAAGGATTTTATGCTAGTAGAAGGCGAAATCCGTCTGGTCATCGCCCGAGTCTTTACTACTAACCGCTCAAGACCGCTGGTGGTAATAGCCTATGTGCCAGCCCTACTACTAAATACCAGTCCAACAAAAATACTGACATAACCCACCGACCTTCCAAAGCTGACATCCCATTTAGACTAACTTAATATAAGTCAAGGTAAATGCTCATAAAAGTCGCTCAATTCCCCTTGTTATAAAAGAAGCAGACACCATCTTAAAAATTACTAGGCTATTTAATACTCAAGACCGAGGTGAACCCTTTTATATATTCCTCTCCCTAAACACAACTACATATCCCTTCCTCATGGGTTCTATTGTTGGGATGTCTCATATCAGCATTAAGTATACACAACTGCTGCCAGCCTCGAGGTAAAGGGCAAACTTCTATTGTGTTACTCTTTTGACCTCGAATCTCGATCCATACTGAACCAAATCAATTATTCTAGGCCTAAGTATTGGGCAAGGCCCACTATTCACATTCGTCCTAAATGGATTATTAAAGCTATATAACTTCCTACCATGAAAATTATATTGTCTCCTGGCATTTAATTCCTAACTTATACGCTTATTTACTATCTTACATAAATGTTAATTTTCTATGATAAATAGCAATTATTATTTTAATTGGACATCTCTAATGATATTTGTTTATTCATTCTAATTCAATCTATTTAAGCCTATTTTTCCTATAAATGTCATATTAAATATTTTAACTAGTCCCATTGAATGCATTTATGTTCACATTTAATTCCTACAACTCACAATTAACCGTTCATTTATTACCCTATTAATTTTGGAGTTACTGTCACTTTTTCATCTATACCTCCTTGTCATATAGTTTAACACGCTATTGATAACCAATACGAATATCATCGTAAATTTTATTATATATATACATATTTAATTGATAAGCATGGTTATACATATATATGTTCCTAATTTTAGTTATTAAGTCCTAAACTAGAACATTCATTTCGACATTTTATTTATCGGAGCTATCCTTCAAAAAATGGTGAACGTTATTATTTTCCATTAATTAACCCAAAAATGAGGCTTTGCTTCATTTGAAATTACAAGAAATTATTTCTTTTCTTTTATATTGAAATAGACAGTGAAAACCATAAAGGAGAACTTCTGTACTTTACACATCCTTTCATTATTGGTATATTCCTTATTTTTTCAAACGATGCACTTTTTATACATCCGTGGAATTAGTTAATTTATGGAAATTACGTGGAAATAGATACAATTAAGTTATACCCTGCTCTTAATAAATATCAACATAGAAATTCACAATCTAAGTTAAATCAAGGGCAATCTAAACTAATACTAATATTTTACAACCCAACTGTAAATATGGAATAAACTTGACAAATTTAACAAAATAAGGACTGATTTCCAAATTTACAAATTACGGTGCAAATTACATTCCTGTTCCAATTATGTATTTTACAGAATATTTAGGTGATATTCCTATATGTTCGTTTTAAACCTACAACTCATCAGATCTTATACAGACATGGTAATTAAATAAAATCAAACAATATAAATTTCAATGTTATAAATAAATTATATAATTTCCCATTCACCATTCAACCTTTCCAAATCACCCAAATCTGAATCCATCGCTTTAATTAGCTCCTTTCCCTTTTCGATACATCAAAATATATATAACAAGGTACATACATACTATTAGAATTACAGATCTGAAAAGAGATTTGGAGTAACAACTTATAGAATTATAATCATAAAAATTTCCTTATTCTTCCACAATATTGATTCGCTTCTTCTCTTTTTCTCTTTTATTTTCCACCCTCCTTCGATTTGTATAAATATAAAATATTTTATAATTTCTAGAAATAGCGGAGAAGGGAAGATGGTAGAGCTTCACTACTTTGATCAGAAAATATGAGTAGAGAAGTAAGCGATTGGGATTATATTTATAGGCACTTGAATCAACCGTATCCATTAGATCTAAATAATTAAATCTGGACGGTTTGACCATGGTTCAAACCCTAGCCACCGCTATATGAACATTCAACTGATGGATTCTGCATTTTATAATATTTATTTTCTACTTTCGTTTTTTAATTATTTTCATTTTGAAAACTTCAAACACCGATAACTTTTCATTTGAACTCCGATCGTAAAACTCCAAATAGGAAAGTTGCTCAATAAATCACCACGAACGCGATGACGTAGGTTTCCTGGCAAAATTTTGTTTGTTCAAATTCCATTTTTGAACCTTAATAATTATTTATTAATTACCATAAAATTTTTACGAGGTGTTATAAAAGAGATAAAAGACAATATCTTTAGGCTAGTATTTGGATTTTTGAAGAGTAGAAAGTGAACATAGCATGGAAGGGGTCAAATCCTCCATCTTGAGCCCTCTGGGTAGTACAAAAGGGAGCGAATGTACTATTAGAGTATAGGGAAAGTTGGATAGAGGCAATCCCAAGGAAAGATAGGATTCTAATGCTGGCACTGTTGAAAGGCAAGTGACAAGAATGCTAAATATGTATAGAGTGAATACAAAGAATCCCACAGGAGGAGTATTGATCATGTTAGAAGGGTCCAGAACTCTGGTTTCAACTCCAAGAATGTAGAGTATTGCAATAAAGAGTAGATGTCATTTTTGAATATAGTCCATTAATGCCAACAGGTGTTGGTTTCAAGGATCGAATTCGTGACATTCACTCTCGTATTCTGGACTACCAACGCTTAAAGAATCGATGCCTTCTTGTCTTGAGAAGTAGGATCGGCAATTAGTATAAAGTTTTTCCCTCAAAAAGGATTTTTATGCTTAGGAGTACTGGGATATTATTTAAAATTTCATTTTTTATTTCCAGCCATGGTACCTGTAACATCCTGCCTTTTTGTACGCTTTAAATCGACGATAAACCACACACGTCAGACTTAAACCATACAGAAAGGCGGATTGTTATGGATAAATAAGAAAAAACAGAGAAAGAAAAAAAACAAAATAGAATCTTGCAGCGGAACGATAAAATATAATAATTAAATAAACAGTTCATGAAACTGTTTTACAAAATATTCGATTATACTTATACAATACAAATATGAGTTACACATACTAGAGAATAATAAATAACAATGCAGAAGAATACATGATGCGGTGAATTATAATAATAAATAGTAGTACAAAAATCTTCATCTTCATCCTCCAGAAATAAGGCCTTCAAATCCTGAAATGCTCAGGCTGACCCGAGTGAATTGAAAAGACAAAACACTCGAGTCAGAACTAAAAGATCTTATGTAAGTTAAATCAACTGAAATAAATAAGAGTGGAACAGCGTCAGAGATGTTTACGGGATTTGACATCTCCTATCCAGCGTCGAACGTGAGTACAGTAACTTAAAAGATGCTAGGGATTCACACCTCCTAAAGATCCGTTAAACTATTTACTATGTAGTAATATTACGCTATTATAATAATGTCTATAGTAAAATAAACTTATTTTTAAATAGCATTAAGAAGTGACCCAATATTCCCCTTAACACGTAATAGTCTCAGTAGTCCTTCCAGTATCAGCGCATCTCTAGATCGGGAGACTACCCTAAATACTCCACGGGGTATGGGAGAAAACCAAACTCGTACAAGGCGCGCTAAGGTAGGTGACACGGCACACCTAGGCAATGCCAGGGTAGATATACCAATTACACTTTCGGGCGGCTGGTAACGCGTAGCAGCTACTACCGCCCACCTCGAGCCACACCCCCAAATCAAAAGAATCAAAAGTGGCCACCGAATCAATCTCAAAGTCAGAATATAATATCGAAGGAGTGTGTCCGATCAGAGGAATGACCTCATTAGCTCATCAACTGCACCTCTATTAGCCACCTTATGCCAACTCACGGGAGTCGGGTCCAAGTTCATACCTGAAAGGAACTCCACCACCATCCTACTTCATTCCGGAATCTCCACCGCATACGTGGTTGTTAAAGTGGTTTTCAGAGTTGGCAGAGAGTATGGCAACTTCCGATCCCGGTATCTTTAACAACCAAACGTTATTATAATACCGCAGTCATTTCAAAATAATTTATACTTCAAAACCAGAATATAATATCCATTCAAAACCATATAAAATACGATATCATTTCCATTTCAAAACCCAAACCAATATGATATCAATTTTATTAAACCTAAATCAATATAATATCATTTTTATTTCAAATGTATCCCTTCCAAAAATCATAGCACTTTCAACGTTATAACACTTCGAAATCAATTTTTTTGAAATATAATACCTTCAAATCATAATAGCTTGAAACTCCTAACTTTGAAACATAACTTCCACCACTTAAATGGTTTAATATTAGAATACTCTATGTAATAAAATAGCTTCTTAAATTTCACAAATCAATTCCAAACAACTCAAATTTCTAGATTTTAATTTAACCAAATCCCACATCACAATTTCAATTCAACTCAGTTTCCAAATAAACTTTTCCAAATTATGTCGTTTTCAAAACCAGTTCAAATTCAATATATTTCAAACTTTAAGTATTCAACCATTTCAAAACTAAGTTTGAAAATTTCAATTTGACAATTCAATTTCTGTTATTTGGTTTTGAAATAATTTGCATAATAAATCCATTAAAATTTAAATATAACCCAAATTTTAGATAACTGAATATTTCCTTAAATTTAATTATACTTGAAATATTCATTTAAATAACTCTAAACCAAAATCAAGTTATAAAAATCATACCCTTTAAAATCTCAATTTTTATCCAAATTTCAAATCAAATTTATCCGAGTATAATTCTTAAATAAATTAATTCAAATCAATTTCGTATTTATCCTCCAACGTCAAATTTATTTAAGTCAATATAAACCCTATATACAACATAATTTTAAACATACACTTAACCATATTATATAAAACAATCAAACTTTATTATTTAACTTATTTTATATTTCAAAACTAATTTATACATAGCTAAAATCAAAAATAAAATAACATTATATAACTTCAAAAATCAATAATTATATAACCCATATGTTTCTTTATAAAACCATAGAAATCATTTCAAATTGTTTTTATATATAGACCGCAGTGTCTGTATATAATTTTCTATCCTATGGTCAAGTGATACGGATATTTATCATTTCAATCCGTAATTTAAAATAAAAATACAGTTATATATCATTTCAAACTGCAATCCCGAATGAAATAAAAATGCATAACAACTTGTAGTTTATAACAGTATAAATACATCCATTCGTCCAATATCAATCATCAACTACATATCACAATCATCATCCAATTCAATTAATAACATCAATATGGAGCAGATAATAAATAACAGGCATTTACTGGCAGTTTATATTCGATAATAAATTAAACAACAATTTAACTAGCAGCTTATATGCAATAACAAATTAAATAACAATTTAATTCAATAAATTCAATTTAACTGGGATGATGATAAAAATATACTAAACAGCCATAAATAAATTTCTAATCATAGCAGAAATTAATTTAACCCACATAAGAAATTTTATAAGTTGTGAATGGGTTAAAACACTCACCTTTTGAATTTAAATTGAATTTAAATCCAATTTAAACCCAAAATTCAAACAGCCTCAGAATTCATCCAAATCAATGCCAAAATGTCCGGAATCCCAATATGAACCTAGCGGAGAAAACCGCGCGTGAAATGGACCTCGTATGCGAAAGTTATTGCGATTAGAACATTTGAACTTGAAATTAAAATAAAACAAAATAATAAATAGACAATGTAACGTACATAGCCATGTCAGAATGCCCCCCTTTCACGCACACAGATTAGATCGTTTGAACATCAGGAGACGTCGCCGTTGACTGGACTTTGCCACCGCTCTAGGCCACTAGGGCCACCACCAATCTGGCCACCGCGCTAGTCAGGGCAAGCCGATCTTGGCCACCCCCCTCCGATCGCCTCGAGACCCACTGCCGCCGCCGCATAGTCTAGGGTTTTTGAACCCTAAAATACAAATTCTGGTTGCCACGGCCGATATTACGCGATGTGACCACTGTAGAATGACTCCAAGCGATGATCCCTACCAGACCCACAAATCAATTTCAACTATAAGCGACAAAATCGAGAAATCCCAAATCGAACCCTAAATCTGCGTTTTCCAATTTTGACTGTGATTCCAGATCGACTCGAGCATCATTTACAAAAACAAACAATTTCCGTAGATCCGTATTGTCGAGATATAGGATATATAATTTTTTCGAATTTTTTTGAGGAGTTTGAATTTTTGAATTGCAATTGGATCTAGAATTTGATTGTCTGCCATTGAGAAGGAGAGATAGCTGAATTGTACGTACAGAACAATGAACATAAGGAATAGGCTAGGGTTTATAATGAGGTATGTATATATGCAAAGCTGAAATTAGAATGGATGGACACGATTGATATATGCGTTGAACGATAAAATGGCCCGAAAAGCCCGTTCTGACTCTGGAACGAGATTGGGTCAACCCATATATCAAAATAGATGTTTTAAAATATTTTAAATGCAATGGAATAGGTTTCAAGTCCAAATTCCATCTTATGAAGAAGTTATGCTAAAATCAAGTTATTTCAAATTGATTTCAATTTCATTGATTTCTAGGCGTTCCGAGCTCATACGATCAAACGACAAGTCCGATCACTACGAAACTTGAAATCCTACAATAATTCACCGTTACGGATCCGATAAAAATGGTTTCTTCGAAATCCAAGTTAGTGGCCAAAATGGCTATTTTCTAGTTAATTAAATAAATTAATAATTAATTAATTAAATCACCTTTTCAATTTCAATTCCATAAATAACAAATCTTATCATTTTTGATTTCTTAAACAATTGCAATACTTTAAACTATTTAGATATCAATTCAAAGTTAATTAATCTACCAATTTTCGTATTCAATTTCAATTTTTTAAAATTCATTAATCAACCATTGAAATTCCAAATAAATCCATTTATTTGATTCTAATTCTTGTTATTCAGTCCATTATCATCAAATAGATAAAATTAACATTAGTTCATACTTTTTCACATAAATATCTTCATATTTCATTTAAATTAATATTTACGTAATATTTATATATTTAATTCCATTTAGTTACAATTAATCCAATTATTAAATTTAAATCCCAATAAATTAATAAATCTTGATTTTCCATTCCTTTAAATTCCACATATTGTCCTATTATTAATAACATTAACATTAATTCTAAATAAAATTATCATTAATTAATTCAATATCTGCATTTGTTTTCTTGTATTAAATTGATTACCATGTATACATTTAACTTATTTCAATTAATTGGAATTCCATCCAAGTTGTAAATAATTAACTATAAATACATTGTTGCGTTTCACTTTAGTTATTATTTCATTAAATAAATTACAAAATTTTATCTCTTCCAATATTTATTCACAATTTCTGATTGAATTTACATTTTTAATTGTCGAAAATTATAAGTCGTTACAGTACCTATATCATTTTAATCAAAGCATATGGGTTAACAAAACCTTAAGTAATAAGAAATAAAACTTAAACATGACTTACTCTTAATCTACTTATGATTTTAGGCAAGGGGGAATATCAGACCTTTGAGGAGGCAATAGTGAATCAACTACATGTAGGATATCAGCTAACACATAGGCAAATAATAGTGTTATGTAAAAAAACTCTCTAACATGGTTAAACTAACGAATCCCCAAGTAATAAAATAGTTGGACCAATATGTCAATTGTTCCATGTTGTACAGACAAGTAAGTTGTCGCACGTTGAGTAAAAAGGAAATATGGTTTATCGGATATCAAGTCGTCGCATGTTGAATAAAAAAACCGAAAAGGTTATCGCATGTTTAGCTGTCACATATTGAATAAAGAGGAAAAATAAGTTGATTACATATTGAATTGTCGTATCTCGAGCAAATAAAAAAAACAATACCCATTATTAAACCCATGTCCATCCTAAATATTGATTCAGACCTAGTGCATGTCATTGATACATACAAAAGAAAATCCAAAATCAAAGATCTAGCTCACTTAACCACATCACGAATAATTTGGTGTATAAGGAGTGAAGGAAATAGTTGAATATTTTCACAAAAAATCAACACCAAAAAGAAAACCATATAAAAATATCAAATAATCAATAATTTCTTTGGTGGCAAACACGAAAATGGGAACTATATATAATGCAATAAATCTTAAAATTTTGGATCTATAAGGTGCAATAAGCACCGTAGTTTTACCTTACCCCCACCATCTCCATGGCTAGAGCAACTCTTCCATTCAGTCTCAAGTGAACTCAAGAATAAGGGTCGAATGAGCATCTTAAACGACTGAAGGATTGGGATGCATTTAATCTGAAAGTGGAGTAGGTAAATTGCTTTTTAAATCTGTTTGTTGGAAAATTTTATTGAAGAAGTAGTCTACGAAGAATGGTGCAGTAAAATTTTGATTGAAAAAATTTAGCTTCATTTTTTGTAGAAATGTTCATGCATGTGAATGGAAATGAGTCAAAGCAGAGTGAAAAAACTAAAGGGTTAATTGGATATTTTATTTTACCATTTTTGTGTAAAAGAAAAATGTTGAAATATAAAGCCTAAGAGACAACTTTGGGCTATTTTTAATAAGCAATAATGTATATGCGAACTGATATCAACAATAAAATACATATCTTTTAGAAAAACAAGGAAAAAAAAAGAAGAAAATGAAGATAAACATCGAGTGACATGTTAAATAAGAAAACAATGCATATAATATGGAGAAATAATAAAAAGTACATGTTCAATTAAAGCACAAATAATACGTGGACTTTTTTGTGCAGTTTGCAACGATATATGTGACGATCCTGACTCGACCTTCAAAAATCGGCACCAAATACGTCATCCGTATACAAATGCCGCAGATTCAAACGTCGAATCTGGTTCGCCGGAGCTTATAACACATTAAGTACAACAACACAGCGGAAGAAAATGAATAACTTTATTGACATACAACATTCAATACAACAATGATACAATTGAATATCATTATTTATCAAAAATACACAATAGGGGAAAGAAAATCTTCGACAGAGGAACACCAACATTAAGTTCAATAGAAAGAGAGAGAGCTTGAGAATCCAATATTGCATCTCCGTTCCAATGCTTCAAAGATCTCCAAGCCACAAGCTCGAGCCACCATTATAATGTTGTATTAAGCAAGGTCAGTCATCGATGCAATCGCCAAGATCCAAAGACCGGATGCCATCGAATCTACACCTACTATTTGATTATCTGAAAATCCCAACTCTAGGTTGCCCGCTTGGAAAATTGTGGGCACGCAGAGTTTAGAAAGAGAATAATAAAGTCCAAGTCAGTCATGCGACCGGTGTGAGCAAACGAAAATGGTTTTATTTGAAACAAAAGAAATTAAAAAGAAATCCACAATGCTTTTTGGAAAATGAAACTACCATAAGGCCTCCGCCACACACACAATGCAAACGCGCAATTGGAGGAGATTTCTCCTTATGATAGTCAAACATGCTTGATACGCAAAAACCTTTTGATACTATTATTAGTGCACAGTGCAGAAAAACTTTCGAAAGTATAATATTAATCTTAGCGAGCATACAACCATTATTGTATGCCTCCTATAGCTACCGTGTTCAATAGTAGGTTACCACCACATTCCACGACAGTTTATACAAGCAAAACCGTACAGGGTGCGTATTGTTTCTTTGGATTTCCAACAAATGGTTAGGCTAAGGAACTTCCTGGGCCACATGGGTACGCCTCTGGAGGGACGTCTCAGAACTTGACCAGCTCTCTGCCAACACAAGGCCGGGTACCTTTGTAACTAGGTAATTACTACACGAGTATGTCATCCCCCGGTCGTTACTGACCTTTATCCGAGGATCCACAACACCAATAACCACAAAGTAATAAATTTGCAGCAACCACATAGGTTAAATATCTGGGCTCCATACCATGATATCAACTCTTTCCAGAAGGAAATGGACATACCCTAAAGGGAGCGACCCTCATAACCTTGCTGCATTCTTCCTATTTTGACCATTTCCGGGTTGTGAGGTCCTACGAAGTCTCGTCCACAAAGCTACGCTTTCACAAAAGACATGCTTCGATCAACAAATGATCAGCAATACTTCGTATGCCACATTACCAAATTGGGAATGTATCACTAGTAAATATCAACTACATAACCTCTGAGCTCGTACGTCTCAAAGAAGGGTGTTAAGCTAAGAGAATAAATTCTCCGCCACCAAACAAAAATGTATTTGGTAGAAACTAGTTTTACATTTTAAAGTGTAATGTCAGACATATATCCATACAAGTTTGTTCCAGGTTCGAACAGAACCGAAGGCACTTCAAAAGAAGCCTTTACAATTCGGATAATCTCTAATCACGTCCGGACTCCCCATCACAAAGGGTGATTAAATCTCTATACCGGGGCCATTCGGTGCATAGACATTCGACAGGTAATCCTTTCGCTTTCAAAACTACCTGGTCTTCATCACCGGTCTTCAAATGCTATCCATTTCGTCGTATCATTATTCGGAATGGGTTATATGACATAAAGTCATTTCCCGGCTAAACCGAATAATGAGCGCTTAATTTTAAAACCATATGGATATAGGGATCTTAGTTAAGTCACAATTTTAGCCCAAAACCTTTCTTTTGAATGGTTTAAACAAATTACCATTTTCAAATCTTTTAAACAAAAGATTCACCCTTTAAAATCTACTTTAATTTAAAACCAGGGTTTACCAATCTTTCACAAAGATTCATTCATAGCCTTTCAAAACAATTTCCCTTTCAAATTGGATTAACTCATCCAATCTTTAAATCAAAGACTCAATTCATAGCTTTCAAAACCATTTCCATTTCACATTCGAAACCCTTTCAACAAAAACTGGAAGTTCTTTCCTTTATATAAAAGCCATTAACATTTGAAAACAAAGAGTTTTTATTCCAGGAAAATCCGATCAAATATACACAAGTTATAGCCTTTAAAGTATAAACTTGGATTAAATTTAAATTCCTAAAATAATATTTTCAATATACTTCCAATATGGTCTAAAAATCTATATATACATTGTATAACTTGTTTAACCCTTTCAAACAAACCATACTTTCCAAAATGATTTCAAAATTAAAACATGATATATCATATTCAAACTAAATTTCAAAGTTCAAAACTTCCTTTTCAAAAGCTTTTCATATTAAATCCAATTCCATTCCAAAACCATTTGGATTCAAAATTCAACTTTAAAAACCATTTCATAATATTAAAATCAAATATCCACGACTTAACCAATTTCCTCGTGCAATCCATATTTATGTGTATGTGGTGTAGTCCAGGGGTTTACACACAATAATTCAATATCATCAATCACCACAATCCAAACACAACAATATCGATAAGTGGTATAGTCCTATAACGCTTATCTTCATTCACAGATTCACAGATAAATAATATAAATTCATCACGGATAATAAAATTACATTCATCACAGCTCAAATCAAATAATTCATATCACAAAGTATCACACGTCAGGGATACCAAACAATTCAAAGTATTTAATACAATCCAAGCATCCATAAGTAAGATCGATTAATCATCTGATAAATTTTAAATCAGATTAATTACTAAACCTAGTTAACTAATAATAATTAATTAATCATAAACCATTTGAACTAATTATCCTTTAATAATAAATTAATTAACTTTTAATTATTAATCAATCAACCTTAATTAATAATTAATCAACCTTTAATCATCAAATAATTAACCTTCGATTATTTAATTATCCTTTAAATAATTTTCCTTAATTAGTTAACCCTTAATTAATTACCTTAATTAATTAATTACAATATGTGATTATCCCTAATCGCTTCCATTAATTAATTATTTTTAAGTAACAAATTACCCTTAATTATTTTCATTAATTAATTGTCTTTTAATTAATTAATTAATTATCCTTAATAAAATCTTATACATCAATTATCCTTAATTACTTATCATTAATCAATTAACTCTTAACAAATTAATTAGTCTGTTTAAAGAATCTTTGAAATAAATTCATTATTAACTCAAACCCTTTAAATTAAATTAATGTTTTATATAGCAAAACATACCATCTTTAATAAATTACAATATTAAGTTTATTTAAAATAAACTTTTAAAATAAAGGTTATATAGATTATACACTCAAAACTTAATTAAACTGAAATAATTTTTAATTTAAAAACCTTTAACAAATTTAAAACTTAGTTAATTTAAATTAATTTTATTTAAAATATTTTAACCAATTTAAACTTGGACAATCATTTATTATTTACAAAAGAACTAGTTTTAACAAAATTATTTCAAATAAACTTGATTTGTTTTTAAAGTTAAAAACCTATTTCATATTAAATCCGCAGACCCGAGCTCAACCCGAGGTAAACCCGAGTACCACTTTGAGTCTTTTTTTTTTTTAAAAAGACTTTGAACTTTTAAATTTTTTAAAACTATTATTATATTCATTGGTATATCAACCCGAACCCAACGTGATCTATCATCCAATTTTCTCGAGAGTGAACCCAACCTCCCATCTTCTTCTTCAATCAACAGCAATTACCCAGGCTTATTGACATGTGCACGTGCACAATGCCTCGCCGCTGTTTCGATCGACGCTACGACCTCAAACAAGACGGCGACGACCATCTCATCACGAACGATCACCCAGAACCATGAGCCTCCCCGTAAATCAAAATCGAACTCATTCAACCCATCAGGCAAAAACTCGATCATCTATTCCTCCTGACGCCATCCAATTCCAATCATCGGAGTCCACGTCGTCAAGCCTGCAGCTACACCCAAGTCCCTTCTCTCTTTTCCCTCACGACCGGCCTCCTCCGATGCCCTGTCTTCGTCGTAGTAGCCTACTTCCCTTCCTCGATCAAAATCGAACTAAACCCTACTATGGCTCCACGTCACCGCCATGATGAACTATTAACCCACCTAACAATTTTCCCGAGCTCGCCTTAACCCTGACCATCTCCAGCGTCAACCTTGACCCACTGATCATCGCCGTTCGTCAGATATTGACGAAAATATGTTTTCTATTCAACTCGTAAGATCTCAACAACCATTATATTAAAAATTGCGATTTCATGATCAAAAATCATTATTTCTTCATACGAATCAAATCATAAAATTAAATCATGGAATTGTTAACCTCGAATTTTTGACTTGAATGTGTTTTCACTGATTTTTCTTAATTCCTGCCATCTTCCCTGTTAATTTTACTTAATCTTATTTTAAAAAATAAGCTTTTGTTATTACAACCAGATTTCTTTTAGAAATCATAATCTAAATTTGATTGTATGAAGAGAAATTTAATTTGTTTAGTGATTTAAACCTGTAATATAAATAGAGTCATCTGTTCAAACATATACAATCATGCGTAGCTAAATCCACACACACACACACACATATGCAGATATTCATATCTACATTTTTCGCCATAAACATCAAGCATTCATCACAACATCACAAGGTATCAACAAAATTAGGCTTTGAAAAGATAGTTTGCTCACCTATTTGGAAGAATAGAGACCTGGAGAATTGCTTAGGCCTGGAACTATTTTAAATTTGGAAACTGGAATTTGTACTTGATTGTTTGATATGAATTGTAACTTGAAACTGAAACTTGATGTTGAGTCGAATCCTTGATTGCTTGAAGCTTTAACTCAGGTTGAAGTTGTTTTGATTTTTTTATTTCCTTTTGGATTTTCATTGAATTGCTTGAAGCTTGCATACTTTAGATCTGAGATGCTCTAATCTGTTGATCTGCCACTTTATTTTGATGCTTATTAAGTTGAATCTGAGGCCGATCTTCTATGTTTACTTCAGGTTGAATTTGTTTTTGATTTTGCAGGTTTTTTATTTGTTCTTTGCTTTTGAATTTGAGATAATTTTGTTTTCTGGTTTTTTTTGCTTTGATTGGGTTTTTTATTTTCTTTTATCTCAGGTTTTAATTCAATTTGAATAGAAGAAAATTTGAAAGATAGAAGAAGTAATTGTATATATATAACTTATTCACATTTTATTCATTAAATTTAAAAAGAAAATCAGAATTAGGACACTTGTAAACCTTCTTGTTAAAATATGTACACATGTTAAATTCCATGTTTTAAAATGTTACACTTGTTTCTTCATGTTTTAATTTTCTTACGCGCTTTGATGTTTAAATGTGTTTTATCATATTTTCAATTTAATTTAAATATTTATGCATGTCTTATATTTTTATTAATAAAATTTCTATTATTTATTTAATGCATTTCTATATATATTTATAACTTTTAAAGAAACTGATAATAAATTAAATTACAAATATGTATAGATTATATATGTAAGTCTTTTAGAATGTAAATTTGACTTTAAACAACTTTTGAAAATTATTTATATTAAATTCAAATTATAACTTTCAAATTACAAGGCATATATATATATATTTTGAAATATAAAACTTAACTTTCAAATAGCTTTTGGAATTTAAAATAAAACTTCTAAATATATAAATATACATATATATATATATATATTATAATTAGAAACCAAACTTTTTATTAATATAGTGTTTCTCAAATTCAATTTATTTTTCAAAATATTTATTTTAGAATTTCGATTCCAAAATTCAAATTAAAAATCCATTTATATACATATATATAAATAAACAACACATATTATTTGTGTTAGAAAATTTCAAATTCAAATTTCAAATTACAATCTATTTACGAAATATTTAGATTTCCAAATCAAATCCTTTATTTTAAATCTTATTTTTTTTATTCCCACATTTTTCAAATTAATTCACAATTAATCCCAAAAATTAATTCAAATTACTGAATTAAATTTGGTTAAAAACCGGAAATGTTACAGATTCCCTCCTTAAGAAAATTTCATCCCCGAAATTTGCTATACAGGGAGACAAACAAAGAACAAATAAACACACAGAGAAATAGCTTTCCAGATCAAACTGAGTATCTATTCTGCATTTGCCTTACCAAATCATAATATCATCAATAATTACGAGAACGAACTCGTTCAATACTACATAGGATACTCGGGTCACCAAATTTACGAAATAAGTAGGGGCATCATTTAGTTCGAAGGGATAACTAACCATTTGTAGAATATATCTCGACCCGACAGAACAAACAATGGATACTCAATTCAGGTTGAAATATCCAAAGTATACACCAACTTGTCCCTCTCTGGACTTAGATCCTCGAAGAATAAACAAATGAATACCATTTAATCAAGTTTCATATTTCGTTAACCAATTTATTTCAGTTTTAAAACTTCAAATTCGTTAGAGTTAATAAACGAAAAGCTGATAGAAAACTGATGAAGAGAATACGAAAATTAGAACCTTTTCTACAACGATTCGTAGGGCCATCACCACACCAAAGCTTCTTCTTATAACTACCAGGGAGACATCAGAGAATTGACATCGAATGATGATCAAAAGAGATTGATAGAGAAAGTTGTTTCCGTTGTTGCAGGTGTTGACCGTTTGTAGTGGTATTTCCCTGTCCCCTATCTCGTCCTCCTCTTGCACTCATACTCACTATCAGTGGATGGTAAGAGAATTTACTGAGGCACACAGACGAATATCTTAGGGATATACTCATTCTAGGGCATCTATATTCCTATCTCTAATGAGTCACCTAATGTGTTATCTCTTGAGCTAAAGTTCAACCTTCAGCTCTGATATCACTTGTGATGGTCCTGACTCGACCCTCAAAAATCAACACCAAATACATCACATGTATTCAAATGCAGCAGATTCAAACGTCGAATCTGGTTCGTCGGAACTTATAACACATTTAGTACAACAACACAGTGGAAGAAAATGAATAACTTTATTGATATAGAACATTCGATACAACAATGATACAATTGAATATCATCATATATCAGAGATACACAACAGCAGAAAGAAAATCTTCGATAGAGGAACACCAACATTAACTTCAATAGAAAGAGAGAGAGAGAGCTTGAGAATCCAATATTGCATCTCCATTCCAATGCTCCAAAGATCTCCAAGCCACAAGCTCGAACCACCATCATCACATTGTATTAAGCAAGGTTAGTCATCGATGCGATCGCCAAGACCAAAGACTGGATACCATCGAATCTACACCTACTATTTGATTATCTGAAAATCCTAACTCTAGGCTGCCCGTGTGGAAAATTGTGGGCACCCAGAGTTTAGAAAGGAAACAATAAAATCCAGGTCAGTCATAGGACTGATGTGAGCAAACGAAAACAGTTTTATTTGAAACAAAAGAATTTAAAAAGAAATCTGCAATGCTTTTTGGAAAATAAAACTACCATAAGTCCTCCCGCCACACACACAATGCAAATGCACAATTGGAGGAGATTTCTCCTTATGATAGTCAAACATGCTTGATATGAAAAACCTTTTGATATTATTATTAGTGCATAGTGTAGAAAACATTTCGAAAGTATAATATTAATCTTAGTCGGCATACAACCATTATTGTATGCCTACTATAGCTACCATGTTCAATAGTAGGTTACCACCACATTCAATGGCAGGTTATACAAGCAAAACCGTACAGGGCGCGTATTGTTTCTTTGGATTTTCAACAAATAGTCAGGCTAAGGAGCTTCCTGGGCCACATGGGTACGCCTCTGGAGGGACGCCCCGAGAACTTAACCAGCACTCCACCAACACAAGGCTGGGTTACCTCTATAACTAGGTAACTACTACACGAGTATGCCATCCCCCGGTCGTTACCGACATTTATCCGAGGATCCTCAACACCAACAACCACAAAGTAATAAATTTGCAACAACCACATAGGTTAAATATCTGGGATCCATATCATGATGTCACCTCTTTCCATAAGGAAATGGATATCCCCTAAAGGGCACGACACTCATAACCTTGCTGCATTCTTCCTGTTTCGACCATTTCTGGGTTGTGAGGTCCGACGAAGTCTCATCCATAAAGCTACGCTTTCATAAAAGCCATGCTTCGATCAACAAATGATCAGTAGCACTTCGTATGCCACATTACCAAATTGAGAATGTATCACTGGTAAATATCAACTACATAGCCTCTGAGCTCGTACGTCTCAGAGAAGGGTGTTAAGCTAAGAGAATAAATTCTCCGCCACTAAACAGAAATGTATTTGATAGAAACCAGTTTTATATCTCAAAGTGCATTTTCAGACATACATCCATACAAGTCTATTCCGGGTTCGAACAGAATCGAAGGGACTTCAAAAGAAGCCATTGCAATCCGGATAATCTCTAATCACATCAAGACTCCCCATCACAAAGGGTGATCAAATCTCTGTAGAGACATTTGATGGGCAATCCTTTCGCTTTCGAAACTACCCGTCCTTCACCACCGGTCTTCAGATGCTATCCATTTTGTCGTATCATTATTTGGAATGGGTTATATGACATGAAGTCCTCTCCCGACTAAACCGAATAATGAGCACTTAATTTTAAAAAACATATGATATATGGGATCTTAGTCAAGTCACACTTTTAGCCCAAAACCTTTCTTTTGAATGGTTTAAACAAATTACCGTTTTCAAATATTTTAAACAAAAGATTCATCCTTTAAAATCCACTTTAATTTAAAACCAGGGTTCATGAATCTTTCACAAAGATTCATCCATAGCCTTTCAAATTGGATTAACTCATCCCATCTTTAAATCAAAGACTCAATTCATAGCTTTCAAAACCATTTATATTTCACATTTGAAACCCTTTCAACAAAAACAGGAAGTTCTTTTCCTTTATATAAAAGCCATTAACATTTGAAAAAAAGACTTTTTATTCCGGGAAAATCCGATCAAATATACACAAGTTATAGCCTTTAAAGTATAAATTTGGATTAAATTTAAATTCCCAAAATAATATTTTCAATATACTTCCAATATGGTTTAAAAATATATATATACATTGTATAACTTGTTTAACCCTTTCAAACAAACCATACTTTCCAAAATGATTTCAAAATTTAAACAGGATATATTATATTCAGACTAAATTTCAAATTTCAAAACTTCCATTTCAAAAGCTTTTCTTATTAAATCCAATTCCATTTCCAAAACCATTTGGATTCAAAACATAAATTTTAAAAACTATTTCATAATATTAAATCCAACTATCTGTGACTTAACCAATTTCCTCGTGCAATCCATATTTGTGTGTGTGTGGTGTAGTCTAGGGGTTTACACACAATAATTCAATATCATCAATCATCACAATCCAAACACAATAATATCGATAAGCGGTATATTCCTATAACGCTTATCTCTATTCACAGATTCACAAATAAATAATATAAATTCATCACAGATAATAAATTACATTCATCACAGCTCAAATCAAAATAATTCATATCATAAAACATCACATATTAGGGATACCGAATAATTCAAAGTATTTAATACAATCCAAGCATCCATAAGTAAGATCAATTAATCATCTGATAAATTTTAAGTCAGATTAATTACTAAACCTGGTTAATTAATATTAATTAATTACAAACCATTTGAATTAATTATCCTTTGATGATAAATTAATTAACCTTTAATTATTAATCAATCAATAATTAATCAAACTTTAATCATTAAATAATTAACCTTCAATTATTTAATTATCTTTTAAATAGTTTTCCTTAATTAATTAACCCTAGTTAATTACCTTAATTAATTAATTACAATAAGTGATTATCCCTAATCACTTCCATTAATTAATTATTTTTAAGTAATAAATTGCCCTTAATTACTTTTATTAATTAATTACTTTTTAATTAATTAATTATCCTTAATCAAATCTTATACATCAATTAACCTTAACTACTTATCATTAATCAATTAACTTTTAACAAATTAATTAGTTTTTTCAAATAATCATTGAAATAAATTCATTAGTAACTTAAACCCTTTAAATTAAATTAATGTTTTATATAACAAAACATTCCATCTTTAAATAATTACAATATTAAGTTTATTTAAAACAAACTTTTAAAATAAAGGTTATATAGATTAAACACTCAAAACTTAATTAAACTGAAATAATTTTTAGTTTAAAAACCTTTAACAAATTTAAAACTTAGTTAGTTTAAAATAATTTTATTTAAAACCTTTTAACCAACTTTAAACTTGGATAATCATTTATTATTTACAAAAGAACTAGTTTTAACAAAATTATTTCAAATAAACTTGATTTGATTTTAAAGTTAAAAACCGATTTCATGTTACATCCACAGACCCGAGCTCAACCCGAGGTAAACCCGAGTACCTCTTCGAGTCTAACAACCCACATATTTGTCGATTTTATATTTAAATATTTTATCGGTAGTCGGATTTTAGTCCGTAAAGCTACTTTTTGCATACGGTCGAATTAGGGCTCGGGACCACTCCCATTGAGTTTAAAATGCCGTTTGCGACCTTTTTGAGTATAAGCTTCGATATGTTTGGAGAAAGTTGATTTCTGCTACTTTTTACTTTGGGTTTGGTTTTTTGGGCTCAACCCTATGTTAACTTATGCTCAAATCTGAGCCACTCTTCCCCACTCACCCTCATTCTCTTCTCATTTCAGTTTTTAGAGTGTTAATGGTGGGAGAGATTGGAAATTAAAATTACAAAACCCTAGTTTCTCTTGCAAATCCATCTCCTTGCTCCAAACTCAAGAAGAACCCCTTGGTAAGCATCTCCTTCTTCTTCTCCAACTCTTTCTCCATTCAATTTCAGAAATTTCCTAAACCTAATTTCGGGAATGTTCTTGTTTTTGAGCTTATATTCAAGCTCATTTGGGTTGTGATTGAAGAAAGGTTGATTCTCCATTTGCTTTCAAGCTTCTTCTTGTTCGATTTTGTGAAAAGGTGAGATTTTTTATCTCACATCTATGACTATAATTATCTTTGGTTGTTGGGTATGAATTCCTAACGCTTCTTCATGTGCATTTGCTCTTGATTTGGATTGGTTTTGTGAATATTCCAATTTTTGGGTTTTTAAGTCAAATTTGTGTAAAATCCTTTTATGGATGTTTGATCATGCTTTTGGTGATGCATCGAGGAGCATATAGGGTCGGGTTGCCGATTGGCATAAACCCTTAGAGCCAATGTTCGTCCGATTGCATTTTGGAAGAGTTTGCTCTTCATTTGAATAAGGCTGAAAAACAGCCCAGGCATGATTCAGTCGACTGAAAAACTCTGTTCAGTCGACCGAACCTGAAACCCGAGAGTTTCCAGGCATGATTCAGTCGACTGAAAACTTCTGCACAGTCGACTGAAACTGGAAACAGAAAGTTTCCTGAACCTGGAAAATTTCCATGTACAGGGTCAGTCGACTGAAATTCTCTGTTCAGTCGACTGAACCTGCTGTTTGAGTCCAATTTGCCTTTTTGGATTGGAATTCCAATTTAAATCGATTCATGATAATCCTATTTGTTGTTATCATCTATTATGATTTTGATGACTCTTTTTAGGGATTTTTGAATATCCATTTCGATGGATTCTTTATCGATTTCTTTGTATTTTATTCACGTCTTCGTATGTGAATTTTTGTGATTGATTGTTCTTACAATCTTCTTCGTGATTTGTCACTTTAAAAATATAAAGGTTTTCTATACTAGTAGTAAATATCAAAACTCTTTCCTCAAACGATTTCAATACTATTTTAATACCAAATTCGTTTATAAAACCGTTTTCCAATCTATTAGTATATACAAACCTTTACCTCACTCGTATGAGAAATCTAATTAAACGGCTTAGTAAAACTAGTGGTATGAAACGCTTGCGTTTACTTTGTCGGTTAATTCTTGGACTTGTTCGATTGAACCTCTTGTGACAATTTTCTAGTGGAGACTTACAGTTTGTTCGTAAATATTTAAGTTAAGCAAGTGGTTATGGGACATGAAGCTAAACTCATATATTTACTAGCTTAGTGTAATCGACACTTCTCGCTGATCATGACGATCATCTTTGTGATTTAGACTAGCAATGTGCGATGTCTCTTTGTCTGCGAGGGAGACTAAACCCCGTTTTGTGGAGTTTCGACTCAATTTGTGATGGGGTAGCAACCCATGGTCTTCAGGCCGTTTGTGGAGCTTCGGCTCAATTTGTGATGGTTAGCGACCATGGAATTAGCGTTCCGTTTGTGATACACGTGTTGGTGAGCTTTATGCTCCCGTTTGTGATAGGCCTTCCCCCCCTTTGTGATTTCTGGATTTCTTGTGTAGATTCCTAGAGTTTGTGTTTCACCAATTTTCGTGATTTCCATTGATAAGTTTTATCAATATTTGTGCATTGGTGAATTTGTGTGTCATTGACTTTTGTGATTTCTGGATTTCTTGTGTAGTCTTCTGGAATTTGTGCGTCTTTGACTTTGGTGATTGACATTGATATTATCGTCAATATTTGTGGTTTGATGAACGAAATAAAGAGTATGACACTTCTTTGATTCTTGTGTAGATCTGGTGACATTGATTAATCTCTTGATGATTATCAACTAAGTATATATATATATATATATATATATATATATATATATATATATCACAGCTTGGCATTGTGATTATTATGTGTTTAGTCATATCTCTTATTCTATATCGTTTCATCTGATATTTATAGTTAGACTGATCCGTTTATTATTTTCTTATTAAATAATACTCGGGTCAGACCGAGATGTTACAGGTGCTTCTGCTTGACTTCTCATCCGGGATTAACTCCTTGACTTTTGGGTTAACTACTTAGATTAGTAGTTATTTTGCTGTATACATTTGAGATATAGACTCCTTAATGTATACTTATTCTTTTGTGTAGTTCGTGTAACTATTCGTTTGTGATATTGTGGATCTTTTTAGACCACTACTCTGATGTACACTTCCTAGTGTATTATTCATATCTTATTCCGCCTTTGTGATATGAATTGTCTGTGACTGATTTGTGTTATGTTTATTTCTATATTTGTTTCCGAAGGATTTATATAGCCACCGTGTAGTAGCTTTGAGTTTGTGTTGGTATGTCGGATTTCCTCTTGAAATAGAATGCATGTTATATTATCTGACATATCGGTGCTCGCGCAAAGAAATTACACGGATGGTCGCTCCTCAACAGCCTTATTCTCCATGCTAGTCGACAGCATTCACCGTAATGTTCTTGGCTAGCGTGGGTATAGAGGTGGGGCGTCGCAGCTTGGTATCAGAGCCAAACTTCGGAACAATATGGAATATTATAACAAGGATCATCGTCCTAAGTCTTTCTTAGGAGTCGTGCTTTAGGGTTTAATTCGAGTCTTCGTACCGATTCATCCTATTTTCCTTATGATTCCTTATTTATCTATCAAGATTGCTTGATATTCAATTTGGTGAATAACCTTTTCTTCTTCTTCTTTCTTTCTTAAGGAAGAGAAATGTCTAGAACTGTCCGCCCCAGAGCCGTGCCATCTAGCACTCCACCCCAAGATGGAGTTTTTATGACTGCTCAACAGCTTCTTGATTTGGTAACAAATGCTCAAGCAGCTGGAGCTAACCTGGAACCTACTCACCCAAAGTCGGGATTTGCACGCTTGTGTAGCGATTACACTAATTTGGGTGGGGAGCCATTCAAAGGTTTCGAAACTGTTATTGAAGTACAAGCTTGGCTTAGAACATGCGATCGCATCTTTTCGCGCATGAATCTTATTGACCTTCACCGAGTTCAGGTGGCCTCTAGTATGCTCCGAGAAAGAGCATTGGACTGGTATGAACTTCTTATTTCTGAGATTAATGAAGCGGATCTCACCTGGGAGAAATTCCGAGAACGCTTCGAGTTAAAATTCGTACCAGAAGCAGAAAAAGTGATATTGGCTCGACGATTTATAGACCTTGTTCAAGGTGAGTCATCTGTGACTGATTACGTCGCCTCCTTCGAGTCGCTTTCCAAATATGGGGTTGAATACATCAACACCCCTCTTAAGAAGAACCAGAGATTCGTTTATGGCTTAAACAAAAGCCTCAAGAAGCCATTACTTTTAAAGTTAGAAGTTTCTTTCGACCAACTCGTTGATATCGCTCTTCGTCTTGAAGAGGCGGATAGAGAGAATGATGTTGAAGTGGTGGGTTCCAAACCAAACTTCAACAACAGAAAGAGGTCAAACAAATTTAAAGGCCCTTATCCCAATAAGAAAGGGAAGCAAGCAACCTCCGTGGCAAAGATTTCTTCCTTTGGTCATGGGGAATGCTATAATTGTGGTTCGAAGGACCATTATGCGAACAAGTGCCCAAAGTCTCTTTCTTGTCGCTACTGCAAAGTTCCCGGTCATGTTATATCTTCATGCCCCAAGCTTCAGGGCAAGAAGGAGGGAAAGTTAAATGTTGCTCAAGCCCCTGGCAACACATCTCGTGGCCAAAGTATTTCTCATTCTATTCTAGATGGAATTATTTTGTTTCGTGATCATCCTATTCGAGTTCTTTTTGATACGGGTGCGTCCCATTTTTTTATATCAAAAGAACTTGTTGATGCTTTTTCTTTGGATGTTTTGTGTTTAATGACTTCTTTGAGAATTGCGAATCCGGTTGGTGGATCCGCAACAATCAGTTTATTGTGTAAAGATGTCGAGATTATTTTGTGTGATTTATCTTTCCGAGCCGATTTGCATGTCATGCGTTACTTAGGCTTTGGAATGATTTTGGGAATGGATTGGCTTAACCGTTATGAAGCTCATATCCTATGTCCTGAGCGGACTATTCATCTTCGACATCCTCAATCTGTTAATCAGGTTTCTGTTATTCTTAAAGATTCAGATTCTGCTTTGGTTGCATCTTTATATTCTTTAAATCCTCGTGATGATGATGATGATGATAAGGGTGATATTATTTCTCTTATTCACGTCATTTGTCAATTTTCCGACATATTCGAGCCCGTTTTAGGATTACCACCTAAACGAGCAATTGAGTTCAGAATTAATCTTACTCCGGGAGCTCAACCTATCACTCGTCCTCCTTATCATATGTCCAATAAAGAAAACGAGGAGATGCGTAAACAATTATCTGAATTGGAAACGAAGCAATTTATTCGCTCTAGTTCCTCGCCTTGGGGAGCTTCAGCTATTTTTGTGAAGAAATCCGATGGTACACTTAGGCTTTGCGTTGACTATCGCAAGCTTAATGATCTTACTATCAAAAATAAATATCCTTTTCCTCGGATTGATGATCTATTCGATCAACTTAGTGGTGCTAGAGTCTTTTCACAATTGGACTTGGCTACCGGTTTTCATCAGCTTCGTATTGCAAAGGATAGCATTCCTTTGACATCGTTCCGCACTCGGTATGGATCTTATGAATGGCTTGTTATGCCATTTGGGTTAACAAATGCCCCGGCTTATTTCGTTGACTTAATGAATCGAGTTTTTAAAGACTTTCTCGACCGGTTTGTTCTCATCTTTATCGATGATATTCTTGTTTATTCTAAAACCGAGGAGGAGCATGAAAAACATCTTCGGATTGTGTTGGAAACTCTTAGGAGTAATCAATTAAAGGCAAAATTTTCTAAATGCCATTTTTGGCAATCTCGTGTGAAGTTTCTCGGTCACATCATTTCTGAATCCGGAATTTCCGTGGATCCTTCAAAGATTGAAGCGATTCAAGATTAGAAGAGACCGGAGAATGTGACAAAGATTCGTAGTTTTCTTGGATTGGCGGGCTATTACCGTCGTTTTATTAAAGACTTTTCTAAAATTGTCGTGCCTCTCACTAGCTTGACGAAGAAAGGTGTTAAATACATTTGGTCGGACAAATGTGAAGCTTCTTTTCAGAAATTAAAAGAACTTCTTTCTGATGCTCCTATTCTCGTTATTCCCGATGGGAATCAAGATTTCGTTGTTTATACCGATGCTAGTCGCATTGGTTTGGGTGCCATTCTTATGCAAAAGGAACGCGTTATTGCTTATGCTTCTAGGCAATTAAAGCCTGCTGAGACTAGATATGCCACTCATGATTTAGAGCTCGCGGCTATTGTTTTTGCTCTTCGGATTTGGCGTCATTATCTCTTAGGAGAGAAATTTGTTCTTTACACAGATCATAAGTCTTTGAAATATTTATTCTCTCAAAAGGAACTTAATTTGCGTCAACAGCGTTGGCTCGAATTTCTTGCACCATATGATCTTGATATTCTTTATACTCCCGGTAAGGGTAATCTTGTCGCCGATGCTCTTAGCCGTAAACAACAAGCTGTTGTTTCTATGATGATATCCGAATGGAACGATCTCGAGATTTTATCCACTTGCGAAACTCGAGACCGTGTTTCTGATTTATGCTCATCGTTTGTTTTATGTAGCCTTGAGGCTCATCCGTCTCTTTTAGACCGCATTCTTGAAGCTCAAGGGCTAGATCCCAACTTGGCTCTTCTTGGCCAAAATATTAGGGATAAAATGGATATTGAAGGTTTGAAAGACTTTGATATCGATTCTCGTGGCGGCATTGGGAAATTTGGTAGACTTGTCGTGCCAAATATTGGTGATCTTCGTAAAGATATTTTAGAAGATTCACATCGTTCTAAATTTACCATTCATCCTGGTAGTAGTAAAATGTACGCGGACATGAAGCGACTTTATTATTGGGAGGGAATGAAACTTGACATCGCTAACTTCGTCAAACGTTGCATGACTTGCCAACTCGTTAAGGCCGAACATCAAAGGCCCGGAGGGTTATTGCAACCTTTAGAAATTCCAGTTTGGAAGTGGGATCAAATTTCCATGGATTTTATAGATGGCCTTCCCCGTTCTCGATCGGGTTATGATAGCTTATGGGTAATTGTTGATAGACTTACTAAATCCGCCCATTTTATTCCCGTTTGGTCTAACCGAACTGTTCCTCTTTTGGCCAAGATATTTATCAAAGAAATTGTTAAATTGCATGGTGTTCCTACTTCTATTGTTAGTGATCGTGATCCATTGTTTACTAGTGGATTTTGGAAGAGTCTTCAAAAAGCTTTGGGAACGAAGCTTAATTTTAGCACCGCTTATCATCCCCAGTCCGATGGACAAACCGAGCGTGTGAATCAAACTCTTGAAGATCTTCTTCGTGCTTGTGTTCTTGATTTTGGTGGAGGTTGGGAAGATCATATTTCGCTTGTTGAATTTTCCTATAATAATAGCTTCCAATCTAGTATTGGTATGGCACCTTTCGAGGCACTCTATGGTAGGCCATGCCGATCTCCTTCTTGTTGGCTTGAGGCCGGTGAGAAGCTGGCTTTAGGTCTAGATTTTATTCGTGATTCCACAGAAAAGATTGATCTTATTCGTCATAGGATGAAAGAAGCCCAAAGTAGACAAAAATCCTATGCCGATAACCGGAGAAGGAAGTTAGAATTTTCTGTGGGAGATCTTGTGTTCATTCGTGTTTCACCTATGAAAGGTGTTGTACGTTTCAGTCGATCGGGAAAGTTAGCGCCTCGATATATTGGGCCATTTCCTATCACCGAACGTATTGGTTCCATGGCTTATCGCCTTTTATTACCGGCTCAATTTTCTGCTATGCATGACGTGTTTCACGTTTCTCAACTTCGGAAATGTCTTCGAGATTCCGATTCTATTCTTGAGCCCGGTGTTGTGGAAGAGATTGAAGTTTCGCCTAATTTAACTTATGAGCAACATCCTATTCGTATCATTGCTTCGGAAGTCAAACGACTTCGAAATAAAGATGTTCCGCTTGTTAAAGTTCAATGGTCTTCAAATCCTAAGGATTGTTCTTGGGAATCTAGAGAGTACATCGAGCGTACACATCCGGACTTACTTTCTCATGCTCTTTGAGGTGAACTTCTTATTTCAAACTTCTTTTGTGTTGAATATGCTTCTATGGTTGTTACTATATATCTTCTTCTTGTAATATTGCGAGGACGCAATTTCTTTAAGGAGGGGAGTCTGTAACAACCCGCATATTTGTCGATTTTATATTTAAATATTTTATCGGTAGTCGGATTTTAGTCCGAAAAGCTACTTTTTGCATACGGTCGAATTAGGGCTCGGGACCACTCCCATTGAGTTTAAAATGCCGTTTGCGACCTTTTTGAGTATAAGCTTCGATATGTTTGGAGAAAGTTGATTTCTGCTACTTTTTACTTTGGGTTTGGTTTTTTGGGCTCAACCCTATGTTAACTTATGCTCAAATCTGAGCCACTCTTCCCCACTCACCCTCATTCTCTTCTCATTTCAGTTTTTAGAGTGTTAATGGTGGGAGAGATTGGAAATTAAAATTCCAAAACCCTAGTTTCTCTTGCAAATCCATCTCCTTGCTCCAAACTCAAGAAGAACCCCTTGGTAAGCATCTCCTTCTTCTTCTCCAACTCTTTCTCCATTCAATTTCAGAAATTTCCTAAACCTAATTTCGGGAATGTTCTTGTTTTTGAGCTTATATTCAAGCTCATTTGGGTTGTGATTGAAGAAAGGTTGATTCTCCATTTGCTTTCAAGCTTCTTCTTGTTCGATTTTGTGAAAAGGTGAGATTTTTTATCTCACATCTATGACTATAATTATCTTTGGTTGTTGGGTATGAATTCCTAACGCTTCTTCATGTGCATTTGCTCTTGATTTGGATTGGTTTTGTGAATATTCCAATTTTTGGGTTTTTAAGTCAAATTTGTGTAAAATCCTTTTATGTATGTTTGATCATGCTTTTGGTGATGCATCGAGGAGCATATAGGGCCGGGTTGGCGATTGGCATAAACCCTTAGAGCCAATGTTCGTCCGATTGCATTTTGGAAGAGTTTGCTCTTCATTTGAATAAGGCTGAAAAACAGCCCAGGCATGATTCAGTCGACTGAAAAACTCTGTTCAGTCGACCGAACCTGAAACCCGAGAGTTTCCAGGCATGATTCAGTCGACTGAAAACTTCTGCACAGTCGACTAAAACTGGAAACAGAAAGTTTCCTGAACCTGGAAAATTTCCATGTACAGGGTCAGTCGACTGAAATTCTCTGTTCAGTCGACTGAACCTGCTGTTTGAGTCCAATTTGCCTTTTTGGATTGGAATTCCAATTTAAATCGATTCATGATAATCCTATTTGTTGTTATCATCTATTATGATTTTGATGACTCTTTTTAGGGATTTTTGAATATCCATTTCGATG
Source organism: Allium cepa (assembly GCA_030765085.1). Lineage (NCBI taxonomy): Eukaryota > Viridiplantae > Streptophyta > Magnoliopsida > Asparagales > Amaryllidaceae > Allium > Allium cepa. The sequence continues at coordinate 138,914,232 of CM060940.1, read as the reverse complement.
GATTCTTTATCGATTTCTTTGGATTTTATTCACGTCTTCGTATGTGAATTTTTGTGATTGATTGTTCTTACAATCTTCTTCGAGATTTGTCACTTTAAAAATATAAAGGTTTTCTATACTAGTAGTAAATATCAAAACTCTTTCCTCAAACGATTTCAATACTATTTTAATACCAAATTCGTTTATAAAACCGTTTTCCAATCTATTAGTATATACAAACCTTTACCTCACTCGTATGAGAAATCTAATTAAACGGGTTAGTAAAACTAGTGGTATGAAACGCTTGCGTTTACTTTGTCGGTTAATTCTTGGACTTGTTCGATTGAACCTCTTGTGACAATTCTCTAGTGGAGACTTACAGTTTGTTCGTAAATATTTAAGTTAAGCAAGTGGTTATGGGACATGAAGCTAAACTCATATATTTACTAGCTTAGTGTAATCGACACTTCTCGCTGATCATGACGATCATCTTTGTGATTTAGACTAGCAATGTGCGATGTCTCTTTGTCTGCGAGGGAGACTAAACCCCGTTTTGTGGAGTTTCGACTCAATTTGTGATGGGGTAGCAACCCATGGTCTTCGGGCCGTTTGTGGAGCTTCGGCTCAATTTGTGATGGTTAGCGACCATGGAATTAGCGTTCCGTTTGTGATACAGGTGTTGGTGAGCTTTATGCTCCCGTTTGTGATAGGCCTTCCCCCCCTTTGTGATTTCTGGATTTCTTGTGTAGATTCCTAGAGTTTGTGTTTCACCAATTTTCGTGATTTCCATTGATAAGTTTTATCAATATTTGTGCATTGGTGAATTTGTGTGTCATTGACTTTTGTGATTTCTGGATTTCTTGTGTAGTCTTCTGGAATTTGTGCGTCTTTGACTTTGGTGATTGACATTGATATTATCGTCAATATTTGTGGTTTGATGAACGAAATAAAGAGTATGACACTTCTTTGATTCTTGTGTAGATCTGGTGACATTGATTAATCTCTTGATGATTATCAACTAAGTATATATATATATATATATATATATATATATATATCACAGCTTGGCATTGTGATTATTATGTGTTTAGTCATATCTCTTATTCTATATCGTTTCATCTGATATTTATAGTTAGACTGATCCGTTTATTATTTTCTTATTAAATAATACTCGGGTCAGACCGAGATGTTACAGGTGCTTCTGCTTGACTTCTCATCCGGGATTAACTCCTTGACTTTTGGGTTAACTACTTAGATTAGTAGTTATTTTGCCGTATACATTTGAGATATAGACTCCTTAATGTATACTTATTCTTTTGTGTAGTTCGTGTAACTATTCGTTTGTGATATTGTGGATCTTTTTAGACCACTACTCTGATGTACACTTCCTAGTGTATTATTCATATCTTATTCCGCCTTTGTGATATGAATTGTCTGTGACTGATTTGTGTTATGTTTATTTCTATATTTGTTTCCGAAGGATTTATATAGCCACCGTGTAGTAGCTTTGAGTTTGTGTTGGTATGTCGGATTTCCTCTTGAAATAGAATGCATGTTATATTATCTGACATATCGGTGCTCGCGCAAAGAAATTACACGGATGGTCGCTCCTCAACAGCCTTATTCTCCATGCTAGTCGACAGCATTCACCTTAATGTTCTTGGCTAGCGTGGGTATAGAGGTGGGGCGTCACATCTATTTTTTTAAAACTTTGAACTGTTGAAAATTTTAAAACTATTATATTCATTCGTGTATCAACCCGAACCCAATCCGAGCTATCATCCAATTTTCTCGAGAGTAAACCTGAGCCTCCCATCTTCTTCTTCAATTAAAAGCAATTACCTAGGCTTACTGACATGTGCACGTGCACAATGCCTTGCCGCTATTTCGATCGACGTTGCGACCTCAGACAAGATGGCGACGCCCATCTCATCACGAACGATCACCCAAAACCATGAGCCTCCTCGTAAATCAAAATCGAACACACTCAACCCATCAGGCGAAAACTTGATCATCTGTTCCTCCTAACGCCATCCAATTCCGATCACCGGCGTCCATGTCATCAAGCCTACAGCTACAGCCGAGTCCCTTCTCACTTTTTCCCCACGATCAACCTCCTTCGATTCCCTATCGTTGTCACAGCAGCCTACTTCCCTTTCTCGATCAAAACCGAGCTAAACCCTACTATGGCCCCACGTCGCCGCTATGGTGAACTATTAACCCACCTGACAATTTTCCCGAGCTCGCCTTAACCCTGACCATCTCCAGCATCAACCTTGACCCACTGATCATCGCCGTTCATTAAATATTGACGAAAATATGTTTTCTGTTCAACTCGCAAGATCTCAACAACCACTATATTAAAAATAGTGATTTCATGATCAAAAATCATTATTTCTTCATACGAATCAAATCATAAATTAAATCGTGGAATTGTTAATCTCAAATTTTTGACTTGAATGCATTTTCACTGATTTTTCTTAATTCCTGCCATCTTCCCTGTTAATTTTACTTAATTTTATTTTTTAAAAATAAGCTTTTGTTATTAAAACAAGATTTATTTTAGAAATCATAATCTAAATTTGATTGTACGAAGAGAAATTTAATTTGTTTAGTGATTTAAACCTGTAATATGAACAGAGTCATCTGTTTAAACATATACAGTCATGCACAGCTAAATCCACACACACACACACACACATATATGTGTGTGTGTGTGTGTGTATATGCAGATATTAATATCAACATTTTTCACTATTAATATCAAGAATTCATCACAACATCACAAGATATCAACAAAATTAGGCTTTAAAAAGATAGTTTGCTCACCTGTTTGGAAGAACAGAGACCTGGAAAATTGCTTAGGCCTGGAACTGTATTACATTTTGAAAACTGGAATTTGTACTTGACTGTTTGATATGAATTGCAACTTGAAACTGAAACTTGATGTTGAGTTGAATCCTTGATTTCTTGAAGCTTTAACTCAGTTTGAAGCTGTTTTGATTTTTTTTTTCCTTTTGGATTTTCATTGAATTGCTTGAAGCTTGCACACTTAGATCTGAGATGCTCTGATCTGTTGATCTGCCATTTTATTTTGATGAATATTAAGTTGAAACTGAGACTGATCTTTTATGTTTACTTTAGGTTGAATTTGTTTTTTATTTTACAGGTTTTTGATTTGTTCTTTGCTTTTGAATTTGAGATAATTTTGTTTTCTGTTTTTTTGCTTTGATCTGGTTTTCTTCTTCTTTTGTCTTAGGTTTTAATTTAGTTTTGAATAGAAGAAAATTTGAAAGGTAGAAGAAGTAATTGTATATATATAACTTATTCAGATTTTATTCATTAAATTTAAAAAGAAAATCAAAATTAGGACACTTGTAAACCTTCTCGTTAAAATACCTACACATGTTAAATTCCATGTTTTAAAATGTTACACTTGTTTCTTCAGGTTTTAATTTTCTTATACATGTCCTTTGATGTTTTAAATGTTTTTTATCATATTTTCAATTTAATTTAAATATTTATACATGTCTTATATTTTTATTAACACAATTTCTATTATTTACTTAATTCATTTCTATATATATATATTTATGACTTTTAAAGAAATTATTAAAAATTAAATTACAAATATGTAAAGATTATATATGTAAGTTTTTTAGAATGTAAATTTGATTATAAACAACTTTTGAAAATTATTTATATTAGATTCAAATTATAACTTTCAAATTACAAGGCATATATATATTTTTTGAAATATAAAACTTAACTTTCAAATAGCTTTTGGAATTTAAAATAAAACTTCCAAATATATAAATATACATACATACATACATATATATTATAATTAGAAAACAAACTTTTTATTAATATAGTATTTCTAAAATTCAATTTATTTTTCAAAATATTTATTTTAGAATTTCAATTCCAAAATTCAAATTAAAAATCCATTTATATACATATATATATAAATAAACAACATATATTATTTATATTAGAAAATTTCAAATTCAAATTCTAAATTACAATCTATTTGTAAAATATTTAGATTTCCAAATCAAATCCTTTATTTTATATCTTATATATATATATATATATATATATATATATATATATTTTTGTTCCCACATTTTTCAAATTAATTCACAATTAATCCCAAAAATTAATACAAATTACCGAATCAAATTTGGTTAAAAACCGAAAATGTTAGATTGTAGCTTAATATTATCAAGTTATTAAAAATTGTTTAGTAAAACATTATTAAACACTATGATAGACACTTTTATTCAAATGATTAAATCATCGTTATTGTAGTTAAACGTTATTATGAGATCTAAAAAATATGAGTAGGGACGTAGGGGATTCGCCATGCCCTAGCCCGATCCTACATTGTATGCATTTTGGAGTGGACCATGGGTTCACTCACTATTGTGACCCCATGAGTTGGTTTTGATAGACCAAAATAGCGGTGGACCCACCGAGTATACACCCTAAAAGCATCTTATCGTACAAAATGTTACAATAGAGAATAAATTACGGATTATTATTTTTAGTGTTGTTATAAAAAAATTCATACAATAATGAATAGTAAATCAAATCCTTATTTTTCTAAGCAGAAGGCGCAAGCTAACTTAATTTTTTTGTAAAAACACAAATTGACTTGTCTTTTTGAAATAAAAATAAAAAATGATATAAAATTTTATAATAGAGAAAAAATGTTATTTGATAAAAAGCTAAATAACAACTATATCTACTATGAAGCGATTTTTTTTATTTTGAAAAACTGTTCAAAAAGCACAATTTAACTTGTAATTTAATTCAGAAAAAATGTAAGCTAACTTGTGTTTTTTTGTTTTATAAGAGTAGGGATTTATATTTAGTACTGCTGCAACCGAGTCAGCCTGCAACGGAAGTTATAGGTGTATTTCAATTATTTTTTACGTTATTGGATCTTAATTGAGCATATGAAGTCTAATTTATTAAGAACATTTCTAAATTTATTTAAACAAAATCTTTGTTTCATAATTAATGATTGAATTTTAATTAATTTATTTTAAATTAAGTATAATGGTACACATATGTATCATATACATATGTGTATATGTGTACGTATGTAACCTATCAATCCGTGCAAGGTATAACATGCTTGTATATAATTGTTGGGGTTTGCATCGCGGCGAACATGCTAGCTCATCTTATGTGTATTATACATTGTCCAAATATATGCAGCATGTATGTATGTATACACAAACTTGTTATTTTAGAATGATTATTATAACAATATAAACATTTGCATACATAGACACATACAAACACACACACACACACACACACACATATAATACATGTATATCTACTAATAATGCAAAGACTTTACTATGGTGAAGCTTTTTTGAACTTTCCCATCAACTCTTTCAGGTATTTATAAAACAATTGAATAGAAAAAAGGATGAGGGCGTATATGTCATTTCTCTTACCATATCATGTTCTGATCCCTACTAAAATTTCAACGGTTTGGTTAATCCATTCTTACCATTTTCCCTTTTTTCTACTGCTGTCAACATTTCTCCACCCGGTGTTTTCCTCACCACTAGAATACCATGGTTTATGTCAACCACCACTCACGAACCCTTCTCTGCCTCGACCGCATCTTAGAAAATTCCACCATTTACCTTTGTTTATTCAACCTACAATCATTTTCTTTTCATATCCAAACATGATTGTTCAAATTGAGTAGGGGAAGAAAATGCTCGAGCGGCTTTAATGGATCGAATGCACTCTCTTATTCCTCCAACTCGGTGATGTCTCCAACTGAAATTATAGCTATATCTCCAAGCTTAGGTGATTTATTGATTTGATTTCAATTTTAGGGTTTGAGGTGTAAATCAAGGAGATAGCAACAAATTGTTAGTTTGTTATGCTGTATACTACTCTTATATTCCTAAATTTCTTCATTTGACTTTATAATGCGATAATTCATCTATAATTTGACTACGGACAAAATCTTATTAGCTATACTATTTTTTAGATGTTAGTTGAACTATGTCGAAATGATACATATTGAACCAATTGATTGACAATTGATACTTGCTAATTATTTAAGCAGCTTCTACAAACAAACTCTTTTACATAACAGCTTTATTAAATCAATTGATAATTGGATTTTATGGTCGGTTATTTACTGATACTCTAAAACATATTTTCATTCTTTACCATTAATTTGAGACACCAAAATTGTGGATGTTACACTTGATTATATTGCGTAAACTTTAATTTTATTGTGGTATGTCACACTTGATTGTCTTGCGTGAAGTTTAATTTTATGATATATATATATATATATATATATCAATATTTTTAAACGGTTTCCATTGGCAAATTCTTAGGTAAGCAGTCCCAATATTTTGTACGAAACAATGGATAATTAGACGATTAAAAATCCTCCCAGATGTGGTATTGCCAAAAAGTTTGATTGCTCGATTTGTGCTTAGGCTTACACTAATAATGTTTAAAGATGTTTCTACTTTTACTCCCATATTTTTATCTCTAGATTTTCTTATTTTTGATACATAGCATTATAAATGATAAATTTCAATATTTAATATGATTTAATTGCAACTAGCCTTTTTAGGATTTCCAAAAGACTTAAGCAATCAAGATCAAAGCGAAGCCTTTTTAGGATTTCAACAAACTTCATTAAATAAATTATACTGTATTATTTTAATGTATACATTTTAGTCATTCTCCTTAATCTACTTATCACATCCATGATTGTCATAATTGAAGTTTCCATTAAATTCTCTTACCCATGTTGCTAACCCTCTTAACATTAATCGGGATCAACCAAAACAGGATAATAAATACCGCTGAGAATGTGTTGCACGTGCTTTGGATCAACTCTGCCGTTAGCTTAGTCTTTAAATCGTGGTTGACGCACTCAACTCAGCAGTTTTCTAGAAGAAGCATCGTGTTTATTCTTATTCTCAGAAAGTATGAGTTGGTATGAAGTTGGTCAAAATTTATGTTACGACCCTGAATTTTGGACCATTGAAATTTGAAAATTTAATTGATTTTAGATATTTGAATGATGGTTCAACTTGAATTTCAAAATTAACTATGAATTTGGCAATTTAATTATTGAATTTAATTTATTGAAGTTGGATAAAAATTTGAATCTTCATTTTTATGTTGATTAAAAATATTTCAAAGGCCTAGAAAATTTATATTGATAATACTGAAGATAATGGAAGCTTCAGAATTGAATTTGGAAATGATTTATTTAGTTTTGATTTTTTATCATTTAAATCGATATTTAAAAATAGCCTCCGAGGCACAGTCTCAGATTTCGACGAAACTAGTTCCATTGGATCCGTAATATTGTATTATTATCGGATTTCATTTTCGTAGCATTCGGAGTTGTCATTTGGCCGTACGATAGGCAAACGCACTGAAAATTATATCGAAATTTAATTTAATAACTAGTTCAAAAAGCTATCTTCTCCATACGAGCGAGTTAGGCCTCGAAACCTTTCCCATTGCGTTCGGAATAGAGGTTTAACATTATAAACGCCTAGGGGCACGCTGCGATAGGAGGTCCAGATTTTAGGTTGTGTAATTCGAGTCGATCTAGATTTAAATTTAAATCAAATTAATTAATATAATTGCATTGCCCAGTCAAAAACAAGGTCACATCAGCCGTTCTTCCCTCAATTCATATCATTGTTCATTTCCCATTCAAACACGCTTCTCTCTTTTCAAAACATTGGTTCCTTTCATTTCAAACGAGCTTCTTCCTAAAACCCAGATCTTATGGCGGAAGCCTTTTCCTCAGATTAAAAAAAAAATTGCCGAGCCTCTTTAAAATAAAATGGTCGCTTTATTTTCTTCTAAATCAAATTTCCCCCTTCATCTTTTCAGTTCGCGAAAACATTAAATTGCGATTTCCATCCTCTGGCCAAATCGATCTTCGCGATCGAAACCCCAATCGCGAGTAAAACTCGAGGTCGCGTCGAGGGCTCGCGTGAATATTTGGGGGTTTGCATCGATTTCAGGTGACTAGGTCGCGTGGTCCAAAGCGAGCGGCGACGAAGTTAGGGCTCAGAGCGCGTGGTTGTCAGAGGGGTTAGGGCTAGGAAAAATTTTAGGCATCGCGAACTTCGGTGACGCAATGGTATGCAGTGGCTCTCATTCGCGATGGTCTGGGAGATGTTGTCGTCGCGTAGTTTGCGTGCGCAGGGCCGTGGGCGGTGGCGCGATCGGGTAATGCCAAAGCGTGGCCAGAGTTGATCTGGGTTCACATTTTTCCTCCTGTGAGGTAATTCATTTTTAATTAAAATAAATAAATAGGTATAGGAAATATTAACAGCAAACAGAAAATTTATTTTTATTTACAGGAGAATATAAAGGGTTCAAACAGGAAAGATAATTTTTTTTAACAAAGAAGTATGTATATATCTGAAGGAATATGAAAAAAACTGATTTTTAGTTCTATAAATTATTTCTATAAGCATATATATATATAGAGGAATTTTTACAAATATCCATTTTTATTTTCTAAGTTTATTTTTGTACAAAGATTAGATTTTTATCCACATAAATTAATTTTATAAGTGTGGGTTTCAAAAGAAAATAATTAAGTGAAGGTTATATTGAAAATCATGAAATAGTAATTGTGAATAAGAGAATGAGCAAAAGAATAAAACTGGAATTGAAACTGAATATTAATAACCAATTTGAATTGTGTGAAATAAAATGAAGTTGTAAAATTAGTTCGAAGTGAACTAAAGATAATAAAGATGAAATAAAGAAATGGTTTGAGATAAAATGAAGTGGAATTTGTAATGAATTAGTAAATAAAACTAATTTAAAATAGTAATATGAATCAGTTGTGAATGAAAGATAGTTGATAAAAATTTAATATTTAGAAGTTAAACTGAATCCAAATTAAATTGAAAGTGTAAATTGAATTCAAATGAAATTGAAAATGCAAAATTGAATGAAAATGGATATATAACTTCAATAGTAAAGTAAAAATGGTATAAGAAGTATATATTGAAAATTTTGTAAAGGAATGTGCAAAATAAATTTGAATGTTGTAATTGGATGTTATGGCTAGTAGGATATACAGGTGTATTAAAGGAAATGGAATTGGGATTTTGATTTCGAAGATAAATTTTGAATTGCTCGACAAAAAGGTATGTATTTAAATTTCTGTATGAAATTTGGTGAGCTTCTTGTTTAGCTTCTTGGCTTTTCATTTTCTTTTTTAAATCTGGGGGCCTGTGGTGCCATTTTGTAGTCGTACCGAGCTAGCCGTGCAAAGGAGATGCTGGAAAAAAAATTTGAAAATTTAAGGAGTTAGAAAAATTTTGAGAAAATTTTGAAAGTTTAAAATTTGAATTATTGAGAAAACAATGTTGTTTGGAAACTATGAAAGATTTTGGAAAGTTAGTTGAAATGATGATCTTTAATGAAAAGATTTGTTGGCAAGTTGATGAAACTGTTTGGTTTTGGAAAAATAGTAAACGGGTTAAGGATCATTCTTCCTAACTAGTAATTTCGGGACGAAATTCCTTTAAGGGGGGAAGGATGAGACGACCCTGAATTTTGGACCATTGAAATTTGAAAATTTAATTGATTTTAGATATTTGAATGATGGTTCAACTTGAATTTCAAAATTAACTATGAATTGTGCAATTTAATTATTGAATTTAATTTATTGAAGTTGGATAAAAATTTGAATCTTCGGTTTTAAGTTGATTAAAAATATTTCAAAGGCTTAGAAAATTTATATTGATAATACTAAAGATAATGGAAGCTTCAGAATTGAATTTGGAAATGATTTATTTAGTTTCGATTTTTTTATCATTCAAATCGACATTTAAAAATAGCCTTCCGAGGCACAGTCTCGAATTTTGACGAAACCAGTTCCTTTAGATCCGTAATATTGTATTATTATCGGATTTCATTTTTTGTAGCATTCGAAATTGTCATTTGGTCGTACGATAGGCAAACGCGCTGAAAATTATATCGAAATTTAATTTAATAACTGGTTCAAAAAGCTATCTTCTCCATACGAGCGAGTTAGGCCTCAAAACCTTTCCCATTGCATTCGCAATAGAGGTTTAACATTATAAACGCCTAGCGGCACGCTGCGATAGGAGGTCCAGATTTTAGGTTGTGCAATTCGAGTCGATTAGATTTAAATTTAAATCAAATTAATTAATATAATTGCATTTCCCAGTCAAAAACATGGTCGCATCAGCCGTTCTTCCCTCAATTCATATCGTTGTTCATTTCCCATTCAAACACGCTTCTCTCTTTTCAAAACATCTGTTCCTTTCATTTCAAACGAGCTTCTTCCTGAAACCCAGATCTTATGGCCGAAGCCTCTTCCTCGGATTAAAAAAAAATGCCGAGCCTCTTCAAAATGAAATGGCCGATTTATTTTCTTCTAAATCAAATTTCCCCTTCATCTTTTCAGTTTGCGAAAACATTAAATCGCGGTTTCCATCCTCTGGCCAAATCGATCTTCGCGATCAAAACCCCAATCGCGAGTAGAACTCGATGTCGCGCCGAGGGCTCGCGTGAATATTTAGGGGTTCGCATTGATTTCAAGCGACTAGGTCGCGTGGTCCAAAGCGAGCGGCGACGAAGTTAGGGCTCGAGCGCGTGATTGTCAAAGGGGTTAGGGCTTGGCAAAATTTTTGGCATCGCGATCTTCGGTGACGCAATGGTGTGCAGTGGCGCTCGTTCGCGATGGTCTGAGAGATGGTGTCGTCGCATAGCTTGCGTGCGCAGGGCCGTGGGTGGTGGCATTTGATTTTTTTTCATATGTTGCGTGTTTATTTATGTATAATATGTGTGTGATTATATTGTGATTTAAATCGTTGAGGGCTATAATTTAGCCGAATATATTTTTGGTATCGTAGGATAACAGAAATAGATAAAATTGGATTTTTGAAATTTAGTAGAAAATTTATAATAAATTAATTTCAGAAAATTGAATAAATTTAAAAGAAGGAATTTGTTTCAAAAGACTATAAATTTGATGTTTGAAATAAATTTGAGAATCAATTTGAAATTTGATGTAGTGTTTTGAAAATAAATTAGAAAATAAATTTGATATTGATTTGGTAAAAATAATAAATATTTGGGAAATTGATCTAAAATTGACTTGGTGTTTAAAAATAATTTTGGAAAACCAATTTTGAAAATCTATTTGGTGTTTTGAAGTAAATGTTTGGAAAAATCAATTTGGGAGTTGATTTGGTATTTGAAATAAATTTGGAAATCAATTTGAAAATTGATTTGGTGTTGATAGTGAATATTTGGGAACCGATTTGAAAATCATATATCAGTTGATATTTGGAAATCTAAATTCACTATGGGAATTTATAAAGGAAAGGGAATTTTGTTTTAAAAATAAACATTGGGTTATTTTTAAAAGTGTGGAAAGGAATTTACGGATTTGGAACGTAAATTTAAAATATATCCAAAAAAGATTTATAAATTGATTTGAATGAACCATTTTGGAGTGGAAGATGTACTTTCCCTGGAAAGCCGAGTATGCTTTCAAAGTAGCTTTCGAATATAAATTAAAAGTTCTAGAGATGTTTTTTTTTTAAAAAGAATATTTTGGAGAAATTATTTTCTTAAGTTATTTTGAAAATCTTTAAAGTAAAGATTTATTTAATTAATTATAGAAGTGATTATTTAAAGATTAAATTGATATTTGTTTTAGAAGAGGGGTATTTTAAATAGTTATACCATATCTACTAATTTTATTTTAAAGTTAGTTTGGACTTGAAATTTTATATGAGACATTTATATAATATTTCCATAACTAGTATTTGAATATGTTTTAAAATAGTTTTATCTAAATGTTTCCAAGTATATACTTTGGATAAGTGATTTAAAGGATTTTAAAGTATTTGAACTCGGCAAACTTTCAGTGGAAATAAATAATATCGAGAATCTTATTCCATGAGTGAAAAGAGATTTGAAATTTGTTTTCAAATGGTTCAAGTGTTAAAAAAATATCCTGCAAAGATATTTTGAAAATAATAATTGGGAGAATTATTTAAATCTTGGTGATTGTTGTGAATGTTGATTGATAGTTAAATAACCGACTATCAATATTGGCCTTTAAATGGCATTAGAATTTCGATGCGACCGGGAGTCGAATTCCAAATGAATATTCAAAACGCATATCGAACCTTTGTAATTGTGATGGATCTTTTATTTAAAAGATCAATGTGGAAATTGTTGTGATTTGTTTGAAATCTGATTGAACACTTATTTTTAAAAATAAGCGCTCATTATTCGGATTAGTCGGCAGAGGACCTTGTGTCATAAAACCCATTCCGAATAATGATATGATGAAATGAGATTTCATATGAAGATGGTGTTGAAGACCGGGTATTCTCGAAAACGAAATGATTACCTATCGAATGTCTCTGCACCGAGTTGCTCCGGTATAGAGATTTGATCACCCTTTGTGATGGGGATTCCAGACGTGATTAGTGAATATCCAGATTTGCAAGGGCTTCTTTGAAGTGCCTTCGGTTCCGTTCGATCCCGAAATGGACTTGTATGGATGTGTGTCTGAGGTTACACTTTGAGATGTAAGCTGGTTTCTATCAAATACATTTCTGTTGGTGGCAAAGAATTTATTCTCTTAGCTTAACACCCTTCTCTGAGACGTACGAGCTCAGAGGTTATGTAGTTGATGGTTACTAATGATACATTCCCAATTTGGTAATGTGGCATACGAAGTGTTGCTGATCATTTGTTGATCAAAGCATGGCTTTGTAAATAGCATAGCTTTGTGGACGAGACCTCATCGAGCCTCATAAACCGGTAATGGTCGAAACAGGAGAGATGCGGCAAGTGTTTCAGGGGTTGCAGCCCTAGGGTATGTCCATTCCTTTTGGAAAAAGGTGGTATCGGTATGGAATCCTGATATTTAACTTTTGTGGTTAGTACAAATGCTTTTCTTTGTGGTTGTTGGTGTAGAGGATCCTCGGATAAAGGTCGCAAACGACCGGGGGTGGCATATCTTAGGTTTTACTCCCCGGGAAGGGGGTAACCGTCCTTTTGTTGGCAGAGAGCTGGTTAAGTTCTCAGAGCGTCCCTCCAGAGGCGTACCCATGTGGCATAGGAAGTTCCTTAGCCTGACCATTTGTTGGAAATCCAATTCCTAATACGAACCCAATACGGTTTTAGTTGTATAACCTGTCATTTACTTATGGTGGTCACCACTGTTTAGATGGTAGCTATGGTAGGCATAGTATGGAATGTCTATGCTGGCTAAGATTAATATTATACTTTCTAAATTTTTTCCGCACTATGCACTAATGATAATATCAAAGGATTTTGCGTATCAAGCATGTTTGACTATCATAAGGAGAAATCTCCTCCAATTCTGTGTTTACATTGTGTGTGTGGCGGAAGGCCTTATGGTAGTTGCATTTTCCAAAAGCATAGCATATTTCTTTTCCTTTTCTTTGTGAAAATAACTGTTTTTAAGATCTCACACCAGTCCCATGACTGACCTGGAGTTTATCGGTTCCTTTCTAAACTCTAGGTGCCCATAATTTTCCACACGGGCGGCCTAAAGTCAGGTAATCAGTTATCCTGGAGCGAAAACGAAAAAGATGTGCTGTGGAGATCTGGAGTTCAAGCTGGATGGCGAGGCGTATCATTATACTATGTATTATCTGCTGCGTTGGGATTGCTTTTGCTGCCAGTTCAGTTTACATATGGATTAGTTGTCGTAAGTATTATATCATGTTGTTGTAAACTCTGATGATGTATTGTAATAACAGATATGGTTCTTTGTTTTAAAGATATTCATTTATCTATTATATATTGTTCCCCTGCGAAATGTGAGATTCTGTTATTGTTTCTCTTTCTTCTTCTATCTTCTTCTTTAAACCTAACGGTACGGTTTTCCGGCATTCGACTGTGCGACATTGGATACAGTGGACGTATCGATGTCGACTTTCGGGCGTCGAAAAATCGGGCTGTTACATTTGGTATCAGAGCATTTGGTTAAGCGACAACCTTGGCTCTGTTGGGTGTTACTCATTAGAGATAGAGGCAGTAGTACTCTAGAATGAGTTTGAGTTTAATAATAGATATGAGCGCGTATTTGTTAGTGAATATAAAAAATTGTTTTATATTGTGATGATTGGTTTGTTGAGTGGTATATGGATTCTGGTTGATATAGTCTGTACAACTCTATCGATAGGGATCTCTAAACACTTGTACAGAACAATTCGACACAATATTGTTTTAAAATAGGGTAAATGAAATAATTTTACCCAAATTATTTTTGTATAAAAAGAAAAATGATTTCCATAAATTATACAATATACGGTTGCTTGTTTGTTAGGAATCGATAATATTAATTTATTATCATTGATTATTGAATAAGAAATTGAAATCATAACTTAAAGCAAAGGAAATAAATTCACATACAAATGGAATTTGAGAATATAAATTGTAAATGTGATTTGTAATTTGAAACGGAATTCCAGAGAAGTATTTGGAAATGTTTTGAAAAGAATTTAAAAAATTTAGAGATTTGGAAATTTTAAATCCCTTTTGATTTTGAAGATGATTTTCAAAGGTTTTGGAAAAGTGTTTTGAAGGGATGAAAGCACTAAACTCTTTTCGGCCGCTGGAAAATAACTTCGGTAATGACTGCAGCATCATCGATGTTCATTTTCGGGTTTTCAAAAGAGGAACTCCTGCCAAATGATTTTAAATGAAAGTTGTTTGCAAACTGGATTTGGTTTTGGAAATTCAAAAGATAATTTTAATTGATTTCAAAAATGATTTTAAAAGGTTGTAGAGACTCTGGAATCTTATTAAAAATATATATATATGGAATAAAATTTATTAAGGTGGAAAATAAAATTTTGAATTAATAAATAAATTCACATTTGCAAGTAAATGAAAGTGAATTGAAGGATGAAATTCATTTCGAATTTGTAAGCAAATAGAAATGGAATTGGAATTGAATTTGATTTGTGAAAAACAAAGTGAAGTATTAAAATAAAATTAGTAAGTGAAACTAATTGAAGAATGACCAAATGGATAAGGTTTAAAATGAATTGAATCCAATATTTTTAAATGAAAGTAAATTGAATTCATATAGAATTGGAAATCCAGTTTAATATAAATAAATATAAACCAAAGTGATGAATTAAAAATAAATATAAGAAATATATAAAATATTTGCATTGAATTTAAGAAATGAAGTGTAAAATTCTTAAGTAAATTTTGTATTGGGAATATACCATGTTAATAATTAAGTGAAGGTTAAATTGAAAATCGTGAAATGGTAATTGTGAATAAGAGAATGAGCAAAAGAATAAAACTGGAATTGAAACTGAATATTGATAACCAATTTGAATTGTGCGAAATAAAATGAAGTTGTAAAATTAGTTCGAAGTGAACTAAAGATAATAAAGATGAAATAAAGAAATGGTTTGAGATAAAATGAATTGGAATTTGTAATGAATTAGTAAATAAAACTAATTTAAAACAGTAATATGAATCAGTTGTGAATGAAAGATTGTTGATAAAAATTTAATATTTAGAAGATAAATTGAATCCAAATTAAATTGGAAGTGTGAATTGAATTAAAATGAAATTGAATTCAAATGAAATTGAAAACGCAAAATTGCATGAAAATGGATATATAACTTCAATAGTAAGGTAAAAGTGGTATAAGAAGTATATATTGAAAATTTTGTAAAGGAATGTGCAAAATAAATTTGAATGTTGTAATTGGATATTATGGCTAGTAGGATATGCAGGTGTATTAAAGGAAATGGAATTGGGATTTTGATTTTGAAGATAAATTTTGAATTGCTCGACAAAAAGGTATGTATTTAAATTTCTATATGAAATTTGGTGATTTTCTTGTCCAGCTACTTGGCTTTTCATTTTCTTTTGAAATCTGGGGGCCTGCGGTGCCATTTCGTAGTCGTACCGAGCTAGCCGTGCAAAGGAGACGCTGACGAAATTTTCTGAAAATTTGGGGAGTTAGAAAAATTTTGAGAAACTTTTGAAAGTATAAATTTTGAATTTAGATTTAAATTTGAATTATTGAGAGAACAATGTTGTTTGGAAACTATGGAAGATTTTGGAAAGTTAGTTGAAATGATGATCTTTAATGAAAAGATTTGTTGGCAAGTTGATGAAACTGTTTGGCTTTGGGAAAATAGTAAACGGGTTAAGGATCATTCTTCCTAACTAGTAATTTCGGGTCGAAATTCTTTTAAGGGGGGAAGGATGAGATGACCCTGAATTTTGGACCATTGAAATTTGAAAATTTAATTGATTTTAGATATTTGAATGATGGTTCAACTTGAATTTCAAAATTAACTATGAATTTGGCAATCTAATTATTGAATTTAATTTATTAAAGTTGGATAAAAATTTGAATCTTCAGTTTAAGCTAATTAAAAATATTTCAAAGGCTTAGAAAATTTATATTGATAATGCTAAAGATAATGGAAGCTTCAGAATTGAATTTGAAAATGATTTATTTAGTTTTGATTTTTTATCATTCAAATCGATATTTAAAAATAACCTTCCGCGGCACAGTCTCGAATTTTGATGAAACCATTTCCATTGGATCTGTAATATTGTATTATTATCGGATTTCATTTTTCGTAGCATTTGGAATTGTCATTTGGCCGTACGATAGGCAAACGCACTGAAAATTATATTGAAATTTAATTTAATAACTGATTCAAAAAGTTATCTTCTCCATACGAGCGAGTTAGGCCTCGAAACCTTTCCTATTGCATTCGGAATAGAGGTTTAACATTATAAATGCCTAGTGGCACGCTGCGATAGGGGGTCCAAATTTTAGGTTGTGTAATTCGAGTCGATTTAGATTTAAATTTAAATCAAATTAATTAATATAATTGCATTGCCCAATCAAAAACAAGGTCACATCAGCCGTTCTTCCCTCAATTCATATCACTATTCATATCCCGTTCAAACATGCTTCTCTCTTTTCAAAACATCAGTTCCTTCCATTTCAAAAGAGCTTCTTCCTGAAATCCAGATCTTATGGCCGAAGCCTCTTCCTCAGATAAAAAAAATGCCGAGCCTCTTCAAAATAAAATGGCTACTTTATTTTCTTCTAAATCAAATTTCCCCCTTCATTTTTCAGTTTGCGAAATCATTAAATCGTGATTTCCATCCTCTGGCCAAATCGACCTTCGCGTTCGAAACCCCAATCGCGAGTAGAACTCGAGGTCGCGCCGAGGGCTCGCGTGAATATTTGGGGGTTCGCATCGATTTCAGGCAACTGGGTCGCGTAGTCCAAAGCGAGCGGCGACGAAGTTAGGGCTCGAGCGCGTGGTTGTCAGAGGGGTTAGGGCTTGGCAAAATTTTGGGCATCGCGATCTTCGGTGATGCAATGGTATGCAGTGGCGCTCGTTCGCGATGGTCTGGGTGATGGTGTCGTCGCATAGCTTGCGTGCGCAGGGCCGTGGGTGGTGGCGCGATCGGGGAATGCCAAAGCGTGGCCAGAGTTGATCTGGGTTCGCATTTTTCCTTCTGTGAGGTAATTCATTTTTAATTAAAATAAATAGGTACAGGAAATATTTACAGTAGACAGAAAATTTATTTTTATTTACAGGAGAATATAAAGGGTTCAAACAGGAAAGAGAATTTTTTTAACAGAGAAGTGTGTGTATATATATATAACGAAAAAAAATTTAGGGTCTGAAGGTACATAAAAAAAATTGATTTTTAGTTCTATAAATTATTTCTATAAGCATATATACATATATATATATAAGAATTATTACAAATATCCATTTTTATTTTCTAACTTTATTTTTGTACAAAGATTAGATTTTTATCCATATAAATTAATTTTATAAGTGTGGGTTTCAAAAGAAAATAAATATGCATCCATATATTTTGATTTACTAAGTTATGTTAAAAATAATGAACTATGGTGATTAACTCTATTAAAGGAGAATGAATTTAAAATAAAATTCTTAGTTAAGTAAATTTATCAAATGAAAATTTACTTGTTCGATTGATTCGAATATTAATAAACTGTATAATTGCTTATACAAGGTCAAAACCGTGAAATCAAGTCGGAATGAGAACGGATTTCAAAATAAAAGAAAAGTTGAGATCTTCTCACTCACTCAAGTTTTTTCTGACTTAATTTTATATAGTTAAATTTAAAATTGATTAACTGTGTGCTTGGATGATTAATTTATTATCATTTTAGACCCTATGCACCGCATAATAGCGGATGATATTATATTAAACCCATATACCGCGATATTCCACCTCGAAGTGGAATTGGTATTATATATGTATCTGAAGTTGTTGATTTCCCGCATTATATAGCGGATGAGACCCTATGCGCCGCATAATAGCGGATGATATTATATAAATCCCATATACCTCGATATTTCACCTTGAAGTGGAATGGGTATTTAATTGCTGTGCTAACGTCTGTGGATGTATCCAAATGGATTCCTCAAACATTTGATTTTGTTTCATATGTTGTGTGTTTATTTATTTATAATCTGTGTGTGATTATATTGTGATTTAAATCATTGAGGACTATAATTTAGCCGAATATATTTTTGGTATCGTAGGATACCAGAAATAGATAAAATTGGATTTTTGAAATTTAGTAGAAAATGTATAATAAATTAATTTTAGAAAATTGAATACATTTAAAAGAAGGAATTTGTTTCAAAAGATAATAAATTTGATGTTTGAAATAAATTTGAGAATCAATTTGAAATTTGTTTGGTGTTTTGAAAATAAATTAGAAAATCAATTTGATATTGATTTGGTAAAAATGATAAATATTTGGGAAATCGATATAAAATTGACTTGGTGGTTAAAAATAATTTTGGAAAACCAATTTTGAAAATCGATTTGGTGTTTTGAAGTAAATGTTTGGAAAAATCAATTTGGGATTTGATTTGGTATTTGAAATAAATTTGGAAATCAATTTGAAAATTGATTTGGTGTTGATAGTGAATATTTGGGAATCGATTTGAAAATCGTATATCAGTTGATATTTGGAAATCTAAATTCACAATGGGAATTTATAAAGGAAAGGGAATTTTGTTTTAAAAATAAACATTGGGTTATTTTAAAAGTGTGGAAAGGAATTTACGGATTTGGAACATAAATTTAAAATAAATCCAAAATAGATTTATAAATTGATTTAAATGAACCATTTTAGAATAGAAGGTCTACTTTCCCTGGAAAGCCGAGTATGTTTTCAAAGTAGCTTTCGAATAGAAATTAAAAGTTCTGGAGATGTTTTTAAAAAAAAAGAATATTTTGGAGAAATTATTTTCTTAATTTTTTTGAAAATCTTTAAAGTAAAGATTTATTTAATTAATTGTAGAAGTGATTATTTAAAGATTAAATTGATATTTTTTTTAGAAGATGGGTATTTAAAATAGTTATACCCTATCTACTAATTTTATTTTAAAGTTAGTTTTGACTTGAAATTTTATATGAGACATTTATATAATATTTTCATAACTAGTATTTAAATAAATGTTTAAAATATTTTTATCTAAATGTTTCCAAGTATATAATTTGGATAAGTGATTTAAAGGATTTTAAATTATTTGAACTCGGCAGACTTTCAGTGGAAATAAATAATATCGGGAATCTTATTCAGCGAGTAAAAAGTGATTTGAAATTTGTTTTCAAATGGTTGAAGTGTTAAAAAAATACCTTGCGAAGATATTTTGAAAATAATAATTGGAAGAATTATTTAAATCTTGGTGATTGTTGTGAATGTTGATTGATAGTTAAATAACCGACTATCAATATTGGCCTTCAAATGGCATTAGAATTTTGATGCGACCGGGAGTCGAATTCCAAATGAATATTCAAAACCCACATCGAACCTTTGTGATTGTGATGGATCTTTTATTTAAAAGATCAATGGGGAAATTGTTATGATTTGTTTGAAATCTGATTGAACACTTATTTTCAAAAATAAGCGCTCATTATTCGGATTAGCCGGGAGAGGACCTTGTGTCATAAAACCCATTCCGAATAGTGATATGACGAAATGAGATTGCATTTGAAGATGGTGTTGAAGATCGGGTATTCTCAAAAACGAAAGGATTACCCGTCGAATGTCTTTGCACCGAGTTGCTCCGGTATAGAGATTTGATCACCCTTTGTGATGGGGATTCCGGACGTGATTAGTGAATATCCATATTTGCAAGGGCTTCTTTGAAGTGCCTTCGTTTCCGTTCGATCCCGGAACGGACTTGTATGGATGTGTGTCTGACGTTACACTTTGAGATGTAAAGCTGGTTTCTATCAAATACATTTCTGTTGATGGCGGAGAATTTATTCTCTTAGCTTAACACTCTTCTCTGAGACGTACGAGCTCAGAGGTTATGTAGTTGATGGTTACTAATGATACATTCCCAATTTGGTAATGTGGCATACGAAGTGTTGCTGATCATTTGTTGATCAAAGCATGGCTTTGTGAGAAGCGTAGCTTTATGGACGAGACCTCATCGAGCCTCACAAACCGGCAATGGTCGAAACATGAGAGATGCGGCAAGGTTTCGGGGGTAGCTCCCCTAGGGTATGTCCAATCCTTTTGGAAAAGGGTGGTATCAGGTATGGAGCCCTGATATTTAACTTATGTGGTTACTGCAAATACTTTTCTTTGTGGTTTTTGGTTTAGAGGATCCTCGGATAAAGGTCGCAAACGACCACTACAACAAAAAGTGTCTTTTATAGCGGCATATAGCCGTTATTAATCACAACCATAGCGGTTTGATAAGCGCTGTATATCGACATGTTATAAAAAAACTGTTGAATATTTATAACACAAAATATGCCGCTATGGTTGAGCTTAGTTTTATAACGCAAATTCGCCGCTATGGTACGTTAATTCAATAGCTCATTATAGCCGCTATAATATAGCTAAATCACAACGGAACTGGAAAACTTTATAACACCATTTTGCCGCTATAAAATATTTATTCAATAGCTCATTGTAGCCTCTATAATACAGCTAAATCTCAACGGAATTGAAAATCTTTATAACACCATTTTGCCTCTATAAAATATTTATTCAATAGCGGTCATTTCACGCTATTAAATCAACATGTTATAGTATTGATAAATTATTTTACAGCTCATATATGCCGCTAAATTCTTTTAGCTTTATAATGCATAATCAAAAAATTATTCTCAAGTATTTTACAAAGATACATAAAAACATATACATAAATTAGATCATCACATAGATGATCATATAACGTTTTGTACAGGATAATTTAATACAATTAAACTATTATCATTCAGTAACGTTAATAAGTGGAAGAGCTGCAGTGAATTGCTAAACGAATTGATGCGGAAGCCACAAATATGTAACCAAGATAGTGTGTCTGGTTGTGTTGATGAAAACCAAAGAATGTGTCAGATTGTGGGATGCTTCAATGTAGGGCTTACTGATGTGTACACGGAATGGATTGCTAGGAACATGATAGCAAGTGAAAATTGCTTCGAGCTGTGCTTCAACTAAAATGGAAGACTGATGATAAATGGTCTTGTGCAGATGAAAGGCATAAGGTATTAAAGCAAGAGCGACCAAGCAAGGATGTGAAGTTTTTCTTTAGCCGATGTAAACACTGGGCGCATGAACAAGACTTCCTTGTGTAAATATTGAACATAAGATAAATGTGAAAAATAAAAATGCAAAACACTTGCACAAGACTGACCAAGCTCAGTATAGGATCTAAGACAGAATAGGCATGAGAATCCGATAGTGGTTGAATTGCAGTGGAGATGATGTGCGCATTTAGGCTGTCACGGCATGTGAATTGGTGATTGAATCTAGGTAGTAGCACATGAGCTATAAATGTTGAAGTGTAAAAGTCTAAGTTGAAGTGTAAATATCTAGGCAGTTGCATAGGGTAATTGAATTTGGGCCTCAATCTGATAGCGGTCCATAGTTGAACTGAAATGAATGTAGTGAGACACTAGTGGTGCGCCAAGCTGAATTGAATGATGCATTGAGACACTGGTGGTTCTATTGCTTGAACTAGATCGGTGAACTGATGTGCCCAACTAGCCTTGCTACCTGCACAAAAAGTTGTGTATACACACAAACACATAGAGATACCTTAAGTTATTTATTATATGAATACATACATACATACATACATGTATATGATTATTTATTAAAAAATTATAAAAAATAGTTAAGATATATTTATATTAAATCTATAAAAAAATTAGTGGTTATACACACAGACACAGAGACATACATACATATATAAATGAAATTGCCTAAGGTTTTTATGGTAATATTAGTAATTTATTAACTAGTTGTACTTATATTTGATTCAAAATAATAAATGATCTTTTTCAAATTACTAAAAGGTAACTAAAATAGATGGAAAATCATAAAGTAGTTATATCATCATATATTTTACATTTTTTTAGAAGAATATTATCAATCAGAAGATCGGTCGATCCAATGCTGGAGCACGTTGGTTGTAGGGCAATCGAATCCCCGATCCTTTCTAGACGAGTTCACTTTTTTTTTTCTTTGATCTATGCATATCCATTGAGAAATATACCAAGCAGTAGAATAAGGAATAGAAGTGGGGTTCTTATAAATATTGTTAAAAATGCGTTGATTACGTTCAAGCCACAACCCAAACATGTGATTTAATAGATTGAGTCTAGAGGTTCCTAGTACTTGAGTAAAGTTTAGACTAAAGCTAGTCTAGTAAACCTTATGTGGGGGCATGTAAGAAGTAATATTTATATTAGAAACCTCTAAAATCTTACTAATTATAACTGGGAGAAGTGACAGTCAAAAAAGAAATGGGAATTTATCTCAGGCATCAAATTACAAAGGTAACGTGAGTGCAGATTATTATTGTTGGCAATTCTTGAGTTAAGCATACTTATAATGTTTAGTTTATCATGTAAAACAGTACAAGTATGAACTTTAACCGTTGAGGAGGGGTATTGATTCTCCAGATGGGTTTGCAGCAACAAAATTCTTTAATTTCTTAGTAGATTAGGAAATTATACATCAATTTGGAGGTATAACTTTCCTTTTTTATCCCAACACCATATCAGGCTATTAGGATTGTTCCCGATATTATAGTTTACAATCATATTAACTAGTCTTAGGTATTGACTAAGTATGTTCCCTATTAAACTTTGACTAAATAAGATCTATACACTTCTTTGACAAGATCACTTTTATTATTAGAGGCCAAAAACACATCCAGTAGTTCATGTTTCAATACTAACTGACAAGCATGTATAATTCATAAATAACACGCTTAAATTAAAGAAGGAAATTTTATATAAGCTTCAATGACTACACATGTAGGTGCCATTGTTAACAATTACATCTGCAGGTTTTGAAGTTGCAAGCATTTATTCTCGTATGCCGTTCTTATGCATTCTCCACACTATTAACAATTACAACCACATTGCATTTCTGTCATTGTTTAAGACCTACCAATTTATTTGCGACTTTCAAAAAATAAAATGTAGACAAACACTTCAAAATAAAAAGGTAATATAGATGTTATTGCTATAAACAATCTTAAACAAGATACAAGTGGCCATTTTTTTTTAAATAAATAACATTTGGATAAATAACCAATTTATAACTCCAACTTTTGTGTATGAGAGATTTTAATAGCTAAAAAATTTAGTCTTTTGATAGGAGGTAAGTCAACTAGCTAAAATGTCCGGGTTATTCAGAAAATCAACTAAGTTATTACTGTATTATTATATAAATTTTGTTAATTTTTATAACTTAGTTTATTATCATTATTATATAACTTTAGTTAATTTTTATAAACTTAGTTTATCATCGCCATCTTCGTCGTCGTCGTCATTATTATTATAATTATTGCAAACTTATTTTATAAAACTTATTGTTAGTATATTATAATTATTTATAACGAGTGTTATGGCACGTGCTTCGCGCGTGAATTGTTGTCCTTGTAAATTGTATATGTTTAAATCAGTTGAAAAAATGATTTTTTTTTCTACTTTCAAGTGATATTAAGATTTGTATATTTGTAGAGAAGTATTTTAAATTTGTAAAGAAAGTTTAATTTTAGATCCTATTTTTAGAAGTGTTTTACATTTGTAAAGCATGTCTAATTGTTAAATCCTACTTTTAGGAGCATTTGAATTTGTAAAATAAGTTTAATATTAAATCCTATATTTAAGTGATTAAGATTTAAATTAGAGAAAACGTTCAGTTTAAGGCTGAGCATTGCTCGGTTTATAAACGGAGCGTTGCTCAGTTCTAAAGCTGAGCAAGTGCGCTGATTTTGCCAGTGCCATTGCATTGCTCAGTTTTAGAACTTAGCATTTAAAAGAAGCATGAGAAATGCTTAGCTTTTAAAACTAAACATGTGAATTGATTTACTGGAGTATACGAATAAAGTAACGGCTACATTGCAGTGAAAGACTACCGTTAAAGAATCAAGGCTAATTTATGATCTTTGTGATAATACATTTGATGCAAATCCAGGCCATTTGGGCCATGTAAGAAACAATTATAAAAAGATTTGGCTACATAACAACCTTGGAGAGAAGTTCTTTAGGTATCAAACCAATAGTACATATCTAAAAGACTTGTAAACTTTATCTAAACCTGAAGGCTGGACTTCGTATAAATATGCTACTTGTACTCAAAATTCTAGCCTTTTTACGCAGCATATCAACTGTCTATGACAAAATTCCTTTTATTTTGTATTATTATTTCCTTCTATTTTTAGTTATAGTGCATCTGCCAAACTAAGCTGATCATTTAGGATTTATTAATGAAGTATGATATAACTAAAAGGGTTGCCATAAAATACTCACCATGTTTGTATCCAATAATAAGCTTACAGTGGGTTATATTTTCTTAATGCATATTCACATTTACAATGTGAGTACCTTAATGTTTCTCAACATGTCCGTCAATATTAGTCCAGCAACGTATTGCTTGGATAATTAAAAAAGATCTTAACTAGGGGACTTTAAGATCCAGATTATGTTCCATAATTATAATCCTAACATCTAGCAGCTTAGTAGGCCAGCTCACAAACACATCACCTCATATACTGTTCATTCAATTTGTGTACAATGAGACAAGCTATCTATCAATTAGGCCAAAACTATTTGGCACTGCTATTTCAGGCTAGTATTTCACCATTACTATGTAGTTTATAGAACAGTACATCAAATCATATCCACCTCTATACATAGGATTGAATCATTGACACAGTCACACGTGAAAGAATGACCTAAAACAAGACCTCAATAATTTTGGTCCTTCCTATTACTATGCAAAAAACTTCCCTGTTATAACATCTAAGTAGTTAAGATCAAAATCAAAAAATAAAAGGTCGAATATGTGATATTTTGAAAATACAGGATAATATAAGCTAATATTGGAGTAATTTGGTATGTTTATAGCAAGCTACAAAAAATTATGTTATTTTACAGAGATGTAAATATTCTTTGTTAGTACTTTACATAATTATTAACTCGTTTGATAATAAATATATATAAAGAATTTGCATATACTTTACAGTTTTATTGAAATATGATATATTTATGTATTTACGAATGACGATATATGCCATCGATCGGATATTGTTCATATATTGGCAAATGTCACCGATATATTGAAATAGCATCATTAAAAAATATTATTACTGGTGTTTTAATAAAATCACTTTATGTTTGAGCGATGTATTAAAAATATATTACATATAATATATAGACATTAAATAGTGTACCATCAACCCATTATCCAGACGTATGCCTCTCTCACGGTTTGTACAGACTTATACAGAAACTCTTACGACATGAATTATCAAATCAGACCGATTACACCTCATTTTGGAGTAAAGTTGTGCAGGATATTTGTTTTCTATTTTTGGGAGAAAATGAAAGAATCTTTAGTTTAAAATATAGATAAATCTTTAGGTGCAATTATAATGAACTCATAAACTAAGTAGGAAAAAAACATACATATTATCGTTAGACAAGTATTATGACTCTTAAATCATCTTCTAGAAGTTTTTGATTATTGGTACCAACATTCAGCATTATCGTCGGTATCTACATGGAAGGTGATACATTCAAATTCCTATAAAGCACAACCTAGAAATTGCGATTTCATACGAAGTACAATTATTCAAAAAATGAACAAAATCAAAGTGTGACTTTACATCTTATTCAAAAATGTAGTAAACAAATGCATTATCCAAAAAAATCAATGAAAATAAACCGCACAAAAAAATTGAATGTGTGTTTAAAATTCTATAGACAAGAAATATTGCAAAATGGTAAATACGTAGATTATTGGAGATCAAGACATTCAGAAGTAGAGTAAAGTTTCTTATGCAAATCAAGTATTCAAAAGTAGAACATACACTTTGTGGATTGATGCCAGCAGCAACATAGATATCAAATCTCCCAATTGGGATTCCAATGTCTTGAACTCCATGGTCTCCAAGTCCCAATATACGACTACCATCTATCACAACTGTCGTGCCAACCTGAATTTTAACAAAAAACATGGCATCGGCCAACATTCACAAAAAAATTGGTGTATAGACGAATATCAGTCGATTCAAAAGAAGCTAACTTGCGATTATATGGAATATTGGGACTTTTGAGGAAATTTAGATGAATGTAGTCACAATTGCACACTCCAGTTAAGAATCTAAAATAATTGAGATAAGAATATATGCATCGTGAAAGATACACTGTTTATTCTAAAGAAAATGTTGGAAAGGATGTGCATGAAGGAAATTTATTGCAGACCAACAATCTAAAATAATCTTGCTCACCTCCGGCTTTGATTTCTATAAAGTTCATTTTCTCATCTTCCCTTATAATTCATGAATAAACCTTCTTCTAGAATTCACCATCTTTGTCTGGGTTATCATTAACTGAGTTTGGAAATACAAATTCAATGGAAAAACAGAACACCACCCTTGGCGATAGTTTCAACAATCAAGTTCAACATATCAATTCAGCTGTTGTGAGTAAAAAATAATTACTAAATGGCCATCACAATCTTCTTTTTTGAGTTTGCTTAAGAAGAAAATGAATTGTGCAGAAATATAGTAATTTGCGAATATAAAAGGAAAAAATATTAGTCCATCGCCGTTTGTGAAAAAAGTGGAAGCAACATAGATAGAGAAAAAAAATTAAGCAGTTAAATTTAATCATAAATTGGGAGTGGGAGAGAACGCTCAGGGCATCAATTTGATAATACTCAGAGCATCGATTAAAAAAAAGCACGCTGATCATTTGATAATACTTGGAGCTGCCAATAATTTCAACAATACTCCGAGCATCAATTAAAAAAAGGTACGTCGATCTATTGAGGATCTAAAACCTAATCGCTAAAGCAGGAACGGAACCAGAATATAACAACGTGATGTTTAATAATCAGAACTCGACAATAGTTTATTGTATAAATCGATTAAAAGTTAAAGCAAATCGGCAGATAAATAAAAAGGAGAAACATACGAGATCCAGATCCAGATTCAGGCCTTATGGTAGTTGCATTTTCCAAAAGCATAGCAGATTTCTTTTCCTTTTCTTTGTGAAAATAACTGTTTTTAAGATCTCACACCAGTCCCATGACTGACCTGGAGTTTATCGTTCCCTTTCTAAACTCTAAGTGCCCATAATTTTCCACATGAGCAGCCTAGAATTAGGTTATCGGTTATCCTAGAGCGAAGACGAAAAAGATGTGCTGTGGAGATTTGGAGTTCAAGCTGGATGGCGAGGCGTATCATTATACTATGTTTATCCGCTGCGTTGGGATTTCTTTTGCTGCCAGTTCAGTTTACATATGGATTAGTTGTCATAAGTGTTATATCATGTTGTTGTAAGCTCAGATGATGTATTGTAATAACAGATATGGTTCTTTGTTTTAAAGATATTCATTTATCTATTATATATTGTTCCGCTGCGAAATATGAGATTCTGTTATTTTTTCTGTTTCTTCTTCTATCTTCTTCTTCTTTAAACCTAACGGTACGGTTTTCCGGCATTCGACTGTGCGGCATTGGATACAGTGGACGTATCGATGTCGACTTTCGGGCGTCGAAAAATCGGGCTGTTACAATTTAACTTTGGCTGAAGGCCATGATGGTAGTGGCATATAGTTGGGTATTTATAGAATTGGAGATAGATGAAGCATGAATATGAAGCAAATATCTATTAGGTCCCTCAAAAGGAATGGTATGCATCCATTTTATTATGATTTCTTCAACTATTTTAGTTCATTAATAGTTCAATTATGTTGTTTCTGTTGAATATGCGCTTATATGATTTTTGTTTGATGATAATAAACATATATACATTCATTTAAATGTATTTGATAATATACTATTTATTTTCACAGATTAAATAAATATTTGCTGAATAAAATAAATAACACAGAATTGAATTCAAACGAATATTTTATTCAAACAAATATTTATTACAATTTTGAATAGTACAAATTCAAGCTCTCACTATTCACTATACAACTTTGATACAAATTCAATTACACCGCTATTTTATACATTCACCACACTACATATCACTCACACTCGTATTTATCTTCGACTTCATTCCAGTTTGAACTCAGCATCTGAGCAATCTGCAAAAATATTCACTAACGCAGTAAAATTGAAAAAGAAATATTTTTTCAGTATAAAATAAAATGTTAATTTTGAAAATAATATTTGCCTCGGTTATTTGGGTTGTTCGTCATCATTTAAATTTGAATTCATCATAAACGAACAACTTGTGACATACACAGTGTATCACTATACATGCCACAAGGCCGTGCACATCGATATACACTTGATCGATTTATAGGGACAGGTGAGCACAGGTCAAACCCAAATGAAAAGCCGGGTTCAACTCACGTGCAGTATATTCAAAATTATGACACGAGCATAAGGTCAAACCCGAGTTCTGAAACTGGATTCAACACAAGGCGACATGACATGAATGCAACGAAGACCAACATCAAAATGGACTGCAACAATCATATATGAAGATCAGGTCCAGTGCCAACAAACAACAAGTCTCGACCAAAACAGTTGCAACATGGATATCACAAAACAAAACTCACTGGAATGAACAAGCATGCTCATCAACCAACAGCTACATGAAGAAAACATGCAAGCAACATGGCTGCAGTTACAAACTAGAATGAAAACTGCACTAATCCAGTTCCAACACAACTGAATCAAGTTACCAACTGCAAGTGCAATTCGAACCAATATGACAGCAGTGCACCAATGCAAAATGGACAGCAAACATGACAAGAGACCAAAGTGCAACAGGATGAACGACAAAGCCAAGCATGATACGAGTGAACAAGTATGGCAGCATACAAATGCATCAAAGCAAGTAAACAACAATGTCGAGCATGCATGAAACAGTGGAATGAACCAGTGATACAAGGCAACAAGTACAACACTGCACAAATTTAACACAGCAACAATGAAACTAAAACAATGAAACTGACTCAAAGCACAAAAGTGCACAGCAACCATCAAGTACAAACAGCGGCACATGGATACAGCAATATGCAGAAGCAAGAACACTTGCAACAGTGGTGATGCAGTGGCACATGACTATCACTGACTCAATTCACTTATGCAAACTTACTTGAAGATTACCACCAACATGATGATAACACAGCAGCCCCAAAATCAAAGTGACACAACAGCAATAATGCAACTGAAAATAATGCACAATGAACTGCATGAAACAGTCATGAACAATGCACAGCAGCGACCGAAAATAACCATGGGAATCAAGTCACAAAAGCATACGAATGTGACAGAGTCAAGTGTCAAAAATTGAAGCCGTGGATAAGTTGGAACAAGTCAAAAACCAAGTCGAAGTCAAACATTATTCAGCATCAAGCCGAAGCCTAGTCAATCAGCAAATGGAACCAAGTGAAGATTAACGGCGTATTGGTCAAGCAAATTGAACAAGTCACGGTTTAAAGCCGTGTTATTCAAGTAACATGAACAGGTCAGAATAAATCATAAACATCCATTCGAAAATCAACGATCAAAGCAATATCAGTTGACAAATTCAAATAAGTTTATGCGAACGAAGATAAAGGAGTTCGAACACATATATAACCCTAATCATCACAGGCAATCGATCATCGAGTTCAATAATATTAACATAAAGCAATAAAGCCAAAATCACATACC
Organism: Allium cepa; assembly: GCA_030765085.1. NCBI lineage: Eukaryota > Viridiplantae > Streptophyta > Magnoliopsida > Asparagales > Amaryllidaceae > Allium > Allium cepa. The sequence goes on along the minus strand of CM060940.1, from coordinate 138,883,963 downwards.
AATTTGCAGTCGAACTCGATCAAATAAGAAGTCGTGTTCAAATCGAAGATACGGTCGATTGCCGAAGCAAATCAGAGGAACAGCGATTGCAATCAACCAACAAATAAGTTGACTTCATCAATTTCTCCAAAAAACCCTAAATTAGATAGAAGGGAAGAAGCCCTAATCTGGATTGAAGGACAAAGCCGCCGCTATCTCAAAACAACGAACGAAGCAAAGAAAAAGGAACGAGTTGAAGAAGTGAATAGGGGCCGGCCTTGTTTTATTATAAGGCTTTAGTTTACTTTTAAATAGGGTTTTATTTTATTTAAATTGTTTTTAATTGTATTTTCTTTTAAACCATTTTAATTTTCTAGTCGTGTGACCAGGGGACAAACTACGGTGTGTAGTTTGGGAATTCGCAACTCGGTGGTTGAGTTAGATTAGTCAATAGCGGGTATAGCGAGTTTACGTGTGTAAGCGATGGACTATCTAATTTCTAGTAGAAACCTTGGGGGCAGCACGTAGGCAGGGTTTTGCCGAAGCTGGGTAAATTCTGTGTTGTTCCGTTTTATTCTGTTATTTATATTATGCGATATCTGTGCTACTATTCTGTGATCTGAATTGAAATTAATTTATAAGCTTCCGCGATTAATTTTAATAATTTACACTATCACCCTATTCACCCCCCTCTAGGGTGAAATCGATCCTACAAGTGGTATCGGAGCTAGGTTCAAAAGCCGTTTTTGTTTTAAAATTTTGATTTTACAAAAATCAATTTTTGTTTTAAAAATTCGTGTTTCAAAAAATCGGTTTTTGTTTTAAAAAATTTGAATTTTTAAAATGGCTTCTTTTAATAATGCTTTTGCAGAGGGTCAGTCGATAGTTAGACCACCAATGTTCAATGGTGAATATGCTTTTTGGAAAAATAGGATGAAATTTTTTTTGAAAACCATTGACGCTTGGGATATTGTTGAGACAGGTTATGAAAATCCAATTATAACTGTAGATAATCAGGAAATAGAGAAACCAAAGGAACAATGGACAGAACTAGAAAATAAATTACAGAATACTAATGCCAAAGCTATGAATTCTATTATCTGTTCATTAGATCAATTTGAATTTAATCGTGTCTCACATTGTCTAACTGCGTAGGAAATATGGCACATACTAGAAGTGACTCACGAAGGAACATCTCAAGTCAAAGAATCTCGCCTTGCCATGCTAAGCAGCGAATACGAGAACTTTACAATGGCGAAAGAAGAAAATGTATAAGAGATGTACGGACGACTTTCCAATATCGTATACAAATCAAAAGCTCTCGGAAAAACATACACCGAATTGGAAATAGTCCGGAAAATCCTCAGAGTCCTTCCACGAAGCTTTGAAGCGAAAGTAACTGCCATTCAAGAATCGAAAGATTTAAAACAACTCAAAGTTGAAGAACTCATCGGAAATCTCACCACATATGAGCTAGAGATAAAATTCAAAGAAGAGCGTGAAGGAGGAGATACTCGAAAGAAATCGATAGCTCTTAAAGGAACAACTAAAAGTGATGACGATGACGACGATGATGGTGCAGAAGAACTAGAGCTGTTAATAAGGAAATTCAAAAAATGGAATCAGAAACATGGTAATTCAGCTCGAGTTCAAAAAGAAAAAAGCAGAATAGCCAAAGCACTAGACTACTCAGAAGAACAAAAGATTATTTGTTATAATTGCAACAAACCCGGCCATATCAAGCCCGATTGTCCACAAATAAATCCAGCCATGGAAAGAAACAGAAAAAGAAAAGTTTTGCAGCCACTTGGGATGAAATAGACGAGAATGATCAAAGCACTGGCAGTGAAAGCGAAAAGGCAGAATTGTGTCTTCGAGGTGATACAACTGACAGTGACGATGACGAGCTAAGTGAGGTATCAAAACTTACCCATTCTGAGTTTCTTATATATTTTCATGAAGTAAACGGCTGTTTTGAACGACTTAGGGAAAAATACGCTAAACTTGAATCACAAAAAGACACTTTGATAGATTTAAATAAACAACTTGACCAACTAGTTAAAACCTATCAAAGTAGGATCCCTAAGTGTGATAAGTGTCCAACATTCGAAGAGGAAATTAAAAAATCAGAAATCAATATAAAATCACTTGAAAATGAAATTCTGATTTTAAAAGAGAATGAAAATACTAGGAGAGAGAATTCTATTAAAAAGTGCACACAGTTGTTAAACGAAAATGAATCTCTCAAAACACAAGTCCAACAATTGTCAACGACTTTAGATAAATTTTCAAAAAGTGAAAAATCGTTGAATATGCTATTAGGAAAGCAAACTGTTAATACGGTTAGACAAGGACTTGGATATAATAATTCGAAAATTGTTGCAAGCAATATTAATCAAGTTAATTCTATGTGCACATTTTGTAGAAAATTTGGACACGATCACAATAATTGTTGGTATAGACCCAAACATGTGAAAACTATACCGATTTGGGTTCCAAAAGGCACAAATATAAAAAATCTCAAAGTTAAACAAATTTGGGTGCCGAAGGGAACAATTATAAATAGTTTTGGGTCTCCACAAAATTGTTTTTCAAAAATTTTTGCCACTAACAACCATGGACCTATAAAAACAAATAGGTCACATAAATCTTTCATCGTGTAGGTGTGGTGGCAGGCTAAGGAACAACAATAGTGTTCTCTGGATTTTTTGCTGTTCCAGAAACACAACGGGCGACAAAACAAAGTTCCTTAGCCTAGTATAAAGGTGACAGAATCACAACGGACAACAACGAAAAATATCGTAAAGGTAAAACAGGTAATGGTATGTTTTAAACGATATATTAAAAGTGATAATCTGCATCATATTCTGAATTAAAATCAGCCAATATTAAGATGATGAAGAGATGATGATTCTGACTTATTCAAAATAGTTGGCCGATTATATTCTTATGCCAAAAACACTATAATAATCTCTAGATTCTTTGAATTACTTCATATATATCAGTTTGGATTAAAAATAGTGTTTTGTTGGATAATACAATTGGTTATAATGCGGCTAACTCTATATTCACGGTTTTTGATTAACACGGCTTCATTTCAAATTCAAGAGAATGTCATTTAAATTGCTGTAAAAATTGAGTTTGAAATTTTTGATGCACACTTCATGTTTTGGTCTATAAAATTCAATTGATGATAATTTTGAGTGAAAGAGAAATTCAGATGCAGATTACACTGGTAATCTAGTTGATAGAAAAATTACTAGTGAAACGTGATTTTTGTTGAGATATTTAGTAACTGCATCGTTTTTTAAAGAAAATATCTGCATATTTTTCATTTCAAATAATTTTCAGATAGCAGAAAATTTTCTTATAAAACCCCCTCGAGAAAATCATTTTTGACCATATTTTCATATTAGTCATTTTGAAAAATTGGTTTCATAATTATTTTTGAATTTGATTTTAAATGACTATATTGACTAATCTGATTCCCTAATAATTATCGAAAAGAAAAATAGTGATTGAAAAAGCTATGAGTGTTGATATTGATCATATATTATAACTCGAGAAAGTATAATTAGAAAATTTCTTTAGAAATTTAAACAAGAGTTATAAAACTTTTTGTTGGTAAAAATTCCATGACCATCTCTATATCTATCATATTTCTAAGGACCATCACTCATCAAAATTCTATATAGTTTGTCGATATGTGGTACTTTTAAACAGGAATCGTTCGTTTTTCATTTTCACATTTTTTTTAAAAAAAACAAAAATAAATAAATAAATACCAAAGTATTCACTCTCATTTAAAAGTCCTCACGGTTATGCATGGGTGAATTACTTGGAATTTGTTATGTGCTTTCATGCTCATTTAAAAATCCTCGCGGTTATGCATGTATGGAACGCATATCAAAAGTTGATTTTTAAAATAAACAAGTTGATTCTAATCCCATTTAAAAGTCCTCACGGTTATGCGTGGTTAGAAGATACTTGAATTTATTTTTTTTAAATAAAATTGGAATACTACTAATCTCATTTAAAAGTCCTAACGGTTATGCATGGTTAGTAGATATTCAAATTCCTGATATAAATATACCACAAATAGACACAACTATATGGTTTTATATGATGACATAATTTCCATCATTCTAAAAGTGGAATATGCGCCTAACAAAATATTTATGATTTTTGTTTGACTTTTTATCGAAATTTAATATTTATATTCAATTGAGTTTTAATGTTGGATTGATGTCGATTACTTTATCTCTATTTTCTCTAACACTATTATTCTTTTGCTGATAACAAAAGGGGGAGAGAAAAGTTAAGATTTTGTCAAATAAAATCAAGCAAAGGTCAAATAATTTTCTATTTGCATCTAGGATCATTTGCATATTTTTATTTGTATGCATATATGTGGCGGGAGCTTTGTGTAGAGAGGAAGCATTTAAATAGGGGGAGCAATTAGGATATATCAATGATCAAATACATTTAACATATTCAAAATCTTAAATATATGTTTGTTATCATCAAAAGGGGGAGATTGTTGAATATGCGCTTATATGATTTTTGTTTGATGATAATAAACATATATACATTCATTTAAATGTATTTGATAATATACTATTTATTTTCACAGATTAAATAAATATTTGCTGAATAAAATAAATAACACAAAATTTAAATTCAAACGAATATTTTATTCAAACAAATATTTATTACAATTTTGAATAGTACAAATTCAAGCTCTCACTATTCACTATACAACTTTCATACAAATTCAATTACATCACTATTTTATACATTCACCTCACTACATATCATTCACACTCGTATTTATCTTCGACTTCATTCCAGCTTGAATCCAGCATTTGAGCAATCTGCAAAAATATTCACTAACGCAGTAAAATTGAAAAAGAAATATTTTTGCAATATAAAATAAAATGTTAATTTTGAAAATAATATTTGCCTCAGTTATTTGGGTTGTTCGTCATCATTTAAATTTGAATTCATCATACACGAATAACTTGTGACATACACAGTGTATCACTGTACATGCCACAAGGCCGTGCACATCGATATACACTTGATCGATTTACAGGGACAGGTGAGCACAGGTCAAACCCAAATGAAAAGCCGAGTTCAACTCACGTGCAGTATATTCAAAATTATGACACGAGCACAAGGTCAAACCCGAGTTTTGAAACTGGATTCAACACAAGGAGACTTGACATGAATGCAACGAAGACCAACATCAAAATGGACTGCAACAATCATATATGCAGATCAGGTCCAGTGCCAACAAACAACAAGTCTCGACCAAAACAGTTGCAACATGGATATCACAAAACAAAACTCACTGGAATGAACAAGCATGCTCATCAACCAACAGCTACATGAAGAAAACATGCATGCAACATGGCTGCAGTTACAAACTAGAATGAAAACTGCACTAATCCAGTTCCAACACAACTGAATCAAGTTACCAACTGCAAGTGCAATTCGAACCAATATGACAGCATGCACCAATGCAAAATGGACAGCAAACATGACAAGAGACCAAAGTGCAACAGGATGAACGGCAAAGCCAAGCATGATACGAGTGAACAAGTATGGCAGCATGCAAATGCATCAAAGCAAGTAAACAACAATGTCGAGCATGCATGAAACAGTGGAATGAACCAGTGATACAAGGCAACAAGTACAACACTGCACAAATTTAACACAGCAACAATGAAACTGACTCAAAGCACAAAAGTGCACAGCAACCATCAAGTACAAACAGTGGCACATGGATACAGCAATATGCAGAAGCAAGAACACTTGCAACAGTGGTGATGCAGTGGCACATGACTATCACTGACTCAATTCACTTATGCAAACTTACTTGAAGATTACCACCAACATGATGATAACACAGCAGCCCCAAAATCAAAGTGACACAACAGCAATAATGCAACTGAAAATAATGCACAATGAACTGCATGAAACAGTCATGAACAATGCACAACAGCGACCGAAAATAACCATGGGAATCAAGTCACAAAAGTATACGAATGTGACAGAGTCAAGTGTCAAAAATTGAAGCCGTGGATAAGTTGGAACAAGTCAAAAACCAAGTCGAAGTCAAACATTATTCAGCTTCAAGCCGAAGCCTAGTCAATCAGCAAATGGAACCAAGTGAAGATTAACGGCGTATTGGTCAAGCAAATTGAACAAGTCACGGTTTAAAGCCGTGTTATTCAAGTAACATGAACAGGTCAGAATGAATCATAAACATCCATTCGAAAATCAACGATCAAAGCAATATCAGTTGACAAATTCAAATAAGTTTATACGAACGAAGATAAAGGAGTTCGAACGCATATATAACCCTAATCATAACAGGCAATCGATCATCGAGTTCAATAATATTAAATTAAAGCAATAAAGCAAAAATCACATACCAATTTGCAGTCGAACTCGATCAAATAAGAAGTCGTGTTCAAATCGAAGATACGGTCGATTGCCGAAGCAAATCAGAGGAACAGCGATTGCAATCAACCAACAAATAAGTCGACTTCATCAATTTCTCCAAAAAACCCTAAATTAGATAGAAGGGAAGAAGCCCTAATCTGGATTGAAGGACAAAGTCGCCGCTATCTCAAAACAACGAACGAAGCAAAGAAAAAGGAACGGGTTGAAGAAGTGAATAGGGGCCGGCCTTGTTTTATTTTAAGGCTTTAGTTTACTTTTAAATAGGGTTTTATTTTATTTAAATTGTTTTTAATTGTATTTTCTTTTTAACCGTTTTAATTTTCTAGTCGTGTGACTAGGGGACAAACTACGGTGTGTAGTTTGGGAATTCGCAACTCGGTGGTTGAGTTGTGGCAAGGTTTTGAGCGTAGAGTTAGATTAGTCAATAGCGGGTATAGCGAGTTTACGTGTGTAAGCGAGGGACTATCTAATTTCTAGTAGAAGCCTTGGGGGCAGCACGTAGGCAGGGTTTTGCCGAAGCTGGGTAAATTCTGTGTTGTTCTGTTTTATTCTGTTATTTATATTCTGCGATATATGTGCTGCTATTCTGTGATATGAATTGAAATTAATTTATAAGCTTCCGCGATTAATTTTAATAATTTACACTATCACCCTATTCACCCCCCCTCTAGGGTGAAATCGATCCTACAGTTTCAGTTATATTATCTACAAAAAGTTGAGATTTTAAAACATGTTTCTACTTTTACTCTCATTATTTTCATCTTTGAATTTTCTTACTTTATGATACATAGGATTATAAATGACAGATTTCAATAGTTACTATGATTCAACTATAATTAGCCTTTTTGGGTTCCTAGAAAACCTTAAGCAATCAAGATCAAAGTGAAGCACTTAGGCATGATTTCCCGTACATCTCTTTGGAAAAATATCAAGTATTGGATTTAAATAATTAAAAAATCAAAAATCCAACTGTCCTTAAGGCAAATATTGATTTCTTAGTTAATTCTTAAATCTCACAGATTGGGCGATTTCTTAAATAGAACAGTAGTTTCACCACATCAAATATTTATGTAAAGTTTCGTGCAACTATTTTATTGCTAATGTGTAGAAAAATGGGAGTTTGGTTGCATATAAAGTTGCTTAATTTTATGATGATAATTGATACTTGCCACACACACAAATATATATATCTGTGTGTGTGTGTGTGTGTGTGTGTGTGTGTGTATGTATATGTATATGTATATGTATATGTATATGTATATGTATATGTATATGTCTTTGATAAAAACTGATGCAAATTTAAGTTATTCTGAATACAAAAGTAATGTGTTTTACATTTTTGCAGTTTGAACTTTGAAGCTTCTTTCCAACAATATCAATTCGACAAAAGGACCATCTTATCTTTCTCGATTCGAGTATGTAGAGAATGCACCAAGCAGTGAGACTAATTCTGGGCACGTAGCACCACAAAATCTTTAACCTTTTTCGCTAATTTTGGGATGGACAGCGGGTTTTAGAAAAAACCAACCGCTAAACCATCGAAAGCGTGGTAAATTTATTTCATCTATAATTTTTATTTTGATGTTGAAAAAAATTTTGAAACGGTATTTCATGTAAGATCAACTACCCATGCTTATGTATCGCCTTGGTCCTTTTACCTAGCCAAGAGATTGATTTCATTCTTCCTCTGCTGGGCAAAATAATGAAAAAGAAATAGATTTGGCATCCAACAGGTAATACCATTTAGTTTTTATTTATTGCTTCCGCAAGATATTTGTAGATCATGTTTTCAAAAACATAGCAGTTAATACTATTAACTTAGCCCTGCTTGAATAATTCAGTTTACTTACACAGTTCAAACTCCAAAATTATCTCCTTCTTTTTCACCCTTTCATCTATAACTTCAACAATAACCACGCTACTTAAACTATGCTTTCTCCTCTCCGTCTCCATATTTTTAAAATCCCTACTGCAACGAGTTATACCTCATCCTTCTTACTTTCTTATCTTACATTACTGCTTTGCTACTTCACTGTGCAGCTGTATATTTCGCTCAATTTTTCTTCCGCACCTACCGATTGGTTATGCATAATTCAAATTTCCATACACCACTACACTTTTTCTACTTACCTAATCTGATGTAAATATGCGTGTTTACTTATTTTAACTTATTATGGCATTATTATTAGCCGATGCACTTTAGTAACATCCCCAGTTGGATTAAGATGAAATTTTCATTCATCGTGTTTACGCCCTCTTCCACAACAATGGTTTTTTTTCAATACAACAAGTATACTTTAATTTATTACTGTGTTTAATCATCATTTACCGAACTAAATATTTTTTTACTATTTTCAATGATAAAAAGATGGATGCTCAACAATGAGAACAACGTCTGTTTGCACAACGAGCTCAACGTGAAAGGATGTCCAACGATGTAAGACAAGTTCAAGTGGCTAACCATAGAAGACAATGACATGTGCAACGATTGCGAACATCTGAATTGCAACCACAACCTACAACCGGTACCAGTTTTAATTCATACTCTCTTTCTCATTTTCAAATTTAACACTATCAACGTTCTAAATATAACAAAAATACAAACATCTGAAGCGCAAGCACAACCTACACTGCATTATAACGTAGCCTTACAATATGAAAAGTTTGACCAACGAAAACTCTTTATTCTTCTTTGTACAGACATTTGAAAAAATTATGCGGAAATATTAAATAAAAGCACACAGATTCTTTACCTACCAGTCCGAAAATAAATGGGCTTTTATATTTCCGTTTGTCGGTCGCCCAATATGAATTATTTTACTTTATCTTTTTATGTTTATATTCATTATAAAATAAATTATAAGTTCATGAACATGTGCATTAAACACAACTGCTTTCACATTATTCACCATTCCAATAATTATTCGTCTTTTTAACTCAATTCTATGATCATTCTACACATTTTTCATTGTCGGGAAACTGTAGAATTTTGCAAGTTTATTCAACATAGTTTTGATTTTTTTGTACAAAGATGGTTCAATATTATGTCACCATTTTCATATACGTATTAAAGAATTGAAACAGGGTTATGGTATTCCAACAACTTCAATGATGCATTTTGCCTTTGTTGATATTTGAATCTTCGTATATCAACCTTCACAGCGTTGTGAAACATACGTATGTTTTTATAGTTTGTTTCCTGAATCATGCACTCTTCATTTGAAATTTCTCTTCTGTCCACTGTAATCTTTATTATGTTCCGATACTTTACCGAATATTTTCCCTTTGGAATTGTTCAAGTTTTAGGTATCTTTAAATTTATAACACAGGCAGTTGTATAGTTGATAACCAAAGTAATTGTTGGACTATCTATTTTATAATTTACTACCATATCCACCTTCAGTTTTTCATTACTTCCATATTTTTCTCTACATTTTTCTCATTCACCTTCATCATTCTATTTCAATGGTTGTTTGTACTATCTCATTTCTTAGGAACTACACCATCTGAAAAATGAGAAAGTTATAGAACCTCCACCACCTTTTCCCACCAATCACAATTACGATCGAAACTTCATCGCAAACTATGCTCTTCGTAATCACCTACTGCCAGAACCCACATACTGCCCATTTTGTGCAACTAAAAAGTTCTATTTTGAAACTTCACAATACTGTTGTTCAAATGGAAATATTACCATCTGTTGACCTACTACTCCACAACAACTAATTAACTTATTTATGGATCAAGAGAAAGTTGGTACGCATTATAGATCCAACATCAAATCTTATAATAATGCATTTTCCTTTACATCGATGGATGCAAATATAGATCAAAACCTAGCAAATGCAACAAATGGAATTTATTCCTATCGTGCACAAGGTTCTATATATCATCGTATTAGAAGCATTTTACCTACAACTGAAAGTAGACCAAGATATTTACAACTTTATATCTGCGATACAGAGCATGAGATTAAAAATTGACAACTGGATAAAGAAGCAATGAGATCAAATGTATTTCTTCATTTATAGCACATTTTAGATACATACAACCCTTACGTATCCATCTTCCTTCAACTAGGGCAACGTGGTGATATTGAAATTTTTTGAATTAAAATAAAAGAGATCACAGTAAACCGACATCTTCACTAATTACCAACTGCATCACAAGTATTGATATAGTTGTAAGAGATGAATTAGATGCTTGCATGGTAGGGATATCATAGTTGAAACAAGAAGTTGAAATCTACAACGAGCACCAGATATGGCCGAATTTTATGATCCACTACAATATCTTCTCTTACTCCTATATGGTGAACATGGGTGGGATTTGAACATTCACGATAATGGAAACAATTACATTAGTTGCCCATCTTACTACTCCCATCTTATACAGGTACAAATGCTACGCTATTAGTTAATCAACATAATAAGGAAGGTTCATTTTGCATCACCAAAATGTCTGCCTTTATTTTGACCTATACAAAATTGCGATTTTCCAAATACTAATACCAATATTTTAGCATTTTTGAAATATATTGTTTAGTCTACTAAAATTTTCCAACTCCTGTACTATTAGCCTTTATGTCATGTTTTACTATATCAATGGCATACTAACATATTATTATCGCCTCAGATTCAACCAAGAGTTAGATCGCTTATTTCGCTTGGTGGACGTCTATTTCAACAATATGCAGTTGACATGTTTGTGAAAATAGAAACAATGCGACTTAGATTTCTTCGCAATAACCTAGATAACATTAGGGATGATCTATATTAGGGTTTACAAGATGCTCTCACCATGGGAGAGACATCGACCAGTAAGTTCTTCACGTTCACCACGCGTATTATGTTCTCACTATTTATTTTCTATCGACTTTATTTCTATCCAATTTAAACACTCAACAATTTAGAAAATATTGATGTCAAAAAAATTCTTCCATCATCTCATATTGATAGTCCGTGGGATATGCACCAATGGTGCTAAGATGCAATGGCAATAGTGCAAAGGTATGGAAAACCTGATTTATTTATTACCGTCACGTGTAATGCCAAATGGGTTGAGATTACTAATGAACTCCTCCTCGGTCAACAACCACATGACAGACCAGATTTCATGACAAGAATTTTTCATGCTGAATTAGAACAGTTAAAAATGATTTATTTGACAAAGACGTTTTAGGTAAAGTCATTGCTCATGTTCATGTCATTGAATTTCAAAAACAGGATTACCATATTCTACTTATTTAAGTTGAAAATGATAAGATTGGTAATCTTGATGAATATGATGCTTTAGTTAGAACTGAAATTCCTAGCAAAGATATTGAACCTGATTTGTATACTACTGTCATGAAACACATGATTCATCGTCCATGTGGTTGCTTTAATCCAAACGTCGTTTGTATGAAAAATGGTGAGTGTAGGAAAGGATTTCTTAAGGCTTTCGCTCTCGTTACTTACAAGAAAATGACTCATATCCTATTTATAGACGACTTGAAACGCGGTTCAAAATCAAATAATGGAACACACAATTGACAGCCGTTGGGTCGTTCCTTATAATCCAATTTATTTTTGAAATATGATTGTCATATAAATGTAGAAATTTTATCAAGTATTAAATAAATAAAATATATTTACAAGTCTGTCCACAAGGGGCCAGGCCGTGTATCGGTTAGTGTATCTACTGCACCAGCCAATAACGAGGGTGAAATTTCCAAATTAACTAATGCATGATGGGTCTGTGCTCCAGAGGCTTTATGGAGAATATTTAAATTTTCGCTCGGTAATATTTCACCTTCTATTATTGGTTTACAAATACATATACCAAATAGACCCTCTGCACAATTTTCTTCATCCGAACAGTTACAACATGTACTGAATAATCAGAACAGATCAAAAACAATGCTTACTGAATTCTTTAAAATAAATGTTAATTATGTAGTCGCATGACAATAATTTTATCATGAGTTTCCAGAGAAATATTGATGGGACTGTAAACAAAAGGAGTGGATTCGTAGACGAAGTAATCATAGGGTAATAGGCAGAATTTACATGGTATCCCCCCTAGAGGGCGATCGTTATTTTTTAAGAATGTTATTAACGCATGTTAAAGAACCATTATCCTTTACTGATTTTTACTTACCATGGGGGAATACAATATCATACATTCAAAGGAGCAGCCGAACATAGAGGTTTATTAGAAAATGATGATAGTATTAAAAATTGTTTGAGAGATGCTTCAAACATACATATGCATGTTACACTAAGAAGGTTATTCGTTACAATTTTGGTTAACCAGGCATGTGCGACAGTTGTGGGAAGAATTTTCTCCACATTTAATCGAAGATTATCAACATATTTCTACTTCCATAGCTAACAATACCTATTTACTACTTCAGTATCTTTCAGATCTTAATGATCTACTCAACCAATATAATAAATCGTTTTGGTCTATGACTTACCTCATGATACTCTTAATTATTTTACCGATTACAGTAACTCAAACATTATTTTACAAGAAAAATCTATGGAAATACCACTACAAGACATAGAATCCATAAATAACTTAAATTTACAACAAAAGGAGGCTTTTGATATAATAATGAATTCAATAAACTTTAGAACAAATTCAATTTACTTCATAGACGGTCCTGGTGGAACCGGAAAAATATATCTATATTGAGCAATTTTAGCTCAACCAAGGGGTCGGGGACTCATTGCAATTTCATTTGCCACCTCAGGAATTGCTTTTATAGCTTTACCCGGTGGTCGAACTGCACATTCTCGATTTAGAATACTAATAAATCTTGATTCTTCCTCCACCTGTTACATTCCTAAATAATCCCATACAGCAAAATTACTATGCAAATCAACTGTTATACCATGGGATGAAGCAACAATGACTCATCATGCATTTGAGGCATTGGATAGAACGTTAAGAGATCTAACAATACTGATAAACCGTTTGGTGGTAAAGTTGTCATTTTAGGAGGTGATTTCCGTCACGTTTTGCCATCGTTATGAAAGGTATTATGGCTCAAACAGTTGATGAATGCATAGTAAGATCATATTTATGGTCGTACATTCATGTCATCTACTTAACAGAAAATATGCATGTTAGAAATGATCGTTTATATGCTCATTTTATTTTATGTACAGGAAATGGGGAGGAACCCTATGTAAAAGATGACATGATCAAACTCCTAGATGATATTGTTACAAATTGGAGTAACACACTCCTTTCATTCTTTGATTAACTCTATTTTCCCCATGCTTACTGCTAGAGTATACGATATTGATTATATTATGAATAGAGCCATATTAGCACCAACAAATGAGACAGCCGATGAACTCAACAGTACAGTAATAACCATGTTCTCAGGCATTGACCACATTTATTATTCCTTTGATTCAATTGAAGATGATACGAATAATTTGTACCAACCAGAATTCTTGCATTCTCTAGCTCCAGGTGGATTACCACCTCATAAACTAACTCTTAAAGTAGGATCTCAATAACGTTGCTTAGGAATATTGACCCTAAAATTGGATTATGTAATGAAGTCAGGTTAGTACGTCATGTTTTCCATAGAAACCTTATAGACACTGAAATCACAATTGGTCATTTTCATGGTACAAGAGTTTAATCCCACGCATACCATTAAATACTTCAGAAAATGTCAACATGTCTTTCACTCTAATTCAAAAACATTTCCCAATTAAATTAGCTTTTGCAATAACAATTAACAGGTCATAGGGCCAAACGATTCCATACATTGGCATCTATCTTCCACAATATGTTTTCAATCATGATCAACCATACATAGCTTTATCCCTAGGTATTGGACGTCAAACAACAATGGTATTAGTACAAAATGGAAAATTTCAAAGGAAAAGTGGAACTTTTACTAGAAATGTGGTTTACATATATGTTTTACTCACATGTAATCAAAATGTGACTCATTCATCGTGATGTTATTACATGCTGTTATTTTTTCTTAAACCTACAATATTTTTTGTCGAATTTTATTCAAAATTAAGGACTGCCACTACAAAGTTGAGGACTGCCAACTCCTGGAAGTACATTTCCTCTACTATATGTAAGGGGGCGGTTAGTTTTCAACGGTCCGGCCATTTCTCCACAAACTGTCATTTGATGGTTGACAATCCGATCAGCAGGTAGGTTCAAACATGCTTCGCATTTACCATCTCCTGTCTTACTGTCTATTTCCAATTTTTTACAAACTGTATATCTAACGGTATACATGAGTCAGTTGCAATAATTTTCAGACATTCCACACTGACGATTTGTTGTCAACATGCTATGTTCTCAATGACTATATGTATTATTTTAGCTCAACAATCCTTTAAACCCAAATGTTTGTGGAATAAAAAAGACTGTAGCCTATTTCTTAATCAATTATACGTCTTCTGTTCCTTAAACTGCAGGAGAGGTTTAAATTGTATGTCTTAATGCGCTCAGCTATTATGAAAAGATACAGCACATGTGATATTTTCTCCTTTGTGAAAAAAAATACTATTATTGTGAAAATGTAAGGATCAAGAAATAGATTAGTTTTAACAGACATGTACATTACGATGACATTCGCAAACTATCTTTAAATAGTGATTGTGGTAATTTTTAATATTTTTGCGTTGTTGATAAATATTGATTA
The DNA here is from genome assembly GCA_030765085.1 of Allium cepa. Taxonomy (NCBI): domain Eukaryota; kingdom Viridiplantae; phylum Streptophyta; class Magnoliopsida; order Asparagales; family Amaryllidaceae; genus Allium; species Allium cepa. The sequence continues at coordinate 138,868,839 of CM060940.1, read as the reverse complement.
TTTGGTTTGTCTACTAACTGGGTGACCAAATTTTATAATGCTTTTATATTTCAATAATAACAAGGACAAGCTGCATCATGATTAGTACGTGGAAAATCCACTACACCTAAAAGTAATCCATCGGTAAGAAATAAAATTATGATGATCATGTGTGATATAACCAACGAAATAATCATGTAATCAACAGTACAGTAGTATAACAATAGACAGATGCATGTACAAGTTGCTTAGAGCTATGGTCCAGGTGTAAATTTTTTTAACCCTCCTATAGCTAAACCAAAATGACTATTTTTTCTCTGTACTTTACCACAGGTGTAAATAAAAAATATTCATTTAATTTCATAAAATATGTCAAATTTATTTCGCTGCCGATGATTTAATAAATGCAATTTACATTATGTCATAGTAAATGGCGATGCTATCCAGTGATAGGTATACATACCCATCATCCTCTACAAATAACTTTCCATGAATATATCTGTAGTGTGTTACCTTTCAGTTATATGTATACCAAATTGAGCAATATAACAGATTTATGTTAGCATTTGATGCTGCATTTTGCAATACTACTTCTTTATTGTTACTGGAAATGAATAAAAAATATAATACTACATTTTGCAATATATCAAATTTTCCATCCACATAGTACTGCGTGTTCAATTCGACTTGACCAGCTCGGTGAACGAAAGCATACAGTATAGTCAGCATGTAGATAATCGAGTAAGTTGATTATTTACGCATGCAGCACATATCTGATCTTTATGTATTTCATAACCAACTTTTTCTTCTGCCTTTTCAGTCTGTAGTATCCTAAGTATTATTCCTACTCTGCCTCTGTTCGTACCCATTTGCTCCTGACTGACATGCATTCTTTACATTTAACATCTTTTTTTAATTGCCATGTGCATAGTTCTCCAGTTACATCCTCAAAACCACTTTTTACATCACTGTACACACACTCAAACCTCTGTTTTGAAGGCCACATCCATGCATCCCCGACCTTATAATTATCTTCTTAAACAACCAAGTCAACTTATCCCACTTCCAACTCCATTTTTTCCTTCCCATAAAATAGCCCACTTATCACCCCATATCACACTAAATGCAACTGTTTCTTTATTCTTACTACTGTATAAACTCTACTTACTTTCCTTTTCTCTGCAACAAACCCATTTTTCCTTTCGTGCAAAATGACAAAGTTACTTTTTCCTTATCTCTTACTTGCCTACTTTTTTTTTTTATTTCCTCCTTTATACAATACATGCTACCCTCCATTGTCACCTTCTACATTGTTATCGATTTTCTATGTTTTTTTTCGAACATGAGTTTTTATTTTATTCCACAGTTAATAAATAATTTTTACCGTGCAACGCAAATCTTTACTACACAATAAAGAGATTACAATATCCACTTCCACAGAGAAAATCGAACAAAAAAGCACATGTCTAACAAAGCAGCTTCACTCATTTACTGATGATAAGGTAGGAGCTTCAAACATCGTTGAAAGGCACATTGTTCTTCATGTTGAATCGGAAAATGATAACAAGCCGAACCACTACGTTCAACTTCTATCCGTATCCACTTACTGAAAAAACCATAGAAAACAATGACAATTTTTTTGACTTTTACGTTAGTGATGTACAAATGCCACAAACTAATGAACCCTAACTTTTTCAACATTATTCTGACAATGATAATTAGGATAGTTGGGATGCTTTTTTTTACTTCTGCTTCTACATATATTCATACATGTATGTATGTATATGTGTGTGATTATATATATATATATATATATATATATATATATATGTGTGTGTATGTATGTATGTATGTATGTATGTATGTATAGATATATATATGTATGTATGTATGTCTGTGTGTCTATGTATACATGCATGTGTCTCTTTGTATATATTGTTATTATACCTATCATAATTTTTATTCCTCTTGTAGATTAAACTATGTGATAGGACTTTTGAGAGTTTTCTCGCAGACCGTTCGCACTAATGCTCCTACTGCATGTAGCTTTTTATTACTCACTTTTCACCTTTTTGAATCGATTTAAATAAGTTAGTAACCTATTGCGACGTTATATTTTTTCTCAATTAACCAGTGTAATTTTCATCATTCCTTTATAAATGGTAAAATTTATGCTCCGCTTTCCCCATTTTTGTGCTGTTTATTACAAATTTACATAGCTTGATCCGACCGCTCATTTTACCCTTAATTCTTTCTCACCCGTTTTATAATCTAACTACTCTATTACACAATATTGTATCATATTATAAGCTTATTTCACAAAAGATATGGTAACATATTTTATTTTTTTGAAAACCCAGAAGAATCCGACGGGTCGGTAAACTCCTGAGAAGGGTATAGTAAAGTCATCCGCTGATCCAAGCCCCTATACCCCTGGGTAAATTTATATAGAATTGGGAAGCATATGGTAGGAATCGAACCTGCGTCTTTTGAGCAAAACTCAAGCCTACTTTCCACTGTGCCGCACCCGCGGACATGGTAACATATATTGAAATAACAATAAATGGAACAATCTATATACCACCATTTATAACAGATCACATTGTTTCATCTTCTCAGACATTGGTTGCCTTTGTCGATTTACACTTTACAAATTTTTATGATATTTTTCTTGCTGTAAAATGGATCGATTAGTATTTGATATTGAAAAAACATTCATAACCAATTATAGCAGTCTGTTATGTATGTTGGAACCGACAAAACTATAGTACATCTATAGTATATTACAAAAAGAAAAATTAGGAAATGATTTAAGTTCATAGTGTGTTTAAGCTAACAATTATCACTAATTATATGGGTAAAATAATGAGCAGTGGCATGATGGAGAGAGATAACCACTCATTGCATTGAGGTAGTTAGCTTACATTAGTTACTCCATTAATTTCCACTGAAAAATTGACAAAATATGGAGGTTGGACAACAAAAGGAATTCATATATTGAGTTTTATTTCACAGTAGACATTTAACAGAGTTTTCTTCGCCACTGACTAATTTTACACAAGTTTTCTTGTGCAGTCCATCGGACGTGCCATTGTACTTGTTACACTAACGTGAAGTATTAATATATATGTGTGTGTGTGTGTGTTAAATTAGATAATAATTCGATGAATGATTATATTATATATATACATATATATATATATATATATATATATATATATATATTAGGGTACTTTTGGCACAGGTCCTTGATGGGTTTCAAAATTCACAAAAACCCAATGGAAAAAAGTATGTAAATTAGGTCCTTATTTTTCGAAAATCAGCAAAAAACATATAAAAAAACTTCCAAACTTTAAAATTTATTTCAATTAACATTTATCTTCATATCATGTCAAAAAAAATCAAAAAGCAAGGATGAAAAGGAAAAAAATGACACACGGTATGTTTCAGGAATACTTGCAGATATATGCAATTTTAGAGAATAATTGCAGACATGTCTGCACTTATTCTTTATAGCATGCCTTTGCAACTAAAAATTATAGATATGCCTGCAATTTTAAGGAATAAGTGCAGATATTTACGTAAATATCCCGATTTCAAATCAAGGTGTTATTATTCAGTGAATAATTGCATACATGTTTGCAAATATATGGAATATTGCAGACATGTCTGCAATTATATAGATTTTTATTCAACGCAGTTATTCAGTGAATAATTGCGTACATATCTGCAACATATGGAATAATCACATACATATCTGTAATTATTCAGATGTTATCGAATACAATCATTCAGTGAATAATTGCAGACATGTTTGCAATTATATGGAATAATTGCATATATGTCTACAATAATTGCAGATATGTCTGCAATTCTTTTTTTTCTCTCAGAAACTTAGTGATAATATTTACAATTTTTTGAATTTTTTTTTTGAGCGCTGACGCAAAAAAATACGAAAAATAAATGCTGCTACAATAAAATAACTATAGAGACCCGCTTTACAATATTTTTTAAGGAGGATGTCGTTTTAATTAAGTTTGGTCTAAGGGATGCGTGACTAATATTCATTATAAATTATGCAAAGTTGTTTTTTTATTTATACAGGTATGTTTTACAGCAATAAAATTAATATATATTTATATATATGTATGTATTTATAATTATATTTGTAATAACTAAAAATATTTATAAACACGTGTATTTAAATATATATGTTTATATTATATAATTATATCAATTATAAAATTAATTAAAATTAAATATATATTATATTTTTATATTATTAAATTATTTGTATATAAATTTATCAACCAAAAATTATTAAAATAATATTCATATAATTTCATAACATACTTTTTAAATTTTAAATTTTATGAAGTTAGAGTATTTGTACTATAAAGTCGTGAAATTTTTTTCAGTTGAAATTATGTATTTTATTATTTAATTAATTTCTGTTGTTATTATAAATGATTATTAAAAAATAATAAATTTGATTTTTAAATTTTGGAGTTTTGTTCGAAGGTTAATTTGATGATGGAAATTTTTATAGAATTTAAAACATAATTTTCGAATCATATATTTTTCATATTAATTATACAACCTTTATTTCGATTTAAATAATATTAAAAATAGTAAATAATTACAAAAAAATATTTTTTATTACCTAAAATTATATTTAGTCAAAATTTGCATATATAAAATATCAGACCAATTTTTAACATGATACGGTGACATAATGAATTATAGGTTATTTGAATTTGTGTAAGATGACTTATTAATATAAATATAATATATATATATATATATTAAAATAAATAATTTCGACTGAGTATACTATGGATTTAAATAAAAAATTGTTTTTATTATTATACATGCATACATATAACTATTCAACATGTGGCAACATTCATACATATGTGAATCTTACCTAACTAACAATATAAATATGAGATACACACACACACACACACATATATACATACAAGCAATGGAATATTATACATGACTACAAGAAAATTGTATAATATTAGTAACTGAGGATGGCAGTTTAATACAAGTTGCAATCTTTTGTTAATTTCTAGTCATGTGGGGTTGAAGATGACTCGTTATTCAAGCTATCCTATGTATCTAAAACATAAAGAAAAAAATAGCGACAAGCAACATTGTCCAAGTGGTTAAGTGATTCGGCTTTGGTACGAGAGGTCGCAAGTTTGAAACTTGCATATCGTGATTCAGACATTTATTGACATGTGACATGTTGTTCCAGTGACATGTTGTATGTAAAGTATCATTTAAAAAAATAGCGATATAATTTTCATTCCCTCTCATATTTCCTTTCCCATTCTTTTTGTTTACTACCAAAAACATTTCAATTCCAAAAAATCCTAAATTCCACTTTCCAGAACCAATTTCTACGTCGATCCAATCTAATCGTAAACCTATAACTCCAAATGATCCCATCCATATTATCTTTATCATCAAAGAAGTTGTTGCATGTAAAATATTCTTCGCTATTTATTTTTCTCGATTTTATCAATTCAATTTGATTCTTGTAAGCAAAATCGATAGTTAATATCATGTTAAAAGGTTAATGTTGCTTATTTCATGTTAATTGATTTCTGAGCTTTTATAATACTCTGTTAGATAATATATTTGAAAGGTAAATTTTGACCTAAAAGTTTTGTTATATACCTTGCTTAATAATTAGCTTCTTCTTATTTAAAAGAATCTTTTGGACGCTGAACGCTGTTTGTATTATTGCATTCCTCATGTAATGTTGATAAGAGGTTGGCTTCAAATCTCTTCTAAAACCCATGTAATATGCATAACGTTTTTTAGTTAGGGTAAACATGTGCTGCTAGGTAAGGCATAAAAAGAGCAGAAACAATATGAACATAGTTATGGAAACCAATTAGTGGATAATCTAGCATGCTGAATCATATGTGCAGTTTCTATATGTAATGTAGAACTCTATGTCATTTAACGAGGTTTTGAATTAGGAGGTTTGTGTCCATTTAGACTGGATGTTTCAAAATGTTCAAAATGTGTGCATTTATACAGTAAGTAGTTTGCTAATTTGGCCTTCTAGAAATAGTTTCCATTGTTTGTCAGGTAATTATTTGTTTTTTCTTACTTAAGTGGTGAGTGTTTTGCAAATTTTTTTTGCCATCTTGCCAAAATAATTGGATCAATGGGTAATAAGCTTATGTTTCTACTGGGTTGCACATGGCATTTGATAGTAAGTGATTTTAAAGTACAAATATCTTTTATGCCTTTTTAGTCCGTGGGTGCGGCGCAGTGGAAAGGAGGCTTGGGTTCTGGTAAAAAGACCTAAGTTCGATTCCTACCATGCGCTTCCCTATCCTACATAAATTTACCCGGAGGTATGGGGGCTTAGACCAGCGGACGGCTTTACTATACCCTCCTCAGGAGTTTACCGGCCCGCCGGGTTCTCCTGAGTTTTCAAAAAAAAAAAAAAAAACTTTTATGCCTTTTTATTTACTGGTTTGGTTGATTTTATTCTTTAGCTTCAATCAATGGAGGAAAGTAGTCGAGCACAATTTGTGTTGCTTGATTCTACCTACTTGCTTTATGAATATCACTTTATGGATTTATTTGGTAAAATGTAACCTCTTATGAAGCTTAGAATTATGCAAGTTTGTGTTTGTGTTTGAATTGTTTACACGCTTTAATTACGGTTAATTTTTGACAGTGTCACTCACTGTTCTTTGTACTCATTGATCTGATTTTTGGATGTTGAACATGGTTTCTCCAATCTGATTTATGACTCAGGAAAGGAACATTATTATGAACCCATACAAGGTTTGAATCGTTACTCATTATTTTACACTCTATTTGATCCGATTAGTAAATCCACATAATAGATAATTTTTCACCTGATTTGCGATTGGCGAAATAAAATTTAGTACAAAGATATTAAATGTTTTTAATACCGTAATTTTATTGATTATTGGTACGGTTACCGATTATATAATATCATTAGCATACTCTTCATTTATTTTCAGTATACACTTCATTTACTTTCAGTATAGTTGCATTTCTCCACTAATTGTTATGGTTACTAATTTAACTTATGTTTAGCACATCTCCACTACTAATAAAGAATATCTCAGTGGAATTCGTGACAAACAAACATACTGAATATTTTTAATAACATCACTCTCCAACATGTTAATGTTCCATTAAAGAAAAGTAACTAGCACATTGGAGTTTCATGATTTATTTTTTGGTTTTCATATTTAATATCCATCTCAACGACATAGATGGAACTTCCCGAAATAGATTCGAATAAAGAAATTGCGTGTCACTTACATTCAAAGAAGTAATTTCCACGAGTTATGCAAATAGAATAGATAGTCAGATCATTTATGAACTACTATGGTTATAGTGAAGTAAATATATGATTAGTAAACGAAATTGATTCCACCGAATCAACGTTGAATGAACTAACTATTGACATAAGAAGTTTCAATGGGTTAATAATAGAAATTTCATTCCCTTATTTACAAGTTTGGCCTATAATATATATATATATATATATATATACATATATATGCGTGTGTGTGTGTATATATATGTATGTATTAATTATATATAGAAATTACTCTAAATACCTTTTTAAAACATGAGTGGTCCTTAAAGCAAGGAGAGCACTCAGGAAATAATATCAATAATAAAACAGAGTCATAGAAATAGTTTAATAAAGGCCTTAAACAATAAAATGGCCCAAGAAAAAAAAATATAATACATGTAGATCAACAGATGGCCGATGAAACGAAATTGTGTACAATAATTGGAAATTATACATCTTTAGCTCAAAATAGAAAGTAAAATGAATGAAAAGTAGAAACTAAGACCGTGTTTGCTAAAACATATACTCTAGGCTATGTTTGTTGAAATGGGAGCAAGTGGGCTCAGAATATATAGTTGCTACATGCTTGGGCTGTTGAATTATGGCAAGCTATAGTAACGTCAAGTATTTGGATAAAAATTGGTGTTGGGGCTCAAAAAGGTAGTTACAAAATGAATGAACAGTAGCAACTAGACATGACAAGTGAAAAGCTGTAGCACATCTTGGAATTGGGACAGCAACTTAGTGGTATGGTTTGCAGGCAGAAACTGAGTGAAAGCGGCTGATCAGAAACCATTGAAGCATATGTAAGTAAAAGCCTTTTATATCGAGGTAATGCAATAAAATATTATGGTCAAACAAATTATACCGTAATGCAAGAAGGTTTGAAATCTTACTCTTGAGTAAAAATAAAATGAGATATAATTTTCTTCAAGTTTGGTCAATATATTGACATTACGTAGTTCATTGAACTCACTTACGGTATTTGTGAGCTATGTGCAGAGGTGACCAATATCTGCTTTTCGTTACCATTTTCCTTTGAATTATCATTTGTACTATATGCAATTGGTAATCAAAGTTTTTTTTTGCAACTATGCTATTTTAATTAAACTTTTTTCATTGTTACTTATTTTCTTTATCATGGATTTGCCAAAGAAGTGGATCGGCTTCAATTACTCATGGTTTTCCAGTTTCATCAAGGTCTTGGAGTGGATTTATCTGTTCAACTCAACAAGAAACACAAGTAAATTTACTGAAAAAATAATACATGTATGATTAACATTTGGCATCTTCCTCCTTTATATTTTATGTTATATAGATGTTCAACAAGAGGTAAGAAAGCAACAAAATTTGTAGGCATTTATTAGATCTTCGACCATTTAGCTTATACATACCGTTCTGTATCTTATAAGGCTCAGTAATACCTATATTTGATGTGAATGCCCAGACTTTGTTTTGTAAGACTGTTTATTATTAGTGCACATGATATTTTTCATATCAATAGGAATTCAATTATCATTTGTTTAATTTATGTAAAAGATTCTTTTGTCCGAAGTTTAGTGAATATATATAATTCACATTTGAAAAGCAGGTACTTTATTTGATGTTAGTAAATGTATACAATTTTCATTTTCAAGTGCTTATTTATGTTAGCACTGACTCTACGCTGTTCTCGCATTACCACTACTATGTGGTTCCCAACCTCTGCCACACTATATATAAACCTATTAATTTAATTTTGATTAATTGAAAAATGAATATTAATTAATTTTGAATAATTCATTGGATGATCGATTTTATTGAATTGAAAGGGTATATGAGAAATTATCGAATGCTAATATTAGGATATTTGTTCTATATAATGGATATTTTATAACAAAAGAGATTTTATATAGTATCTACGAATAATCATTCTGCATGTATGAAGTCTATTTAGATTACTAAACTATTTGTATAAACCTCTATAAATTTTGATAACAAAATGATTTTAGTTAAGTAAAGTCGGTAATTATATAAATTTATTTAAGAAACATATTATAACTTGAATCAACTTAATGATTTAAGATGAGTCAAGTTGATCCATTATTTTATTTATTACCCTCGATGAAAACTTTGAAAACTTAAGGATGGACACATAACATGAAGACAATGAATTCCAGAGTAGTAAGTTCCAAAGGCCTCTTGAGTTTTACATGTTTATATGATACTTTGCATCATGTTGCTCAAATAAACTTAATAAGTTCATCTCTACATTAATATATAAAAAGTGTGTGAATACATTTACTATTTTTTTAGCACTCCAGCTTCTCATTAAGTACCATTAACTAATTAGTTATTGTGTTAGAGGAATTAGAGGAATGTTGTTGAGATTGTGTTAGAACTAAGATTCTTTATCTATCAGTATGGACTTGTCTATCACTTGAAGCTACCTGAAAAGCTAAAAGCATTTTGGTAATTTCATTCTTGAAGTGCTGTTTTTTGGGCTTTTTCATGTGAAATGGTAAATATCAAGTTGATGTTACTCGATTCAGGTTTATGGTATGTCATGTGTTATGATTTTTCTTATTTGATTAGTTGCTCCTACTGGAAACTGCATTGCATTTATTTATGAAAATAAACTCAAGCTGTTCTGATTTATGATATGTATGAAGAAACTGGCATGCAAATAGTTATTTAATTATATGACGTAATAAAATTAGGTCCACTAATCTATTAGCATTTCTTTGTTCTACATGCAGGAAATGGCGTCTTTAACTGAATATACTTAGACGCGATGGTTCACAATCTTATGAAATATCAGGTAAGAACTAAATATATTTGTCATGTTCATAATTAAAACTGCGTACCATAGTCATGTATATATAACTGAAGCATTAAAACTATGGTCGCGTATGTAGTTAAAGAAGTATTAAATCAATTAATAAAAAGATGTTTCCCTAGTTAATAATGAGGCGTGTTGCCGTAGTTTAAACTAAGGAGTGTTGCCTTATTTAAAACTGAAGCGTTTTGCGTCGGTTTTAATTGAGGCAACACACCTCAGTTTTAACTGGTGCAAAGTGAGGCAAAATGCCTCAGTTAAAACTAAGGCAATACACTATCTGCCTCAGTTAAAACTGAGGCAACACTCTATCTGCCTTAGTTAAAACCGAGGCAAATCGCTATCTGCCTTAGTTAAAATTGAGGTAACACGCGTGTTACTTATTTTTAACTAAGGTAGTGAACTGAGGCATACACTATCTCAGTTAAAATTGAGGCAACAAGCATCAGTTTTAACTGAGGCATATTTGCCTTGGTTAAGTTTTAAAACTGAGGCGTATTTGCCTCAGTTCAGTTTTAAAACCTAGGCGTATTTGCCTCAGTTAGCATTGAATTAAAAAAGTTTAGCATTATACATATTTGCATGTCTCATGTTTTGTTATATTTTCAATGCAGGTCAAAACTATGCTGAAACCATGTGATATTTTTAATGTCTTTAGAACTTAAAGTTGTTGGAAGTAAAGGTTATAATTTTTTTAGCACTTATGTTTTTCCATTATGTTTGAACATTTGGTTAGACTAAATGTGAATATTACTTATAAAATACCCTCCTTTTTTGGTTTAGATTTTTAGTTGAAACATTGATTATAAATTACAAGAACATTTAATATATTATCGACATAAATACAATTACACGTATATAAATTCTGTAACTTGATTGTACATGAAAAAGTTGACATTTTTGCAATAACTATAAAAATTAAAATTAACTAATTTTTGTTACATTAAAATAATTGAAATTAACTAAGTTTATAAATATTAACTAAGATAATAAACTTAAGTTTTATGAAAATCATTTTCTCTATTTTGAAATCATTGTTAATTTGTTATAAAAATTGATTAAGTTTTACAAAAATTATCCAATTGTTATAAATATTAACTAAGTTAACTAGTTTTGCAAAAATTAATTAAGTTTATAAAAATCAACTAAGTTTGTAATAGTAATAATAATAATAATAAATTAACTAATTTTAAAATAATTAACTAAGTTAATTAATTTTTATAAAATTAATTAAGTTATATAATAATTAAATAAACTAATTAAATTTTTAAAAATTAAGTAAGCTTATAAAATTTCTAAGTTTTATAGAAATTAAATAGTTTATAACAACCGACATGCAATTGTTGAGTAAAGTATTTAAAACAAAATATAACATTAACAAAGTTATTTAAGTTTTATAAAAATTAAATAAATTGGCAAAAGTTAACCTAATTTATAAAAAAATAACAAATTTTATAGAATTTAAATAAGTTTTATAGAAATTAAGTAAGTTTAAGTTTTCAAAATAAACTAAATTTATAAAAAATAACATGGTTAATAAATTTAACTAAGTTGCACATCCTACAAGAAATACAAAAGACAAGATCAACGAGCAACCGATTAAAACACTGTTATGAGATAATAAATAGGTACAACGAATCAAGCTCATAACATTAAATAGCGAATAGTAGCAGAACTGCAGTTGAACATAGAAGTCAGGAAAATGTTTAAGTAGAAATGAATGTCCCACAGGCCATGTTTAGCTTATGAATTTCTTCTAAGTGATGGGTGGTTAGATTATACTGAAGAAGTAAAAAGTTTTCCTTACTCAACTGATTGTTCTATCTCCACTTTCCTTCAAAAAGGAACAACTTTGAATTTTTATGTTTTTTGATGCATGTTTAATAAATGGGTCAATAAGTACTTTGGTTAGTTATTTGTTAAGAAAAACGCGAACTTGATTTGAACTGTCCATATATGTAATCACAAAAGTTCATTCAAAGCTAAATTTTTTACAAACTCATGCAATTATGGAAATATATAATCGCTATTAGGTCAGATTTGGAAAGTAATTTCTGCAAATGATTGATAATAAAAATTACTGAGAAGTTAGTGGGTTAACTTTCTTGGTAGCAAAGAATTGGCCAAAGAAGGAAAGATAAATCTTTGATATATAAATAGACTGTTATTATTAGACATATCAAATTTATACCTCAAATATATAATCAATATCTGTTAATTTTGATACCTGATTTTGAACTTGAAGAAGATGAGACCATTGGAGATACTCGCGAAGCTTAGAGAAGCCCTAATCCTAGGCGCAGTGAAGGAGAGGCGAAGTCACAGTGCTTTATGGCTTCGTTCGATGGAGGAATCACCTGCACCAATGCTAAGAAGAAGATGCCGAACCAAATATTTGGTTCGGTGGAGGAGATGCCGGACCAAAGATTTGGTCTAGTGGAGTTCGTCCGGTGGAGGTGAGTGACTTCGGTGAAGAGAAGAAAGTTGTCTCGTTCGATGGTATTTCATTCGGATAAATGGTTTTGCCGGATGATAAATTTGGTTCGATGATTTGGTGAAGGAGAAGTGATACCCAAAAAAATATTTTGTTCGGTATTTGAACATGCCGCTCCAATAAGGGAGATGCTGATCCAAATGCGCAAAACCAAATGTCAAGTGGTGTATGCCGGACCAAACCATGCATGCTCTTTGTCGTACCAAAGTTATGCCAAGTTAGATGCGCCGAACCAGATTTGCCGAACCAAACCATAAGGCTGCTATATAGCAGCCACCCCTCCTCGTATCTTCACTCTATAAATAGTGGAGCTTCTGGAAAATAATGGCAGCCATCCCAAAGAGGTGAAACTCTGCAGAATTTTGTATGTATAGTAAATTCTTCTTATGTATAGCCTCCAAAAGTGAATCAATCCTGTAACTCTAATCTTTTAATTATTAATAAAATCTCCTCTTCCTAAGTAGACGTACACTGCCTTGCAGTAGTGGAGCCACTATAAATATTGGTGTTATTTAATTTTCTGCATTGCATTGATATATGATTATATATTCTGGTGTTTATCTCTATTTGTTCTATCTCACTATAATCACGATCCAGTCCGTTGTTTTTCCATTGAGTTGGGTTTTTTATCCCCTTAGACTGATCATCTGAAGGGATTTTCCCCAACAGTCTGGTATCAGAGCTGCCAGGTTGATTGAGGAGTGTTAGACGCTATGGCAGGAGATGAAGCGACTCCAGTTGTTACAAGACCTTATACTAAAGGGATGTATATCGCGTCAGGATCACAGTTGGCAATTGAGAAATGGAATGGGGATAAAGATTTCGAGAAATGGCAATGGAGGATGAAGGTTGTTCTAATGAGGAATGAAGTCCATCCAATAGTGTTTTCCCCTAAGAAGTTGACGGTTAACATCTCAATCATCGAAAGGAAGGAGATGGAGAAATGGGCATTTACTACTTTACAATTAGCTTTGAGAGAGTATGTTATCTCAGAGATTAGTAGTGAGACCACTGCTAGGGGCATTTGGACCAAGCTAGAAAATCTCTACTTGAAGAAATCTTTGACTAACCATCTGATATTACTGAAGATATTTTTCACCATGCGAATAAGAGAGGCTACTTCAATGAAGGAACACCTTAATTTCTTTGATGATCTCATAATGAAGATGAAGACTGTTGACTTGAAGATGGATGAGGAGCAAATGACCATAATTCTTTTGTGTGCGTTATATAGGTTTCGCTAACAGCTTTATCTTCACTAGAGGAACGTTGACATTGGAAGATGTGAAGTCAGACTTTCTATCCGAGGCGTCGCCAGTTTCGTCGATATCTGAATATGTATGCAAAAGATATGGGCTTATAAAGTTCAATTACCAATTTAAAACAAGTTCTTTTTTTCTATTTATTTTTTTATTTTATTTTTTACCATCAAGCCGTCGATTTAAGGAAGAAATCAAGGCTGCACAAAGATGCTTCTTCCATCGCGCGTCCCAGGGTTTCCAAAACCCACAGCCGTCGTCCATCTTGAGATTACTACGGCCACTACACTCCACCGGAGAACGATCGGATCATACCAAACGAACCGCCTTCGCCATGTGACGCATCGCCTGAAGCCACGCCGAGCTCGGTCAACCCTAGAACTCGAAAAATGTGCACGAACTTCACACGAACGCAGCCGCTAACCTCCTCCTCTAGTCGATGAAAACCCACTCCACCGTTCACTGCCTAAAGCTCGTGCTACTCTACGACTTACTAGTTGGAAGATTTACGAATAATTGCGTGGATGAGGAAAAAATTGAGGGAGAAAAGGGAAGTGTTTTCGTCCACGAAATGTTTGTGACAGCGGCCGTGATATTGGATCTTGGGTTTGCTGATAAACGTGAATATATAAACGTTAATAATTTTCATTTTAATATTAAATCCATTTAAAGCAATTTTTCACACGATCTCCAAATGACGCGTGATGACAGGCGATTCTAAGGTTTCACCCACGTTCCGAACACAATGGAACGTGTTTTCGGAGGCTTATTTGATCATATGTGGAAGATAGCTTTTTGAATCGAGTTTAAATATTAAATTGTCGATTTAATTCTCAACGCGTTACTCACCCGTACGAGCAAACGGTAACTCCAAACACTACAAAAATTGAAATACAATAATAACTAACTGTTACGGATCCAATGGAACTAGTTTCATCGAATTTCGAGACTGTGCCCCGGAAAGCTATTTCAACTCGTCGATTAGTTCGAGCGATTTTCAAAATCGTCGAAACCACTTAAAATTTCACTTTTAAAATTTTATTAGCTCTATTATAAATTGTATAGAATTTATATTCACATTAGAAATCATTGTGATTCGGTTCAAACCAAAATCTAATTATTTGCAATATTATATTATTAAATTTCATTATTAAATTAATATAAAATTCCAAATTTTAAACCTATCGACTTTTGATTCCATCCAAAACTCCACCATCACTATCTAAATCCAAATAGACTTAAAATAAATTTTAGAATCTATTTTATATCTATTTACACCCAGAATCACCAATTATCCTAATTCTAATATTAAATTATTATTATTTAAATTTGAATTAAATTACCATATTTGAAATTCAACTAATTCTACTAATTTAACCTAAATCTTTTTACTCCAAAATCAATTCAAAATTCACATTTAACATTTAAAATGAATTAATTTTTCAAAATTAACGAATAGAAATTCTGGGTCGTTACATTCCTCCCCCTTATAAAAATGTCGGCCTCAAAATTTGCTAAGGTAGAAGAATATTCCAAACCCAATAGCAAAACCTATTTAGTGAAAATCTCACATCCACTTTTCCTAAACTCTTTAATTTCAAATCAAAACTGCTAGTTTCGATTCCTATTCCAAAATCCCTTTTATTTTAATTTTAATTTAAAATCAATTTCTCGTTAACGAAATGTTTCAAAATTTTCGGAAAATTTTGGCAGAGTCTCCCTTGTACGGAGGAGCTTTTGCAATATCACAATAGATATAAATATATATACATCGACCCACACGGTCGGAAAACCAAAAACAGTTCATATTTCCTATTTTTATTGCGTAGGCGTACCTTTTTATTAGCAATTTAAAAGCAAGCGGCTACATAATATTGCATATACGCGCTCTAACTCTATCAACTGCCTTCCGTACATGTACTAACTTAAACAAACACATTAGTTTTCAATAATATGAGAATTTAACAACATTCCATTCATTTATCTTAGCCAAATATATCAATTACATACCCAAACAACCAAATTTCATAATCATGCATGTTAACTTTCTTTATAAGCATTTCACAAGTTCAACACCATTTTAATCCTCTTTACAAATCCAAACTTCACTTTGTTTCACACTAATAATTTACACATAAGTTTACTACATATAAGTCATATTTAACATGGCCAATTCATCTTTTTACCAGTTAAGCTCATATTCACATCAAATTGGTTTATAAGCCTTATTCACATCATTCCAACCACTTCGTCAAATCAAAGTGTGATCCAGAGTGAAGTGGTTGGAATGATGTACGTGACGACTGAAGGAAGAGAACGATAATGGATAGCCCTGACACTTGTGTCAAATTGGAAATGACTAAAACAAGAGCCGTGCTGGGCCAAATGGGGTTAGCCACCTCGAGCGAACACACTTCTTCGAATATTACTCATTACTTGTTATTGATTGGTGCACCCTTGTACTTTTGGGAATGCTGTTTTGCGGTGTTGCGATCGTTGCGGCGATGCGTTTTCACCAGTCCGGATCAGGCAAACGGTAGTTTCACTATCTTGGGTATTGCCTCATGTGCCTTGTCATACTTGTATCCCTATATATACGAACATTACGATTTTGTTTTGTGTTATACCTATGGAGTACTCCCTGATATCCCACTAATTTATGGTGGAGTTTACAGTGCTGTATAGAGTATGACATTTATATAAAAATGTGTTAAGTGGGATAATGGTAACGCCTTAACACTATTTTGATATTTTATATTACTGATAGACATTGTCTATTTAGCGTATACTACTACATAGTAGATAGTTTAACGGATCCTTAGAGGATGGTTATTCCAACGTCCTTTGAGTTATTTGTATTTCAATTGTTATTTCACTTGAGTTGGATTTATTGATATAAGAATGTTAATCCTGACTCTAGTGTTTTGTGTTCTGCTTTACGCTCGGGTCAGACTGAGTGGTTCAGCTTTCGAGACTCACCTTTGGAGTTGGAGTTTCACCTGGAGATCTAGCTATCTATCCAGCTTCCAGATATCCAGTTGATTTCATTAATGTATTTTGATTCTTGTATTTGTCTATTGTATTCGAAACTTCTGTTGTAATTTATTTAACTCTATTATATATATAGTAGCTTCATGAACTACTATCTTTTGCTTCCGCCGCATATTATTACTCTGTGTCTGTGATTCTGTGATTATTTATTTACTGTATATGTTTAGTTTTGCCAAATTTAAATTAACAATTCGGTATTTTGAATTATTCAAGTCTGACATGGGCGAATGCGAATAGTCCGAAATAGCGGGTCGTTACAGTTGGTATCAGAGATTTGGGTAGCTCTAGGCAAAACTTAGCACATAGGGTAAATGTATTTACAGAATCACTCTCATTCGAGTTTCAATCTCTTCCTCTTGACTCGATTCCTTTGAATTTTGGAACATTTCCCACGGTTCTAAAATCCATTCGCGTCCCTAACTATTAGGCTTCTTTTAATTTCGGAGTATCCCATAACTCTACTTCGAATGATCTTTATAATGAATCGGCGGTCTCGCCAATCTTCAAATTATTTGTAAATGGGTGAAACTCCTTTACAATAGACATCGATTTACCGGAGATTTCTGTATCCTCGGTTTACGATGCTATCTATCGTTTGTTATACCTGAATTCTATCCCTTGAGATCTGAGTTCGATTTGCCTCGGAATTCTACATCGATCTTATTCTTTAAGTCACGGTCTACCCGATTAAGGTTGCCCGTGATTTATATAAACTTACCAATCTTCCTATTTTGTTATTTAATCATCTTATATATCTTTCTTTCAAACCTATCGTCGAATCAAATTCTCTTTGATTTGAGTCCATAAAATTTAAATCTCTATCCTTGCCCTGAAAGTTTATTTCTGTATTATCGAGTGAGGAAGTATATTTGTAAATCTATATTTATAAAATGTTTTGTATATATTGTGTTGTTTGAGTTGTTGATGTTGATTTGGATTTTCGATCGATTCGTCAAATCAATGCTATCGATAGGATTTCCAAAACACTTGAACAGAGCAAACTGACACAATAGTATTTCCGAATTTGGTGAATAAAATGGTTTTGTATGATTATATTATATATAAGTATAAATTTTCTGAAATTAAATTGATAATGAATTTGTTATCAGAATTAATAAATAAATGAATGTATAAAACTCAGTTATAATTTGATTTGGAATTTGAAGTGAATTTAAATTAGAATTTGAGAATTTAATTCCTGATAATTTCGAAATATGGCTTTAAAGTTTAAAATATATATTATTTGAAATATTTTCGAATAGAAAGGGTTTTCAAAGAATTTTAAATGATTAAATTTGAGTTCTTCTCTTTTGTTGCTGGAAAATAATTTCGGTGTATGACGGCTGCATCATCGATATTCATTTTCGAGTTTCAAAGTAGAGAGACTATTCTGTAGCTTTGCTACGGTTTGTTTCAAAAAATAAAATGATTTGAATTCCTTAAAGTATGATTTGATTTGTAATATATATATATATATATATATATATATATATATATATCGATATATGATTTAAATCTGATTTGATATATTTTATATATATATATATATATTTACCTCTAAATAAATTTGAAATTACTCGAAAATTTAATTCTTAAATTTATGATAAAGGATAATTTCAATTATAAAATGAAATCAATATTTTGAACAAATAATGAAGCCTAAATAATTAAATCAAAAATTTTTACTCATATAATGCTCAAATTGCAATATATATATATAACTTACCTAAAATTTTCAAAAATTAACTATGTATTTGAATATTATACAACATAAGTGATATCAAAGGATTTTAAAAAAAATGGAGTAGTTATAATAAATGTAAATATACTTAATATATATGTGACAAGATATATTAAGTAGAAAATTTAATGATAATTTGGAATAAAGAAGAATTAAATTTGTTATATAAAATATGATTATAATAAAAGACTATTCGAATGTATGATCTTTGAAATTGTAATTTAAGATAATTTGATAATATACAACATAAAATGTCTTTATAAATAAAATTGAGTGCGTATAAAAATGTTATACACTTAAAGTACAATTATAAAATAATTAATAGAGATAAATAGAATGCTAGATAGTTGAATAATAAATGGTTAATAAAATAAATTGTTGTTTAAAATAATTTTTGTAACAAACAATGGATAAATGAGAAAAATAAAATTAAGTTTGGTTTGAAGGAATCTTTTGGCATAAAATATTAATAAATTGAAATTAAATCAACTTATTGAAATACCTTGAATTTTAAAAATCAAATATTGAGTATTAGTTAAGGTAAATTGAAATTTATACGGTTGAATTAATTGTTTTACCCTGTTTTCAATCCATTTTTTTTTCTAGTTGTAACTATCCTCCTACCTCGTTCCTTTTCGGGGACGAAAAGTTTTGAGTGGAGGAGAGTGTAACAACCCGGATATTTTAACGGTTTTAATTAATTTAATTAACTGAATTTATGTGAAATTTAAACATAAAAAATAAACAGTAAAAATTTTAAATAAAAATTTAATATTTAGAATGCGTCTAGTTAAACATAGCAACTGGTTAATTTTCGTCTGAAAATATGAAAGTTTATTTCATGTGTAAATTTATTTCAATTTAATCAGTTAAAAAGCGACGAAAATAAAACGTTTTCAAAACCAAAAGATTTTTGCATCGAAAAATTCTAAATCATCTTCTGAACAGTACGTCATTTTTCGTTTTTTCAAATTCGGACTTCTTTAGCTCCGTCGATCTTATTTTTCTGTGTTTTTCTTACATTTTCCGCTAATAGAAAATTCGAATTTCTATAATTCAATCGTACGACGATTATCTGTGTACCGTTGGAAGCGCTTCGTCGCACTTATTAAAACGGTATATTCATTCGTGCAAATCGAAGTCCAACGTAATCTGTTGCGTTACTTTAACCATTTCTGGCGAACCAGTTAAACCGTATTCAGCCCAAACTTAAAACAACTTGTACTCATTTAAAATTTGAAAAAATTTCAACTACCGTGCATTTATGTGGGTAGTTGGAGGATGGATGTTGGCTTGGAAATTTGTGTGGCGTGTAGGAATTTCAAGAGTAAATTAATTGTAGAGAAAAAAATGAAGCCGAACCGTTCAAGACATTCATTAATGACTCCTATTTATTTCTAGTACTACCTCCCTCCTCAATTTTTCTTTCTTACTATTTTCGTATTCACTGTCAATTTACAGAGGAGTAAAAAAACAAGCATTCCCATGATCTCACGTCCACCATGACCGCCTCCACACGCAAACCCACCCCTGACATGCAACAGCCCAGTTCGCCTCCCTCTCCACTTAACCACCTTCTCACCTCGACCACGCACAACAACTCTCGTCCCAAAACCTCACAAGCAACCATCGGCCTTCATCATCCACGTCGGCAAACTCACAGCGGCAGCCGAGCCTCACCATTTTGCGGCAACAACCTCTGGCCGTCGAGAACTGCCGCTACCCCCTTCCCACCCACCTATCTTCGGCCGACCCCCCCTTCAGCCCGCCGCCACTGCCGCTAACAACGCCTCCGCCCACATCACTGATACAACACCCAGACCCACCACTACCTCCATGCCGCACCACCCTCTTCCCTTCACCCATCCAGCCGTGAACCACTCGAGCACCATCTCGCCAAAGAAGCCCGCAACCGTAGCCTTAGTCTTGGTCCTCCTACCTGTGTACGTCAAGTTGGACGAGAGAAGCATATTGCTTGCGTGCATAGATATCTAAGGTTTGGAAGTTTTATACATTGGTTGCATTTATATTAATATGTTTACCGAACACATTTGACTAGCAGTTTAATTTATACTTAAGTTGTATATATATAGTTATATATCTAGGTATATGATTCGTTAGATATAATAGCATTATATTATATATAATAAATTACATTGTTTTGGCCAGTTTATTTTATCAAGATATGTTATACATAACATATGTTTGTTTATTGTTTTTCTGTTGTATTGTATACGTACAAATAATATTTTACTTTAAAAACAATATATTATCTAAGTGTTGTTGTTTATATATGTTACAGTATAGGATGATTTTAGTACATATATATACAGTTTTCAGTAATTGCAGTTTGAATAATATGATGGTTATATATATATATATATATATATATATATATATATATATATATATATATATGTTTATAAAGTATATGTATAGGATGTGTAGTATATAACTAAGTATTTCATAGCATGTTTCTGTGTATAATATGTAGAAGTGTATTTAATGTATTCATTGTTTGTATGATCTGTTTGTATAAGGGTATATTGGTGTAGCACAGACAGTAAAGCTGTTTGCAAATAAATTTATGAACTGTGTATATTTTATATTAAGGTTGTTTTTGTAGTATATATCTGTAAAGTATTATATGATTTATATAGTTGATAGTCGATAATAGTTATATACGTATATATGTTGTAAAATGTTGATATGTGATAAGTATATAAGTATACTATTTATATTTTGACCTTATCATATGATTTTGGTTGTGGATTTGATTTAAAATATATGTGTTCTAAAAATAGAGTATTGATTTCAGAATATATGTACATATATAGATTTTCATATGTATTTTAATTTAATAATGGTTTAAGAAGATAATATAATAAATTAATATATATATATATATATATCTAATTTCAGTCTATATCAAGCAGATTCTGATTTATTTCGTCTATTTCTATTATCAGCCTTGATCATGGAATTCGTGCCAATCTAGCTTTGATTTGGAATTCGTGTTTGGATTCGTAACTCAATTTCAGTGACCGTATCAGTGTGCATATCCATGTCATCTTCTATTCTCGCTAACCTCGAAAGGTGAGCAATCACTCACGATTAATGTTCTTTTATTTATTAAATTTGATTTCAATTGAAACAACAATTGAAATATGCTGTTGTTAGTTATTTACACTGTTAAATATATGTTATTACCTGTATCAGTTCACCTATGACATCTGACACCATTATCTGTTATGTATGCAATAATAATCCAGTTTGGTCGATAATTGATTGTTTGTGTAATGTTTACATTGGACGTTAAACTGTAAATGTTGTAAGTGATAAATAATTTGAAATTGAAATTTACGTAGGTTATTTAGATTTGATGTATGTTAAATTTGATTAGATGACACTTGCATAATATGACCCTTTAAATGTTGAATTAATTGACACGTATAAATTTGGTAAAATACACCTTGAACCATTTAAATGTTTGTTGTTTACATTGATGTTGTATGAAATTGAATAATAGATATCCAGTGAAGAACCGTATTAATATTAGTGTAATAATCTTTAATCTACATGAATTGATAGTGTAGATTCTAGAAATAATTGTGTTAATTTGCATAAACAACAATGTAAATTAATATGATTATTTCGGATTATTTGAATAAATTATTGGATTGTTATTGATTGTTATTATTGCTTGTTTATTTACTTTGACACCATCCCAGTTATCACACTGCAAGTTCCCTTTGATTGTTGAATTGAAATGAAATCGGGTTGAAATGATAAATACTCAAATAAACTTGACTTAGGATAGAGAATTAAATAAAACCCGATTGGTCAATAATTTGATTTAAAAATAAAATAAAGATTTTATTTGATAAAATAATAAGGGTTTTAGATGAAGTTGGAATTTGAAATTTAATGAAAAGAAATGTTAATATTTTAAAAATCCGAACAAAATATTAACAAAGTGATTTATGAAAGAACGTTGTTTAATTTAAGAAATGATTAAATTAAGTTTGGAATTATTTAATAATTAAGTTTGGAATTAATTAATAATTAAGATCTGAAACTATTTAATAATTGAACAAGATTGAATTAATTGGCAATTAAATAAAATTTTGAATTCTTTGATAAGAGAAATTGAACTCTTGAATAAGTGAATTTGAACTTCGTTAATAAATGAAATTGGGTTCTTCATTAATTAAGTTTTGGAAAATTATTTAAGTAAGTTAATAAGTGAAATTAAACTTTTTGAATACGTGAAATTTAGTTTCTTTATCAATTGAGTTTTAAAATTTGTAACTAAGTAAATAAATAAGTGAAATCGAAATTCTTTAACGAGAAATAAAAAATGTGATTTATTGGAATAAATGTAAGACTTGTAATTTAGAGAATTTGATTTGACGAATTTAATTTAATTCAATTTGAAGTTTTGGTATAATGAAGTTGAACGTAAGTAATTGATTTAATAAATTGGAAATTAAATGGAAATTGTTTTGAATGATAAATTAACTCAACGAATATTGAATGAAATTGATAAATGAATTTAAAATTGATTTGAATGTTAAATTTAATTAATTTAAATGATTATGAAATGAAACTCATATACAACTTGAATCAAATATTTGTATTGTTTTAATAAAAATGGAAATTCAATTATAAGATTTTGAAATGGTAATTTGGAAGTTTTAAAATGTAAATTCTGGAATTGATTTAAAAGACAAATGGATTTGTTGGTTTACAAATTCTAATTGAAATTGAATTTGATTTGGTTTTGAAATATATTAACGACCAATCGGTGTAATAATTACGAAAGTTATTGAAGAAACCGGAATCGGTTATGGACATACTCTCTGTCTAAACTGAAAACCACTTTAATAACTATACGCGGAGTGTGATCCAGAATGAAGTGGTTGGAATGTGTACGTGATGACTGAAGAAAGAGAACGATAATGGATAGCCTTGACACTTGTGTCAAATTGGAAATGACCAAAACAGGAGCCGTGCCAGGCCAAATGGGGTTAGCCACCTCGAGCGAACACACTTCTTCGAATACTACTCATTACTTGTTATTGATTGGTGCACCCTCGTACTTTTGGGAGTGTTGTTTCGCGGTGTTGCGATCGTTGCGGCGATGTGTTTTCACCTGTCCGGATCAGGCAAACGGTAGTTTCACTACCTTGGGTATTGCCTCATATGCCTTATTATACTTGTATCCCTATATACGCGACCACTACGATTTTGTTTTGTGTTATACATATGGAGTACTTCTTGATATCCCACTAGTTTACGGTGGAGTTTACAGTGCTGTACAGACTATGACATTTATATAAAAATGTGTTAAGTGGGATAATGGTAACGCCTTAACACTATTTTAATATTTTATATTACTGATAGACATTGTCTATTTAGCGTATCTACTACATAGTAGATAGTTTAACGGATCCTTAGAGGATGGTTATTCCAACGTCCTTTGAGTTATTTGTATTTCAATTGTTATTTCACTTGAGTTGGATTTATTGATATAAGAATGTTAATCCTGACTCGAGTGTTTTTTGTTTTGCTTTACGCTCGGGTCAGACTGAGTGGTTCAGCTTTCGAGACTCACCTTTAGAGTTGGAGCTTCGCCTAGAGATCCAGCTATCTATCCAGCTTCCAGATATCCAGTTGATTTCAGTGATGTATTCTAATTCCTGTATTTGACTATTGCATTCGAGACTTCTGTTGTAACTTATTTAACTCTATTATATATATATATATAGTAGCTTCATGAACTACTATCTTTTTCTTCCGCTGCATATTATTACTCTGTGTCTGTGATTCTGTGATTATTTATTTACTGTATATGTTCAGTTTTGCCAAATTTAAATTAACAATTCAGTATTTTGAATTATTCAAGTCCGATATATGCAGATGCGAATAGTCCAAAATAGCGGGTCGTTACACTATCTGCCTCAGTTAAAACTGAGGCAACACTCTATCTGCCTTAGTTAAAACCGAGGCAAATTGTTATTTTCCTTAGTTAAAATTGAGGTAGCACGCGTGTTGCCTTATTTTTAACTAAGGCAGTGAACTGAGGCATACACTATCTCAGTTAAAATTGAGGCAACAAGCATCAGTTTTAACCGAGGCATATTTGCCTTGGTTCAGTTTTAAAACTGAGGCGTATTTGCCTCAGTTCAATTTTAAAACCTAAGCGTATTTGCCTCAGTTAGCATTGAATTAAAAAAGTTCAGCATTATACGTATTTGTGTATCTCATGTTTTGTTATATTTTCAATGCAGGTCAAAACTATGCTCAAACCATGTGATATTTTTAATGTCTTTAGAACTTAAAGTTGCTGGAAGTGAAGTTTATAAAATATTTTAGCACTTATGTTTTTCCATCATGTTTGAACATTTGGTTAGACTAAATGCGAATATTACTTATAAAATACATCCTACTTTTTGGGTTTAGATTTTTAGTTGAAATGTTGACTATAAGTTACAAGAACGTTTAATATATTATCGACATAAATACAGTTACACGCATATAAATTCTGTAACATGATTGTGCATGAAAAAGTTGATATTTTTGCAATAACTATAAAAATTAAAATTAACTAAGTTTTGTTACATTAAAATAATTGAAATTAACTAAGTTTATAAAAATTAACTAAGATAATGAACTTAAGTTTTATGAAAATCATGTTCTCTATTTTGAAATCATTGCTAATTTGTTATAAAAATTGATTAAGTTTTACAAAAATTATCCAATTATTATAAAAATTAACTAAGTTAACTAAGTTTTGTAAAAATTAATTAAGTTTATAAAAATCAACTAAGTTTGTAATAATAATAATAATAAATTAACTAAGTTTAAAATAATTAACTAAGTTAATTAATTTTTATAAAATTAATTAAGTTATATAATAATTAACTAAACTACTTAAATTTTTTAAAATTAAATAAGTTTACAAAATTTCTAAGTTTTATAGAAATTAATAAGTTTATAACAATCGACATGCAATTGTTGAGTAAAGTATTTAAAACAAAATATAACATTAACAAAGTTATTTAAGTTTTATAAAAATTAAATAAATTTGCAGAAGTTAACCTAATTTATAAAAAAATAACAAATTTTACAGAATTTAAATAAGTCTTATAGAAATTAAATATGTTTAAGTTTTCAAAATAAACTAAATTTATAAAAAATAACATGGTTAATAAATTTAACCAAGTTGAACATCCTACAAGAAATACAAAAGACAAGATCACGAGCAACCGATTAAAACACTGTTATGAGATAATAAATAGATACAACGAATCAAGCTCATAACATTAAATAGGGAATAGTAGTAGAACTGCAGTTGAACATAGAAGTTAGGAAAATGTTTAAGTAGAAATGCATGTTTCACATGCCATGTTTAGCTTATGAATGTCTTCTAAGTGATGGGTGGTTAAATTATACTGAAGAAGTAAAAAGTTTTCCTAACTCAACTTATTGTTCTCTCTCCACTTTCCTTAAAAAAAGAACAACTTTGAATTTTTATGTTTTTTGATGCATGTTTAATAAATGGGTTCGATAAGTACTTTGGTTAGTTATTTGTTAAGAAAAACACAAACTTGATTTGAACTGTCCATATATGTAATCACAAAAGTTCATTCAAAGCTAATTTTTTTACAAACTCATGCAATTATGGAAATATATAATCGTTATCAGGTCAGATTTGGAAAGTAATTTTTGCAAACGAACGACAATATAAATTACCAAGAAGTTAATGGGTTAATTTTCTTGGCAGCAAAGAATTGGCTAAAGAAGGAAAGGTAAATCTTTGATATATAAAATAGACTGTTATTATTAGACCATATCAAATTTATACCTCAAATATATAATCAATATCTGTTAGTTTTGATACTTGATTTTGAATTTGAAGAAGATGAGACCATTGGAGATACTCGCGAAGCTTGGAGAAGCCCTAATCCTAGGTGCAGTGAAGGAGAGGCGAAGTCGTAGTGCTTTATGGCTTCGTTCGATGGAGGAATCACTTACATCAATGCTAAGAAGAAGATGCCGAACCAAATATTTGGTTTGATGGAGGAGCTGCCGGACCAAAGATTTTGTCCAGTGGAGTTCGTCTGGTGGAGGTGAGCGACTTTGGGGAAGAGAAGAAAGTTGTCTCGTTCGATGGTATTTCATTCGGTGAAATGGTTTTGCCGGACGACAAATTTAGTTCGGTGATTTTGTAAAGGAGAAGTGATGCCCAAAAAATATATTTTGTTCGATATTTGAACATGCCGCTCCACTAAGGGAGATGCCGATCCAAGTGCACGAAACCAAATGCTAAGTGGTGTATGCCGGACCAAACCATGCATGCTCTTTGCCGAACCAAAGTGATGTCAAGCTAGATGCATCGAACAAGGTTTGCCGAACCAAACCACAGGGTTGCTATATAGAAGCTACCCTCCTTGTATCTTCACTCTATAAATAGTGGAGCTTCTGGACAATAATGGCAGCCCTTCTAAAGAGGTTAAACTCTGCAAAATTTTGTCTATATAGTAAATTCTTATTATGTATAGCCTCCAAAAGTGAATCAATCTTGTAACTCTAATCTTTTAATTATTAATAAAATCTCCTCTCGCTAAGTGGACATACACTGCCTTGCAGTAGTGGAACCACTATAAATACTGGTGTTATTTATTTTTCTGCATTGCATTGATCTATGACTATCTATGTTGGTGTTTATCTCTATTTGTTCTATCTCACTACAATCACAATCCAGTTCGTTGTTTTCCGCTGCGTTGGGTTTTTTATTCCTTTAGACTGATCATCTGAAGGGATTTTCCCCAACAGTCTAGTATCAGAGCTACCATGTTGATTGAGGAGTGTTAGTGTGACGCCCCACCGCTATACCCACGCTAGCCAAGAACACTCCGGAGTAGTGCTGTCAACTAGCACGGAGAATAAGGCTGTTGAGGAGCGACCATCCATGTAATTGCTTATCACACGGTGGCTATAAATAATCATCGAAAACAAACATAGAAATAATCATATCACAAATCAGTCACAGATATCCATATCACAAAGGCGGAAGAAGATATGAATATATAACTAACACATGAAAGTGTACATCAGAGTAGTGGTCAGTAAGATCCACGATAATACAAAAGAATAGCAACACGTGCTATACAAAAGAATACAACTATGAGTCTATATCTCAAGTGTATACAACAAAAACTGCTAATCTAAACAGTTAGCCAAAAGTCAGAGTGATGAATCCCTGGGAAGAAGTCAAGCAGAAGCACCTGTAACATCTCGGTCTGACCCGAGTATTATTTAAGAAAATAATAAACGGATCAGTCTAGCTATAAATATCAGATGACATGATATAACATAAAAGATATGGCATAAACATAAACATCCATAACGACATACCACTATAAGTATGTAAATAATGATCAACAGAAGATCAATCAATAAGAGATAATCAATATCACAAGAATCTTCTCAAAGATTCGAAGAGGGCATCATACCCTAAACTTGTACTCATAACAAGTCAATGACATAAATTCCAGAAATCAACACGAGAAATCCAGAAATCATAAAAAGGGAAAGAGGCCTATCACATGACGGTCCGAAGACCATGGGGAGCTACCCCGCATGTGTGAATGGAATCACACAGATTGAGGTCAAGACTAACCAAAAAGCAGAAAGGTATGTGTGAATGGAATCACACAAGTGGTGTCTAGTCTAACCTTGCAATGAAAGAGACATCGCGCAATTGCTAGTCTAATTCATAAGCGATCATCAAGATCAACGAGAAGTGTCAATTACACTAAGCTAGTAAATATAGAAGTTTAGCTTCATGTCCCATAACCACTTGCTTAACTTAAATATTTACGAACAAACTGTAAATCTTCACTAATAAAATTGTCACAAGAGGTTCAATCGAACAAGTCCAAGAATTAACCGACGAAGTGAACGCAAGCGTTTCATACCACTTGTTTTACTAAGTCGTTTAATTAGATTTCTCATCCGAGTGAGGTAAAGGCTTGTATATACTAATAGATTGGAAAACGGTTTAAGAAAAGTGCTTTGTCATTAAAAATAGAGTTGAAATTGTTTGTTAAAAGAGTTTTGATATTTACTACTAGTATTGAAACCTTTATATTATAAAGTGACAAAACACAGAAGCAATTGTAGAAACAACCAGTCACAAAAATCGCATACGGAGATGTGAATAAAATCCAAGGAAATCAGCTCAATGTTTTTCAGATAAGATCCCCTACGGAGGGGGGGTCCAGGGGGGTGGCAACCCCCCATGGTGGGGGTGCGGGGGCAACGCCACCGCTTACGGGGTTCGACCTGCCCGGTCAGGTCGCGGGGGTCCAGGGGGCAGCGCCCCCGGCGGGGTGCGGGGCAGCGCCCCGACCAAAATGGTACGACCTAGCGAAGACCAAAGGAAGGATAGGATCGAGCGACTTAAAGGGTTTCGACCTAAAGAGTCACGACCTAAAGGAGTAAGCGACCCTAAGGAAACTCGCGACCTAATCATGGCCGAGCTAAGGTGAGGTGCGACTCAACCAGGTAAGCGATCTAAGGGAGACGAGCGACCTAAGGAACTCGTGACCTAACAATAGCACAGGTCAAGCGACCTAAGGGAGACGAGCGACCTAAGGAACTCGCGACCTAACAATAGCACAGGTCAAGCGACCTAACGTTTTAAGGCCGAGCGACCTAATTAAACTCACGACTTAATGGTGTGAAAGGCGTGCGACCTAAAGTGTTACGACCTAAGGGTCGAGCGACTTAGTGGAACAAGGTCATACGACCTAACGGAGTAAACGGTCGAGCGACCTAACAGGTTATAGATCATGCGACCTAGTGGGTTAACGGCCTAACGACCTAAGGGTTATAGGCCCAACGACCTAACGGGTTATAGGTCCAACGACCTAGCGGGTTAGAAGGTCATGCGACCTAAAAATGGAAGGCAAGGCCGAGCGACTTAAAGAACTAAGGCCACACGAGTTAAGGCCTAACGGCCTGACGACCTACGACCTAAAGGCCCACGACTTACGACCTAAGGAGCCAGAAACGAGCGACCTAAGGCTATATAGGGGATTTAAGGCCGGAAACGACCTAAGTGTTTGCGACCTAACGACCTAAAAGCTCGCGACCTACGACCTAAGAGCCATACGACCTACGACCTAATTCCGAGTGCCGAGCGACCTAACGTTGTAGGCCATTTTAAGGTCGGAAACGAGCTATTTTGAGGCCGAGACTTTTCCACGCGAACGACCTAGCATAGGCAGAACGACCTAAGTGCAGAATTTCACCAAAAACACTAAAAATTGGAGTTTTTCGCCAATTCGATTCAAACCAAATGCAAATGTGCATGCAAAAGTGATAGGGAATCATTCCCAACAGTCCAATATAGTTATAGACTAGAATTGTGAGATAAAAATCTCACCTCTGCACTAAAGTTTATGAAGATGAAGCTTGAAAGCAAGGAGAAGCAATCCAAAGCTTGAATCCAATATCTTTTACTTGAATTTGGAGTTGAATGTTGGATTTGCAATTGAATTTGTGCTTGGAGTTTTAATTTTCCATTCCCTCCACCATTAATGCCAAAGCTTGATTAGTTAGGAAATTTATGAAGAGTGAGGAGAAGAGGGTTGGAACTTGGGCTTAATAGGCTAAACTAACCCAAAGTCCAAAGCGGGAAAAGTTAGTGAAATTTCACTAACTCCAAACCTATCGATGTTTATACTTAAAAAGTTGTAAACGACATTTCGAACTCAATGGAAGTGGTCTCGAGTCCTAATTTGACCGTTTGCAAAAAGTAGCTTTTCGGACCAAAATCCGATTAACGAGTTAATATTTAAATAAAATATTTAAATACAAACTCGATAAATATGCGGGTTGTTACAGTTAGATGCTATGGCAGGACATGAAGCGACTCCAGTTGTTACAAGACCTTATACTAGAGGGATGTATGTCGCGTCAGGATCACAGTTAGCAATTGAGAAATGGAATGGGGATAAAGACTTCGATAAGTGGCAATGGAGGATGAAGGTTATTCTAATGAGGAATGAAGTCCATCCAATAGTGTTTGCCCCTAAGAAGTTGATGGTTAACATCTCAGTCACAGAAAGGAAGGAGATGGAGAAATAGGCATTTACTACTTTACAACTAGCTTTGGGAGAGTATGTTATCTCAAAGATTAGTAGTGAGACCACTGCTAGGGGCATTTGGACCAAGCTAGAAAATCTCTACTTGAAGAAATCTTTGACTAACCGTCTGATATTACTAGAGATATTTTTCACCATGCGAATGAGAGAGGGTACTTCAATGAAGGAACACCTTAATTTCTTTGATGATCTCATGATGAAGATGAAGACTATTGACTTGAAGATGGACGAGGAGCAAATGGCCACGATTCTTTTGTGTGCATTATATAGGTTTCACTAACAGCCTTATCTTCACTAGAGGAACATTGATATTGGAAGATGTGAAGTCAGACCTTCTATCCGAGGCTTGAGAGATCAGATGAAGGAGACAAGTGAAGGAAGTAGAGGTGGAAGTAGTAGTCACGGCCTGTTTGTTGAAAGAGGTAGAGAAGATAAGAAGAATTGGCACTTTAGAGGGCGTTCCAAGTCCAAGAAGCCCGGTAATGGCAGGAGAGGAAATTCTAAGGACGTGAAGTGCTTTATCTACAAGAAACATGGTCATTGGAAAAAGGATTGTCCATATTTGAAGAAGAAGGAAGAAGATGGATCTTCAACATTTGCGGTGGAGATGTCTGTATCTGACGATGTATTGTTTGCAGCAATATCAGATGTCTCAAACCATTGGTTCTGGACTCAAGGGCGTCTTTCCATATGACGCCTAATAAGGATTACTTCAGTTCTTTCATTGGACGAGTGGTAAGCTCTATTCTTATGGTTAATGATGCTAGCTGTAGAGCAATAGGTGAAGGTGCAGTGAGGATTAGGATGTTTAACGGACTGATACATACTTTGGCAGGTGCCTGGTATGTTACAGGTCTTCGGAAGTCCTTAATTTCTTTAGGACAATTGGCATTTTGTGATTTAAGGTAACTATCGAGAAGGATAGTCTGAAGGTTTCAAGAGGTGCACTAGTTCTTATGAAAGGAGATGTCTTCCGAAATCTGTATTTGTTGAAAGGAGTCACAACCCTTGGAGAGTCATGTGTTGGAGTAGATAGTTCTCGTGCATTGGATGCCACAAGGCTTTGGCATCTCAGGTTGGGTCATATTTCAGAGAAAGGCTTAGAGTTACTTCGAAGACGGAACATGATCAAAGGAGAAAGCTTCGACAAGATGGACTTTTGCCAGGAGTGTGTGTTAAATAAGCAAACTAACGTATTTTTTGGAGTTGGACCCCATAGAACGAGGCGAGTACTAGAGTACGTTCATACAAATGTTTGGGGATCGATTGCTATCCTTCTCGTGGAGGAGCAAAGTATTTTATTTCTTTCATTGATGATTTTTCTGGAAAAGTATGGGTGTATGTGATTGGATGACCCGAAATTTTAGGCAATAACAATTTAATAATCTGTATTAAAATTAAATTGATTTAATAATTTTCTTTTTTAATTTTAATTTTAATTGGCAATTTATTCCTTTATAAGCAAATAATTATTTAATTGGTAAATTTTATCTTTTAAAAGCTAATAAAATGTTGTCTATATGTAATGTATATTTATTTGTATATATTATAAATAGAAATATTTAGGTTGAATTTTAATAAATAAAATCATATTTTCAAATTCTAAATTATATTTGGCAATTTGGAAATTTTGGTTAATTTAAAATTTAATATAAAACTTTTCAAATCTATTTAAAGGTTAATTTCATAGTTTTAAAATATTCAAGGTAAATGTTAAATTGTTTAAAATATATTTTTAGCTTAAGTTTAAATTTAAATAAGATTAATAAAAAGATTTGTTTTGTTTTTAAATATTACTTGAGAAATATGATTTGAAATATATCAGTTTAAAATACAATGTACAAATACTTAAAGCATATGATATATTAATAATAGAAGTAATTTATAATCTCTTTTATAAATTATTTAAAATTTACAAATTTGTTACTTTTGAAACAATATTAATTATGTATTATTTTTATATATAAATATATAAAAAAATTCAATAAAAAATGGGATTGTTATTTCAAATTAAATAAGTTGACTTTAATTTGGATTTTAAAATTTAATTTGAATTTGAATTTGAAATTGAAATTCAAAAGATAAATATTTAAAGTATTTTGGGTTTTAAAATATATGTTTAAGCTTGTATTTATATATAATTGGTTTTATTTCTTTAAAATTATATATATATATATAAGTATTTCTAAATTAATAAATTAAGTAAAAAGCTTTTTCTTAACATTTAAAAATAAATAAAGATTACTTAATTACAAGTGTAAATATATTAGGGCTTCATAATAATATGTGTAAATTAATAATCAACTCAAATGACAAATGTTAAGATGTTTTAGAAGTGTCAATTAATTTTAGTTTTTCTTTTATTTTTATTAAATCATTTTCAGCCTATATAAATACATATGTTTTCTTACCTTCCACTTTTTTCTGTTATTTTTCAAAAGAAAATCTGAAAATTTACACTTCTCAAACCCAAACTCTCAAAAAGTTCAACAAATCTGTAATCCACTTCCTTAAACCTGAAATACAAATCAAAATATTCAGCTTGTAACAAAATTTCTAAAAACAAACCTGTAAATCATTTTTCAAAATGAAAACCCAAAAGCATGTAATTCATTTCCTTTTTCAAAAGCAAACCTGGAATCAATTTTGTAAATCAAAGTCTGTTTTCTTCTTAAAACCTGGGATCTATTCAAAAGCAAACTCGGGAAGAAGAAATCAAAGCAAGCTCAAAATCAAGTCTTAAGTCATATTCAACAAGTTTCAATAGCATGCAACTGCAGTTTTTAAATCAAAGAAGCAATTCATGTTAGCATATTCCAGTTTCAAGCTTTTTTTCAAAGTGTTGCGTTCTTCATCAATTGTTTTTACGTGGGTAACAATCTTTCTACAAAAATTAAGTATATGAATCTGTTCGCATGATTTAAAATCTAGAATGAGTATGCTTTGTGTGTATATATATTTTTCTATGTAAATATATGGATATCTAGATGTTTGTGCATGTTTGTTTTCATCTGAGATCTCTCTGTTTTTAGTTCCCAAGCACAATTTTTATTTAAATTCCTTAATCTCTTGATCTAGTCTTGGTAGGATTTAAGTTATAAAAAAAAACTGTTTGTTTAACCCTAGATTTAGTTTTAAAAATTTATTCAAGTTAAAATAAATTTAAAATTTATCTGGAAACCAAATTGAACAGGAAAATTTAAGTTATGTTAAAATTAAAACATCTTAGATCATCGTTTCAGGCATATGATCTGAAACATTATTCAAAATCATGATTTTTAGAAGAAAAACCATAGCTTTTAGATTGGGTTTGAATGTGCGGTTTGAATTTGATCAGATTGGGTGTTTTGAGTAGCCTATGGCGATCTAGTTGATCGGAATGCTTGTGGTCTTTCCTAGAGATGGAGGAATGATCAGAAATGGTGGGAAAAATGTCAGATGGAGGAACAAGGCGCTGTAGCAGCAGTGGTTGATCATTTTTGTTTGTAACCCTAGTTTTGATTTGCTCGGGTAATTTGATCGGCATGACTTCCCTGGATAATCGAGTTCAACGGAACTCAGGAAGATGATAGCTGGAGAGTTGGCGAAGGCGAGGCTGGAGTCTCGGACATGCTGGTGGTCGGAGGCGTGAATTTGGGGTGGTTCCAGGCTTGTGTGTTTCGTTACAGGATTTGTCCAGGCTACTCGAATTTGATTTCGAGTAGGAATCGATGGAATTTTGGGCAATACCAATTTAATAATCTGTATTAAAATTAAATTGATTTGATAATTTTCTTTTATAATTTTAATTTAAATTGGCAATTTATCCCTTTATAAGCAAATAATTATTCGATTGGTAAATTTTATCTTTTAAAAGCTAATTAAATGTTGTCTATTTATAATGTATATTTATTTATGTATATTGTAAATAGAAATCTTTGAGTTGAATTTAATAAATAAAATCATGTTTTCAAATTCTAAATTATATTTGGCAATTTGGAAATTTTGGTTAATTTAAAATTTGATATAAAACTTTTCAAAGCTATTTAAAGGTTAATTTCATAGTTTTAAAATATTCAAGGTAAATGTTAAATTGTTTAATATATATTTTTAGCTTAAGTTTAAATTTAAATAAGATTAATAAAAAGATTTGTTTTGTTTTTAAATATTACTTGAGAAATATGATTTGAAATATATCAGTTTAAAATACAATTTACAAATACTTAAAGCATATGATATATTAATTCATTTAGTAATAGAAGTAATTTATAATCTCTTATATAAATTATTTAAAATTTACAAATTTGTTACTTTTAAACAGTATTAATAATGTATTATATATATATATGAAAGATTTCAATAAGACATGGGATTCTTATGTCAAATTGAATAAGTTGACTTTAATTTGGATTTTAAAATTTAATTTGAATTTTAATTTAAAATTGAAATTCAAAGGATAAATATTTTTAAGTATTTTTGGTTTTAAAATATATGTTTAAGCTTGTATTTATATATAATTGGTTTTATTTCATTAAGATTATCTATATATATAAATAAGTATTTGTAAATTAATAAATTAAGTAAAAAGCTTTTTCTTAAGATTTAAAAATAAATAATGATTACTTAATTACAAGTGTAAATATATTAAGGCTTCGTAATAACATGTGTAAATTAATAATCAACTCAAATGACAAATGTTAAGATGTTTTACAAGTGTCAATTAATTTTATTTTATTTTATTAAATCATTTTCAGCCATATAAATATATATGTTTTCTTACCTTCCACTTTTTTTTATTCTTTTTCAAAAGAAAATCCGAAAATTTACACTTCTCAAACCAAAACTCTCAAAAAATTCAAAAAATCTGTAATCCACTTCCTCAAACCAGAAATACAAATAAAAATCTT
Source organism: Allium cepa (assembly GCA_030765085.1). NCBI lineage: Eukaryota > Viridiplantae > Streptophyta > Magnoliopsida > Asparagales > Amaryllidaceae > Allium > Allium cepa. The sequence goes on along the minus strand of CM060940.1, from coordinate 138,833,060 downwards.
CAGCCTGTAACAAAATTTCTCAAAGCAAACCTGTAAATCATTTTTCAAAATGAAAACCCAAAAGCCTGTAATTCATTTCCTTTTTCAAAAGCAAACCGGGAATCAATTTTGTAAATCAAAGTCTATTTTCTTCTTCAAACTTGGGATCTATTCAAAAGCAAACTCAGGAAGAAGAAATCAAAGCAAGCTCAAAATCAAGTCTTAAGTTATCTCCAACAAGTTTCAATAGCATGCAACTGCAGTTTTTAAGTCAAAGAAGCAATCCATGTTAGCATATTCCAGTTTTGAGCTTTTTTCAAAGTGTTCTGTTCTTCATCAATTGTTTTCAGGTAGGTAACAATCTTACTATAAAAAGTTAAGTATATGAATATGGTTGCATGATTAAAAATCTGGAATGAGTATGCTTTGTGTGTGTGTGTGTGTGTGTTTCTGTGTAAATTTATGGATATCTGGATGTTTGTGCATGTTTGTTTTCATCTGAGATCTCTCTGTTTTTAGTTCCTAGGCACAAGTTTTATTTAAATTCCTTAATCTCTTGATCTAGTCTTGGTAGGATTTAAGTTATAAACAAAAACTGTTTGTTTAACCCTAGATTTAGTTTTAAAAATTTATTCAAGTTAAAATAAATTTAAAATTTATCTGGAAACCAAATTGAACAGGAAAATTTAAGTTATGTTAAAATTAAAACATCTTAAATCATTGTTTAAGGCATGTGATCTGAAACGTTATTCAAAATCATGATTTTTGGAAGTAAAACCATAGCTTTTAGATTGGGTTTGAATGTGCAGTTTGAGTTTGATCAGATTGGGTGTTTTGAATAGCCTATGGCAATCTAGTTGATCAGAATGCTTGTGGTCTTTCCTGGAGATGGAGAAATGATCAGAAATGGTGGGAAAAATGTCAGATTGAGGAGCAAGGCGTTGTAGCGGCAGTGGTTGATCATTTTTTTTTGTAACCCTAGTTTTGATTTGCTCGGGTAATTTGATCGGCACGACCTCCTTGGATGATCGAGTTTAACAGAACTCAGGAAGATGATAGCTCGAGAGTTGGCGAAGGCGAAGCCGGAGTCTCAGACATGCTGGCGGTCGAAGGCGCAAATTTGGGGTGGTTCCAGGCTTGTGTGTTTCATTCCAGGATTTGTTAAGGATACTCGAATTTGTTTTCGAGTAAGAATCGATGGAATTGGAGTTTAGATGGTCTAAGGGCGTCGTCGCCGACCTTAGGAAGGTCGCGACGTCGATCGGAGGTGGTCGGCGCCACCCTGCATGTGCACGGTGCATTTTCTTGTTCTAGTGAAGCCTAGGTTGAGGAAGATATGTACTCGAGTTTTTCTCGGGTAGTTCGAGTGTATTGCTCGAAGTCATGGGGTGTTTTACTCGGGGTTTTCAAGTCTGGGCTCAGGTCATTGTTTGGTTACAGGTTTTAAAATCTGTTTGGTTTCTAAATCTTAAAATGAATTTAAAAATCTGAAAGCAGGATTTAAACAAAGTTAAATCAAGTTCTCAAGTATGGATTCAAATTAAATTTGTATCCTAGTTTTGAGATAAATAAATTTTAAGAAAATTTAAAATGTTTAAAACTACTTTAAATGCTAAAGTATATTTTAAATGATTGGAATTTAAAATGAATTTGGTTTTAAAAACCCTTGTAAATTTCTTTTATAAGATAAGTGTTTCTTTAACATGTGATTTAAAAAGTTTTTAAATTGTTTTTAACTTCTTTAAAGTTAAATTTGTATTTATTTTGAATCTTAATTTGAAATGAATCTAAAAGTAAATTTAAAAGTAAAATGTTTTCAAATGCTTTTGTAAATGACAATTTAGTCATTAATAAGAAAATGTTTTATCTTAAGGTAAATTAAGATTTAATGATTTGTGATTCATTAAATAAATAAGGAAAGTTAAGATTATTTAATTAACTTAATTAATTAATGATTTAAGATTAATTAGTTAAGTAATTAAGGGTGAAATTTAATAAATTAAGGGTTAATTAAGTAATTAAGAATTTAAGTTAATTAATTAAGGGTTAACTAATTTGTAATTAAGGATCATTAATTAGATAATATTAGATTATAAAATAATGATTATAAATTAATTAGTCAAGTAATTAAAGATTAATTAAGTTATAGTTAAGCACTTAATTAATTAAATAATTAGATATTAATTAATTGGTTATTAAAGATTAATTAATTTGTAATCAATAATGATTAATCTAAGTTTAATTACTTAAGGGAAGTAATTAAAGAATTAATAATAGTTAATGAAGATCATTAACTAAGAATTATTAGGTTATTAATTAATGCGATGAATTTTTAATAATTTATTAGATTAATTAATTAAAGATAATCATTTATGAAATTTTTTAAGTACAATTACTTAATGAAAGTAATTAGAGGAATTAATTACTCAGTATAATTAATTATATTAATGTGATTAGTTTAAGTTAATTAATTAGTTTGGTTAATTTAAAATAATCATTGAATTATGGTTTAATTATAATTACTTAATATATAATTACTTAGTGAAGTAATTAATGGTAATTATAGGATGTTATTAATTGAAGATTGAAAGTAGTTTTGAGTTTAATTACTTTGTGTAATTGATATGAAGGATAACTACTTAGTGAAAGTAATTAATAATTAATTATTTGGTGTAATTAATTTAATAATTGATTAATAAAGTTATTTGAAGATAATTAAGTGATGTAATTAATTAAGGATAATTAATTATTGATTATGATTAATCAAGGTTGATTAATGAATAAAGATTAATTAAAAATTAATTATTAAATAGGATTAATAATTAATCAAGAAGTAATTAAGGGATCATTAATTAATATAATTGATGAAGTAATCAAGGGTTGATTAATTAAATTTAATTAATCAATAATGGGTGATTATAAAGTAATTAATTAGTTGTAATTAAGGATTAATGTAATTGATTATAATTAATTAATTAGTGAAGGTAATTAAAGGTTAATTACTATAATTGTTTGAGAATAATTAATTTGTGTAATCAGTTAAGGATAATTACTTAATGTAATTAGAGAATAGTTAATCAAGAGTGATTAATTGAAATAAATACTTAGAGGATGATTAATTAATTGATTTGCAATTAATTAATCGTTAAGTTAAGCAAGATTTATAGTGATGAAGTAACTAATTTAATTTATTTTAAATTAATTAGAGATGAAGTAATTAATTTAATTCATTTTAAATTAATTATATATGATGAGATTAATAGATATTTGCTTAGCGATGCCTGATTGACACCGATGCCTTGATTGTTTGATATCTCTGATGAGATATGTGCTGATATGTGATATTGGGTGCTTTGGTTGAATTGCGATAATAATATGGATTATCTGTTTGTGATGATAATGTAGATTATCTATTAGTGATGATAATGTGGATTATCTATTTGTGATAATAATGTGGATTATCTATTTGTGATATTTTGAATTATCTATCTGTGTGAATATAGATAATAAAATTGAATTGTTTTAACTTTAAAACAACTTGGACTTAAAAGATGGTGGTTAGGATTTCGATGAGACCGGGATCAGATTTTCAGATTTGGATATCCGAAAACCACATCGATCCAAATTAACGATAGGTCATGAATCTCAAATGAAGATGAAGATTCAGAGTGCAAGGGTTATTGTCGTTAACTCTGAGGGTGATTCCAAAATGAGTGTAACGAGATAATGCCTTCGGTTTCGTTAGAACCCGGAAAGAACTTGTATGGATTGAATGCTTTCAGAACATCGTCAGGTGGACGATGAGCATTCTAAGATAGATGTGTTCTATAAAGGTAATCATAGCCTCAAGCCTCATCAATCGAGAATGGCTAAAACAGGGGTGGTGTAGCAAGGCTAAGTAAGTAGCACCCAAGTAGGACAAGACCTTCCCCTGTGTAGAAGTCCCTTTATATTCGGTTGTATGGGGCAGTTGATTGCAACAATTGCCGGGGCTGTATTGTTCGGGATTGTCCAGTAAGGGATGGTTCCGGCCTTGTGTTGCAAAGGATTGGGAGTAATCCTCAGTACGGTAATCTAGGCCACGTACTATGACGGACGGTACCCCAGTAGCCTTGTCATTGTATGGAATCCAATCTCCAATAAGTGTCGTACGTTTTAGTTGTGCCCAACTACGTTGGAATGTGAGATGTAAGCATTCCATCTATTTCTGTATTTTATTTTAAAACCCTAGACCCTATTATAGTAACACTGGATTTCCTATCAAATGTTTTAGTTAGCGAAAGTTAAAAACTTTTTCGTGTTTATGTGCGGGGAGTTTTACGTGATACCTTTTGTTTTCAAAGGATTTCAAAAGTTAACCAACCTTAACCTGTTACTCACACCAGCCCCATGTCCGACCCGGAGTTTATCTTCTGTTTTCTTAGACTCTTGGGTACTCAAATTTTTACAAGTAGCCAAGGATTCAGGTTAGCTTTGACGAATTTTGGAGGAGTAATGGAGCAAAAGGCTTCAGCGTTTGTAGATATATATATAGTATTCCGCTGTGTGATCTCTGAGTCGATTGTTTGTGTTGTATTGAGTTGTAATAACTAGACAGGTGTTTATAACTGTCTAGTATGTGATGTATAATCTGTGTAACTCTGATAGATGTTGTATGCTATGTACTATTTTATGTGATTAATATGATTTATTCGCTCCGCTGTTGAGATTCTGATGTTTTTTCTTTCTTCTCTATCTTTCTCTTTTTTATCCCCTTCTTTTTTAAAGATGATGCGTCTTTCTGTGAAGAGAAAGGCGGGTCGTCACATTTAGTATCAGAGCACTAGGTTGAGTGAATACCTAGGCTTTGGAGTGATTTCTTTCTTGAGAGGGCGTACTTGTATTTTTATATATTTTATTTCTACCTATTTGATTGGGTTACATATTCGGGTTTTCCAATATAAGTTCTAGAGGTAGATAGGGTAGTGGTGTGTGTAGCATGACTACCAATAGAAGGAGTCCGAGTGTTGAGATTGGAAGTGTACCCGTCGAGGCTGTAGACCTAATACCGTCTCGAGTGAGCTTTGCAGTGGTGTAAGGATTTCACCCATCTTTGAAGGAAGTCTTTTTGAGGTTCGGAGTCCATCTTTGAAGTGCAAATTTGGATGTAGAGTTTGGATCTGTCGGTTGAGCCGAAGCAAGTGATTGTATCTTGGAAACTTCAGGAAGTAGTAGTTGTGTGATGAAACGCAGTGACTACGGACATTTCCAAAGATGTTTCTTTTGAAGCAAGTTTAAGGAAGTGTGTCTGCATCGACGATGAGGCTAGGCTCAGCAGGGTGTTTGTGATTAGCTTTAAGGCCCGAGTTTCTCGAGGAACTTTTGAATAAGGAAGTCTTTGGTATCAGTGGCAGCGTTGCAGCTCGGAGTGTTCTGTGTGTCATCAGGAAGGTCATCTGTCACCAGTTTTATAGAAATGGGGCTCAGAAGCAACTGAATGGATCCATTTCTTTGATGGATTGATTAGTCAAGCATAAGCTGTTCTAATTGGTAAAGAGAGAACAGTTCCTTTGGAAATTAGGCTGGGTTGACCGCAAAACTGACTTGCGATGGTTGAGTGTTCTCTTAGGTTGTCAGAGATTTTTCCAGATATCTTCAAGAAGTCATGGTCTACCTTAGCATCTGGAGATTGAGTTTTTGTATCAACTAGGTTTCCAGGAGTGATACCGGTGGTTCAGCTTAGTAGAATGATGGTTTCTAGATAGAGGATTTGGTGAAACAGCTAGAATATTGTGGAACTTCTGAGTTTTTCTTCATGGATTTGATGAACCGTGTCTTCCGGGATGTGTCGGTCAAGTTTGTGCTTGTGTTCTTCATCAACATTCTCATCTACTCCAGATCAGAGTTGTGCAGCGGAAGCTAGGTGGCAGGTGTTATAGAGTGGAAGTTTTCAGGATCTGAGGCAAGTTTGGCGAGTGCCCATGTTCTGTCTTTTCCGGATAGGAGAAGTTGTTTTCTACTGATGATAGTAGAGTTTGTATTATTGATTTTGGTTGATCTTGAGAGGATCATTTTGTTGGGTTGTTTTTGGTCCAACTTGTTTCTAGAGGCATCAGCAAAGGTTGAGCTGATCAGGAAGGATGAAGGCAGCACATGAACGTTAAAGAGTTTTGTGGACATGAGATGGAGGAATTTGGATTTCGAAATCGGAGATTTGATGATTGCATAAGTTTTCTCCGACCAAAGGAGCTATAAGATTTGGTAAGACTGGGAAGCCAGCTTCGAGGTATTTTGGATCTTTCTACGTTCTGGATGGATAAGTGCTTTGGTCTTCGGAATTTAATTGCAAGTTGGAAGACTGGAATTCGTTGTGTTTCACGTCTCTCTGAGGGAGTACGTGTCTGATCCACCTCTGGTGTTGGAACCAGCAGTTCGGGAAGATTTGGTAGTTGAGTCAGACTTGTCTGTAGTCTGATATCCTGATCAGTTTTGTAGATCTAGATGAGTAGAAGCTCTGTAGCTAGTAGTATAGACCGTTTGGATTCTGTAGAGCGAGTGTCTCGGTATTTATACCAGGAAAACTCTGGGAAGTTCTGTCCAGAATTTTGTCTGGATAGTTAGATTTGTTTGATTGAGTGAATTGGTTGCTATCGTTGTTAGCATATAGTTGATAATATATGCTTGTGATTTAAAATTAATTCCTAGATAGATTATTAAATTACCTTTGCTTTTAAATTTCGGGGATGAAATTCGTTTAAGGGGCAAGGAATGTGATGACATGGAATTTTGGACAATATCAATTTAATAATCTGTATTAAAATTAATTTGATTTGATAATTTTCTTTTATAGTTTTAATTTAAATTGGCAATTTATTCCTTGATAAGCAAATAATTATTTAATTGGTAAATTTTATCTTTTAAAAGCTAATAAAATGTTGTCTATTTATAATGTATATTTATTTGTATATATTGTAAATAGAAATCTTTGGGTTGAATTTAATAAATAAATCATGTTTTCAAATTATAAATTATAATTGGCAATTTGGAAATTTTGGTTGATTTAAAATTTAATATAAAACTTTTCAAAGCTATTTAAAGGTTAATTTCATAGTTTTAAAATATTCAAGGTAAATGTTAAATTGTTTAAAATATATTTTTAGCTTAATTTTAAATTTAAATAAGATTAATAAAAAGATTTGTTTTGTTTTTAAATATTACTTGAGAAATATGATTTGAAATATATCAGTTTAAAATACAATTTACAAATACTTAAAGCATATGATATATTAATTCATTTAGTAATAGAAGTAATTTAAAATCTCTTTTATAAATTATTTGAAATTTACAAATTTGTTACTTTTAAATAATATTAATAATGTATTATTTTTATATATAAATATAAGAAAAGATTTCAACAAGAAATGGGATTGTTATTTCAAATTGAATAAGTTAACTTTAATTTGGATTTTAAAATTTAGTTTGAATTTGAATTTAAAATTGAAATTCAAAAGATGAATATTTTTAAGTATTTTGGGTTTTAAAATATATGTTTAAGCTTGTATTTATATATAATTGTTTTTATTTCATTAAGATTATCTATATATATAAATAAGTATTTGTAAATTAAGAAATTAAGTAAAAAAGCTTTTTCTTAGTTTTTAAAAATAAATAAAGATTACTTGATTACAAGTGAAAATATATTAAGGCTTCGTAATAACATGTGTAAATTAATAATCAACTCAAATGATAAATATTAAGATGTTTTACAAGTGTCAATTAATTTTAGTTTTTCTTTTATTTTTATTAAATCATTTTCAGCCTACATAAATATATATGTTTTCTTGCCTTCCACCTTTTTTCTATTCTTTTTCAAAAGCAAATCTGAAAATTTACACTTCTCAAACCAAAACTCTCAAAAAATTCAAAAAATCTGTAATCCACTTCCTCAAACCAGAAATACAAATAAAAATCTTCAGCCTGTAACAAAATTTCTCAAAGCAAACCTGTAAATCATTTTTCAAAATGAAAACCCAAAAGCCTGTAATTTATTTGCTTTTTCAAAAGCAAACCTGGAATCAATTCTTTAAACCTGGGATCTATTCAAAAGCAAACTCAAGAAGAAGAAATCAAAGCAAGCTCAAAATCAAGTCTTAAGTCATCTTCAACAAGTTTCAATAGCATGCAACTGCAGTTTTTAAATCAAAGAAGCAATTCATGTTAGCATATTCCAGTTTCGAGCTTTTTTTCCAAAGTGCTCTGTTCTTCGTCAATTGTTTTCAGGTGGGTAACAATCTTACTACAAAAAATCAAGTATGTGAATCTGGTTGCATGATTAAAAATCTGGAATGAGTATGCTTTATATATATATATATATATATATATATATATATATATATATATTTCTGTGTAAATTTATGGATATCTGGATGTTAGTGCAAGTATGTTTTCATCTAAGATCTCTCTTTTTTTATTTCCCAGGCACAAGTTTTATTTAACTTCCTTAATCTCTTGATCTAGTCTTGGTAGGATTAAAGTTATGAACAAAAACTGTTTTCTTAACCCTAGATTTAGTTTTACAAATTAATTCAAGTTAAAATAAATTTAAAATTTATCTAGAAACCAAATTGAACAGGAAAATTTAAGTTATGTTAAAATTAAAACTTCTTACATCATTGTTTAAGGCATATGATCTGAAACATTATTCAAAATCATGATTTTTGGAAGTAGAACCATAGCTTTTAGATTATGTTTGAATGTGCGGTTTGAGTTTGATCAGATTGGGTGTTTTGAGTATCCTATGGCGATCTAGTTGATCGGAATGCTTGTAGTCCTTCCTGGAGATGGAGGAATGATCAAAAATGGTGGGAAAAATGTTAGATGGAGGAGCAAGGCGCTGTAGCGGCAGTGGTTGAACATTTTTGTTTGTAACCCTAGTTTTGATTTGCTCGGGTAATTTGATCGGGACGACTTCCTTGGATGATCGAGTTCAACAGAACTCAGGAAGATGATAGCTGGAGAATTGGCGAAGGCAAAGCCGGAGTCATGACATGCTGGTGGTCGAAGGAGCGAATTTGGGGTGGTTCCAAGCTTGTGTGTTTCGTTCCAGGATTTGTTCAGGATACTCGAATTTGATTTCGAGTAGGAATCGGTGGAATTGGAGTTTAGATGATCTGAGGGTGTCGTTGCCGACCTTAGGAAGGTCGCGACGTCGACCAGAGGTAGTCGGCGCCACCCTGCATGTGCACGGTGCATTTTCTTGTTCTGTTGAAGCCTAGATTGAGGAAGAGATGTACTCGAGTTTTTCTCGGGTAGTTCGAGTGTATTGCTCGAAGTCATGGGGTGTTTTTACTCGGGGTTTTCAAGTCTGGGCTCAGGTCATTGTTTGGTTACAGGTTTTAAAATCTGTTTGGTTTTTAAATCTTAAAATGAATTTAAAAATCTGAAAGCAGGATTTAAACAAAGTTAAATCAAGTTCTCAAGTATGGATTCAAATTAAATTTGTATCCTAGTTTTGAGATAAATAAATTTTAAGAAAATTTAAAATGTTTAAAACAACTTTAAATGCTAAGGTATATTTTAAATGATTGGAATTTAAAATGAATTTGGTTTTAAAAACCCTTGTAAATTTCTTTTATAAGATAAGTGTTTCTTTAACATGTGATTTAAAAAGTTTTTAAATTGTTTTTAACTTCTTTAAAGTTAAATTTGTATTTATTTTGAATCTTAATTTGAAATGAATCTATGAGTAAATTTAACAGTAAAATGTTTTCAAATGCTTTTGTAAATGACAATTTAGTCATTAATAAGAAAATGTTTTACCTTAAAGTAAATTAAGATTTAATGATTTGTGATTCATTAAATAAATAAGGAAAGTTAAGATTATTTAATTAACTTAATTAATTAATGATTTAAGATTAATAAGTTAAGTAATTAAGGGTGAAATTTAATAAATTAAGGATTAATTAAGTAATTAAGAATTTAAGTTAATTAATTAAGGGTTAACTAATTTGTAATTAAGGATCATTAATTAGATAAGATTAGATTATAAAATAATGATTATAAATTAATTAGCCAAGTAATTAAAGATTAATTAAGTTATAGTTAAGCACTTAATCAATTAAATAATTAGATATTAATTAATTGGTTATTAAAGATTAATTAATTTGTAATTAATAATTATTAATCTAAGTTTAATTACTTAATGGAAGTAATTAAAGAATTAATATAGTTAATGAAGATCATTAACTAAGAATTATTAGATTATTAATTAATGCGATGAATTTTTAATAATTTATTAGGTTAGTTAATTAAAGATAATCATTTATGAAATTTTTTAAGTGCAATTACTTAAAGAAAGTAAATAGAGGAATTAATTACTCAGTGTAATTAATTATATTAATGTGATTAGTTTAAGTTAATTAATTAGTTTGATTAATTTAAAATAATCATTACATTATGGGTTAAGTATAATAACTTAATATATAATTACTTAGTGAAGTAATTAGCGATGGTAATTACAGGATGTTATTAATTGAAGATTGAAAGTAGTTTTGGGTTTAATTACTTTGTGTAATTGATATGAAGGATAATTACTTAGTGAAAGTAATTAATAATTAATTATTTCGTGTAATTAATTTAAGAATTGATTAATAAAGTTATTTGAAGACAATTAAGTGATGTAATTAATTAAGGATAATTAATTACTGATTGTGATTAATCAAGGTTGATTAATGAATAAAGATAATTAAAAATTAATTATTAAATAGGATTAATAATTAATCAAGAAGTAATTAAGGGATCATTAATTAATATAATTAATGAAGTAATTAAGGGTTGATTAATTAAATTTAATTAATCAATAATGAGTTATTATAAAGTAATTAATTAGTTGTAATTAATTTAGGATTAATGTAATTGATTATAATTAATTAATTAGTGAAGGTAATTAAAGGTTAATTACTGTAATTGTTTGAGAATAATTAATTTGTGTAATCAGTTAAGGATAATTACTTAATGTAATTAGAAAATAATTAATCAAGAGTGATTAATTGAAATAAATACTTAGAGGATGATTAATTAATTAATTTGTAATTAATTAATCGTTAAGTTTAGTAAGATTTATAGTGATGAAGTAATTAATTTAATTTATTTTAAATTAATTAGAGATGAAGAAATTAATTTAATTCATTTTAAATTAATTATAGATGATGAGATTAATAGATCTTTGCTTATGGATGGCTGATTGACACCGATGCCTTGATTCTGTACAATACAATATGAATACAATAAAGGTGGTGCACGACCACACCATATACATCAAATCAAACGTAAAAACATCAGAGTATGCAGAAAAAATAAACTACTCAAGCGAAAGAAGAGCTGATACCCAACATCAACTTCAAGCTAAGTCCAATAGATGACACTTGAAACAACTCGGTTTGACCCAAGTGCAAATACATGGGTCAGGCTAGCTAAAATCATCAGTTAAACAGAATAATCGATAAGGATAAGTAGGTGAAAGCTATGGTATCCTTTTTCTTAAAGGATGTCGTGCCTTAAGTAGGGTTTCAACATCATAAGAAAGGGCAACATCTCTTCTTGGCAAGTAGAAGGGATAATGATGATAAAGTCATACTGAAGTGGCATAACTGACACTTAAGCAAATGGAACACAGACGAGCAAAGTTTTAAAGATAAGACTAAATAAACATCGCTTTCGCCTCATATCATCAGCGGTATAAAGGAATATGGATAATGACTTTAAATGATTCGACTATCTTCTTAGAAGTGGTTGTGTAACGACCCGTAAATTTTGATAAATAAATTGGTTAATTTGATTAGATCTTTGTAATTAAATTTAGATAGAAACGAAAAAAAATTATAATTTATATTGAAGTAAATGTTAAAAATGAAATGTAGCATTGGTAGTTAAAATTTATTTTTTACAATTGAAGTGAAATCCCAATAAAGAAATTGTGTTAATTTTTGCACTTGGGTATAAAATTTAAAATAAATAACTAAAGGTAAGCATTTAATTAACCAATGCAATAATATATTGATTAATGGTAACTGAATGTAAATTAAGGCAATAATGTTAATGCAAGGTAAGCAATGCTAATTAAAGTTAATAATAACTGAATGGAAGGAAATTCCAATTAATGAAAATAAATTTAAATGTTATAATGAAATAATTTAACGTAACAATGTTAATTAAAGTTGATCGTTAACGATTTCAATGAAATTTCAATTCACTAAAATAATTTAGATGTCATACTTGACTAGGAATTGAATATAAGGAAACAAGAGTAGATATTGAACAAATTGATGAATTAGTATAAAATTTATGATAGTTAGATAAGAACAGTGCTATGTAATCAATTTTGTTATTTAATATTCGTAATTCGTTAATGAATTTATAACGGGTATGAAATGTAAGAATGTTGATGTAAGCTAATAAACAATTAATTCAACGCGATCCCAATTGATTGAAACGACTATTTGGGTTATAATTGATTGTAAATATGAATATTTTGTAATAAATTTAATATAAGAAAAATAAATGTAAATATTGAATTTATTATTGAATTAATAATAATAAATAGTGATTGAATAAAATAATGTTCTGTATGTAATTGTTTGGAAATGATAACTTATATAAACATGATTAAGGGTAAGTGGCAACAATTATTATAAAGTAATCATTTATTTAGTCTATTTAATCAAAATTTGTAATCAATTGCATTAAATCTGAATTTTATTACGTTAATGTAAATTACGGTAATAATTGAGAATAACGTAAATTTTATTCAGTGTTATAATAATTAGTTGAATATAACATAAACTTAAGTGTAAATTTAAGGTTATGATAACAATTATTATAAATTACCTAATTAATTAGTCAATGAATTTATTGGAAATCAAGTTCATTTAAATGTTAAGTAAATGTACGGTAAACAATAGGGGCTAGGTATAGAGTAATAATGGACTTAGTATAAAGATTTAAACTAATCAAATCAAAGTTATTTGGAATTTATTATAATTAATTGGAACTTAAGTTTTAATAAATAAATTTATTATAAATGAAATTTAATTTATTAAGTTAATAGAAATTTAGATGAAATCTGAGAATATTGATGTAATAGTTTTGAATCAAATGTTAAATCCATCTGTTTGACAATAATGAATGGAATAATCTTTAATTTATTTAATTAAATGGCATTATTGGGAATTATATTTATAATTTTTGAATTTAATGAGATTGAGGTTAATACTGAAATTGATAAATTAATCAACTCTAAATTGACATTTAAAAAATTTTTTAAATCATTATGAATGATTGAGAAATCAAAAGGGATGAAAATTTTCAATTAAAGAACTGAAATTGAAAATTTTATTTAATTATCTAATTTATTAATTTAATTAATTAGTGTAAAAACAGCCATTTTGGCCACTGACTCGGATTTCGACGAAACCAGTTTCATCGGATCCGTAACGGTGAATTATTATGGGATTTCAAGTTTTGCATCGATTGGACTTGTCATTTGATCGTATGGGCTTGAAACGCCTTGAAATTGATTAATTGATCAATTGAAATTAATTTAAAATAATTTGATTTTGTCATAACTTCTTCATACGATGGAATTTGGTCGTGAAACCTATTCCATCGCGTTTAAAATATTTAAAAACATCTATTTTGGTATATGGGTTGACCCGATTTCGTCCGGAGTCGAAACGGGCTTTTGTGGGCCATTTTATCGTTCAACGAGTATATCCAATCGATCTGATCCATTCTATTTTAGCTTTGTCCATATATACCTAATTATAAACCCTAGCCTACCTCTATTCCTCATTTTTGTGCGTTCTATTAGCTCCTCTTTCCAATGGCTGCAAACCCTAATTCCAAATACAATTCCAAATCAAATCCAAAGCCAAAAATTCCAACTCCACACACAATATCAAATTATATATCGTCGGAAAGCTCTTGAAGAGTGCAATCTAGATCCACTGTCTATTTTTTGATCGGAGTTTCTGTGCATCCGAAATTAGTGGAAACATTTACGGTCGTTCATCGCGCGTCGATGAACGTTGTCGGATCGTCGAATCATTTCTGGGTATTGAAGAGGAGACGGAGGGGAGTTCATCAACGGTGTTCGCTTGTCGATCTGACGATTGGATTGGGCCACAAACTTAGTTAAGGTTTCGGAAAATTGGGTGGCGGCTGGACTTGTTTTGGCTCGAACGGCGAGGAGGTGCGATCGTTGGTAGCTGCCGTGTGGCCTGAGGGTGATCGGCGTGCGGTGTTTTTAGTGGTGGCACGGGCCATTGGTGCCGTGTGCGAGGTGGGGGGGTTTGGAGGTTGAGAGCTTGTATCGATGGGTACTGTATAGTAGCTTAGGGTTGAGGAAGATACGTGATTTGCTAGGTGACATGTTCAATCATATTATTATTATATTGATTTTTTTTTAATATAAATCTTATTTTGTTCTAACGTGAATAACTTTCGCGTACGAGGTCGAATTCACGCGCGGTTTTCTCCACTACGTTCGTATTGGAATTCAGGACATTTTGACGCTTGTTTGGACAAATTCTGAGACTGTTTAATTTTTGGGTTTAAATTGGATGTAAATTAAATTTAAATTCAAAAGGTGAGTGTTTTAACCCACTTACAACTTCTAAAACTTCTTATTTTTGTTAAATTGATTTATGACGTGTTTAGAAATTTATTTATGACTGTTTGGCATATTTTTAATCATCATCCCGGTTAAATTAAATTTATTGAATTACATTGTTATTTAATTATTTATTGCACATAAACGCCAGTTAAATTGTTATTAAATTATTTATTGCATATAAACTGCCAGTTAAATTGTTATTTAAATTATTATTGAATATAAATTGCCAATAAATTTCTGTTATTTATTTTCTGTTCTATATTGATGTTATTGTTTGAATTGGATGATGATTATTATAAATGGTTGATGATTGATATTGGATGAATGGATGTTGTATTTTGTATTGTTATAAACTGCAAGTTGTTATGCATTCTATTTCAATTGGGATTGCGGTTTGAAATGATATAAAACCATATATTATTTTAACTTACGAATTGAAATAATAAATATCCGTATCACTTGACCATAGGATAGAAAATTATATACAGACACCGCGGTCTATATATAAAAATATTTTTAAATGATTTCTATGGTTTGTGAAGAAATATACGACTTTATGAGATATTGATTTGGATATTTTATAAATGTTATTTTACATATAGTTAAATTCTTGGTTTAAGCCATGAATAAAATTTGTTTAAAGTAAAAAATAAGTTTAATAATAAAGTTTGATTTTACTAAAATATAATATGGTTAAGTATTTACTTAAATTATATTTTAATACCGAGTTTATATTGGTTTTTATAAATCAAGGTTGAGAAGATAGTTTTGAAACTGATTTGAGAATTTATCTAATTAAGAATTATATTTAATAAGAATCCATTTGGAACTTATTGAAATTGAGCTTTGAAAGAATATGGTTTTATAACTTAATTCGAATTTAATGTAATTTAAGTGAATAAATTGAGGAATATTTAGTTATTGAAATTTGAAGTTTATTTAAAGGATATTGGATTTAGTAAGCAAATATTTCAAACCTAAATAATAGTAAAAGTGAAATTGGTATATATATGAATTATAAATTTTAGTTTTGAAATATCGAATATTTAAGCTTTGAAATGTATTAAATTTAAAATTTAGAAAATTCGGGTTGTTTTGGAATTTATTTGTGAAATTTAAGAAGCTAGTTTGTTTTATAAAATATTTTAATACTTAATCCATGTAAGGGTGGAAGTTATGTTTCAAAGTTATTAATTTCAAAGTATTACGTTTTGGAAGTGTTATAGTTTTAAGTCTTTGGTTTCGAAATTTTATAACTTTGAAGTACTATGATTTTTAAAATGATATCATATTGGGTTGGTTTTGAAATGGAAATGATATCGTATTTATATGGTTTCGAAATGGATATTATATTCTAGTTTTGAAGTATAAATTATTTGGAAATGACTACGGTGTTATAATAACGTTTGGTTGTTAAAGAGACCAGGATCGGAAGTTGTCATACTCTCTGCCAACTCTGAAAACCACTTTAACAACAGTGTGCGCGGTGGAGATTCCAGAATGAAGTATGATGGCGGCGGTGTTTCCTTTGAGGTATATACATGGACAAAACTCCCCATGAGTTGGCATAAGGTGCTAAAACAGGAGCGATTCTCGGGCCAATGAGGTCATTCCTCTGATCGGACACACTCCTTCGATATTATATTCTGACTTTGAGATTCATTTAGTGGCCACTTTTGATTTATGATTTTGGGGATGTGGCTCGAGATGGGCGGTAGTAGCTGCTACGCATTACCACCAGTCCGGATAACAATTGGTATATCTACCCTGGCATTGCCTAGTTGTGCCGTGTCACCTACCCTAGCGCGCCTTACGAGTTTGGTTTTCTCCCGTAGCCCATGTGGTATCCTCAGGTGGCTTCCCGATCAGGAGGGACTATGATATTGGATGGACTACTGGGACTTTACGTGTTAAGGGGAATATTGGTTCACTCCTTAACGCTATTTAAAAGTAAGTTTATTTTACTACAAACATTATTATAATAGCGAAATATTACTACATAGTAAATAGTTTAACGGATCCTTAGGAGATGTGAATCCCGAGCATCTCTTAAGCTACTACACTCACATTAGACACTAGATAGGAGATGTCAAATCCCGTAAACATCTCTTATGTCGTTCCACTCATATTTATATTACCGTTGATTTAACTTACATAAGATTTTTTAGTTCCGACTCGAATGTTTTGTCTTTTCAATTCTCTAAGGTCAGCCTGAGCATTTCAGGATTTAGAAGACCGTATTCTAAAGGATGAAGATGAAGATTTATTATTATTTATTATAGTATTCCACTACATTCTCACTGTTCCGCTCCATTGTTATTGATTTTTCTCTGGTATATGTAACTCTGATATCTATTATATAAGTATAATCGAATATTTTGTAAAATGGCTTCATGAACTGTATATTTGATTATTATATTTTATCGTTCCGTTGCAAGATTCTATTTCGCTTATTTTTCTTTCTCTGCTTTTTCTTATTTACCCCATAACAATTCGCTCTTCTGTATGGTTTAAGTCTGATGAATGTGGTTTATCGTCGATTTAAAGCGTACAGAAAGATCGGGGATGTTACATCTGGTATCAGAGCTTTGGTTTAGCGATAGACCTTAACTTTGTGGGGTTTTACACTTTATTAATAGGGTAGTAATACCCGATGATGAGTCGTTGATCGTATATATGAGAGAGCGTATTTGTTTGTGTTATAAAAACGTTTTAATATTGTGTTAATTTGTTCCATTTTGTATTCATAAATTATGGTTGATGCATGGGACGCTATGACATTAATAGGGATTTCTAAACACTTAATAGGACAGACCGACATAATATTTATTTTTAATATAGGTGAATGAAATAATTTTGCCTATTATATTTTCTACACATATAAAGTAAATTTTTATAAATGATATATATATATATATATATATATATATATATATATATATTTGGTTGAAATATACTGATTGGAAAATAAATTGAAAGTGAAATAAATGAGAATAAACTAGAAATTTAGAACTTAAGTTTGGGGTTTTGAAAGTTTCTTTTGAATGATTTTGGAATATTGTAATGATATTATTAGAAGTATTTTCTGATATAAATATTTCAATATAATTTGAAAGAATTTTTTTAAAGAAATTTTGAAAAGAAATAAATTCTCTACTCCCCTCTCAGTCATTGGAAATAATTTCGGCGATAAGTGCACGCATCATTGATATTCATTTTCGAGTTTCGAAGTGGAAAGGCCAAAGTAGTAGTTTTACCGTAGACTTATTTTGATAAACAAATATAAATTTAAAATTGTTTTAAATATAATTAGATATACATGTTGCCAGTATATACATTTATCTATTATTTTGAAATGATTTTAATAAAAACCCGGTATTTAGTTCTTAAGTTTTCGATAATTAATAGTTCAATTATTGTAGTGAAACGGAATGAAACTAATAAATAATCGAAACCTCTAAAGGAAATAAGAGATTTAATACTAAGTTATAAAAAAAAGGAAGTTGAAATATGTAACCTAAAATCAAAGATATGATTATTGAACGTTTAAGGAAATGAGAAAATTTTGTATAGTTTTCTACTGTATTCTTATAAGCGTATATATAACTTTTTTTTTTTGAAACTTGGTAAAGGTTTTATTACTTCAAATCAAAACTAAGGTCGGCCCGACCCATACAAACATTTTATAATTATACAATAATACATATCAGTTCCCAGCAGTAAGTAAAATTAAAATAAACTTCTTCTTCTTTCTCAATTCTTCACGGAGGGAACCATGTCTGCAGCGTCGTCAGCTGAATCTCGTTATTACGTGGTTCTAATCCCAGCTTCTGCAATGCCTCTAGTTCAACAATTGATAGATCTGTAAGTTTGCCCACTCTTTTCATGATTATTTTGACATCTCGTTTAATCATTTCACTGATAAGTTGTTCGTACTTGCAATCGTTGTGGAATATTCTCCTGTTTCTTTCTCTCCAAATGTTCCAAACTGTGGTAGTCAGCAGAATGGAAGCCATTTTTCCCATCAAGCTTTTGGGTTTCCATCTTTTAGTCAGGTAACTCGCTATGTCTCCAAGTTTCTGATCTTGTAGATTGCAGTTCAAAATTGATTTTTGGTTTTCCCATATTTTCCTGGTAAATGTACATGAGAAGAATACATGTTCATGATTTTCTTCTTGCTGTTGACAGAAAACACAAATAGAGTTTTGAATTACTCCCCACTTTTTTAATCTGTCTCTTGTTGGGAGTCTGCTTAGGAGTGCTTTGTAAGTAGTTTGCGACATTTTTGGAACACTAGCTCTACTCCACACAATTTGTGCCCAATCTAGTTCCACACTTCTTTCCCTTAGCTCTTCCCAAGCCATGCTTAAAGTGAAGTCTTTATTGTTAGGTTTCCACACCCAGGAGTCTGATATGTTACCATTAAGGGGTACTTTCATGATTTCCTGTTTGATTTGGGTGGCTGGAGAGTTTGGTGGAATGTACCATGTATTTCCTTGTATTATTTTCCCCAACTTGAAGTCTCTTCCTCCATATGCGTTGAAGTTGTCCCAGCCCAGTTTATTAATGATACACTCATTATTCAACCAGGGGTCAAACCAGAAACTTGTGCCTTCTCCATTTGCAATTTTCCTGTGTACTAGTTTTTTAAGGTCACATCTAGCTCTGAGAATTCTCTTCCATGTACCTGAAGCATTTGTGTTTTCTTTCTGAGTCCAGAAATTTTCTTTTAAATATCTCCCCCTCATCCATTCTGCCCATAACCCTTTTCTGTTAAGAATTTTCCAAGCTAGTTTAGTGGCATATGCTTTTTGTAAGTCCCTAATATTTTTAAGACCTACTCCTCCTTCTTTCTTCGGTTTGCATAGAGTTTGATATGATATTTCGTGAAATCCCCCTTTCCAAATAAAGTTTGCACAAACATTTTCAATTTTATTAATGGAAGCAATAGGAATTTGAAATGTTTGAATCCAAAATCTGACCATAGAGGTAATAATAGTGTGTACCAGCTCAATTCTACCAGCAAATGATAGAAGTTTTGAACTCCAACTCTGAAGCTTTTTTCGAATTTTTGTAACAAGAACTCCACACTCACTGTCTGTAATCACATTAGTAGATAATGGCACCCCAAGGTATTTGCCAGGTAAGATACTTTCTTCATATCCTAGGGAGCAATATTGTTCCTTGTTAGTGCACTGCTCATTAAAATAGCATTTTGTTTTCTGTTCATTCACTTTCAGTCCTGCAAAACATTCAAGATTTTGGAATATTTCCTTCATCCCGCTGATTGCATTTGTTGAGGCTTTATAACATACAATCAGATCATCTGCATATAGCAGGTGTGTTATTTGTGGCTTGACTTTATACACTGGTTCAATAATGTTGTTATGAGTGTAGATTTTCATTTGTAAGGAGAAATACTCCATGGCAACAGCAAATAGATATGGGGATAGGGGGTCTCCTTGTCTCAATCCTCTATTGCTTTTGATGAAACCTCTTGGTGTTCCATTTATTAATATTGAGTATGTTGGAGTGCATATACATTCTTCAATAAGCCTCAGAATTTTTCCAGGAAATCCCATCTTTTTTAACATGTGAATGATAAATCTTCTATTAATTTTGTCATATGCTTTTTGAAGATCTACCTTTAAATAGATTTTTCCTGCACCCTTTCTTTTAAAGTTTCTTACTAGTTCATGCGCCAATAGAAAATTTCAGTGATGTTTCTGCCTTTGATGAATGCACTCTGACATTCACTAATGCATGCATTTAGAATAGGTTTAATTCTTTCACAAATGATTTTGCTCAAGATTTCGTAAAATACATTGCAATATGAGATAGGTCTGTAATTTTGTAACTGAGATGGACTTTCTTTTTTTGGTATTAGGCAGATAAATGTATGGTTCATTTCTTTTATGATTTTTCCAGAGTTTAGTGCTTCTTGGTATGCTAACCTCAGTTTTTCTTTTAGATCTTTCCAGTGGGTTATGTAGAAATGAGATCCCAACCCATCTGGCCCTGGGGAGGCATCATGATGAATGGATTTCACAGCCTTTTCAATTTCCCCAATTTCAATATCTCTGGACAGCATGTTTCTCCCACTTTCAGTCACCAAGCACCTAGGTTTAATGTCAGGTAATTCTTGAGAGTAATTGTCATTAAATAGCTCAGTGGAATATTTTATAGCTTCTCTTTCAAAAGTCACCAGATTGATTTGCATATCTCCTTGTTCATCTATAATATTGTTTATATTATTAAAATTCTGTCTGATGGACATTTTGGTGTAGAAAAATTTTGAGCACTCATCACCCTCTGTTAACCACTTTTCTTTTGCCTTTTGTTTTAGATCCAGAGCTTGAATTTGCAGAGCTATTTTGAGTTCTTGTTGTACTTTAAAGAAATCCCTGTTTAAATTATCATTGTATGGGTCTATATCCAATTTACATTGGATATTTCTTAGGGTTTCCTGAAGGTGGTCAACTATATTGTTTTGCTTTGTTCTACATTTATTCCACTCTTTAATTCTCATCTTAATGTGTTTAAGAATCATAGTGAGAATAAAAGAATTATTACCCTCAAAAATATCAAGTTTTGAAAAATCAGCTGCTTTGAAGTAATCTTTACACAAAGGCCAGTAATTGGCAAATCTAAAAGGTTTACCTTTTTCTGTTTTAAGTTGAATCAGTTCAACTAGCAGGGGAGAATGATCACTTGTAGAGCAAGGCAGAATATTAACTTTCATTGATGGAAAAATGTTGATTGCATCAGAATTAGCTAAAACTCTATCTAGTTTGCATGCTATCTTTCTAACCTCTCCACTTCTCCATGTATATTTCAGTCCAGTGTGGGCTACTTCAGTTAATCCTGCTGCGACTACACAATCATTAAATTCTTCTAGCTGGGAGGCTTTTAATGTGAGACCACCAACTTTATCTTCTGCATTTAGCATTGCATTATAATCTCCTATAGTTAACCATGGACCATTTATTTGTTTAGCCATGTTTTTCAATTGATTCCATAGACTTACACGTTTTGAAGCAAGGTTATTTGCATAAATGAAAGAGATATTAATTTTTAAACCTCCCTTATTGGTAGCTTTTATTGTGATATGTTGATCATCTTTGCTTATCATGCTACATGACCAGTAATCATTACACCAAACAATTAAAATTCTTCCTTTACTAGTATTGGAATTATTATGATATAAACTCCAACTAGCACCCAGAATAGAATGGAAATAATCTATACTATCATTATTCATTTTATTTTCAATCAAACCAATCAATGATGGCTTGTATTTATTTCTTAAATTAAAGAGGTCTAATTGTCTCTCATCACTATCAAGACCTCTAACATTCCAGCAAATTATTGTCATTGGGAGATGGTGCTTTTTTACTCCTCAAGTTTCTAGGAGCAATACTCTTTGGACCATGCTTACTAGCTTTCTTATTGAACTGTTCTATGTATTCTTAATTTGGTTTAGTGTAAGTACTTGTTTTTAGATCATCATTTATTTCCTCATCACTTGAACCCAAATTTATGTTCATATTATTAATATCTTCAACTGTTTCAGGTTCCTCTTCAATCTGGTATGGGTCTTCAAACTCCTGTTCCTGTTCTCTCATCTGCACTGATTTATTCTCATGCACCATCTGCTGCTTCTGGATTACCTTTTCAGCATTTAGGAGACCATGGGTTGTTTGACTATCAACAATATTTTGATGTATTAAATTAGTGAAATTACTGACACTGCTTTGCATATTTTGGGCCGGTGATACATTATCCGTATTCTCCTCTAGTGTTTTTTGTGGTTTTTGTAGTGGTTCAGGAGACCTTTCTTTTTGAATGTGATGTAAATTATTAGTTCTTGTTTCTGTATTTTCCTTTTGTTCTCCTTGCTGTTCAACATTGTTCTCTTTAACTCTCCATTCTTGTATATTGTACCTGGTGCATTGCATTTGTGTGTGACCGAAACTCAAACACTGTGAACATTTTGGGGGAATAAATTCATATTCCACATCTTGTATGTATTCTTTCCCTGTACTATCTTTAGCTCTGATTTTGTTTGGCAATTTTGATTCTGCAGATATTTCTACCAAGACCCTAGCAAATTTTAGCTTCCTCAAATTTTTTGTGTCTTCATCCATCTTAATTGGCTTCCCTACAATACTAGCCAACTTGCTGATTCCTCTACTACTCCATAAAGCAAGATTCAGATTCAACAATCTTATCCATATTGGATGCGAATCTAACATATCTCTTTCCAGTCTTAAATTAGCTTCCCATCTTTTTATGAACAACAGCTTACTATCCATAAACCAAGGTCCGTTCTCTATGACTTTGTTGCAATCAGTTTCCAGGTCAAACTTTACTAGGTAGAATCCATTTTCACGAGCAAAAACATTCCATCCTCCTTGTGGTTTCCATTCTCTTTTTATGTATGCATTAAAATGAATGTAATACGGTCTCTTTCCTGCCATGTAAATGTAGATCGAGTTCTTCCACATGTTCTTTGCCTCATCGAAATCCTCTTCATCTATCTCTGCAAACACGCCTTTCTAGTCCATCGTTTTTTCATAGAATCTCACAGTACTATCAATACTTACCTTACATCCCGTGGCTTTCATCCAACTTTTACTTTTTTCGTTCGCAAAAGTCTGGGATTTAAGCGCATCTGCATATGTCGACCGAGATTGATTTGCGCTAGGTATAATCACCTCCTTCTGCTTTCCTTTTTTCCTGACCTCCTGCCAATTTCCATCTTCTTCAGCTTCTTCCAAAGAAATTGTCAGATTTGATGAATTAGGGTAAAAGTACAATGTTTAATAAGAAAATGCAATACGATATTATACAAGCAAAAACTTGAAGTAATGAAAGTATTTAATGAAAATCTTTAAATAAAATTTGATGTCGTAGTTGTTAGAAACTTAAGTATGATTTAAAATGTTACTATAAGTAAATATAATAGAAGGTAAGTATTATACATAAATGATTATAAACTTAAGCCAATGAATTCAAATTCTAAGTAATATAATGAACACAAATACTATGGATAAATGAATGAAATTAAATGAAATTAAGTAATAAATGAAATTGAATGTAATATAATAAAAAGGAAATTTTCATGATATGAACAAGTGAAAATGAGATTTTGTTAGAAATGAATAAAAGTAAATGAAACTGTAAGAAATAAAATGTAAATTAAAAGGATAAATGATCATATGAATGAAATTAATAAAAAAATACTTGATTTATTGTTTGGAATTTGTTGTTTGTTTTGGTTTATAATTATTTGGGTAAAGATGTTTTAAATTTGTTTGGATGTATAAATAATCTATTTGGTTCCATCGAAGACTGTTGAGTAAACGGTGCATTTAGTAGTTTATTTTTCATTCTGTACGATTTAAAGTTTTAAATACGAATAATTATTTGTTTGTTTGCTATGGATGGTTGATTTTTTTGGCTTTATATGGTGGTTGTATGTTGTGATTGCAAGTGATTGTTGTTTATATTGATTTGGTTGTTAGTGGTTGAAACAAGTTAAACATTTCATTTTATATAATTATTGACTCTTTTGGATTATATAAGTGAAATGCAGGTTATGAAAGCAATTGCTACTGCGTTTGGTTTCATAATATAAGCGTAAATTGCTCGAAAAATAGGCACGTTTTCGGATTACGGTTTATAGCATTATTATATTGTTTTCCCGTGTTGGGATATATATTATTTTGGAAAATTATATGCTGTATATTGTTATTTTGATATTATATTTTTTTCCCCAAGCCTCTCCTTACAAAGGAGACTCTGCCAAAATTTTCCTTAAATTTTGGGAATTAGAGAATATTTTGAAAATGTTTTCCAAACTTTACTAATTTAAGTATAAAAATATTTAATGGTTATAAATTGGTATATTTTATTGAAATTAATTAATTTTGTAAATTTAATTTTTTATAAATTTAATATTTTAAGTAGGATATATTGATTTCTTAATTCTTCTTTTTCCTTTTTGAGGACGAAAAGTTTTAAGTGGGGGAGAGTGTAACGACCCGTAAATTTTAATAAATAAATTGGTTAATTTGATTAGATCTTTGTAATTAAATTTAGATAGAAATGGAAGAAAAAAAATATTGAAGTAAATGTTAAAAATAAAATGTAGCATTGGTAATTAAAATTTATTTTTGACAATTGAAGTGAAATCCCAATAAAGAAATTGTGTTGATTGTTGCACTTGGGTATAAAATTTAAAATAAGTAATTAAAGGCAAGCATTTAATTAACCAATGCAATAATATATTGATTAATAGTAACTGAATGTAAATTAACGCAATAATGTTAATGCAAGGTAAGCAATGCTAATCAAAGTTAATAATAACTTAATGGAAGGAAATTCCAATTAATGAAAATAAATTTAAATGTTATAATAAAAAATAAAACGTAACAATGTTAATTAAAGTTGATCGTTAACGATTTCAATGAAATTCTAATTAACTAAAATAATTTAGATGTCATACTTGACTAGGAATTGAATATAAGGAAACAAGAGTAGATATTGCACAAATTGATAAATTAGTATAAAATTTATTGTAGTTAGATAAGAACAGTGTTATGTAATCAATTTTGTTATTTAATATTGGAAGGAACAAAAATTTGTAATCCGTTAATGAATTTATAACGGGTATGGAATGTAAGAATGTTGATGTAAGCTAATAAACAATTAATTCAATGCAATCCCAATTGATTGAAACAGCTATTTGGGTTATAATTGATTGTAAATAGGAATATTTCGTAATAAATTTAATATAAGAAAAATAAATGTAAATATTGAATTTATCAATGAATTAATAATAATAAATAGTGATTGAATAAAATCAATGTTCTGTATGTAATTGTTTGGAAATGATAACTTATATAAACATGATTAAGGGTTAGTGGCGACGATTATTATAAAGTAATCATTTATTTAGTCCATTTAAATCAAAATTTGCAATCAATTGCAATAAATCTGAATTAAATGTTACATTAATGTAAATTAGGGTAATAATTGGGAATGACGTAAATTTTATTCAATGTTATGATAATTAGTTAAATATAACAAAAACTTAAGTGTAAATTTAAGGTTATGATAACAATTATTATAAATTACCTAATTAATTAGTCAATGAATTTATTGGAAATCAAGTTCATTTAAATATTAAATAAATGAAAGGTAAACAATAGGAACTAGGTATAGAGTAATAATGGACTTAGTATAAAGATTTAAACTAATCAAATCAAAGTTATTTGGAATTTATTATAATTAATTGGAACTCAAATTTTAATAAATGAATTTATTATAAATGAAATTTAATTTATTAACCTAATAGAAATTTAGATGAAATCTGAGAATATTGATGTAATAGTTTTGAATCAATGTTAAATCCATCTGTTTGACAATAATGAATGGAATAATCTTTAATTTAATTAAATGGCATTATTGGGAATTATATTTATAATTTTTGAATTTAATGAAATTGAGGTAAATACTGAAATTGATAAATTAATCAACTCTAAATTGACATTTAAAAATTTGTTTAAATCATTATAAATGATTGAGAAGTCAAAAGGGATGAAATTTGTTAATTAAAGAATTGAAATTGGAAATTTGATTTAATTAGCTAATTTATTAATTTAATTAATTAGTGTAAAAATAGCCATTTTGGCCACCGAATCGGATTTTGATGAAACCAGTTTCATCGGATCAATAAAGGTGAATTATTGTAGGATTTCAAGTTTTGTATCGATCGGACTTGTCATTTGATCGTGATTAATTGAAGTCAATTGAAATTAATTTGAAATAATTTGATTTTGTCATAACTTCTTCATACGATGGAATTTGGACGTAAACCTGTTCCATCACGTTTAAAACATTTAAAAATATCTATTTTGGTATATGGGTTGAGCCAATTTCGTCCAGAGTCGAAACAGGTCTTTTCGGGCCATTTTATCGTTCAATGCGTATATCCAATCGATCTGATCCATTCTATTTTAGCTTTGTCTATATATACCTTGTTATAAACCCTAGTCTATCTCTATTCCTCATTTCTGTACGTTCTATTAGCTCCTCTTTCCAATGGCTGCAAACTCTAATTCCAAATACAATTCCAAATCATATCCAAAGCCAAAAATTCCAACTCCACAAACAATATTAAATTATACATCGTCAAAAAGCTCTTGAAGAGCGCAACCCAGATCCACTGTCTGTTTTTCGATCGGAGTTTTTTTGCATTCGGAATCAATGGAAACATTCACGGCCGTTCATCGCGCGTCGATGAACGTTGTCGGATCGTCGAATCATTTCTGGGTTTTGAAGAGGGGACGGAGGGGAGTTCATTGGCAGTGTTCGCTTATCGATCTGACGGTTGGATTGGGCCACAAAATTAGTTAGGGTTTCGAAAAATTGGGTGGCGGCTGGACTTGTTTTGGTTCGAACGGCGTGGATGTGCGATCGCTGGTAGCTGCCGTGTGGCCTGAGGGTGATCGATGCGCGGTGTTTTTAGTGGTGGCGCGGGCCGTTGGTGTCGTGTGCGAAGTGAAGGGGGTTTGGCGACTGAGAGCTTGTATCGATGGGTACTGTGTAGTAGCTTAGGGTTGAGGAAGATACATGATTTGCTAGGTGACGTGTTCAATCATATTATTATTATATTGATTTTTTTAATATAAAGCTTATTTTGTTCTAACGTGAATAACTTTCGCGTACGAAGTCGAATTCATGCGCGGTTTTCTCCGCTAGGTTCATGTTGGAATTCCAAACATTTTGGTGCTGATTTGGAAGAATTCTAAGACCGTTCAATTTTTGGGTTTAAATTGGATTTAAATTCAATTTAAATTCAAAAGGTGAATGTTTTAACCCACTCACAACTTCTAAAATTTCTTATGTTTGTTAAATTGATTTATGACGTGTTTAGAAATTTATTTATGACCGTTTGGCATATTTTTAATCATCATCTCGGTTAAATTAAATTTATTGAATTACATTGTTATTTAATTATTTATTGCATATAAATTGCCAGTTAAATTGTTATTAAATTATTTATTGCATATAAACTGCCAGTTAAATTGTTATTTAATTTATTATTGAATATAAACTGCCAATAAATTCCTGTTATTTATTTTCTATTCTATATTGATGTTATTGTTTGAATTGAATGATGATTGTTATAAATGGTTGATGATTGATATTGGATGAATGGATGTTGTATTTTATATTGTTATAGACTGCAAGTTGTTATGCATTCTATTTCGTTTGGGATTGCGGTTTGAAATGATATAAAACCGTATTTTATTTTAAATTACGGATTGAAATGATAAATATGCGTATCACTTGATCATAGGATAGAAAATTATATAAAGACACCATGGTCTAAAATTTGTTTAAAGTATAAAGTAAGTTTAATAATAAAGTTTGATTTTGCTGAAATATAATATGGTTAAGTATTTACTTAAATTATATTTTAATATAGAGTTCATATTGATTTTTATAAATTAAGGTTGAGAAGATATTTTTGAAATTGATTTGAGAATTTATCTTATTAAGAATTATATTTAATAAGAATCCATTTGGAACTTATTGAAATTGAGATTTTGAAAGAATATGGTTTTATAACTTAATTCGAGTTTAAGGTGATTTAAGTGAATAAATTGAGAAATATTCGGTTATTGAAATTTGAAGTTTATTTAAAGGATATTGGATTTAGTAAGCAAATATTTCAAACCTAAATAATAGTAAAAGTGTAATTGGTATATATATGAATTATAAAGTTTAGTTTTAAAATATTGAATATTTAAGCTTTGAATATATTAAATTTAAAATTCAGAAAATTCGGGTTGTTTTGGAATTTATTTGTCAAATTTAAGAAGCTAGTTTGTTTTATAAAATATTTTAATACTTAATCCATGTAAGGGTGGAAGTTATGTTTCAAAGTATTATGTTTTGCAAGTGTTATAGTTTTAAGTCTTTGGTTTCGAAATTTTATAACTTTGAAGTACTATGACTTTTAAAATGATATCGTATTGGGTTGGTTTTGAAATGGAAATGATATCGTATTTATATGGTTTCGAAATGGATATTATATTATGGTTTTGAAGTATAAATTATTTTGAAATGACCGCGGTGTTATAATAATGTTTTGTTGTTAAAGAGATCGGGATCGGAAGTTGTCATACTATCCGCCAACTTCGAAAACCACTTTAACAACCGTGTACGCGGTGGAGATTCCGGAATGAAGTAGAATGGTGGCGGCGTTTCCTTTGAGGTATATACGTGGACCCAACTCCGATGAGTTGGCATAAGTTGGCTAACACAGGAGCGATTCTTGGTCCAATGAGGTCATTCCTCCGATCGGACACACTCCTTTGATATTATATTCTAACTTTGAGATTTATTTGGTGGCCACTTTTGATTTTTGATTTTAGGGGTGTGGCTCGAGGTGGGCAGTAGTAGCTGCTACGCGTTACCACCAGCCCGGATAGCAATTGGTATATCTATCATGGCATTGCCTAGTTGTGCCGTGTCACCTACCCTAGCTCGCCTTGTACGAGTTTGGTTTTCTCTCGTAGCCCATGTGGTATCCTCTGGTGGCTTCCCGATCCGAAGGGTCTATGATATTGGATGGACTACTGGGACTATTACGTGTTAAGAGGAATATTGGGTCACTCCTTAACGCTATTTAAAAGTAAGTTTATTTTACTATAGACATTATTATAATAGCAAAATATTACTACATAGTAAATAGTTTAACGGATCCTTAGGAGATGTGAATCCCAAGCATCTCTTAAGTTACTGCACTCACGTTAGACACTGGATAGGAGACGTCAAATCCCGTAAACATCTCTGATGCCGTTCCACTCATATTTATTTTACCATTGATTTAACTTACATAAGATCTTTTAGTTCTAACTCGAGTGTTTTGTCTTTTCAATTCGCTCGGGTCAGCCTGAGCATTTCAGGATTTAGAAGATCGTATTCTAAAGGACGAAGACAAAGATTTGTTATTATTTATTATAGTATTCCACTAAATTCTCACTGTTCTACTGCATTGTTACTGATTTTTCTCTGGTATGTGTAACTCTGATATGTATTACATAAGTATAATCGAATATTTTGTAAAACAGCTTCATAAACTGTATATTGGTTTATTATATTTTATCGTTCCGCTGCAAGATTCTATTTTGTTTATTTTTCTTTCTCTGCTTTTTCTTATTTACCCCATAACAACCCGCCCTTCTGTATGGTTTAAGTCCGACGTATGTGGTTTATCGTCGATTTAAAGCGTACAGAAAGGTCGGGGACGTTACAGGTTGTCAATATAATAATACATCAAAGGTACATATCCTTCATACATAGAATAAAACACATATGGATGTGCCTCATCTCATTGGCACATCCCAAGGATCATTCAAGAAAATATAAAACCCAATCATAAAAGAAGCATTATACTTATTCATACCTCATCTCATTGGTATGAATATAGATACATCTCAAATCCATCACTAAAACTCATCATAAAAGGTTCTTCATAATCATTTATACCTCATCTCATTGGTATAAATTTATAAATACATCTCAACTCCATCTTAACATCAAGTAGTCTATAAAATTATCAAATCATCGATTCATAATGCAAATAACTCAATCAAAGAGTAACATCATAAATGATTTCACCATATATGTATACATCTCATCTAGCACTAGGCTATCAATATAATAATCATCTAAAGACGGTGAAGTCTAAAAAATCAAAACTCAAAGAAATCCCGGATTGGCCAATTCTTCGATTGCATGCCGAAGCAATGCTACGCGCGCTTCATCGTGACTAGTACTACTATTTGGTACGATAAACATCATGATGACTGGAGTCAAATAACATCTTAACATCGTGAATGACTATAGTCTATAACATATTAATGACTCCCAGTCACAAACACCCGAGTTATTAACATCGTGATGATCGGAGTAGCAACTACATCGTGATGACTCTAATCGAGTACTTGTGGTCTGTAGCACTAGTAAACATCGTGAATGTGTCTCAACTTCTCGGATAGGAACCCAATAGGTGTTAACGTACGTCTCATACCATACGTTCACCCCTAATGGTTTACTAGCCGTTATTTGGTACCACGCTAGTAAAACATCATAAACATCAAGAAAATATACTCGACCTCATCTCTTTGGCGAGTAAATACAATACTATGCTCATCTCATCTCATTGACGAGTACTATGGGCATCGTGACTTGTCTCTTCTCATCGACAATTAAAAACTATCATAATACATCTCAACATCGTAAAATCATCATAAAGATGCTTACCTTATCTCATCGGCAAGTAAAAATAACATCTAGATGGTTATTTATAACCATAATTCCAAATAGGAATTTCTAGCTCTTAATTCATCTCATTTCATCGACGATTAAGAAACACATCTTAAAATGGTCCTTCATCGAATATACTCCTAAATTGGAGTTCTCGGACCATATAATCTACCTAAAATTTAATAACATCTCAAATAATTCATCGAAAGGGTTTCGATCATGTAAGTCCGATATTAAGTGATAAAACAAATCCATGTGTCTCATACCACATGTTATACTTTACCATTTAATTGTCCTTCTTATACATCCGAAATTAATAAAAATAAGTAATTTTATTTGTAAAATAATTTTATTACAGAAATAGAAATTTAAAACGATTTTCCGAAAACGATTATTAAAACCAATATTTGAAATTCCTTTATTGTAGGAAATAAATCAATCCTTATTTAGAAAAATAATTAAAAAATACTATGTAATAATAATTTGAAATGTCCATGTATTTCAAAAATGGTTTAGTGAAAACCATTCTCGAAAGCAATGAAAACTAAAAGGGATATCTCAAAACCGATAACTTGAATTCAATACGAATTCAATTCAAATTAACCCAAAATCAATTCAAATTCCATTTAAATTTGAATGTCAAATTCTTCAAATATGGCTAGCCTACTGGTAGGTATCATAGCTCTCAAAATATCTCAAAAACATCATCAAAACCAAAGATAATGAGAGCAGAAACGAGCTAATACAATCTAAGGTCAATGATTGTTGTTGCTGTCATTTTGCTCTCAGGATAGCAACATAAAACCATAATTATTACCAAGAAAACTTCAAAATTTTAAAAATACAATGAATAAAACATGTAGCACATGACCTAAGATTTCTGAAACATTCAAAATTATCAAATTTGGTTAAGAAACGAAGAAGTTATGGTCAAATTTGTTTCGGTTTCAAACACAGAGCAAATATTGATTTCGCTCTCGTGTTAGCAGTAGAAAAATTAGATTTTGACATAGCTAACCTGAAAATTACAAAAAACTCAAAACATGAAAGTTGTAACACATGATTTATTCTTTTTGGAACATCTAAAATTATCAAAATCGGTTAAGAAACGAAAAAGTTATGGCCAATTTCGTTTCATCTTCAAGGACAGAGCAAATATTGGTTTTGCTCTCGGGTTAGCATTAGAAAAATTAGATTTTGACATATCTTAATTAAAAATTACAGAAAACTCAAAATGTGAAAGTTATAGCCTAATCATATGTTTTTCAGAACTTCAAAATTTTCTAAATTCCGATAGGTAACAAGAAAGTTATGATCAAATTACTTTTTAGGTGAATATATAAACACTCTCTGTCAATGACAGAACAGTCACAAAGATATGGATTTTTCACCATATAAACATCAAAAATACTCAAAACATCAAAGTTATAGCCTAAATCATAAGGCTTCTATAACTTCAAAATTTTCTAAATTCCGATAGGTAACAAGAAAGTTATGGCCAAAACAATGTGGCGACAGAAAACAGAAAATAACAAAGACGAAACATAACCTTATTAATACGAAAATTCAACTCAAAACTTTGATTTTGGCTAGCATTTGTAAGCTTTTACACTTACCTTTTGATTTGTAGTGAATAAGCGAGGATTTGCAAGCAAGATTGAACCTTTAACACAAAATTGGAGCCCTAAACATCTGAAAATAGAAAAATACAGTACATGCAAAGAAGCAATTGATCAAAACAAAATTTATAGAAAACCATTCTAGGGTTTACGTAGATTCTAAGATAGATTAGATTAGAGATTACCTTTCTTTTATCTCTCTATTTGATTGATTTAATTCCTTAATTTCCAGAGGTTTTGAGTGAAACTGATTTATAAGAAGGAAGCCATTGATTTTCTCTTCCATTGATTAGAATACTGAAGTTTTTAGAAGAAAAGCGTTTAAATGAAAAAATAGTCAGAGAGAAATGAATGTATATCTCTTTAAACATTCTAAAAATTGGGTTTGTGGACACAAAATAACCCTATAAGCCCAATTCTCACACTTAGAAAATATTTAGAGTAAATATGCATATGCGTTTTAGTAATTTACACATAACTTTTGCATGAAATTTCCAAATAACATGAAATAAGTTGCATTGTTCATGTTTTAATAAAGGGAACATGTTAGTGACATCAAAATTTTAATTTTTCCAATTAAAATATAATTTTCCCCATATAAAATTTTTTTAACAATATTTACCAATATTTCCATTTTAGTGAAAAATCACTGTTTTCATCCATTTCAACCAAATAAAATTTATTTTTAAGTCTAATGAAGTGTATTAAAATGTTTTAACATTTTTATAACATTAATACATCATTCCAAGCCTAATTACACTTCTAAATTTTATTTTCTTCATATTATTCCTTTTATTTCACAATAGAAGGCTAACATTGGAATAAATTTCCAATAATACTAATTAACTAAAATTAAACCATCGCAATTATTTATTTTCAATCCAAATCCACAAATAAATTTTTTCAAACTTTATTTCATTCATTTACACTTTTTTCTTCAACAATCAAACGTTGAAACAGGCTTCAAATAAATTATATGACATATTTAAATTTCAAATCCCAAATTATATTCATCAAAATATTGTTTATATAAAATAAATAATATAATCCCTCATTTTATTATCCAATTCATTTTTAACACAATATTAAATTATAATTTGCATTACAATGAATATTAACAATAATCTCCAAAATCTTGGGTTGTTACACAAGCCATAAGTTGAAATGGGTGTTCAAGGTGAAGGGTAATAGGAGATACAAGGCTAGACTAGTTGCTAAAGGGTTTTCACAAAGAAAGGGACTGGAGTATGATGAGATATTTTGTCGAGTACCGAGGCATATGTCCATTCGCATATTGCTCGCTATCATCGCAGCTCATGACCTAGAGCTAGAGTAATTGGACGTGAAAACCGCTTTCTTGCACAGAGACTTGGATGAGGCCATCTACGTGAAGCAGCTAGAAGGATTTGTTATAGATAGGAAAGAAAATTGGGTTTGCAAATTGAAGAAGTCTTTGTATGGACTTAAGAAGTCGCCTAGACAATGGTACAAGAGGTTTGACTCTTTTATGCTTTCACTTGGTTAAAATCGTAGCATCAAAGATGCTTGTGTGTACTTCAAGCATTTAAAGAATGGTAGATGGGTGTACCTACTCTTATACGTGATTGATATGTTGATTGCTTCCAAGGATAAGGCTGAAATTGATATTTGACGCTAAAGCTAAAAGAGGAATTCGAAATGAAGGACCTTGGAGAAGCAAAGAATTTTTTAGTATGGAAATCTAAATTGATAGGAAGCTAGGACTTTTGAGCCCCACTAAAAAGGAGTACATTCGAAAGGTGCTTGCTTGGTTTAGCATGGAAGAGGCAAAGGAAATCAGCACACCCATGCCTTTGTACATATAGCTTTCTAGTAAAGGCTCTCCGATCTCAGAAAAGGACAAGGCTCATATGATGAAGGTCCTATATGCAAGTGCAATTGCCAGCTTAATGTATGTTATGGTCTGCACTAGGCCTGACATTGCACAGGCCATTGAATTGGTGAGTAGGTTCATGGAAAATCCAGGAAAGATGCATTGGGAAGCAGTGAAGTGTATCTTCAGATACCTTAGAGGAACTTTAAACCATGGACTTGTCTTTGGCGGCAGAGAAAGAGATTTCTGCTTGGTTGGATTTTGCTATTCCGACTATGCCGGTGATAGAGATCGAAGGAAGTCAACCTCCGGATATGTATTCACCGCTAGTGGGACAGTGATCAGTTGGAGAGCGAGGTTGACGATTGTGGCTTTATCTACTGCAGAGGTAGAGCTTATAGTTTCGGTTGAAGCAGCTAAAGAGACGCTTTATTTAAGGCGACTGTTGTGTGATGTGGGCTTCGTATATGAAGGCATGGATGTGTACTGTGATAGTCACTTAGCTGAAAATTTGACATTCAGCTCGAGGACGAAGCATATTCAGGTGAGAGAGTCGTTCCTTGTCTCGATGAGTGGAGAGAAGCTAGTTCATCTTTAGAAAGTTCACACAAAGGAGAATGCAGCATACATGTTTACCAAGTGGTTGCCTGTTGCTAGTTCGACCACTGCTCGACTTGATTTGCTTAATGAAGTGCTAGGTGCCACAGGGTGACATGGGGGGAGAGTTGAGATGGTTCATGGAGACGTTTGTTTTCATAGTGGAGATTGATAGGTTCTACACGGACTGGGCATTTCGAACATTTTTTTGACGCGTGGTGGCCTTGCTGGAGTTCGTTGACAGAGTGTAATGGGTTATGGCATTGCTAAAGCACATTGGGTAAGTATCCAATGCTTGGAGCATTGAGGTTGGAAGGCTTGTTTGGAAATCTGGTATCAAGGAGGAGACTGTTAGTTTTGATACTTGATTTCGAATTTGAAGAAGATGGGGCCATTGGAGATACTCGCGAAGCCGGGAGAAGCCTTAATCCTAGATGCGGCGAAGGAGAGGCGAAGTCATGGTGCTTTGTGGCTTCGTTCAGTAGAGGCATCACTTGCATCAATGCTGAGAAGAAGATGTCGAACCAAATATTTGGTTCGGTGGACGAGATGCCAGACCAAAAATTTGGTCCGGTGGAGGTGAGTGACTTCGGTGAAGGGAAGAAAGTTGTCTCGTTCGGTGAAATGGTTTTGCCGGACGAGAAATTTGGTTCAGTGATTTGATGAAGGAGAAGTGATGTCGAACGAAATATTTCGTTCGATATTTGAGCATGCAGCTCTAATAAGGGAGATGCCAGTCCAGATGCGCCGAACCAAATGCCAAGTGGTGTATGTCGGACCAAATCATGCATGCTCTTTGCCGAACCAAAGTGGTGTTGAGCTAGATGCGCCGAACCAGATTTGTCGGACCAAACCTTAGGATCGTATTATAGCAGCCACCCCACCTAATATCTTCACTTTATAAATAATGGAGCTTCTACACAACAATGACAATCATTCCAAAGAGATGAAAGTTTGCAGAATTTTGTTTGTACAGTAAATTATTCTTATGTATAGCCTCCAAAAGTGAACCAATCTTATAACTCTAATCTTTCAATGATTAATAAAATCTCCTCTCCCCAAGTGGACGTACACTGCCTTGCGGTAGTGGAACCACTATAAATACCGGTGTTATTTATTTTTCTTCATTGCATTAATCTGTGACTGTTTTTCTGGTGTTTATCTCTGTTTGTTTCATCTCACTACAATCATACAGTTCGTTGTTTTTTTGCCGCATTGGATTTTTTTATTTCCTTAGACTGATCATCTGAAAGAATTTTCCCCAACAGTATCAACAATGTCAAAATAATAATAATTAGCTTTATTGATGATTTTGAATAGCTAAATCTATAACAGACAAAAATATTAGTCAAATACTACTGGATAAGATTATTACATACTGTATACATGGTGGAAAATGATATATTTACAAAAGTTCTTATTTATTTGCATTTCATTCAATTTTAGGCACCATGTTTGCTTGTAAATCAATAACTTATCGGTAGAGTCTGAACTATTTTATAAGGAAGTTTGTTTTCAAGAAATACGTTCAGCATTTTACTATCAAGATTATGTGAATTTACATGTTTACAACCTACTGTACATACGATCATATTCTTAAATTAGAATAGGATAATGTTAGTCCTTGAGATGATGGTTTTGATGACAACAACCTTAGGACATGTTATAAAATATGAATACTAACATTATAGTTTAGATATATATGTATATGTAGGATTTAACCATGCATGTACCAAGAATGAAGATTGTACAATATAGGGATTCAAGATTGAAGATATCAAGATTGAAGACTCATGAGTATCAAGATATCAAGAGTTCAAGATTTCAAGAGTACAAGATATGTGTTGAGTCTAGAATTATGTTAAAACTTCTTGAAAGCACTTACATTTTTATTCGAAATTTATTCGTAGAATGGAATCCACTTCGAGCTTGTTAAAGGGATGGAACCCTACTGGGATGGAACCCACGACAATATCTAGTGGAACATATAGTGGTCCTATTTTGATATCCATTAATATTATAAAAATGTTTTTCAAAAAATATATCTCTTGTTTTTTTAAAAAGTTTTCAAAACTTTCTTTTCAAAAAGACATCTCTCTTGGTTTTAAATATTTTAGCCTCAAAACAATTTTTATCATTTTTAATATTTTGATTTCAAAATTGTCCTTGATTTTAAACTATCTCTTGTTTTAAATACTTAGCTTTAAAATATTTATACTTAGATTTTAGATCACTTTACAGATTAAGATTTTATATTAAAAATTACTTTCTAAACTCTTTTATATGTAAACTATATTCAAATATATTTATAAAAGTTTAGAAATTGTTTTGAAAAATTGTAGAAACCAATTTTAATAAGAAAATCAAAATCCCCATTTTTTCCTAAAGCATGTCAACATACTCCTACCGCCCATGTCGACACGGTGCCCGTTAAAATCCAAAATTCAAATTTTCAAAAGAAGCGTCTATTCGTCATATCCTTTCACGAATAGATATGGCTGTTGATCTTTTATAAATACGAGTAATTCTAATCGAATTTTTAACTAGATTTTACTTGTTTTCTCTCTTCTTCATTTTCCACATTTATTCTAAAGAATACCAAACTATATTCTGTCGAAATACCAAGTGAATCAAACTTGATTATCTCTTGTTTGATTCACTGCCACTCTTTCCATAAGATCTTAGTGCTATTCAGAGTTAGAGGATTATTTGTAAATCAAACTATTGAGTAAAAGGTGCGGTTGAGCCTTGCAATCAATTGGGTGTGGTTGTTGCCTCGGAAATCGATTAGGTTATCTTGTGGCCTGGTAAATCAAGAGAGTTTACCCCAGACTCGAATACAGGAGGGTGTAGCTCATGACCTTGAAATCGAGGATATAATCTGGGAGATTATTTTGAAAAGAAATCCATACAATTGTGCGGGACTGGATGTAGGATAACTCTGAATCAGTATAAAATCCTTGTATGTTCTTTTCTTTACTGCTTTTATTTATTATTTGCATCTGTGTCTGATTATGTGATTATATTTGTGCTTGTGTATTGCATTTGATTAAATTGCATAAGTTTCAAAAAGATTTAGAAAATCCACAAAACATTGTTCACCCCCCTCTAGCGTTATTCTAGGCTTAAGATCTATAATCCACATTTCTCATATTTGGTATCAAAGCAAGATTTTCAAAGTTTTCATAATTTAAATTTTGAAAAGTTTTTAAAATGGCTACCAATACGGTTCTGTTAACATTATCGCTAGTTCATTTGTAGAGGGTCAGTCTAGTGTCAGACCACCATTTTTAATGGCGGTAACTATGCATATTGGGCATGTAGAATGAAAAAATATTTACAGTCAATAGGATTAGACACTTGGAATATCACACAAACTGAATATTTATAACTCACTACTAGTTTTGCACAGTGAACTGCTGAGCAAAAGACTATTGCACAAAATAATTCCAAAGCCATGAATATTTTATTTTATTCACTTGATAGGAATGAATTCAATAGAGTACCTGTTTGTAAGTCTGCATATGATATCTAGAAAACTTTGCAAGTTACTCATGAAGGAAAAAGCAAAGTCAAACAAACCAAAATATCCATGCTCACGAATCATTTTCCAATTATTCAAAATGAATTCTAATGAGTCCATTTTAGATATGTATATAGATTTCAGGATACTGTGCATTCCCTAATATCATTGAAAAATGTTTCTCCGAAGAAGATCAAGTCAGAAAAATTCTAAATTCACTTACTCCGGAGTGGGATCAGAAAACTCTTGGAATCGAAGAAGCAAATGATATCAGTACTTTAAATATTGAAGAATTGATTGGAAATCTAACGTCATTCGAAGTTCAAATGCAAGGGAGAAGAGATAGCAAGGCATTCGAAAAGAAGTCAATCGCGTTCAATGCATTAATAGATGAATCGGAATCGGGTAGTGATGATGATGAAGAAATAGCTTTCATGACAAGGAATTTTTGGAAGTTTCTAAAATACAGAAAGATGAACTACTTCAAAAGGAATGATCATAGGAATTCTGGAAATCATAAGGTAGTACCTCTGACGAACCAGGCCATCTCAGAAGAGACTGTCCGCATCCTGATAAGCAATAGTTTCCTACAAGCAATGATTATATAAAGAAAAGGAAAAGAGCATATATCGCTACACTAGACGTTTCAGACTCAGACTCATCCTCAAGCGATGATGATCAGAAGATAGAAAATTCAAATATGTGCTTTACGGCTATTCATGATTCTGATGATCTCAAAGATACAAATCTAGAAAAAGGTACACGTTTACAATATTTTGGTTGAAATTGTTTGCTTAAAATTGATTGATTGTTTGATTGCTCTTGAAATTATGCATTGTTTGAATTTTAAATTATTATTATTATATTTATTTTAATTTTAATATTATAATATTTTTTATTAAAAGAGTACTATTAAATTTAATATTACTCTAAAAAATATATGGACATTAAAAACAATATATATATATATATATATATATTAAAAGTGTATGAGAAAAGATAAGTCACATGAATCTCTGACCCATGTCGACATGGTCCTACCCATGATGTCGACATGCCTGTCAGAAATTTGAAATTCAAATTTGAATTCAAATCTTTGAACTTCCCTCCACCTTTTCACCAACTACGATGTTCTTAAAAGGTACCTCTTGACCACAGAACACGATTATTGAATATCTATTTATTTCATTTATCCTATTATATCTTTTCACTTTCATTTCAAAATTCAAACTCTCTTTTACTTATTTGAACTTTCTACTCTCTTCAAAAATATCTTCTTCAAGCACTCCATCCACAATGAGGCTGTCTAAAACCATCAAAGAGTATCTCCATAATGATCCGGAAGCAATCAAGGCTTATATAAGCTATGCTAATTACGGAAAAGTTCATACGGGAAAGTTTGCTATCTTTAGCGATTTCTCTACATATGAAATCAATACTCTTCTTGAAGAGAACGATATTCTTAGTATTTTTGACAATTCTGAAAATGATTTTGTTTGTTATCCAAATCTTGTTAAAGTGTTTTATGCGAATTTGAATCGCGATTTTCATGAAGGAAATGAAAATGAAATTTGGAATAGTGTTAAAGGCACTAAAATTGTTTTTAATTGTGAAATTTAGTGTAACATTCTCAATTACAAGAATTCAAAAATGGATCTTTCTACTTTTAATATTGATGAAAATGATCGTGAGACATTTCATCACATTTTCGAAGGAGATGACAACTTTGAATTTAAAAATCGTAACTTTCGTCCGAAAAGCATGTATTGTTAATCTTCTTTTGCAACATACTATCACCCCTAAATCGGAAAATTTCAATAACCTGACTTCAAAAGTTTGTAAAACACGTTTTGCTATTTTTGGTCATTATGACATTAATTGGGCGCAAGTGATTATGGATGAGCTTCGTCCTAAGAATTTGGAAATGGGTGAGAATACTTTGTATCATGAAATCTATCTCACTCGGATTTTTAATTATTTGGTGTTGATTATAAAAGGGAAGAATTTGTTTCAAGAAAAGTGTTTAATCATACCAATATTTCTCTTATGAAAATTCCATTCATATTTCAACAATATGAATCACTTGCCGAAGAGGATGAAAGGTTGGCGCATGAAGAGATGGAAGAAGAAAATGAGGAAGAAGAAGAAGGGGAGGAAATGGAAATTGAAGAAGAAAATGAAGATACCTCCTTGGAAAATATTGAATACCCTATCAATACTAATAATCCTTCCAACAAAACTCTTCTAAAAAATCAAAAGATCATAGCGGAAAATCAATAGATTCTCAAAAGATCTGTTAGTAAGAAATTGGATAAAATGACCACTAATATGAACAAGTTTTTTGCCAAAGTTGGTCGGAAACTTGGCTTATCATCATCCTCCTCATCCTCTAGCACATTCTAAAAACTAGGATGTGATATACTAGTTTATTTTTTATTAACTTGTATTGCTCTTTTATCATGTTATGAACTTCTCATGTATTAGCTCATCTATCTATAAAAAATTATCTATCTTATGCTTTGCTACCTTATCGTCTCTCTGAAATAATTATCGTCTCTCTGAAATAAATGTTAGTTAGTATATAAGTTTATATATATACATACTTATTCACAAAACAAAGAAGATACATAGATTAACATACCTATGTCGACATACCCCAACCCCCTATGTCGACATATAACTGTCTGATTTAGTTATTTTTTAAATTTTGAATTTAAAATAACTAACTTCTGTCTATTCATTTTAAACGAATTCCTGCATATTTAAACAACTGTTTCTTTCATAAATTTGTGACCTCTTTATTTCTACTCATCTCTATTTGCATCTTTTCACTATTTATCAAAAATGGAATCCTCTTCTCAAACACTAAGTGAAAATCTTGAAGAAACTCTCAAGTCATTCAAGAATATACTTACTTTTTTTTCTCGACAATTAAAGGCACTTAAAACTAAGTCAAATGTGAATGATAAAAGAACAAGAGAAGCATTTCGATGCCCCCCATTGGATGATTTCTGCCTTAAACAAAGATGATTTCGATGCAAATCCTGAAGGAACTTTGATTCAAGATAATGAAGATTGGAAAGATATTAAAAAGGATCCTATTTTTGGAGAAGAATGATGGGTTGAAGTTTCTAAAATTATTTGATCTCCCTATGGTTTGAATTGCTTGTATTTGAATTGTTTGATTTGAATTATTTGATTTGATTTGAATTGTTTGATTTGATTTGGTTTGCTTTAATTAGAATTAATTTAGTTTGAATGGAATGTATAACATTATATGAAACATAGTATATGGTTATTGGATTTAAACTATCATATTGGTTATGTTTTCATTAAGTAACTCATGTTTATATATATATATATATATATATATATATATATATATTCCATCTTAATTTGTCGCAGGTATGCCAGTATTAGATTATGAGGGAGATATATTAGTTTAGGATTAGTTTTTGTTGATGACAAAGGGGGAGAAATATAAAATACAGTAGTTAGAATAGTTAGGCTTAGATTTAGGGGAAGTTATTGTGAGGATGATGTATATATTATAAATAAAGGTTGTCATCATCAAAAAGGGG
This sequence comes from Allium cepa, assembly GCA_030765085.1. Lineage (NCBI taxonomy): Eukaryota > Viridiplantae > Streptophyta > Magnoliopsida > Asparagales > Amaryllidaceae > Allium > Allium cepa. Next base: position 138,790,912 of record CM060940.1, on the reverse strand, counting down.
AAGATTGTTAGTCCTTGAGATGATGGTTTTGATGACAATAACCTTAGGACTTGTTGTAAAATATAAATACTAACATTATGGTTTAGGTATATATGTATATGCAGGATTTAACCAGACAGGTACCAAGAATGATGACCGTACAGTATAGAGATTCAAGATTGAAGATATCAAGATTGAAGACTCATATGTATCAAGATATCAAGAGTTCAAGATTTCAAGAGTACAAGATAAGTATTGAGTCTAGAATTACGTTAAAACTTCTTGAAAGCACTTAATCTTTATTCAAAATTTATTCATGGAATGGAATCCACTTTGAGCTTGTTAAAGGGATGGAACCCACGACAATATCTAGTGGAATATATAGTGGTCCTATTTTGATATCCAGTAATCTTATAAAAATGTTTTTCAAAAAATATATCTCTTGTTTTTTTAAAAATGTTTTCAAAAAATTATTTTCAAAAAGACATCTCTCTTGGTTTTAAATATTTTAGCCTCAAAACTATTTTTATCATTTTCAATATTTTGATTTCAAAATTGTCCTTGATTTTAAACTATCTCTTGTTTTAAATTCTTAGATTTAAAATATGTATACTCGGATTTTAAATCACTTTATAGATTAAGTTTATATATTAAAAATTACTTTCTAAACTCTTTTATATGTTTAAACTATATTCGAATATATTTATAAAAATTTAGAAATAGTTTTGAAAAATTATAGAAACCAATTTTAATAAGAAAATCAAAATCGCCATTTTTTCCTAGCGCATGTCGACATACTCCTACCCCCATGTCAAGATGGTTCCCGTTAAATATCAAAGTTCAAAAGAAGTGTCTATTCATCGTATCCATTCACGAACAGATATGGCTGTTGATCTTCTGTAAATACCAGTAGTTCTAAACGAATTTTAACCAGATTTTACTTGTTTTCTCTCCTCTTCATTTTCCATATTTAGTCTAAAGAATCCCAAACTATATTCTGCCGAATACCAAGTGAATCAAACTTGATTATCTCTTGTTTGGTTCTCTGTCACTCTCTCCATTAGATCTCGGTGCTATTCAGAGTTATAGGATTATTTGTAAATCAAACTGTTGAGTAAAAGGTGCAGTTGAGCCTTGAAATCAATTGGGTGTGATTGTTGCCCTGGAAATCGATTAGGTGATCTTATGGCCTGGTAAATCAAGAGAGTTTGCCCCAGACTCGAATATAGGAGGGTATACCCCGTGGCCTTGAAATCGAGGGTGTAATCTGTAAGATTATTTTGAAAAGAAATCCGTACAATTGTGCGGGACTGGATGTAGGGTAATTTCGAACCAGTATAAAATCCTGGTGTTTTTTTTCCTTTACTGCTTTTATTTATTATTTGCATCTATGTCTGATTCTGTGATTATATCTATGTCTGTGTACTGCATTTGTTGGTGATTAAATTATATAAGTTTAAAAAAGATTTAGAAAATCCACAAAACACTATTCACCCCCCCCCCCCCTCTAGTGTTATTCTAGCCTTAAGATCCGTAATCCACATTTCTCACAGATAAGTCCTTATCAAACTCAATTTTTTGGTATGACCTCAAATTGTGCTTATGTGAAGTAACATACATGTAAATTGCAACTTGGTTTTCAAAGCTGAATTGCATTTGCAATTCAATTATTCGAAACTGGATTGCAAATGAAGCTCAGTTTTCAACTGAGTTGCAAATTGCAACTCCGGTTTTGAAAAACTGAGTTGCAAATGCAACTTAGTTTGCAAACTAAGTTGCAAAACGCAACTAAGTTGCCAAACACTACTTAGTATAACATGTCACTGGAGGAGGGCGTGAGGTTTCACTTCATTATTTAGCATCCTAATTATTCCTTTTACTTTTGATACGTAGGTACACAAAATGTTGCTTTGCTATATGGAAGATTGCTGGCTAAAATTGCTGATAAAAGGTAAGTTTTTATGCATTTAAATGGTATGTTGTCATGGAGTATAATTTGTTATATATGATATGAATCCGATCATGTTTTGATCATGTAAATATATATTGAATTGAGGTGTGCGAGAAAGCACTAACCGCGCAAAAGAGATGCTGTCGGAAATTTATAAAATCTAATAAGTTTATAAAAATTAACTAAGGTTTATGGAAATTAACTAAGTTGAATTTTTATAAAAATTAACCAAGTTTACAAAAATTAAACTTTTACAAAAAAAAAGGTTAAGAATGTTTTGTTTAAATTAAACATATTTATAAAGACAAACTAAGTTTTAAATTCTTTTAACTAAGTTAACTAACTTTTATAAAGAAATGACCAAGTTTACAAAAAATAATCAAGTTAATTTAACTAGATTAACTAAAGGTTTAAAAAAGTTAATCAATTTTTATAAAATTTAACCAAGTTAACCAAGTTTATAAAAATTAACTAAGTTAACCAAGTTTTATAAAAATTAATAATTTTCTAAATATTAACCTAATTTATAAAATTTAATAAATTTATAAACTAAGTTTTATAAATATTTAACTAAGTTAATTAAGTGAGTAAAACATACCAAAACTATGCCTTAATTAATATCCCTTCTTAGAACTCTTCTAAATTTGGTAGACTGTCAATTTTTGAATTACCGTTGACTACCCAATAGTTGTTGATTTGAAATTGATTTGAAGTCACTGCAACAAAATACCCTTTTTACAACGGGCAATACCCGTTGCAATAGGAGTTTCGCAATGGACTGACGCTCGCCGTATTATGCGATGTTGTACTAGACCCAAAAGATTTTACGACTTAAAACCATTAGAAAAGCCCATTGTAGTGAACATTTTTACAACAATCCCAAACCGTTGCAATAAAGTCTTTTACAATGGGCATAGACCGCCGCAATATGTCCCAGCCACAACAGGCGTTGATCATTGTAATAGTTGTCTTTTATAACCGTTTTTGCCCATTGTTAAAAAATGCAAAATTTAAAAAAAAAAAATAAGGCATTGATGCATCATGTGTGCAGATCTTACTCACAATTGCTAAAACGCCAAAATGAATTATACATTCACATCATTTATAAAGTCTTAATACAATTACGAACCATTATTGTTCAAGCCAAAACTAATATAAAAGAAGCCGAATACAAAATATACAAATGATAATTGCAATGGAAGTATGATCATCTTCAGTACTAGAGTAATCAGTGTTAAAGACTAATGACTCAAATTAAATAATGGATACCATATGGATGGCAGATCTTGTATCTTGTTTCAGTAATTTGCTCATTACACATTTTTTTAATATGCAAGCTCCTATGTTCTCTAGCTTCGCATTGGAATTCTACCAGAACTCAAGCTTCATTGTGCAACCTAGCCTTAATGTTCATGCTCTGCATCACTATCTAGCTGCACTCAAGCAAAAGTTTTCAATCCTCGATGCAATTGCTTTGCTAGTGCGCATATAAAACTGTTGTGTAACGACGGTCGGACAAAGATCCCCATCTCCCGCATGTGGCGTACGTATATGGGTTGGTACACACTTTGTTGTAACAAAAAAAATCCCCTAATGCTACATACCTACCAATCCATATTTATACCTCACTTTTTCCATACTATTTAGCTATGTGGGACTTTTTTTCCAATCTGAACCGTCGTTCCTCCATTAAACATGCGAGACAACCCTAACAAAACTAGTGCTATTATGAAACTACTGCAATCACTATCCACCTGCACCTATGAAACTAGAGATTAATTAATAATAATTAACAATACTAGCTGTACATAATTAAATTAAAATACGCAATTAACTTACATACAAACTCAACTTTAACCATACTTCTGTTACTTTAAAAATAATGCTTTGTTGCTGTAATTCATTGTGTTGATTTCTTTCTATTATTAAATCAATCTAATGTGAAAATCCTATTAATTTGATAGATGGATAGTTTAATATCTTTTTATCATTACATTACATGTAAACTACCGCAAACTTGTTTAGAGATATTTAAATTTAACAATATGGAAAAATTAACCACTGTTCCGCTAAATATTCTAGGAAATTTCCTCTCTATTATCGAATAATGGGGAATCAAACTTCGAATTAATTTTTTGTGTGCTAAGTAGTTTAAGAACCGAAGCGATAAAAGGTCGGTACGCTTTTCACAACAGTTAGGTAAGTGATATTTTAGGTTTTATACAAGCCAATTGATTACTGAAACATACAACGGTTAACTAAATAGCATGGATACTACTTGATATCAAACTAGCTATCTAGAATTAAAAAACAACTAAAATTTATGCAGCTTAGTTAGAAGAAGAAGGTACACTTGTGCATGTAAAACTTTTTAACAGCATAGAAACCAAACCTAATATCCATTGAATAGTAGATACTGCCCTTAACTGTTGTGTATCACCTTGATCTCCTATTGCGAAAATTATTATGGCCATCAAAACAAATATAGGTTTTGGATTTTGGAAGCATCTCCTCTGCATTTATTGTAAAGGCTCGGGTTTTTCTATCGTTAACTTTAAATATTTAAATGGTTTAAATATTGGATTTGAAATTATAATTGAGTTAGAAAGTTTTTAAAACCGAAATTTCAAGCAATTTCGAATTTTTTTGAAATCGTCAATTTAGTTAACACGTTAAAATAGCGAGCCGGGGCACAGTCTCGAAATTCGATGAAACCAGCTCCATTAAATCTGTAATAGTGTATTATTATTGGATTTCAAATTTCATAGTTTTTGGAGTTATCGTTTGATCGTACGAGATAGAAACGCGTTGAAATTAATATCGAAATTTAATATAATAATTGGGTCTAAAAAGCTATCTTCTTCATATGATCAAATTAGGACTCGAAACATTTTCTATTACGTTCGGAATAAAGGTATAACATTAGAAACACTAGGCACCACGCCTAAACAGGAGTTCGAAGTTCCTCCGAATATAATACGGAATATTTCAAATGGATAAATATGAAATTAAAACAAAGTCAAATCAAAGCCGCCTAGTCTATATGTGAGACTTCTCCAGTATAGTAGCCGCCTTCGTTCTTTTAAATTGCAAATGTATTTCCCCCCTTTCTCTTAAAACAGTAAATGGAAGCTTTGAAAAAATAAACGTCCTTCTCCCCTAACCGATTTCAAATCTAGGTCATTACTCATCTACACACGTTTTCATCTTCACTCACCTTCATCACGCTCCTTCCCTTCTTGTTTGGATCTGATGGCAAAAAAGTCAAGAAAAAAAATGAAGCAAATTGCATTTCTTCCAATCATCAGTCCTACCAATAGATTCTCTATCTCTGACACTCTCAAGTCGTGCGTTTGCTATGCCATTATTTGATAATCCAGTTTTAAGCCTGGAGGCTTTGTTGACTTTGAATCCATACCTTGATTGGATAATCCCCTCTGAACTTCAGTCATGGTACTCCGTCTATTGAAGCTACTAGTGTATCCGTTGCTTCCGTAGATGCAGCCGCTCAAGTTCGCCTCATATGCCACTTGCAAATCCTACTGTAGACGTTTGTCTTCCACTATTTATCGCTGAGGTTTCTCTGCCCGTATGCCATGCCAAAGCAATATATTCTGTAGCTATATCTGGTAGTCGCCTAGACAATGGAAAGCATGGCGACACTCATTGGTCTTTTTATGTAAACAGGATTATGTATCTTGTGTTTCAGAGAAAAAAATCTACAGCCCTAAAAGGAAATGAGCTTGATCCTACATGAAATACTCCCTTATTCATTATAGGTAATTAATTTAAATTAAATAATTAGTTGATTAATTTAAAATTGTAATCGTTAATTTATATAATTCGAAATTTGCTTATACGAGATAAAATCGCACGGAATCAGTCATATAGGATTCGAAGCTCCGGAATCTACGCAATAGAATTTATCTAGATGATTAGCAAATTAAAAAAAATGTGAGAATTTCTCGCTCATTTGGATTGCCACATTTAAATTTAAATGTTTAAATTTAAATTATTGGATGCTTGACTGGGTTGGTAAATTATAATTATCTATTGGATGATTACATATATATATATATATATATATATATATATATATTAGTAATTGGAGTGATACTCCTCACATTATAGCGGATGAGACCTTACGCGCCCCGCATAATAGCGGACGGTCCTTTATACGCGATATTCCATCTCGAAGTGGAATTGGTATTTTTATGTTGTATTAACATCTGTGCATGCAGTGAGACGGATTGGAGGGATCCAACTGAATTTCTCAAAATGTTGAATTTTAATTTCATATGTAGTGATATATGTTTATTTGAATAATCTGTGATATATGTTTATTTGAATAATCTGTGATAGATTATCGTGTGGTTTGAATTAATTGGATGCTATGGCAGTTTTAGCCTAGATTTTGGTAATTTTAAATACCAATAATATATGGTTTGAATTGAAAAAGAATTTTAAAGGGATTTTTGAGGTAATATATATTTAGAGAGAGAGTTTTGGGTTAACTGATTTGATAAAATAATGGTTTTGAAATTTGTACTTAACTAATTTGAGATATTGTAAATAGATATTTTGGGGTAAAGTATATAAAAGGATTTTAAATATTAAATTCTTAAGTGGTACTTGTTTAAATAAAAAGGGTATAAAAACCAAGATTTTTAATAGATTGAAAGGATAGAAGTGAATTTGGAAATAAGAATAAAATTGGTTATACTGGAGCTCAAGTAAGATTTTCAAATTTACGAAATAAAATTAGAATCAATAAATTAAGCTTGTTTTTAAAAAGAAGGATTTTTAATTAGTGACTGGTAATTTAAAGGGTTTAAGAATATTTTAGAAAATTAATTATTTAATTTTTTAAATTGATTAGAGTCTATTTAATTATTAATTAAGTTAGTTATAATGAGTTGATATGAAGTTAATTGTTATTTAAGAAGAAATAATTACTATTATTTTAAAAGGAAAAATTATTTAATGTTAAAATTTTATAAAATAACTTTTATTAAAGAGTATTTGCCTAGAGTTTAACTTGGAAAATTATTATAGAAATTTCATGAGTATTATTTTGAAAATTTTTAAAATATAGTTTTCGGGAAGTAATGGTATACTCGCACGGCGAAATCAGAGGCAATGAGTGCCTGCAGTTAAGTTTTGAATTACTCTGGAATAGAGAGGTAACCGTTGAGTTGTGAATCCATAGTTGATACCGCAGTGGTACTTTCCTTAATATTTTAAAGGGTTTCAATATTTTAAAAAGGATAGTTTGTGAATATACTAAATTCGATAAGATAAGTACATGACTTTTGATAAGAGATTTAATTTATTAGAATTAAATTAAAAAGAGATATAGTGTTTTCAGTGGAAAAAAATATATATTTGGTTGATTGAATGTTTTTTGATAGTTAAATAACCGACTATCAAAATCTAGACCTAAAATATAACTTTGGGAATATGCAGGAGAAACACGGGGATTATATGGTACAGTTACCGTTCAAGGTGCTATACTATACGTATAAACTCGTCTTGTTCTTCTAAGACATTGATAAGAAAATCCGTCCACTAATGGTTAGGAGGTGATCTCTGATCTTATTTTCATCTGTTTATTTCCTAAAGAACTGGGGTTGAGTTTACCGAAAAATATCGAACGTTGTTGTCGAAGAGACCGGGATCGGACAAGTTATCCAAAAATCACTTCGATCCAACGAGTATGTTTTCGAAAGGAAAACAAGAGCATGGAGTCGAAGATGGAGCAGTGAAGTGCACAGGCTAATCACTACTAATCCGGAGGATTTTTCTAAAATGAATGTAGTAGAAGCAGTGCCTTCGGTTCTGTTTGGACCTAGAACGGACTTGTGCGGATGAATGTTATCAGTACATTGTCATTGGAGGACAATGAGCATTCTGAATGAAAATTCCTTAAAAAGGTAACCATAGCTTCTAGCCACATCAATTGGGAATGACTGAAAAGCAGGGAAGATGCAGCAAGGCTATATGGGTCGCACCCGATTAGGATATGTTTATCACCTTTCTAGATACCCTTGGATATTACTTTATTTCTACGATACATGGAAGGAGCTCAGGAAAGGGTGGAAACACCCGGGGTGATAGCATATTCGGTCTATCCAGGTTACGAATAGTCCGGTCTTGTATTGCAGAGAATCCCGGCGTGGTACTCGGTACGCTGTTTCTAGACGTGTACCATAGCAGGTGGTACCCTAATACCTAGTCATTCGTATGGAATCCATTCTTCAATATGTACCCTTTACGGTTTTGGTTGTAGAGCCTAGTATGCCGGAATTTAATTAATGTAACAATTTCAGCTATTTGAATAAGTATTTATACTTAGACACTTTTATAATATTAGAAAATTTGATATGAAATGTCTTGGTTATCGTAAGGTAAAAACCCGTCGTGTTTATGTGTGACATAGTCTTACGAGATACCTTTGATTTTCGAAGGATTTTGAATCTTTAATAATTAAAATTGAGTGTGTTTTCTCACACTGGTTTTCCAGACTGACTCGGATGTTATTTTATTATAATACTGGGGTCAGACCGAGTATTACAGGCTCCGGTTGGGATGCTATGAAGCTCAGGAGACGAGCTGGAGACTGAGACGTATTCTCATACTTGTTTATTCCACTGCAGCGTTTTGTTGAAATTACCAAAAATTGTGATGGCAGATTGTTATAACTGTCCAGACTGCTAATTATTGATCTCTGATGTGAGGTATGTATATTACAGTTTTGATTTGTGTAAAAAACTATTTATATTATATGTTATTCAGTCCGCTGTGAGATTCTTTTTTTGTTTAGTTTCTTCTTTCTTCTACCTACTTTTTTTCCCCTCAACAATCTATCTTTCCGGCGCTCGAATCGTTCGGCATGTGATACAATGAACGTATTTATGTCGATTTTCGAGGGTCGAAATGGCAGGTCGTCATATTTATTGTCATGCGCATTAGAAGAGCTATTTTCTTTTTTGTATTCATGGAGTAAAGGAATGCTTTCAATGTTTAAAATTTAACCGTAATTTTGGAAGATCTAATTTCCTTCTTGTTTTAGTACTCATGGAGTATACAATATATACTACTTAGGGAGAAGTAGAACAGATATGACATATTTTTGTACTTATAGGATTTGACGCATACAGTAAAGCAAAGGTTACCATGTCAATCATGGAGACCAATGGCAAGCTTCTAATGCTCGAGCGATTTATGATTGTTCGTGTTGTGCTCTTATCATTATATCATATAGAACAGCGCAAGCAGCAGAGTATAGTCGAACTGAATTTCCAGAAGAGTTTGTATTTGGTGCAGGGACCTCTACTTACCAAGTAAACAATTGTGTTATTATATATTAGTCAGTAGTTGTTTATTTAATGGTAAAATATGAGAATTTTACTACATATAATGATGGTTAACACTAATTTTTGTACACATGGCATAATATTATGAAGGGGCAACAATAGAAGATGGAAGAAGTAAATGTATTTGGGACGATTTCACTTGTGTAGGTGTTTTGTTTGCTTTTATGTTTAGTATGGCTTGATCTAGCCAAAATAGCTTTTTATTGGGCAACAATTACTTACAGACACATATTTTTTTTTAATTGAATGCTTATAGTTATATCAAAGAAAAACTTAGTTTTATCATGTTTCATAAATACTTTACTGGGTGAGGAGATAGGGAAAATGATAGACAAGTGCACATTTGACATTGCAGCTGACCATATTGGTACTCATGTAGAACAATATTACCTGATCATTATTTACAAATATTTTGAATGATGTAAATATAATAAACAATGAATAAATATATGGCTTGCTAAACAAAACTCTCCTGTAAAAATTATAGTTATGACCACTATGTTTGCTTAGATATTGAAATAACAAATAACGTGAAAAGGTTAAATTTTTTTGCATCACGTTGGATTTAAATCAATTAACACAAAATGAGAAAACATCAATTAAAGAAAAGATGTTCACCTACCCCATCCAAATACAAACCCGCACCTTCCTCCAAACACATCAAACACCCACTGCTACAATCACCAATCCAAAACCAGTAATCCACAACCACCTCCGACCCCAAACCTCTACAATCAAACACCGAAAACCCTAACTCATCTGCCTCTAATCTATCACTCTGACACACCCAAATTCCCTTAACAAACAATTTGACCAAACGCCAATCACCTGAAACCCCTAGACCACTACAACACTTCCCTACCGCTCCGCAAACTCATCCGAACCAATTCCCAAACCTTTTGCAACAACACCTAATTCTGCAACCACCCTCACCCCAAACCGAACGCTAAATACATCCAAATCCGAGTCTTTTTTTAGTTGGTTTGATTTTGATTTGTTTGGATTCTGATCTCTATAGCTGAAAGAATAGGGTAGAAAATACGGTTTTTGGTTTGGGGATTCTCAGAGAAGGGGAGGGATTCTGGTTAGCGTAGGCATGGGCATAATATAATTTAAAATTTAGGGAGGGCGCCCAACTTTTGGATATGGAGCCAAAAACTTTGATTTGGAGCCAAAATAAAACTTTTATATATAAAAAGAATGAGTTTCAAAAGAAAATATCCATATGTATATGAAAATATTACTTCTTAATTATTAATTATTAATATTAGTTATCAAACACTAATTCTTATTTATTAATTTTTTTGCAAGGCAAACGGGGTTGGATGTCCCCTACCGCTTTATTGAACACTCAGCGGAATGCTAAAATGTTACAACAAACAGAAACGGGAAATAAATAAAAAAACACACGACACAAACAAACACACATATGCTAGGATATTGATTGAATAACATCCAAATCCCTGGGTCAAAACCAAAGCCAGAAGTCTTCAAACCTTCCTTAATCTCATGATGCAAGTAAGCCTGCAAGTGGCTTCTCATTTCTCCTTGACTGTTGAACATAATTTCATTTCTCTCCTTCCATAAAATAAATACAAATTTCTTCAAGGCATACAAGGTGGCCTTCGAAATTGAATCAACCTTTCCTGTTTCGGAATACAGTAGCATCCATTCAGCGTCATTGTTCATCGCATTGATAGTTCTCCCTTAATATTATATATTAATTATTCATTTTTCAATAGTAACTAAATTACTATGAATTAATTAATAATTAATATTTAATAGGTAATAATTAAAAAATATTACATGTAGTTTACTAATTATTAATAATTAAACATAATTAGTAATTAATAATTAACTATAATAATTAATAACTAATTATTAATATTTAATTATAAATCATAATTAATAATAGTAGTTAATTATAAATCATAAAATATTAGCTAATTTACTAATTATTAATAATTAACTATAATAAATTATTAAACTTAAAAATAAATATTGATTATACATAATAATTAGTAGTTATAAATTATTTATTAGTAATCATTAATTATAATAAATTATAAATAATGATCTATGTATGTTGTCATTTATAATTATTAATTATAATTGCCATTTATTAATTATTAAGTAAGTATTTAGAAATAATCGAAGATAACGATGATTGGTTAAGAGTTGTTGAAAATTAGTATTTATTACAACTGGTAAACAAAAAAGGTTTTAATACGTATCCATTAAAACTAGCAAAAAAAGAGTAAATTATTAAAATGTAATAGTAATTACTGATCATTAATTATTAATTACAGAATAAATTAATAAATTAATAATTAATAATTATTTGTTATTAATTATTAATTACTAAACTATAGTAAATTACTAAATAATAATTATTAAAATCATAAATTATTATTAAATATTAAACTTTGATTATTAAATATTAATTATTAAAAGTAAATTATTAATTTTTAATTATTTAATAGTAATAGTTAATATTAATTATTAATTGTATTTATTAATTATTAAATGTAAATAATAAATGTTAAATGTGATTTACTAAGTATTAATAATTAACTATAATAAATTACTAAATATAAAAAACTAATTATTGATTATAGATAATAATTAGTAATTGTAAATTATTTATTAATAATCATTAATTATTATAAACTATAAATAATATCCTATATAAGTTGACATTTATAATTCTTATTTATAAATTACCATTTATAAATTATTAAGTAAGTATTATTGGTTATTAATTGCAAATTATAAATTACTAATTGTAATAATATTTAAAGCAATAGTAAATATTTTTAAAAAATAACGTAACATGGTCTTCTCCTATAGTGAACGTTTCCTCAAATTTTTTTAACCTATGATTAATATTTATTTATAATTAATTATTAATATTTTTGAAGAAAGCATTATAATTATTAATTATAAAAAATTGGCAATGAGCATTTATTACATTGGGCATTTTGTGACAATTGTAAAATGGGCAACTATTACAACAGATAATAAAACGGTTGTAATAGGCATCTATTACAATGGGTAAATAAGGATGAAAACTTGTATCTATTAGAACTGGCAGAAAATAGTTGAAATAGGCATATATTACAATGTACAAAGCAAAAAAGAGTTGTTGAAAAGTGGTATCTATTACAGTAAGCTTGAAAAAACCGTTGTAATTGGTTTCTACTATAATGGGCATTTAAAGACCGTAGTAAAAACGGTGTTGTAATAGAGTATTTTTGTTGTAGAAAATAAGCTTTGATGGAGCTTTGTGTAGATGGGATTGGACAACAAGATGGTGAAAATGGCAGCCAAAAAGTCTCATATGCATTAGGGTTATGAGTTCCTTTATGGTGGAAGCAATAGAGAGAAAGGTGGATCAAATCTACCCGTTCTCCCTAAACCAAAGCCATCGATTAAAGACCCTCCTATCCATCTTTGAGCCGCCTCTAACATGCATGTTGCTTTCGTATGTATCGCCATACATCATGGGCTAAGAGCCCATTGAGGTCCAAACAAATAATATTAATTAAATCTGATTTAATTTCTTTCGATATCGCATATCAATCGATATATTTATAATTATTATAAATATATACACTAATATTTTCTCCTCAAATCACAATCAAAATTTTATAATCAATATTTCATAAATATTAATTAATTTATAACAATTATAATCTAATTAAATCCTTTGGTCTAAAGAGAATTCATAATATCTGTTGTGTGACTCGTTAGTATAAATTTGGTCAGCGATTAACATCGAACTATTCGAATATTAACGTTCACACGTCGCCTAGTAGATGGTGTGACATTTTGGCCAAATTTAACACTTACTTTGTTTCAGTTAAAATCCAATTTTAGTTAATTAAGCTTTACCTGGTTGTGATATTTATTTACACCAATTCTCTTCGTTAAAACTGTATCACTTTGGACTTATCAAATTTGGCAATGGTCAAAATTCAACATTGTCCATGTTTAGCTCTATAGTCCAATAGCTCTACAGTCCAAACACAAAGTCATTTGTTCAGTAACAACATATATTATTAATCGAAATGCTCTAGCTAGAGACTTTGACTTTGAGTTGACTTGAGTTAACCATGATATCAATCCCATATAACCGAGGAGATGAATCCTCTTTTGAATAGTGCTTCACTTCCAATACTTTCACTCGATTCAACTATAGCCACTCGTTGAACGGCGTGCCATGATTTGACTATAATTAAAGCAGAGCTTTCATATTAAAGATCCACAACATTCTCAAGTCGAGAGAACTATTTCAATCAGTCACAATGATATTTGCTGTTTGAACTTAGTTATATTAACCAACAGAAAATTATCGAGTGAGTCATTCCATAGTTCTTCAATAACTATGAATATGTAACCTTTAGGTGCCCCCATCATCCATGAGTAATACACTACCCAACATTTGAAGAGCATTACGTACTCTACTCTCAACGGATACATCTATGTCCAGTCCCATCTTGACTAGGAACATTTAAAATGGTATATTTATTTTTATTATGACAAATTACTTATGGTTACAATATGTTGTAACTACTATCCCAAAACATGCCATTTATGGATTTTTACATTAAATATACTTTTAATTAAATTAATTAATTAATATAACCACATTATATCAAGTATATAATAGAAAGAAAGTAACTTTGATTTCAAACAAGATTGGTTGTTGCGTTAGATATAAGTAACATATCACATAATTCCTCCTATGACATACTTCTAACTCTATCAATCTCCACTTGCACTTGGGTCAATTATGGAATCTATTCCAACTTATCCAATCAGTTAGCTCAAAACCGATCGAGTCGTCCCTCAATAAATGGTATGCTATTATGTTTCAATTATCTACTTTGTCAATCAACTCTCTCCGACACTGATAAACTACCTTTATCATGTGGAACGATTCAAAGTATGTCTCTCGACTTGCTGTAAGCTCTAAGTTTTGTTATGAACTATATAGTGACATTGTTATCGTATAACAATTTTACGGGATTCTCAACATTTGGAATCACCGTCTGCTCAGTTATAAATTTATGCATTTATATTTATATACATTTCTTTATTACTGCGCTATTCAAGGCGATATACTTAGTCTTCTCCATTGAATCAGTTATAGTCTTTCATTTGAAACGTTTCCAACTAAAATATTCATAACTTGAATTTATTATTGACATATCATACTCAATATCACTTATGAAACTTTGAGTCTGAACACTTCTTCACAAGGAGTTCGTTGTTCTTGTAAATAATTCTCTAGTATTTCGCAAACACATGAGAACATTCCAAACTACCATTAGCGATATCAATTTATATTTGATATTTACTTTGTGCATCAAATACATAAACAAATCAGGATATCATAGACAACACGATATATATGATAATTCCTATTGCCAATGCATAAGGAACTCATCTAACATGTTATGTATTAAATAATTTAATAAAATGTCTTTGCATATCAATTTGGGACAGTCCAAATATCTTCTATACTCACTATAAAAGACATTGTTTATAAATCCACTGTTGAGTATTAAAACAGCTAAGGCTGATTTTAATACAAGTACATCGTTAAAATCAACATTGTGTTGTTTACTTATAATTTTGAAATATCAATGTACCTTTAAATGTTCTTTCTTAGGAATACGCGCTTCCTTTGCATTTTGATGGATAATCAAACTATTTGATATTTCTATCAAAATATTTGTTCGATTTCGATGCATATAAAACGATACTTTCTATCATTTCTTGGATCATGTCAAAAGACTCACAAACCCAACATTGCTTCCAATGATCTCGAGAGATTTGGTTATTATGTATATAAACAGATTACTCTAAATCGTTATTTAAAATTTTCCGTTCCAATATATATGTACCAAAGTATAAACTCATACCAAGTGATAATTTTGTGAGTAAATCAGAACGAACTAGAGCACATCGAATGGTGAATCTATTATGTTAATTTCCACAATTGAAATTTATGATAATATTCTTATCAACGTGGCTCACTACATTCCAACAATATTTGTCTATCTCTTAAAGACAGATTTACGACCAATGGATCGTATCTTCTTGGATACAATTATCAAAATCATATTTTGATAACGTAATTGGAATCTATGTTGGATCTGCACACCATACCATATTATAGAGTCAATACTCTTAGTGGTTTGATAAAACAACCAAGGATTATATACTTCTGATATTGATAAGAAACTCATGGTTTCTATTCAATATGCGGGAATGCTTATTAGATGCTTTAATGCGATGTGTTCATTTAGGTTAGTAAATTTTATTTCACTTCGTAGTAGTCAGCATATCCTTGGATAGTATATATCTAATTCCATTTTACTACTAATAATTTCTCAAAGAAATTCTATAACGACCCAGATTTTTCGTTGTTTAATTTTGAATATTTAAATAGTTTTAAATATTGGATTTGGAATATAAATTGGGTTTTGAATATGAAGATTTGGTTGAAATTATAGAATGAATTTAAATTCCATATATAGCGATTTATCTTGATACGAAAATGGCGAATAATTGAAATTGAATATAAATCGAAACGATTTCTATTGTGGATATAAATGCTATTTGAATTAGAATTAAGTTAGTAAAATTTTAGAATTTTAAGCGATTTCCCAAAATTTTGAAATCGTTGATTAAATCGACGCGTTTAAAATAGCAATCCGGGGCACAATCTCGGAATTCAACGGAACTAATTCTATTGGATCCGCAATAGTGTATTATTATCATATTTAAAATTTCATAGCATTTGGATTTACCATTTAGTCATGTGATCTAAAAACGCTTAAAAATAATTTAATTGAATTTAATTTAAACAGTCAATTTAAAAAGCTATCTTATGCATACGATCGAATTAGGCTTCGACATTTGTTCCATTGGGTTCAAAATAGCGGTATATTACTAGGAATGTCAGGCAGTACACCTCGATAGGGATTCAGGATTTTAAGATGCCATTAACGAGATATTTTGGAATTAAATAAAGGGGCATTTCACTGGAAGGACAAACTTTGTAGTCCAATTAGTTTATAGGACACACATCCATAGAAATTAATATCAAGGCCAAAGTCAGTAGAATAATTACTTTTAAGGACAAAGCAGCAGTCCAATTACTTTCAAGGACATAATTTCATTGGTTTTTAGGCCTTAGAAATTAATTATTTTGCATTTTGTCTTTAAAAGTAATTATTACAGTTTTGTGTCCTAAAAACTAACTGCACTTGCTGAAGAGGCCCTTGTGGCTAATTTCCACACATATATATATATATATATATATATATATATATATATATATATATATATATAGTTTTCATTCATCTCGATAAGGGTAGGCCGGTCTTTTTTGGCAAGGGATTCCAGCAAGGTCTTCAGTACATTTTTCTAAAGGTGTACTGTGACGGACGGTACCCCATTAGCCCAGTCATTGTTGGAATCCAATATCCACTACGAGCCTGTACAATTTTGATTGTAGAGCCTAATATACTGGAATTTAATTAGTGCAACCATTTTGGCTATTTTAATAAGTATTTGTACTTAGACACTATTATAATAACAGATGATTTTGATATAAAATATTTTGGTTATCGTGAGGTAAAACCCGTCGTGTTTATGTGTGGCGTGGCCTTACGAGATACCTTTTTTTTCAAAGGATTTTTATAACAGTAATAATTCAAATTGAGTGTGTTTTCTCATGCTGGTTTTCCAAACCGACTCGAGTGTTATTTTATTATAATGCTCGGGTCAGATCGAGTATTTCAGATTCAGGTTAGAATGCTATGAAGCTCAGGAGACGAGCTGGATGACAGAGACGTATTACACATACTTGATTATATTTTGCTGTGTATTGTAAGCTGTATATTCAGCATTTATGAGGACAAGTTATTATAACTACCCAGAACTAGTTATTGATTATTGTACTCTGATGATTATATACATATTACGGTTATAGTTTCTTTTATAAGATCTGTTATTATATATTATATTGTGTTCTGATGCGATCGAGAGATTCTGTGTTATTGCTTCTGTTTTCTTCTATCTCTTCTTCTTCTTCACCCTAACAATCTGCCTTTTTGGGAATGGTTTATAAAAACCAAATTTAATTGTATAAGTATGAATTATACAAATGATTTTTAATCAAAATGGATTCAAATTAGAATTCAGAAATTTAAATCCCGGAAGGTTTGGAAAATATTTTCAAAAGTGTTGTGGAAATGAAATTGGCGTTATTTTGGAAATATTTTGAAGTAAATAATGGTTATAATATTGTGAATTGTTTTTGAATAGAAAATAGGTTTTAAATGGATTTTTGAAAGTGATGAAGCATTGAACTCACTACAGTCATTGGAAAATAACTCTAGTGATGACGACCGCATCATCAGTGTTCATTTTCGAGTTTCAAAGTGACAGATTTCTATCGAAAAAATTTAATATGGATATTTTTGTTTGGAAACAAGTGTTGTTTTGAAAATTTCAAAGGGAATTTTTTTTGAAATAGAACCAAATTGATTTTGAAAATTCCAAAGGAATGGTTCATTAAACCAAAAGGGCTATACATCTATTTTTCAAAATGATTTGAAATAAATATCAGGTGTTTGAATTCTAGAAATCCTTATTTAATTGTTTTAGGAAAATATTAGAAAATAAGTTTTGGACTTATAAGTTAGGAAGGATATTAATAAGGAAAGAAGTATGAAATTTAATTTTGGAATTGAAATTTAACTTAAGCAAGTTAAAATAAATTGCATGAATTGGAGTTTAACTTAAGTTAAATAAAAATTGAATTGGAATTAGAAATGATATCGAATGGAATTATATATATAAGTTGGATTGTAAAGTGACTATATAACTATAAGTTATAAAATTTTAATGGCATAAAAATTTAAGTGATAAATTTATAGAATTGTGAATAAATAAGTTTGAATAACTTACAAAATTGGAGTCAATGAAATAAATATATATGTAAGCTATAAGTATTGTATAATCTTAAGCTAAATTTTTTAAATGTGGATATACTTGAGTAAACATCGACGAAATGAAATTTAATTGAAAATTCAACCTTGCCAAGAAGATTTAATTTAAACGAGTCAAATGGAATCAACTCAAGTATAAGATGTATATAATTGAGAAAACTAAGTTGTGTAACTTATTAATTGGAAAAGTTGAATAGGAACCAAAATAAAAATGGTTGGATATTTGATGAAGAAATAAAAATCCAAATTAGAATTATAAAATGATTTTGAACTCAAGTAAATTAAATAAAGTGATTTTTAAAATAAAAATCAGATATTGAATTATAAATGGGAAGTGAACTAATTAGATAAGTTAATTAGTTAATTGAATACGGGAATGGAAGTTAACTTGGTTAAGTAAAATGGACTGTGAATTGGAATTGAAATTAAATATGGAACTTGAGTTATAAATGAAATTCAACTTAAATATAAGTGAATTAAATATATTTTGAAACGTTGTCGAATAAAATAGAAATGGATTGAAATAGTATTGACTTAGGTTATAAATAAATTCAATTTCAATGTAAATAAATTGAATATTGCTTTGGGTTATTATTTAAATGAATTCGAGTATGAAATTGAGTTTTAAAATGGAAATGAATATAAGTGTGGTATAAAAAGTTATAATAAACCTTAATATTAATTTTATTAAACGATCCTAAAATAATATAGTGAAAATCAAGATATGCCAAGCAACTTGGAATGCGAATCAATCGACGATAAATAAATTGAATAACATTAGATTTAAAATGAAATGGAAATTTTTTGAATTGGAAATAAACTTAAATTATATGATTGAATTAATTGGAAATAAAATTAATATACTTCAGTTAAAAATTTTGGATGGAAGCTTGACTCAAATAAATTTATGGAATGGTTCATAAATAAATTGGCATGGATTGGTTGTTGTTGAATATAAAAAATTGAGCAAATTAGATTTGTGAATAAATTGGATAATAAATGGGTAATAGATAAATTGATATAAAATTAATTGAAATGGTTTATAAGCTTTAGTGATTATTTTATGAATATCATCGAATTTGCATGAAAAAATTATCATTTGATGTAGAGGAAGTAAACAAAATTTGTGATTCAATGAAAGGTGAATAAATTGATTTAGAATCAATTTGAAATGGAGATGAATAAGTAGTGTGTGTATTATAAATGGGATGCATGTAATATTGGTTGGGAATCATTCGAATTGAACGAAATGATATATAAATCGATTGAAAGCAACTAAATTAGTATATGAATCATGTGATTGCTTATGAATACATGTCTAACATGCTTGGTTATGTGAAGTCTGTGTTTAACTATTTAAATAATGCAATATTGTTAAATTTCATATTTTTGGTACTTACGTGTTTAAGTTGAGTAAGTGCAAGTGCAGAGAGATTATTGGGCAAGATTTTGGTTGCAAAATTGCATATGAAGTAAATTTGCTTGCTTAATAACGCTTAAAATTGCTAAATAAATGTACGTTTTCGGATTAAATACCGCAATGAATAAATATTGATATATATTTTGTTCTTCGATCGTGTGGGTCGACGTATACATTTTTATCACTCTTGTCATATTGCAAAAGGCTCTCCGTAAAAGGAAGACTTTGCCAAAAAAAATTTCGAAATTTAGGGTGTTAGAAATTTAAAAATTTTTGAATTTTTTTTAACTAAAAAGTTGATTTTTGAATTGTAACTGAAATAAAAGTTTTTTGAATTAGAAATGAAAACTAATGGTTTGGTTGAAATTAAAAGATTTAGAAATGTGAAATATCGAGTTTTAACGAAGGGATTTTTTGGAAAGTAATGTGTGGAGCATTTTTCCTGCCTTAGCAAATTTCGAGGACAAAATTCTTTTCAAGGGGAAGGAATGTAACGACCCGGATTTTTCGTCGTTAATTTTGAATATTTAAATGGTTTTAAGTATTATTGAAATATAAATTGGGTTTTGAATATGAAGATTTGTTTGGAATTATAAAAGAATTTAAATTCCAAATATATCGATTTATCGTAATACGAAAATAACGAATAATTGAAATTGGAGTTGAATATAAATCGAAATGATATCTAATGTGAATATAAATGCTATTTGAATTAGAATTAAGCTAGTAAAATTTTAAAACTAGAATTTTAAGTGATTTCGCAAAATTTTGAAATCGTCAATTAAATTAACGCGTTTAAAATAGTGATCCGGGGCATAGTCTCGGAATTACACGGAACAAATTCCATTGAATCCTTAATAGTGTATTATTATCGAATTTTAAATTTCGTAGCGTTTGGATTTACAATTTGGTCATGCGACCTGAAAACGCCTAGAAATAATTTAATTGAATTTAATCTAAACATTCGATTTAAAAACTATCTTCTGCATACGATCGAATTAGGCTTCGAAACTTGTTCCATTGGGTTCGAAATAATAGTGTAACATTAGGAACGGCAGGAAGTACACCTCGATAGGGATTCGGGATTTTAGGATGCCATTAACGTGATATTTTGAAATTATATATATATATATATATATATATAAGCACGAGGGCAAGGGAGACGATGGAGCAGCGTTTGATGTTCGTATCTGTGGGTTCGAATGGAATCGTCATGGCGCTCGAAAGGGGAGTTTCAGATCGAGTCACGATCGAATGTTCGAGGTGGACCAAGCGTACACGACGACTGGGATTGGTCGCGATGGGTTCAAGGGATGGAGGCGCGTTCGTCAAGGGGGCAGTCGTGACTTGGGTTGACGATGGGCATTCTAGTGTGGCAGGCAGGGCGGAGGCATTATGGGTTATGGTCAACGACTGATGTTGGTTAGGGATTGAGTGCGTACGAAGGAAAGGGCAGCCAGGAGTTGTTCGATCGAGAGAGGAAGGGTTTGAGAAACGTGTTTAAGCTAATGAAGGTGATTATCTTAATTTTTATTTAAATTTAAATTTAAAATTTAAGTAGTAATTAATCAATATACCTCTCCTACGAGGTTGAGTTCGAGTGTGGATTTTTACGATGGATTCGTGATGGCGTAGGCTATGAAATATAGTTGGGTTGGAGATTTTTGAAGCCAGCTAGAATTATAATTAATTCAATGTAAGTTCAATTTAATTTAACTTTGGAACGGATTGCAATAAAAAAAATCAAAGTGAGTAAATCTCACTCATTGGATTACTGCTATTAATTTTAAATGATTAAAATTAATTTTTGGATGACTGGTTGAATTTATAAATTATTATCAGTTGAGTGTGATATTTTATATATATATATATATATATATATATATATATATATTAGTAGTTGGATAGATTACCGTCGATTGGAGCGGATGAGACCCTATACGCTCTACATAATAGCGAATGACCCTATATTATCGCGATATCCCGCCTCAAAGTTAGATTCGTATTTTATGTTGCTGTAGATGTAGGGAAACATGTTGGAGAGATCCAACTGGATTTCTCAAATATATTGATTGTTTTCCATATATATAGTGATATATGATTTGTGTGAATAATCTAATATAGATTGTGTTGTGATTTGAATGTTTCGATGCTATAGTAGCACTGGTCAGGATTTTGGGTATTTTAAATACCATAAACATTATTTTTGGAATTTGAAGTAATTTAAAAGGAGATTTTGAATATAAAAATATTTATATCAAAATTTAGATTATTTTAAAGTAAATTGATTTGGATAAAATAAATGATTTGATATTGGGGTTTGTACTTATCTACTTGAAAAATGTTTAAATTAGAAATTTTAAAATAATTCATATAAAGGATTTTTAATAATGGACTTATAAAATGATATTTTCGAAAATTTGAAAAAGAAGTTGAAATCGATATTTAATAGTAGATTTGTAAAATAAATGGGACTTATAAGAAATAGATTTATAAAAATGAAATTTTATAAAAGAGATTAGTTTTATAAACAAATGAATCTCACGGAAGTTTATAAATTTATAAACGATGTTTATAAATAAGGGGAAATGATGTCTGTTTATAAATTGGAATATAAATTTACAGTGTGAATTATATCGAGATATAGAAACCGGGTTTGGAAAAATAGTGGATTCTATTTTGGAATATGGAAATGATTATGAAATTGGAAATGTTGTCAAGGTGACATGAATCGAGAGGGATTATACGTTGAAATTGGAAATATCGGATTTTTAAAATAGATTTTTATCGAGAAATCAAGATTGTTTTAAATTATTATTCCATGTAGCTTAAAAACTATTATTTAAATTAAAATATTTCGAAAAGTTAGTTATTCAAGTATTTAATATTTATTGAAATAAATTCTCATTTTATAACCAGCCTTGTAAATCAATTAGTTTATTTAAAAGTGAATTGGAAATTAATTATTGATGTTATATAAAGTGTTTTAAAGTTTTTAATAATTACTTAAATATGTTTTAAAAATGAATTATTATTTAAAGGTACTTATTATATATATAGTTTTGAAATGATTGAAATTTATTTATAAATCCTCTCAAGATTTGTAAATGGAGTTTATTTAACTGAGATGGTTTTAATAAGAGAAATCTTACAGCAAAATTATGGGAACTTAAGGAAATTTCCAAAGTATTTTAATATAGAAACTTCGGGAATGAATTGAAATTCATAAAAAGGAAGTTAGAAATTGGTATTTGAGATTATAGACGAGTATAATCAATTTTGGAAATTTTAGAAGGGGATTAATTAATGAATTCTAGAAACTTATCGAACCCGTTGTAAATGAGTTAAGGAAATTTCAAGTGGCTTATAAGGATTTTGAGAAGTATGAAATAAAAGGGAATATTTTCAAAGTATTGGAAATAAGGCGATTTTAGGAAATATACTTATCAATATTTTCTATGTATTAAGTGGGGAGGATTTGAAATAATTAACTACAAGATTATTATTTTAGAAATATTTCTCAAAAGGTTGAATTATAAATGGGATTGAAAGAAATATTCTAAGTGTTGATATCGATTAACATCCTGTTTTGGATATATGAATTTGAATTTCAATTATTGAATATATTGGAAGAGATTTATATATCTTTGTAAAGATATTTTGAATGGGTGTTTCGAAGATTTATAAAACAAGGCCTAAAGACTGTTTATGGATGTTATTTGATAGTCAAATAATCGACTATCAAATCTGGCCAAATTCATTGTTTGTTTCGAAGAGTCCGGGATCAGATTTAATTATCCGTAAACCACTTCGATCCGATTTGTACGTTACTAATTGTGATATCTCAAAGATAGCAGAGATGGTGAGCTTGAAGGAGTTTTAGTTTGTTTAGACCTAGAACAACTTGTATGGATGAATGCTATCATTGCATTGTTTTGCCTAGAAGGCAATGTTAGCATTCCAAGTATGAATGCTATTCAAAAGGTAAAACGTAGCCTCAAGCCTCATCAACCAGAAATGACTAAAATAGGAGAGATGCAACAAGGCTAAGTGGGTCGCATCCAATTAGGGTATGTTATCACTTTTCTATATACTCTCGGATACATTATAAAATTATGGATATGGTTATGCATGAGAAAGAAAGTGCTCGATTTGGGTGGAAACATCCAGGGTGATAACATATTCGGTACAATCCAGGTTAGGGTTAGGCCAGTCTTGTGCTGGCAGGGGATTCTGGCGAGGTCCTTGGTACATTTTTCTAGAGGTGTACTGTGACGGGTGGCACCCCATTAGCCCGATCATTGTATGGAATCTAATATCCACTACAAGCCTTTACAGTTTTGATCGTAGAGCCTAGTATGATGGAATTTAATCAATGTAATAATCTTGGCTATTTTAATATGTATTTGTACTTAGACACTATTATAATATCATCTGATTTTAATATAAAATATTTTGGTTATCGTAAGGTAAAAACCCATCGTGTTTATGTGTGGCATGGTCTTACGAGATACCTTTGTTTTTCAAAGGATTTTTATAATAGTAATAATTCAAATGAGTGTGTTTTCTCACGCTGGTTTTCCAGACCGACTCGGGTGTTATTTTATTATAGTGCTCGAGTCAGACTGAGTATTACAAATTCAGGTTAGGATGTTATGGAGCTCAGAAGACGAGCTAGATGACAGATACGTTTACACGCATTTGATTATATTCTGCTGTGTATTGTAGGCTGTATATTCAGCATTTGTGGGGATAACTTATTATAACTGTCCAGAACCGATTTATTGATTGTTGTATTGTGATGATTGTATACATATTACAATTACAATTTCTTTGTATAAGATCTGTTATTATATATTATATTTTGTTCCACTATGATTGGGAGATTCTGTGTTATTGTTTCTGCTTTCTTCTATCTTTTCTTCTTCTTCTTCACCCTAACAATCCACCTTTTTGTTCAATTTGATTTGACATGTGTGGTATATTGTCAGCTTAGACTATACAGAAAAGTGGGTCGCTATAACTTGATATCGAAATTGAAGGTTAAGTGAGAACCTTGGCTTTGGTGGGGATTACTCATTAGAGATACAGTCAGTAGCACCCTAGCATGAGTTTGAGTGTATTAATGGATATGAGCGTGTATTTGTTAGTGAATACAACATGTTTTATATTATGTTCCTTATCTGTTGACTGACATATAAATTCCGGTCGAGTAGTGGGACGCCACTAAATCGATAGGAGTTTCTGAACACTTGAACCAGGTAAATCGACACAGTATCATTTTGAAGCTAGTAAATGAAATAATTTTACCTAAATTGCATTAGTATATGAAAAAATAATTTTCTAGAAACTATTATAATATATTGGAGTGTTTGGTTGTTATTATTATAATCAAAACAAGATTATAAGATTGGAAATGGTTTATAAAACCAAATTAAATTATATAAGTATGAATTATACAAATGAATTTTAATCAAAATGGATTCACATTAGAATTCAGAAATTTAAATCCCGGAAGATTTGGAAAATATTTTCAGAAGTTTTATGGAAATGAAATTGGTGTTATTTTGGAAATATCTTTGAATTAAATAACGGTAATATTATTGTGAACTGTTTTGAATAGAAAGTTGGTTTAAAATGGATTTGTAGAAGTGATGAAGCGTTGAACCCACTACAGTCGTTGAAAATTAACTCTGATGATGACGACCGCATCATTAGTTTTCATTTTTGAGTTTCTAAGTGACGGATTACAATCGAAATAGTTTGATATGGATAGTTTTGTTTGGAAACAAGTGTTGTTTTGGAAATTCCAAAAGGAAATTGTTTTGGAATGGAACCAAGTTGATTTTGAAAATTCTAAAGGAATGGTTTGTTAAACCAAAAGTCTATACATCTATTTTTCAAAATGATTTGAAATAAATACCGGGTGTTTGAATTCTAGAAATCCTTATTTAAATGTTTTAGGAAAATATTAGATAATAAGTTTTGAACTTATAAGTTGGGAAGGATATTAATATAGAAATTAGTGTGAAATTTAATTTTGCAATTGAAATTTAACTTAAGTAAGTTAAAATAAATTGTATGAATTGGAATTTAACTTAAGTTAAGTTAAATAAAAATTGAATTAGAATTAGAAATGATACCGAATGGAATTATATATAACTTGGATTGTAAAGTGACTATATGACTATAAGTTATAAAATTTGAATGGCATAAATATTTAAGTGAAAAATTTATAGAATTGTGAATAAATAAGTTTGAATATCTTACAAAATTAGAGTCAATGAAACAAATATATATGTAAGCATAAGTAATGTATAACCTTAAGTCAAAATTTTTAAATGTGGATATACTAGAGTAAACATGGACGAAATGAAATTTAATTGAAAATTCAACCTTGCGGAGAAGATTTAATTTAAAACAAGTCAAATGGAATCAATTCAAGTAGAAGATTTATATAATTGAGAAAAATAAGTTGTTTAACTTATTAATTGGAAAAGTGGAATAGAAAACCAAAATAAAAATGGTTGGATATTTGATGAAGAAATAAAAATCCAAATTAGAATTATAAAATGAACCTGAACTCAAGTAAATTAAATGAAATTATTTTTGAAATAAAAATCAGATATTGAATAATAAATAGGAAGTGAACTAATTAGATAAATTAATTAGTTATTTAAATATGGGAATGGAGCTTAACTTGGTTAAGTAAAATGGATTTTGAATTAGAATTGAAATTAAATATGAAACTTGAGTTATAAATGAAATTCGACTTAAATATAAGCGAATTAAATATATTTTGAAATGTTGTCAAATAAAATAGAAATGGATTGAAATAGTGATGACTTAGGTTATAAATAAATTCAATTTAAATGTAAATAAATTGAATATGCTTTTGGGATATTATTTAAATGCGAGTGTGAAATTGAGTTTTGAAGTGGAAATGAATATAGGTGTAGTATAAAAGGTTATAATAAACCTTAATATTAATTTTATTAGATGATTCTCAAATAATATAGTGAAAATCGAGATACGCCAAGCAACTAGAAATGCGAATCAATCAACGATAAATAAATTGAATAACAATAAATTTAAAATGAAATGGAATTTGTTTGAAATGGAAATAAACTTAAGTTATAAGATTGATTAATTGGAAATAAAATGAATTAACTTAAGTTAATATTTTTGGATGGAAGTTTGGCTCAAATAAATTTATGGAACGGTTCATAAATAAATTGGCATGGATTGGTTGTTGTTGAATATAAAAAAATTGAGCGAATAAGATTTGTGAATCAGTGGGAAATAGATAAATTGATATAAGATCGATTGAAATGGTTTATAAGCTTAAGTGATTATTTTATGAATATTACCGAATTTGCATGGAAAAATTGTCGTTTGACGTAAACGGAAGTAAACAAAATTTTGTGAATCAATGAAAGGTGTATAAATTGACTTAGAATCAATTTGAAATGGAGATGAATATATAGTGTGTGTAATATAAATGGGATAAAATTGGGAATCATTCGAATTGAACGAAATGATATATAAATCGATTGAAAGCAACTAAATTAGTATTGGAATCTTCTGATTGCTTATGAATACATGCCTAACATGCTCGGTTATGCAAAGTCTGTGTTTAACTATTTAAATAAATGAAATATTGTTAAATTTCATATTTTTGGTACTTACGTGTTTAAGTTGAGTAAGTACAGATATATAGAGACTGTTGGGCTAGATATGGGTTGCGAAATTGCATATGAAGTAAAATCGCTCGCTTGATAACGTTAAAAACGCTAAATAAAGTTATGTTTTCGGACTAAATACCGCAATGAATAAATATTGATATATATTGTGTTCTCCGACCGTGTGGGTCGATATATATTTTTATCACTCTCGCTATACTGCAAAAGGCACTCCGTACAAGGGGGATCTGCCAAATTTTTCGAAAATTTAGAGTGTTAGAAAAAATTTGAAAATTTTTGTTAACTAAAATGTTAGTTTGAATTGTAACTGAAATAAAAGGTTTTTGAATTAGATATTGAAACTAACGGTTTGGTTGAAACTAAAAGATTTAGAAATGTGAAATATCGAGTTTTAACTAAGCAGTTTTTTGGAAAGTAATGTGTTTGGAGCATTTTTCCTGCCTTAGCAAATTTCGGAGACGAAATTCTTTTAAGGGGTGAGGAATGTAATGATCCGGATCTTTCGTCGTTTAATTTTGAACATTTAAACGGTTTTAAATATATTTGGAATATAAATTGGGTTTTGAACATGAAGATTTGGTTGAAATTATAGAATGAATTTAAATTTCAAAATAGCTATTTATCATAATACGGAAAATGGCGAATAATTGAAATTGGAGTTGAATATAAATCGAAACGATTTCTAATGTGGATATAAATGCTATTTGAATTAGAATTAAGTTAGTAAATTTTTAAAATTAGAATTTCAAGCGAATTTGCAAAATTTTAAAATCGACGATTAAATCAACGCGTGTAAAATAGTGATCCAGGGTACAGTCTCGAAATTCTATGAAACAAGTTCCATTGGATCCGTAATAGTGTATTATTATCGAATTTCAAATTTCATAGTGTTTGGATTTACCGTTTGGTCGTGTGATCTGAAAACACCTTGAAATAATTTAATTGAATTTAATTTAAACAGTCGATTTAAAAAGCTATCTTCTGCCGATCAAATTCGGCTTCGAAACTTGTTCCTTTGGGTTTAAAAAAGCGGTATAACATGGGAACGCTAGGTAGTACACCTCGATAGAGTTTCGGGATTTTAAGATTCTGTTAATGAGATATTTTGAAATTAAATATATATATTGTTTTCATTCACATTAACTTTTCCTGTTCAGCCACCCTACCCCCTAAGACAAGCCACCCTACACTTTACCATCCACGTTCATTCATGTTTCCTTTATACATATCACGCCCGCAAATCACATTCTTCTTCTATCAGGAACAAATCGAGAAAATTTAAAATGCCATATTATCCCTTTTCTTTTTTTGTTTTAAAGCGCGTACTTCCTCCTTTCTTCTATCAGTTCAAAAATGATTCAGACAAGAAAAAAGGAGAAAAAAATCAAAATTTTATTCGATCGGCGATGGGAATCACGTTGCTTGGAAACGCGAGCACGAAGGCGAAGGAGACGATGAAGCAACGTTTGATGTTCGTATATATGGGTTCGAATGGAATCGTCATGACGCTCGAAGGGAGAGTTTCAGATTGAGTCGCGATCGAATGCTCGAGGTGGACGAGGCGTACGCAGCGATTAGGATGCATTGCGATAGGTTCAGGGGATGGTCGCGCGTTTGTCAAGGGGCAGTCGCGACTTAGGTTGACGATGGGCGTTTTGGTATGGAAGGCAGGGCGGAGGCATTTTGGGTGATGGTCGGTGACTGATGATGGTTAGTGATTGAGCGCATATGATGGAAAGGGCAGCCTAGAGTTGTTCGATCGAGAGAGGGAGGGTTTGAGAAACGTGTTTAAGCTAATAAAGGTGATTATCTTAAATTTTATTTAAATTGAAATTTAAAATTTAAGTAGTTATTAATCGATATATCTCATGTACAAGGTCGAGTTTGAGTGTGGATTTTTACGATGGATTCGTGATGATGTAGGCTATGAAATAATTTTGGGTTGGAGATTTTTGAAGCTAGCTGGAATTTTAATTAACTGAACGTCGGTTCAATTTAATATAACTTTGGAACGGATTGCAATAAAAATCAAACTGAGTAAATCTCATTCATTTGGACCACTGCTATTAATTTTAAATGATTAAAATTAATTTTTGGATGATTGGTTGAATTTATATATTATCATCAGTTGGATGTGATATTATATATACATTAGTATATATATTAGTAGTTAGATATATTCCCGCCGATTGGAGCATATGAGATCCTATGTGCTCCGCATAATAGCGGATGATCCCATATTACCGCGATATCCTGTCTCGTAGTGGGACTGGTATTTTTGTTATCTAACATATGTGGATGCAGGAAAACAGGTTGGAGAGATCCAACTGGATTCCTCAAATATATTGATTGTTTTTCATATATATATATATATATATATATATATATATATATATAGTGATATATGATTTGTGTGAATAATTTGATATAGACCGTGTTGTGATTTGAATGTTTAGATGCTATAGTAGCATTGGCTTGGATTTTGGGTATTTTAAATACCATGAATATTATTTTTGGAATTTGAAGTAATTTAAAAGGAGATTTTGAATATAAAAACGTCTATATCAAAATTTGGATTATTTTAAAGGAAATTGATTTGGATAAAATAGATGATTTAATACTGGGGTTTGTACTTATCTATTTGAAAAATGTTTAAAATAGAAAATTTAAAATAATTTATATGAAGGATTTTTAATAATGGACTTTTAAAATGATATTTTCGAAGAATTGGAAAGGAAGTTGAAATCGATATTTAAAAGTAGATTTGTAAAATAAATGGGATTTATAAGAAATGGATTCATAAAAATGAAATTTTATAAAAGAGATTAGTTTTATAAACAAATGAATCTTAGGGAAGTTTGTAAATTTATAAACGACGTTTATAAATAAGAGGAAATGGTATCAGTTGATAAATTGAAATATAAATTTACAATGTAAATTATACAGAGATATCGAAATCGGGTTTTGGAAAAATAGTAGATTCTATTTTGGAATGTGGAAATGATTATGAAATTGGAAACGTAGTCGAGGTGATATGAATCGAGAGAGATTTATAAATTGAAATTGGCAATATTGGATTTTTAAAATAGATTTTTGTTAAGAGATCAAAATTGTTTCAAATGGAATTTTTATTTATTATTCCATGTAGCTTAAAAACTATTATTTAGATTAAAATATTTTGAAAAGTTAGTTATTCAAGTATTTAATATCTATTGAAATAAATTCTAAATTTTATAATCAGCCTTGTAAATCAATTAGTTTATTAAAAAGTGAATTGGAAATTAATTATTGATGTTATATAAAGTGTTTTAATATTTTTAATAATTACGTTAATATGTTTTTAAAAATGAATTATTATTTAGAGGTACTTATATATATATATATATATATATATATATATATATATAGTTTTGAAATGATTGAAATTTATATATAAATCCTCTCGAGATTTGTAAATGGAGTTTATTTAACTTAGATGGTTTTTATAAGAGAAATCTTATAGTAAAATTCTGGGAAAATAAGGAAACTTCCAAAGTATTTAAATATAAAAACTTTGGGAACGATTTAAAATTCATAAAAAGGAAGTTAGAAATTGGTAGTTGAGATTATAGACGAGTATAATCGATTTTTAAAATTTTAAAAGGGGATTAATTAATGAATTCCTGAAACTTATCGAATCCGTTATAAATGGGTTAAGGAAATTTCAAGTGGATTATAAGGATTTTGAGAAGTAGGAAATAAAAGGGAATATTTCGTAAGTACTGGAAATAAAATGATTTTAGGAAAATACACTTAGAAATATTTTCTAAATATTAAACAGGAAGGTTTGAAATATTTAACTATGAGATTATTAATTTAGAAATATTTCTCAAAGGTTGAATTATAAACGGGACTGAAAGAAATATTCTAAATGTTGATATGAATTAAAAATCCTATTCTGGATATAAGAATTTTGAATTGTTTTCAATTATTGAATATACTGGAAGAGATTTAAATGTATATCTTTGTAAAGATATTTTGAATGGATGTTTCGAAGATTTATAAAACAAGGTCTAGTGACTACTTATGGATGTTATTTGATAGTTAAATAACCGACTATTAAATCTGGCCAAATTTGTTGATTGTTTTGGAAGACCGAGATCAGATTTAATTATCTGAAAACCACTTTGATCCGATTTGTGCGTTGCGAATTGTAATATCTTAAGATAGTAAACATGGTGATCTTGAAGGAGTTTCACTTTATTCAGACCCAGAACAACTAGTATGGATGAATGCTATCATTGCATTGTTTTGCTTGGAAAACAATGTTAGCATTCCAAGTATGAATGCTATTCCGAAGGTAAAACGTAGCCTCAAGCCTCATCAACCAGGAATTACTAAAATATGAAAGATGCAGCAATGCTAAGTGGGTCGCACTCAATTAGGGTATGTTATTACTTTTTTAGATACCCTAGGATATATTATAAAATTATGGATATGATTGTGCATGAAAAAGAGAGTGCTCGACTAGGGTGGGAACACCCGGGATGTTAACATATCCGGTAGCATCTAGGTTAGGGGTAGGCCGGTCTTGTGTTGGCAGAGGATCCCGGTGAGGTCCTCGGTATATTTTTTTAGAGGTGTACTGTGACGGACGGTACCCTAATAGCCCAATCATTGTATGGAATCTAATATCCACTATGAGCCTTTACAGTTTTGATTGTAGAGCCTAGTATGTTGGAATTTAATTAATGTAACAATTTCGGCTATTTTAATAAGTATTTGTACTTAGACACTATTATAATATCAGATGATTTGATATAAAATGTTTTGATCATCGTAAGGTAAAAACCAGTCGTGTTTATGTGTGGTCTGTTCTTACGAGATACCTTTGTTTTTTAAAGGATTTTTATAATAGTAATAATTCAAATTGAGTGTGTTTTCTTACACCGTTTTTCCAGACTGACTCGGGTGTTATTTTATTATAATGCTCGGGTCAGACTGAGTATCACAGATTCAGGTTAGGATGCTATGGAGCTCAGGAGACGAACTGGATGACAGAGACGTATTACACGTACTTGATTATATTCCGCTGTGTATTGTAGGCCGTATATCCAGCACTTGTGAGGACAAATTATCATAACTGTCCGGAATTTATTTGTTGATTGTTGTACTCTGATGATTGTATATATATTACAGTTACAGTTTCTTTGTATAAGATCTATTATTATATATCATATTTTGTTCCGCTGCGATTGGGAGATTCTGCGTTATTGTTTATGTTTTCTTCTATCTCTTCTTATTCTTCACCCTAACAATCCGCATTTTTGTTCAGTTTGAGTTGACATGTGTGGTTTATTGTCAGCTTAGACTGTCAGAAAAGTGGGTCGTCATAAATCACTTCACTATGAAGTTGATATTTTTTGAAACAACAATTGTTTCTCAATGCCATGGAACATGTATTCATAAACACTTTATGAATTGCCTTTTTTAAAACCGATTTAGTTTTTGTTTACAAAATTTATGTTCAAAACACAAAATATGTCATCTAATGACAGTCACAAACTTCTTTTGGGGAGATTCATACACGATCCCTCATGAACAATTATTATATGCAGATTTTCGATTCGCATAACCTGCCAACTCCTTGGCCTAGGATATGTTAGGGTTTTTTGTAAACCTTTATCTTGTATGATTTTGTGAACTATTATTTAGATGATCTAATATTAACCTTGTGTACTACTTTTAGGTACATGACCTTATTGAAAGAAGTTAACTCAACTTCACTCACAATTAATCGTACTTTGTCCAACCAAGTTCGGTTACTCCTTATCGATACATCATTATGTACCACAACGAGGAATGATTTTTGAGATTGAATCTTTATTCATTTTTAGATATATTTGGAACTTTTTCCAATATACTCACATATTTGATCAAATCGAATCATTTTATTTCACTATACGTTATTTTATTTACTTTTGTTTTTATACTCTATAATCTTATCATAAACATACTACATGTGTATCAAATACACATATGCATGTTGGTGATAAATTATCGATGAATATAACCAAGTGTGTGGAACCGATTTGGTATTTATAGACTTATGATTGCATACATCTATATATATTAATCATATATACTATTTTTTTCTTCCACCGTTGTAATTTAGTCGAGTCCTTCGCGCCATGTCTCCTCGAAGAAAGATCGTCGTCTTGAAGAAGATGAAGCCAATGTCCTCGATTCTAACTTTATCGCAGTCAGG
This sequence comes from Allium cepa, assembly GCA_030765085.1. Classification (NCBI taxonomy): domain Eukaryota; kingdom Viridiplantae; phylum Streptophyta; class Magnoliopsida; order Asparagales; family Amaryllidaceae; genus Allium; species Allium cepa. The sequence continues at coordinate 138,757,207 of CM060940.1, read as the reverse complement.
TTCAACTTTGAAGTTAATGTCGATTTTATTTTCGTTTTATTTTGTTAAACGCAATTCGAGAACTCTAATATTTTTTACTCTATTACGATTCCACATTATGAAGTATATTCGATGGTGTTTTTCATACATACTTCATAGTGCGAAACAATTTTGAATAATTATGTTTTGTTTGTATGACAGTACAAATTTAGTTGGATATGTTGTTTCACATGCACCTTTTTTTGGGGCAGAGAATGTTAAGTTTCATTGGGCTACGTGCTGCGATGCGGCAATAGCCGTAAAATGAAACATGTAACCTGATCTCGGAAAATAGAATTAGAAAACAGAGTTTTGCGCTCCACGACGATGAGGGTTTCGAATTCGAACTGGTGCGTTCCTTGCTACAAAAAATCATCTAATTAAGATGCATTCTGCATCTTTTTTTAATCATCAGTGCTTGTTCCGTTAATCAATTACGTTGCAGCACAGTACCGCAATTTTTATCTGTCTTTCTTTAATTAGATGAAATAGTGTATATTCATAATTTATTTGCCGGTTAAATTAATCACCGTTGGTGTATTTTTTCGTCAGAATAATATATATACACACCCCCTTATTTGCCGGTTTACTTAAAAAGTTAATAAGCAGGAAAATACGTTTTTCCCAAACTGGTCCTTATTCTTTACAAATTGGATTGGCCGATTAGGAACTTGGTTTCACCAATTTTTGCCATTAGAAGAAGAAGAAAGAAGATGTTCTAGAACTATTTTTTCAAATAGAGTTAGATTGTGGCTTTCAATGTCGCATTGTTTATCCACTAAAGACCAGCTAATTGCTTGGTTGTTGTTCCTGCACATATGCAGCACATGCTGAAGTTTTGGGTCCAAAATAGTGGTCCATGTTTTAATGTCTTAAGCCCTAAAATAATGTTGGAGAAAGAATTATCCGTTTTTTAGCGAGATGTTATAAGGGTCATTAATATTTTGTGTTTTTTTCTTTGCTCAAAATAAAGAGATCAAACAAGAAAGACGCAATAGTTTATGAGTGTAGACAACAAAAAATGTGATGATGAAATAAAGTTTGAGATAAAAGAACAGTTTTGACAATACTAATAACTATAGTATAAATATTTATTACGATATGGAAACCCAAAATGTTCCTATATGCTTAAGAATGTCTAAATTTTAATGTATATAATTTTTTTAGTGTCTATGTTTATTCATTTGGAGTTGCTTGTGAATCACATAATATGTAGGCGAAATTTATACATTCATTACACTTGTACAATTTTAGTCTACAACTTCAAATTTACATTTAGACATACATAAATAGATTTACAATGAAATAAATTCAGTATTATATAAAAATATATAATTTTTCACTCACCTTTTAGCTTTCTAAATTTTCAGATCTAATCTCTGTTACTCTGATTTGACTTTCATTTTTCTTTCTATCGGAATACATATACTACAAGCATACACATATGTTTTAAAAATTTAGATCTGAGAAGAGATTTGAATTAAATTTGGATTTGGATTGAGATTTACTTTTTCTTCGCAGAATTGATTCATCTTTATTCTTCTTCTCTTCTATTTTCCGCTCCTCATAAATATTTATATAATATTACATTTTATAATTTCTATATTTTTTTTTGAATTTGTGGGGAAAAGAGAGTGGCAAAGCTTCGCTCCTTGATTCAGAAAATATGAGAAGAAAAGTAAGGTGTTATACATGTACTTATAGGCACGAATCAATTCCATCTTATTTGTATATACGTTAGGCCTATATTTCAGTGTTGGAGCTGCTCTCCGAGATTGCTAAAGTCGTAGTAGCTTATAGTAGTACGTAGAATTTTGGTGTTAGTGTTAGTTACATGTTGTCATAACCATTGCAGCATCATATGAGTAAACTTAAGTGTGGAATCAACTTGTTAGCCACTAATTTTCCACTTTTTGACATGTCCATTAGTTTTCCCACCTTTTTGACAATTGACATGCTATAAGCACATAGATGTTTTATTTTGATTTAATTTTAATTTCCTATTTCTCTTTCTAGCCTAACCATCAATGATATTTTTTTAATCAAAAAAACCATCAATGTGATTTCCTTTTATGAGAAAAAAAAAGTTAAAGATGCAACTTGTGTAATTGTTTAGTTTGTTTACTGGCCTAACTTACCCAAATTATTGGTATAATCACTCATTGGATGCGACAGTTCCGGTGACAGATCTTTTGTTGCCTTTTTTGGAATTTCGAATAAAGGCCACAAAGAAGTATCCATATGATTAATGACATGGCAATATTTAGCCAAGTCATATAGTTTCATTATAACCATCAATTTACTTGGTTAATCTATCATTTTCATTTTTACCTGTATCTTTCCCGTAAATTTTATTATCAACTTAACCTTTTTATGTCTTATGTGCTAAGTTCTGCAGGAGCATAAATTGTTTATGTCATTTTGTAAATATGAATCAACGAACAAGGGTTCGAAGCAGATTGATGAAGAAAGTAACTGTTGATCAACCAGTAAAATATTTATTTGAAAAAGAATGATATCTTTTAAAAGGACTTCTCTTATCCATTTTCATGTAAGAGTGTAACATTGTTCCTTAAAGATTGAATAGTCCGATTGAAAAGTAGAAAATGCATTTGTTGAAACATCATTTATTTTGTGTAACCTTAGTGGATTAACTTTGTAAGATTTTTTCTTATTGTACAGTATAAATCCTGAGAAAAATATATCAGAAGAGTAATGTTCATATAAACTTCATATGCGGATAAATGGAATATGTTGAGACATTAGGCTATGTACTGCAACTGTAACTAAGCTAAAATGCACCACAATGGGTACAAGGATTCATAGATCATTTGCAAATACGTAGAATCAAATTTAAATGCGTTCTGTTCATTTGTGGAAATGTGGTATGCATGAGCATATGGTATATTTGCATCACAAGCCTACAACTATATATTAATGTTTTGTTGCTTTGTATAATTGTACTATCATCTTTGTCCCCATCATGTTTTACAGCTCCCGATTTAAAAAAAAAACATGTCTTTTCCTCCTTATATAGAAATTTCTATTATTTTCCACCCTTGTTTGCCCTATAGATCTCTTTAGTTCCTTCACAATGAAGCTTTATAGGAACTTCTCTCCAATACAAATATACATGGTATATCTTTGATTAGTTACTTGATCCAGTGGATTCATATGAGTCTTGTTCCTTGATCACCCATTAAGATCAAGATGTGTTGTTTTGAATGGATAACAGGGTGCAGTTTACAAAGCAATAATTGATTGTGAATGAGTGGCAACCTCACACAATTACTACCCTTGACAGGTACTGGTAGAGACTTAAAGGTCCACTGAATTTATAAAATAAGACAAATTTGTTTTTATCAATCAAGAGGCGAGTAAGGCTAACATTTATATGATACAGAATGCGAATATTAGCAGACATTCATGTGTGCACCATCTACATGCAACTAATTTGTATCTAAATGGTCAACGTTATAGTAGTAGTGGATCAAAAGCATCCCAGCCAAAGGTATGATTGGTTGTCATATTTATCGATTATTTTTTCTTGGTGCTTTTGGTTTTTAATGTGCTATCATACCGAAAAGTTTGTTACAGATTGTTTATATGTTGATATTGTACATATAGTCTGTTATTTACACATGTTTATTTTCTCATATTCATATGTTGATTGGTGGATACAGTGCTATTTACTTTTGATTGATCATATCATTGGGTTCCACTCACTCGATGCACATCTTTCTTTCTGTTTTTGTGACATGCAGAAATGGACCAGGACATTCCAGTCTATGCAACATACAAGAGTGTGCATGCTGACGCACTACATAAGTTAGACAAAAAGGTTGTTTGGCTACTAATGCTTGATAGGCCAAGTCTCATGACAGGCCTGTGTTTATGTGGAACATAGAGATTATCTTGATTAAAATTGATATATAACTGTGCACATGCTTATGTTAGTATTTGTGAGCCTGTCTCAGCTCCCAATTTCCAACAGCCTATGAATGGGGCTTAATTCAACGGATATTACATATCTAATGGCATACTAAGAAAATGAGTAGAAAAATGCTATAGTTTTTTTATGTCACGTAAATGAAAGTTAAAACCACTAATTATTAAGTATACTTGAGAAAACTAAACACTTGATATCTTTCTGTTCGCTTTAAAAATTATTTGGTATTTACTATCGAGTTTTATTGTGTCACCAGCTAATGGTATGGACATGTGCATATGTCAACTAAACTTAGTAAGCTTTGAAGTATACCAGCATAGAGACGCATAATCTTCCTTGACTTTCAGACGTCTTATTTTATACAGAAACATACTTAGCATATACATTTTGGCAACAACCCATTCATGGTAGAAATAGTTGTGGATGTCACTCCCTTAGTCCCTTAGAGGTTTTTTATATGCATCTTGTATAAATCGTCCTGGGAAGCTTATCACACATATTTTTGAAACTGGTTATCCTTTCCAATTATTGATAGTTTGTAACAGTTTTGGATTTGCTTTAGCACATCTATACTGCAAGTTATAAACAGCCTTAATCATGTAGATGGTAGTATTATAGTTGTTATTTATTTATCTTTTATGTTTTGAGAAGAAAAGTGATCCTTGAGAGTACTTACAAGCATAGGAATTTTATTTAAGGTGTAGATACCTGGTAAATCAGCTTGGCAACTCGGATTAAATTACACAATCTATTGCTCAGCCATTCGGTTATGGGCTTGGTCCTTGGACGTATTTTACTTGTTATTATATTTTAATCGTCAATGAATGTGTATTACAAACAATATATTTATCCATCTTTTTTTACAGTATACTATGAGTCAACTTCATACACATATGCATACATATACATACATATACATACATACATACATATATATATATGTATGTATATATTCACTAAGACAAAATCGCCTTCTAAAAAATTCTCTGTCCTGGGGCAAGAATTCTTAGGGGATCGTATAATTGTTTTCTTTGCAGAACTACTTGCCACTTTGATCCAAAATGTTCCATCCACTCTTCTTGTGTATTATAGTGAGGCAAGTACTGCTTCATACCGATTGTTGATTTCTTGCAAAAATCTAAAATCTTTTCATTTTGCATCAATGCTTGTGCCAAGCTAGCATTTTCTAAAAAGGATGCCGATGAAAGAAGACCAACAAAATATAAGACCTCATCATCTGGAAGAACTATTGAAGTTCTATTATCCCACCTGTTAAAAAAACATTAGAATTTTGGAAAATGGATGCATGCAATAAGTTAAGAGTTTTGCTATTTACTTGGATTTGTGTACTGGGTACATGAGTACAGGACCATTGTTGCTGTCTGTTAATATTTTTCCAAAGACCTCTTTCGCGAAAGAGTGGATTTTACTTTTTGGAATAATAAGATTTAACCAAGGGTGTGGTACGTCCCAAAGTCCTTTCGATCTTAGGTACAGTTCAGAAGTATGCACTCTGTTAAGGAATTCGAGGTATGTGACTTCGGATTGAAATAATGTAGATGATATATATCGAAGCTGGGATAGCAGGTCTTCAACTTCCTTTTAAGAAGAAAAAATCAACAGAATAATCAAAATAAATTATCAACTTATTGAAGTAGTATTATATATGCTACGTTGTTGTTCAGATTCACAAGATACCATCGTATTTTATTTGTTGGTGTTATTACCGCATATATGGTTCAAGCGTAAAGTGCTATATAGGCAAGCAAAGTCACTCAAAATGATCAAGATATTATGCAATTGGCGTACCTTGTCTGCCGACTCTTGTGCATATGGGTTGAAGTTTTTGGTCATTTCAAGGCAGAATAATATTCTTCCATCAGACTTAAACTTGCTAGCTTGAACTGGGTCTTGCGGATTGAATGAAGATCTCCAGTTGTTCAAAATCCCAGTCCTGTTTATTATTACAAATCCTTCAATATAATCAAAAGTCTTCTTTTTTGATATCAGCATTTCTTGATCCTCTGTAAATTTCTTAAAGTCTGTGTATAAAACTCTTATCCATTTCACCTGCATCAAAACAAAATTGACTAAGCTTAAACGTTCAAAATGATAATGCTGTATAAGGATTCAGTGTTTCAGCTCTGTAATGTTATGCAGTGTCAAGATGCACCTCTTTTTTTTTTTTTTTTTCTTTTCTTTTTTTTTTTTTTTTTTTTTGCAGCAGTAACATTAATGCTAGCTTACCATTTTCGGTGCAGGTTCAAGTGCAATTCTAGCTTTGGTAATGATCCCAAATTGTCCAAGTCCTCCAAGAACACCATAAAAGAGGTCAGCATTCTGCTTTTCTGAGCACTTAAGTATCTCTCCCTTTCCTGCATTAAAATTGCACTATAAGATAACATGAAATGTTATCGACAAATATTATGTTGCTTTCGCTCAGTGTTTTAACGCTCCCAAGTTAACAGCACCTGTCACAATTTCCAGCTGGTGAACGTTGCTAATTTGTGGTCCATGCCTAAAAGCTTGTCCACTAACTCCTGCATTCGATAACGTGCCACCAATTGTTAGGTGTAGATAATCAGTCCATGATTTCGGCGCAAGTCCATATTTTAGACTCTCCTTCAATACGTTGATCCATAGTTCACCACCCGACGCTTCAACGTAAGGATTTTCCCCTTTGAAAACCCGTGTCTTATGTTCTTTAAGTGATTCCATTTGGATTACTATGCCTTCTAATGCTTGAGATTGGCCTTGCAAAGAATGCCCATGCCCTCGTGCGGCAATTTTGATATTTGACTTTGGGCCTATTTTGTATATGTGTGATACTGTTTTAGCTATGTCCGATACTGATAATGGGTGTAGAACCGATAGAGGAGGGTGAAAATATCGGTTGCCAAAATCTTTCGCAACATGTGAGTTGTTGTTGAAACTGAAATGACCATCAATATTCAAGGTGTTGAGAGAGGACCGAACTTCGATATTTGCAGAGTTCATGGTTTCTCTACTTAGTAGAAGAAGCATGAATGAGATGAAGATATTTGCAGGTGATGTTTTCATAACGAATATGTTTTTTTTTCCTTGTTCGAAACTTGTTTCTTTCAATTCAGAGAAGGTGGGAGGGATATTTAAAGAGGAGAGAGTGGCTTGGTCAAATAATCAAATCGTGTAATGACTGGCTACTAACATTTAACACTAATATTACTATTTTAGAAAATCTATTTAAGATGCTTTATCTGAACAAGGATTTTGTTAGTTAATAGCAATGTGTTACATATGCATATAGGATTCGCCTTTCTTATTGGAACATTACACATATTTCTGTATATGGATCCCCAGTACATTTAAAAGATTATGTTCCTCTTATGGCGGGGGCCGATGAACTTAGAGCACGAGATTTCTTTATTTGTTTGTTTCCGATGTTTGTTCTGTTCATTTTTATAACTGATTTAAATTTATGTTGAACATAAAAATAAATTGAAATGTGACTAATAAATCGCACTCCAAAACCAGTAAACTCCGGAACAGTAAACTGATATGTTCGGAAATCTCATTTCTTCCTTCACTGTTGAATTTGAAGCCTGAGTTGACTACCGTTGGAAGAATGCTCTTATAGAGATCGAGTCATAAGAAATTTAATATTAGTGTAATTGTTGAGTTGGGCAATTTATTGCGATTCATCTGTTGTCATGATAATTTTACTGAGATCGCAAAACTGAAAACATACATGCATTATTAATTTTATTATAATTAAAGGATTTGGAGAACTGTTTTCATGTATCTCCCTTCGATTATCATTTTGCTTACCATGTAATTTCACTCCAGGTCTTATGATAATTATTATGCTTTAATGTGTTTTCATTTTTGATTATTTGAACATGACTCTATCTTTGTGAATGAATGGTATATGCTTATCATTGAGCAACCTGATTATTATGGACCTATATGCCCACAGACTTCACAAAGGTCAAAGGTATAACTGAATTATTCTAATACGTCGCCTAATTATTTCCATATTTGTGTTCCTTGTATCATAAAATTATTGAGTTGTATCGCGCACATGCAAAATTGACAGAAGTCAATAGTGATAGAGTTATAGAAGCAACATTCATGTAGTTAGGTGCACATCACTTATCTCATATCTCGATATCTTAAACCTCCCATGGTTGCATTAATTATTTTTTGTCGTTGTTAATTGTTGCGAGGCTTAAATGTCTTCAAATTATTCGAGTTTTGTTGCATGAACCTAAATATACATTCTTCATGTCCGTTTATTCAGACTTGGCAAGAGCATGAATTCCTTATTAGTTGCTCAATTTAGCATGAATGATGATTACTAAACTTTGCGGAATAAAATAGATTTTACCTCCTACATACTTATGTTACTTTCTATGAGATTGGAACCTTTTCGGTAAACAACCTTCCTTTATGAAGTTATAATAGATACTTAGAACAACCTTGCTTAAAACTTGAAGCCACAACTAACTAAAACAGTAGTCAACAAGTATAACCAATGCATACAGCTAACCTATACTATAACGATTCGCTTTTTCGACCCTCGACGGTCGACACTAATAAGTCTACGGTATTCATGTGCCGCACCACCAAGTGGAGGAAAGACATATAATTAGAAAAAGAAGAAGAAAGAAGACAAGGGAAAAACTAAACAACACAAAATCTCATATCGCAATGAATATTCTATAATATAACAATGATCTTCATAAAAGAAAACTTATATATATATATATATATATATATATATATATATATATACACACACACATCCATCAGAGTACTAGCCTATCACCTACCTGAACAGTTATAACAATCCGTCTTGCAATTGCTGATACAAATTTTATACACCACGACACAATAAAGAAATATACGAGAGATATGTCTTGGACCTCCAACTCGTCTCCTAAGCTTCAAAGCATCCAAAACTAATCTGAAAATATACTCGATCTGACCCGAGCATTATAAAAAAACAATGTCCGGATCAGTTTAGTAAAACCAGCTTGAGAAACTCAAATCACAAGGAATTTCATTTTAACTTATAAAACCCTTTAAACACGAACGAGTTTTTACCTTACGATAACTAAAACATTTTGTATAAAAAATCTAGCGATATCATAAGAATGTCTAGGGTTTTCAAATAAATTATGAATATAGCCGAAATTGTTATATTAATTCAATTCCAACATAATAGGTATATAATTAATTCCATAAATGCACGTATTGGAGAATGGATTTCATCAATGACAATGCTAATGGGGTACCGTCTGTGTACACCCCTAAAAAATGTACCAAGATCATCAAGAATGACTTGCACCCTTGCTCACAGGACCGACCTACCTCTACTTATATAGTATCGAATATATCATCATCTCGATCTCTTTGCAACCTTTACCGAGAACTCTATCCAAACCCATAAAATGAATGCGTATCTAGAAAGTTGATGATACACCCTAATTGGGAGCGAGCCACTTAGCCCTGCTGCATATCCTCTATTTTAGTCATTTTCAATTGATGAAGCTAGAGGCATTTTTTTCCTTTAGATAGCACACTCACTTGGAATGCTAACACGGTCCTGCAGGAAGCAATGCAGTGTTAGCATTTATCTATACAAGTCGTTCAGGAGATAAACAAAATGAATGCACTACTTCCACTACATCAATTTTGGAATCATCCCCAAGATTAGTGGTAAGTAGCCCTTGCACTTTGAAGTACTCTGTCTTCGATCACATCATCTTTAAGACGCCTTCAATACGTCGCTTGAGTTGGATCAAAGTAGTTTTCGGATTATTCATCGATCCCGGTCTCTTTGAAACAACACTCGATTATTTTCGATAAACTCAAGCTCGGTTCTTTCAGAATTTAATTAGACAATACATAAGAGCAGGGATCACTCCCTAACCGTTTAAGTGGACAGATCTCCATATCATTTGTTCTAATAGAACAAAACAGGATTTTTATGCACAGTAAGCATCATCGAAGATGATTATGCCATATAACTCATGTGTTTCTCTTATGTATTTCCGGAGCTATATTTTGGTCCAGATTTGATAGTCGGTTACTTAACTATCAAAAAAACAAACAAGCACAATTTAGAGATTTAAATTACCCATAGCAGCCACTAAGCATCATTTAAATAAATCTTTAATGCATTAAATCTCTTTTCAGAATATTTATTAAATATTAATATACTTATCCCATTGGCATAAGCATATTCACAAACATTGTGAAAATTTTCTTATTTCAAAATCATATTAAAAGGATCAAATAACTGTTATTTAAAGTAGAGATAAGGATAGCCCAAAATATTATTCCTTCGGTGTTAAGCATGGAACGAAAGTTCCGCATCACCGTAATTAGGAAGGCCACTTAAGGAAAACACCATCTCAAATTCTTTTATAAACTTCTTAAATAAATCATTTTAATAAATCCTTTTCATTTATGTAATCCCCCTTTTGCTTAAATTCTAGATCCATTCATAAAACATTTTATAAATATCCAAAAACCATTATAAAACTCTTCTATAAATCTCCAAAATCATTTATAAAAACTTTTTTAAATCTCCAAAATCATCTATAAAACTCTTTACCTTAAATCGATATAGAATTGAAGTCGCTTTAAAAACCATAATGTTCACAAATTTAAAAGGATGCTTAATGACCACGATGGTACTGATTCAAGTTACAATTTATTTAAATTTGTCTTCCAAGTCACAACGGTCATTTACATGAGTCATCATATACGTAAATACAATCCATTAACAAATCATGGAATAACATAACAATATAAACCAACTGCCAAATACAAGTCAAAATAATATAATAGCAGAATGGTGATTTGTCCTGCTAAATAGATGTCCAAACAACCTAATACGTTTTGCTATAGCAGAACAAGGATTTATTTTGCTAAAATGATGTCCAAATAATCAATTCAATTAAAGCTATATCAGAACAGTGTTTTATTCTACTAGCAAATGTCCAAGTCTAGTATAACTTATTCATGGTTGTTTGACTATTTATTGGTATAGACAAGAGATCCCTTGGTTTATATTAGTTTACTTATAAAATGAATTGACTCAAAAATAATTTAGAAAGTTTAAAACTAAACCTTTATTACATAATAGTTAAATCTTCATTTATTATTAATTAAATCATTATTTAATTACTAATTAAGTCTTAGTTAACTCAAATCTAAAACTTAATTAAACTTAACTAATCCCTAATTAAAATTTTAATTAAATCCAATTAGATTAATTAATTTAACCCTGCTTGATTAGTAATTGATTGCCAATTAACCTTAATTAAATAACTAGTTAATTTAAATAAATAACTTAATTATCAAAATTATTTCTTAATTAACTTTTAACTTAATTAATCATTAAAACTTCCTTGATTAATTAATTAAGAATAATTAACTTTAATCGTTAATTACTTAGCTTAATTACATTTAATTAATAATTAAATAAATAAACAATTGATTGTTAACTCTTATTTGGTTACCATAGTAATTAACTTTTGAACTTAATATTTTGAAAAGATTTTCAAAACCATTTCAAATAGAATCATTTTTAAAATCTAAACTCTAACATTTTCGAACTGCATTCATAGCGACTATCATTATGGATGCAACTCAGTAAATTTAGATTTTGTTTAGATCTAACTTTAACTTCACTTTTGACTTCAGTCTTAACTTTACTTCTCATTGAAACGTAAATAAAAGTTTTTATTTTGAAAATTAGTTAAAATTTTAATCTTTTAGCAAGCTGAAAACAAATAAACAACTTTTAATCTTTTTCAAGTGATCTTCAATCTCATTTTGCACATAAAGATACTAACTTTTCCAAGTCATATATCCAAACAACCAAGTTTGCATATCCAAATTTACATATAACATCACATATACAAGCAAGATGATAATTTAATACCAAATCAAACTTCTAAGCTACAATTAACAAGTCAAATTCAAACTACAACTCACATTACATATATGCATACAGAAAACAACATGGATTTACAACCAAACGTACGATACATTACACAAATGAACATTGTGGCATAAAGATAAAATATTTTCAAAATATAAAATAGTTTGCTCACCAAAATCTTTAAATCCTTTCTAAATTTTAAAAATAGCCTAGCTCTTTTGAAAAACCCTAAGCAAAATATGATTTTTGACCAAAACAAGGCAAGATGGTCTTGGCCTAGGCACTTCTAGGTTCGGTCCATGATGACTTAGACTCGGCCATGCCTTATGGAATTCGGTATGGCTTTGATTTATGAAGAAGAAGGTCCTTAAATGAAATTTTAAGCATTTAAAGTAAAAAAAGAAAAGAAATTTTTAACTTTGAAAATTTGGAAACCATTAACATGGTTTTGAAAGCTTAAAAGATGTAAATTTTAAAAAATAAATAAAAAGAAAATCATGGAGGAGAGAGAGAAGAGTTGAATTAGTTTTATATAAAACGAAAATATAAAATTACCAAAATGCCCTTAAAGTACCTACCATCCTCTCAAATTTGAACACATTACCACTTTATCCCTTCACTTTGTTTCACATGCCTAGAACCAAGGGTCTCCCCCTTTACCCAATGTGTGGAGCATGAATTAGTACCGATGTGTAAGAGTGATAAGGACATGTCATGATTACTTTTTTCATTTAATTTTTAAACTTAAAAATTTGTCGCATCATTGTTACATAAGTACACTTATGTTGTTAATCTTCATTTTATTTCTTAATCCATATTTATATTATTTAAAATGTTTAAGTATTAAGCAGGGTTTGAGGTACCGGACGGTACCCTGAAATTTTAGTGGTACCATAACGGTATCGACGGCAACTGAACCGAAACCGAAGGGAAAAACCGATTTCGGTTAGGGTTTTAGGAAAAAAAATTTGAAATAAAAAATCCATCTAAATTAGCGTACTTGACCTCAATTCTTCCTTGCCGTAGCTTCGTCGGCTCTAATTTCTTCCTTGTCGTAGTATCCTCGACTCGATTTTGAGAGCATCGGCTTCATCTTCAGCTATTTAGCAGCGTCGCGAGCAGTCGATTTTGAGAGTGGCAGTTGTTTTGAGAGTGATTTTGAGAATGAATTTCTTTTTCTAAGATTCGACAATCAATTTTGAGAGTGACAATCGATTTTGAGAGGGAGAAAATTTGGGAGCGACAGCAACGTGATTTGGTTTATTACTATGTTTTCATTGGTTTTTTTTTAACTTGGGCTTAGGGTTTTTTTGTGGTGGGCTGTACTTTTTATTATTAAATTCAAGTTCTTGTTTATTTAAGCCTAACTTATTATTAAATCGACTCTATTGTTAATTTTAGTTTGAATAGAATTTAGTAAAATTTAATTGATTGTTTTATTTGTAATGGTTTTTGTAATATTTTCATTAACAAACCATTTTAAATTGAAATCGAAAAAGAAATTAAAACCGAAACTTTCAAAAATTTTGAAGTTGTCCGAAACTAAGAAAATTTCAAATGATCAAAACCAAGGCTAAAACCAAGTTCTCGAACTTTGGTATTAACTAAGGTGTTTGCAATTTTTTTAATCAACTTTCTAATAGTGAAAAATTGAAAAATTTGAAAAAGCTTTACAGTCGCATTCTCTAATTTTCTTTGAACTATTTATTTTCGTAAATCAAATTCGAAAAAAGAATTTTCTATCATTAGCTATAGATTAAAGAGGATTATTTAATTATTAAAACCATTAATTAAATATTCACAAATGAAGGCGATATAATTTCGGGTCATTGCATATACTTACATGTCTAATATCTATATGATCTGGAATCATATTTACAACAACAATAACTGCTACGCTATTATTCCCAAACAAGTTGGTGTCGGCTAGAGATGGAATGCAAACTAAATGACAAAATCAATTTAAAAGTAATAATAACAATAATAATAGCTATAAAAAACCATGATAATAATAAAAAAATAAAGTAAAATAATAATAATAATAATAAATAAGTAAAATAAAAATAAAATAAAAATAAAAATACATAAAGACATTAAAAAAACCATGATGATGATGATAGTAATAATGGTATTAATAGTAATAGAGATCGAAGATCAAACACTACGTTTTAGCTCCTATTCACTAGTCTTATAATTTAAAACCTATAACACTACTCTTAAACCAACCTTAAACAAAAAAGCTCCTAGCTCATGGTTCTAATACGTGGATCGTTAACTTCTACGCATTCCTGTCCGACATCATCTCTTCAGATATGTGGAATCATATTTGATGAAGGTAATTTATAAGAAACGATTCTTCATCTTACTTGATTATTGGGTTTAAATACATATCCGATCAACATATGCGTTAATTAAATGAGTTCACATTTTATTCAACACTTGAATTCATCTAATTCTAAATACATGAATATGTACTTCAACGCTAGAAACATTTAATTATAATATGAAACTAACTAATGGAGTTTGGCTTAGTTTTCAACAATTTTATTGTTTGCGTCAAAATTGGTCATGAACCCCAAATATCGTGAAAGCACCAGTGTATGAACAGAGGTCAGCAATAAATGATCATAAATTACAGATCTAAGTAATGTAGAGGATAAAAAATGAAGAATAATAAGCTTAAAACGGAAAGAAATAAACAGAGACACAAGATTTATAGTGGTTCGGCTATCTTTGACCTACGTCCACAAAAGTTAATCTTTTATTGACTTTCCTTGTTGGTTACAAGTGATTGCAGTGATGAAATTCAAGTACAACAGCAGCCTTATAGTGCAAAGATGTTTTCGGTAGAGTCTGGACGTCGAATAGCCAAAAGATCCCTTTTCTATAGGCTCCGAGGTGCTATTTATGGGCGTAGGCTGCAAATATCTCGCTCAGATATCGTGAGACTTCTTCTGGCACGTGGGCGGGCCCACGCGATCGATCCCATGCAATTTTTACTCGGTCAGTGATCGATACGAACCAATTTCGTATCGATCAAGATTTGGTCCAATCGAGCCGAAACTTGGTATGAACATTCCTTAGGTCGTACGTAAGCTCCTATCAAAATTTCATAGCATTTGGACTTGTGGGTTGCAAGTTATGATCGATGCAAACTTGGGTTTTTCGGTTGTTGTTCTCTTTGCATCGATGTTGTTCGTATCGATGACCATGCACGTGATTAGATGGCATGTCGCTAAATTCCTAGGTCGATCCACTTTTCATTCCGAGCGACCGAGTCTTATTTGTATCGAATACCGAAACCTTGTTCGTATCGATATTAGTAGTTCCGTTCTATTCGTATCGATCCTTGAGAACTTCGAAAGCGCATGCATTCGTATCCACTGCCACTCGCAGTTCGTATCTATGTGCTACCATCCATCTGTTAACGTTTTCGGTCTTCTTCGTATCCATCCACTATGCCTCTGTTCGTATCCATCGACCAACCCTCCTTCGCATCGACTCGAAGTATCCAATGTTGATCGATATGAACGATTCTAAGTAGTCATGTTGATCGATACGAATAGTATCGATTCGAAGTATACTGCTACGCTCCGTCTCGATCTACACGAAATCATCAAGTCGAACAAATCACCATGCGTCTATCTATTCAATCCAAGTCCACAACCATCGAGTCGAAACCTATTTAATCCTTCTCCCTGATCGATACAAACGTCTTGTTCGTATCCATGGGTATCGATACGAACGAGATTCCCTTGAGCACGCATCCATCAATATCTCGAACAATCGAACTCCGTTCGAACTGAAATTTGAAACATAGCCTTTCCTAGCCTTGCTTTTCACTTTCTAACAATTTCACCTCGATCGGAGCTTGGCCAAATTTTGACGACATCGATCACTGTCTTGTTTCCAATCGATCTCCAATCCCGATACCCATCCTTTCTAGCTAATTTGTTGATATTCCGTCCTTGACCAAAATGTGGGATAACATTTGCTCCCAAAACATGTCTTGTGGTAAGAAGGTGTGTTTTGATTAATTCCGAATCTGACATCCGAAGTCCATATTCCGTCTATAGCCATACCATCCGATTAATGACCCAATCCATTACCAAGCTATCCCATCCGAGTGCATCATTCTTGACTGTTTCGAGTCGATGTCCGATTCAAAATCCAGTAACCAAAGCCTTAGCCAATTTCATATCCATCCAAACCCGATAACCGAGTCCTAATCCATCCTTATCCAATAACCAATAACCGAATTCAGGACCTCTCCGGGTTGATATCCAAATCCTTTGTCGTTCATAGCCGATATTCGTATCCATAACCTCTCCGGGTTCTTGCCAAGCGTAATCCACACTTGTGCTAAGCAATGCCTTGGTATATGTGGTTCAATGTCCCTGAACGCTGAGCTATGTCATGGCTTAAGTCCTAAGCCGTATCCTGGTCGCTCCGGACCATCGTCGAGGATAGTCCATACTCGACGACCTGAAGTAATAATCAATAATATAGGACCTAAGTCCTAGGCCGGATCCTGATCTCTCTGAACCCTTGCTGAGCATAGTCCATACTGGACGACCATTCATCAAAAACCCGATAAAAATCAAATAAAAAACTAATACAAAATGCGGATCAAATCAGAAAACCAAAAATCCATACCAGAAATCCAAATCAATATCCCAACCAGAAAATAATCATCCAAACAAAATTCCAAACCAGAAAACAAATGAAACCAGGAGTTCAAACCAAACTCCAAAACCAACCAGAAAAAGCAAATGTCCAAACCAAAAGAAAAACAGATTTCATAAACCATAACGTCGCGGTCTATCATCATTCAGAGCGTGCCTATGGCCATCTCTGTCCCCGTACATGAGTAAATAACTTGGTCGTTGCCTGTAGTTTGCTACTTATTTCATATCATCCATGTCAGTTGATAACCAATCGATCATCATTCCTGGGCCTTGCGCCATTGTTGTTTGAGGTAGACGGTGGCTGCTTCTGTTCCACCGCGGCATTCCGACCTTCGACATATTGTCGCAACTGACCACTCCTTACATGCTCCTTAATTATATCCTTTAGATGCTTGCAGATGTTGGTATCATGTCCGTTCAAGCCGTGAAAGAGACAGTGCCTTCCTGATGTCCTTTCACGTTCCGAGGTTCTCTCCTTGTTGGCATTCGGTAGGAAGGCGATCCCGAGTCTCCATGAATATCCGTTCTAACGTCTCGTTCAATCCTGTGTAAGTGGAGAATTTTGGCTCTCTCCACCGCTTCCTAGATTTTCCTGATTCGTCATCCAACTTCCGTTTTCCTTTATCCTTATATTTACCCGAGTTTCCGCTGGATGGCCTTCCATTCTCAGTCGCGTTCACCTTCTTTAATTTCATATCTGAACATGCATCCTCCTACCGAAGGAATCTCTCAGCTTCGTGAAAGAATTCCCCGAAATCCATTGGTCCCCGTATCAATGACACTTTGAAATCCAAATTCTCTCCGACTCCTGACACTACTTCCATTAAAACCATCGATGGATCCGGCTGATCCACCGAAGCAACTGCTGCATTGAACTGAGTTAAGAAAGCCCTAAGCGATTCTTCTGTCCTTTGCTTTACCGATGTTACCATCATTACGTTCTTCGGTCTTTTGATATGAACACGGTACTACTTCATAAACCTGTCCACCAATTCTATCCATGTCCTGCTAAATCCCTCATCCAACTGTCTGAACCACATAGCAGCTATATCCGTCAAGTATAGAGGGAAGCATCGGGCCATAACTTCCTCCGATCCCCCAACACTTCCATATGTCTTGTGTATCTCATCAAGTGATCAGTAGGATCAGCCTTGCCATTGCATACCTAAAGAGTAGGTAGCTTGAATTCTGTTGGGTTTCGGGCCATTCTGATTTCACGAGTAAATGAACTTTTGTTTACTCCTTTCCAGATCTCTGTTTGTTAAACCTCCGCGCATAGTTCGCCTGATAATCTCAGCCAATCCAGCGTTGTCCACTAAGGGTTTCCCCTCGAGTCCCTGAGGGAATTTTGGTACGTACTCTTCATCATGCGCTCTTGCGTTCCTGCCAGCATCTTGTTGTGTGGTGTCACCTGGAATTCCTCCATGAATTGGTCCATCGTTGCTGGATGGTGTGCCCCCGAGCCTGGATCCATCCTGATTAACAATCTCGTGCTGATTAGGGGATGCGCCTTGTTGAGCTACTCCATTTGATTGCCTGCTCGGGTCCTTCTGTTCCGGCTCCGTGGATCTGAACTCCAGCAACTCCAACTGTCCATGTCTATCCAAACTGTCCGAGGAGATTCTGCATCATTTCCTCCTTGTTGATTGCTTTGTCATAGTCCCCTCTTGATTTGATCCTTTAGCTTTTCAAATATGAAATTCAAATTTGGTATAGCGGGTGCTAGTCCCTCTCGGTGAAAGCACCAAAGTATTTGCGTCAAAATTGGTCACAAACCCCAAATATCTTGAAAGCACCAGTGTATGAACACAGATCAGCAATAAATGATCACAAATCCCAAATCTAAATAATGTAGAGGATAAAAAATAAAGAATAATAAACTTAAAACGGACAGAAATAGACATAGACACAAGATTTATAGTGGTTCGGCTATCTCCAGCCTACGTCCACTTCAAAAGTTAATCTTTTATTGACTTTTCTTACTGGTTACAACCGATTGCAGCGGATTATAGTGATGAAATTCGAGTACAACAGCAGCCTTGCAGTGCAATGATATTTTGGCAGAGTCTGAACGTTGGATAGCTAAAAGATTCTTTTCTGTAGGCTTTAAGGTGCTATTTATAGGCGCAAGTTGCAAATATCTCGCTTAGATCTCGAGAGACTTCTTCTGGCACGTGGGCGGGCCCACACGATCGATCCCATACAATTTGCACTCGTTCCGTGATCGATACGAACCAATTTTGTATCGATCAAGGTTTGGCGCAATCGAGCCGAAACGTGGCATGAACATTTCTTAGATCGTACATAAGCTCCTGTGAAAATTTCATAGTATTTGGACTTGTAGGTTGCAAATTATGATCAATGCAAACTTGGGTTTTTTGGTTGTCGTTCTCTTCGCATCGATGCCGTTCGAATCGATCACTTCATATTGATGACCACGCACGTGATCAGATGACGTGGCGCTAAATACCTAGGTTGATCCACTTTTCTTGCCTAGCGATCGAGTCTTATTCGTATCGAATACCGAAGCCTTGTTCGTATCGATATTAGTAGTTCCGTTCTATTCGTATCGGTCCTTGAGCACTTCGACAGCGCATGACTTCGTATCCATTACCACTCGCAGTTCGTATCATGTGCTACCATCCATTTGTTAACGTTTTCGGTCTTCTTCGTATCCATCAACTATGCCTCTGTTCGTATCCATCGACCAACCCTCCTTCGCATCGACTCGAAGTATCCAATGTTGATCGATACGAACAGTATCGATTCGAAGTAGTCATGTTGATCGATACGAACAGTATCGATTCGAAGTATACTGCTACGCTCCATCCTGATCGACACGAAATCATCGAGTCTAACAAATCACCATGCGTCTATCTATTCAATCCAAGTCCACAGCCATCGAGTCGAAACCCATTTAATCCTTCTCCCTGATCGATACAAACGTCTTGTTCGTATCCATGGGTATCGATACGAATGAAATTTCCTTGAGCACGCATCCATCAATATATCGAACAAACGAACTCCGTTTGACTTGAAATTTGAAATATAGCATTTCCTAGCCTTGATTTTCACTTTCTAGCAATTTCACCTCGATCGGAGCTTGGCCAAATTTTAACGACATCGATCACAGCCTTGTTTCCAATAGATCTCCAATCTTGGTACCCATCATTTCCAGCTAATTTGTTGATATTCCGACCTTGATCAAAAAGTGGGATAACAATTAATTATTCATCTAATACGTTAAACTTTGGTCAAGTATGGTCTCAGTCTTATAGTAATGCCTTTCCATTCAGACCCCTTTTGCTATGGTAGCACATGATACTCATATCTATTTGATGGCAACATTTTAAGAATATTTTGACTTGTGTGGGCTCATTCACTCCCATTCACACTCACACACGTGTTATATAATCTTTATTTGGTTCATGTTTCGCTAGGATACATATTTCTGTTATGCCATCATAATTATCATGAATTTTGAAGGAAATTGTTTGGGTTGAATATCAGATTGAAAAAAAATAGTTTTACTTAATCCCAGTGTGAGGATGGATAATATCTTTAAGTATATCATCATTGTAATATTACTCAAATGCAACATTATAGAATGAATATTCCTTTTGTGGTTTAGTAGAATCTCACACACTGTTATACACTGGTAATTCTGATAGACATCATGATTGTACAGATCTTAAATCTTATGCTATCCAAACAAGAAAAAGCTTAAAGTCGAGGAAACATCCAAGAATCAAATTATACACAATCATATACTGAATTTCAATTATATTATCCTCATTTTTCTGTTTGCTTATAGCTTTTTTAGGTTGGCTAAATGTAAAGCTAAATTAGTGATGGATAACTAATTAACTATCCTCTTGAATTGCCCAAACAGCCATTTACCTTTAGAGTCAACACTGCAAATATATTTTTTCCTTAAATTTCCTTTGGCACTGTTAATTCATAACTTTTCCCGTCAAATTTTATTTAAAGACATTAATTCTCCACATTCAATGTAACAAGTTGCATCTCATTTCTAATGTTAGGAAGGAGGGACACAAAATATGCACAAACCCCACCTAAACAGTCTAGAATCAAAATGAACAATTGCCCTCATCTTCTATCCAGTTGTAATATTTTATTTGTTGCTGTTTCATTAATGGGTTGCATATTCTACAGACTACAAACTAGGATCTTCTTTTTGTCTACATGCTCCTCCATATGAGTACATTAGTGTCTCTTCCATGTCATTTTTTCCTTTACTGTTTTTAGAAGTTAGAACAGCTTCTTCCACTATAATTCTCATTCTGCCTCTATCTGCTTGTGCCATCATATACAAATTTATTCTCTCCTACATTTTTAGATTCCTAGGTTAATTCATGTACAGAGAAGAAAAGACCTTTACGATTGTTGCACAAGCCATTCATTTTGAATGGACCAAAAGTAGACGTGAAATATTCATTTTCTCTTTATATACCTTCTGTCCGCACAGCATTTTAGCTTATTTTACGACCGTGTGGTTGTTATCATTTGGAGAGCTCAGAAATGAAGCGAAACAATTAAGTATGCGGCTGATGTTTTCTATTTAGGTCAGATTTTTTTTGGTTAATAAGTTAGTGGACGCCAGGTAAAAAATAATCATGCACAAGTACATGTTGGAATTTTTTTACAAAATTATTAAATTAATCGTCAGTACGAAGAGGAGGTCCGGGGATGGCAACTCCCTAGGTAGGGGCACGGAGGCAACACCTCAGCCGTCGATGGTCGACCTGGCCAGTCAGGCCGTGGGGTCCAGGGGCTGCCTTCTGTCCGAAAAATGTTGCATCTCTTTTGTGTTTGAATGTAAACAGCAAACATATATGACCGTTTGAACCAAAAGGTATGTTCGTTTCAACAATCATCACCAATAGAAGCCCTCATTTTATATACACACAATAATACTTCGTCATCCGTACATAACTTCTTTCTTGCCTTTTGAATTAACAAATTATAAGATGTGGTTAGGGCATTCCCGATTGTTACTCCACGTAAAAGAAGAGCCGATGAAAGGGAACTCCGATAGGCCAGAAGCAACGATAAAGGAGTTGAAGTCTGCTATCGCCCTGCGGTTGGAAACTACGCCTCCAACCTTTTCGGCATGACTGGCGATGACGTTGAAACCACATCTTATCCAGACTCGATAGAGTTTTTGGATCGGAAGGTTAGTTTGCCCTTCCCTTTACTTTCTCCATATCCCATCTTCATCGAGCTTTCTCCGACCACGCTCCGTTACTGATGGGTTGCTCCCCCACCTCCTCCTTCGGCCCTTCCTCTTTTCGTTTCCTTAGCATTTGGTCTTCCCATCATTCGTTTCATCAACTTGTGGCGGAAAACTGGGATTCCCCTGTGATCGGCCCCCCTCTTTCTGCGTTCTCCCGCAAACTAAAGCGTCTTAAGGCTTGTCTTAAGTCTTGGAACGTTAATGTTTTCCGGAATGTCTTCGATCGTGTCAGGGCGGCTGAGGAAGTTCTTTTTCTGTCCGAGGCCTCCTTTGATGAAGATCCTTCTGAGGCGAATAAGGTTGCTTGGGCGGAGGCTCAGGTGGTTTACTCGTCTGAACTTCGTGTTGAGCATGATTTTCTTCGTCAAAAGGCTAGAATCAAGTGGCTAGCAGATGGCGATTCCAACTCCCGGGTTTTCCAATCCTCGATCCGTAAGAAAAACCGCATCCTCTCTATTCGCGAGATTCAGCGTCCTGACCTCACGATGACTTCGTCTCCCGATGAAGTCAAACAGATCATCGTTTCTCATTTCCAGTCCTTCTTGGGCGCTCCGTCATCTTCCTTCTCTGATCCCGCTCTTTTGGCCTTCATTCCTCGGCTTGTCCTGCCAACCGAAGGCGAGAACCTTGGCGCTCCTCCTTCCGTGGAAGAGATTCGCGCTTGTGTTTTCGCCCTAAGCAAGGACAACGCTAGTGGTCCGGATGGTTTCAACGGGTCTTTATACCGCTCGTCGTGGTCCATCATCCAGGCAGACTTTTGTCTTGCCATTCGTGCCTTCTTTGCTGGTGGCTGTCTTACTCAGGGTTAGACCTCTACCAACCTGGTGCTGATACCAAAATCTTCTTCTCCTCTGTCGTGCTCCGACTTTCGCCCCATCAGCCTTCGTAACTTTTCTAACAAGGTCATTTCCAAAATCCTCGCCTCTCGGTTAGCTCCTTATCTGGTTCGTCTTATCTCCCCCTCCCAAGCTGGCTTTGTCAAAGGCCGTCTTATTACTGACAATGTGATTCTAGCTCAGGAGTTGATTTCTCAGCTGGATCGCAAGGTTAGTGGGTCCAACCTAGTTCTGAAGTTGGACATGGCCAAGGCATATGAACGTATGTCTTGGTTCTTCATCATTAGGGTCATGCGGTCGTTCGGTTTCCCGGAAGACCTCATCGACTTGATCTGGAGGTTGGTTTCCAACTGCTGGTTCTCTGTTCTTGTAAACGGTTCTCCAAACGGTTTTTTCTACAGTGGTAGGGGCATCCGTCAAGGAGACCCGTTGTCGCCCACTCTTTTCGTCCTTGCGGCTGAGGCTTTGATTCGTGGCCTTCACACTCTCTCTGTGTATGGTCAAATCCAGCGCTTTGGTACTCCCCGCCAATGCCCTCTGATCTCATCCTTGTCCTTCGCTGATGACTTGGTTATCTTCTCTAACGGTAACCGTCGATTGGTCCGTCGGTTATTGCTTTTCCTTCGTCAGTATGAGAGATGTTCTGGTCAAATCGTTAATGCGAACAAGAGCTGCTTCGTTGGAGCTAAGGATTTGTCCCCAGCAAGGTCTCAATGGATTGAGACCTTCACGGGCTTCAAATCTTCATCGCTTCCTCTCCCTTATTAGGCATCCAACTATATAGAGGAAGGAAGCTTTCGGCCCTTTTTGATCCCATCATCGATAAGGTCAGGAGTAAGATTATGTGATGAAATTCTACTACGATATCCCAGGCAGGTAGATTGGTCCTCATCCAATCTGTCATCGACTCTATTGGGGTGCATGTTTTTGCCGCTATGGCACCAAACGATTCCTTCTTCCGAGCTTTCCGGTCTCTGGTTTCTGCATTCTTCTGGGGGTCCACAGATGGTGGCGCTCGCCACCATTGGGTTTCCTGGGACATTATCTGTCGCCCAAAAGCTGAAGGTGATCTTGGTCTGAGGAATACGAAGGGTTTTGTTCGGCTTTCGCCTGCAAGCTTTGGTTTCGTTTCGACCAGAATGATTCCCTTTGGGCGACCTTCCTTCGAGCCAAATATCGCAATCTCGCGTCTTCCAACTTCCGTGGCACGCCTTCGTTTGCCAGTGAAACCTGGAAACATATGCAATTGGTTAAACCTTTGTACGATCTTCATATAGGGGTAGGAGGATGAGATGGTGCCCCTTTCTCTGTCGCTAGGGTGTGGGAGTCCTTAAGACCACATAACCCCGTTCGCCCCGCTTTCGATCTTATATGGGATCCTCGGTTGCCTTCTAAAGTCTCGTTGTTTATGTGGCGGACCTTGCAGAACGGTCTTCCAATTCACGAGAACCTCCAACGAATTGGTATTCCATTGGCTTCTCGTTGCTTGTGCTACGGTAACGGGGCAGTGGAGTCAGTTCGTCATCTCTTTTTCGCGGGCTATGTTGCTTATGCTGTCTGTAACTTCTTCCGTAACTTCTTGGGTCTCCAAGGAGATTTCTCCTCTCCAGCTGCTACTCTTGGCTCCTGGTGGGGCTCTGCTTCAGGGAAGTCTCTTCGCTCGTCTCTTCGCTCGTCTCCTTTCTTCATTTGCTGGCATATCTGGTGTTCTAGGAACGAGTGTTTCTTTGACGAAGTTCCTATGGATCCGTTTTCCATCATTCGGCGAGTAAGGCACGATGTTTATTGTGCTTTCCGTGCCAGGCCCTTCCCTCGACCCGCTGGATCTCGGGTTGAGCCTCTTTTAGCCTCTTTCTCCATCTCCACGACCCCCTCCAGCTCTAGGGCTGGAGTTGGGTAGGGAATCGTTTTCTCTCTCAGCCTCAGCCATCTCTTCTATAGTCTGTTCGCTTCCTTCCTGTCTTTCGTTCTCTCGGATTGGGTGTTCTTCGTCCCTTATCCTTGATTGTGTCGTCCCGTCCCTCTGTTGGTTTTCCTTTTAGCTGTTTTGGTCTTGGCTTTGTTTCTTTTGTTTCAAGCACCCGATAGTACAGGTACACAGGCCGGTTGGACTTTCTCCCCTTTTCAGGCGTTGCCATGGTTCACCAGGTAAATTCTGGCCTTTTAATTCCTTTTTTCACTTACCATGTTCCTAGTCGCGCAGGCTTTGGTAGCCCGGATGGTCAACTTTTTATTTCTGAGGTTGGGCATGGTGATTGATCGGTTTTTGTGGGAGGTCTGGCTTTCGAGTTTTTCTAGTTTCTCTGTACATTGATATCAGACGGTGGCCTTGCCGGAGCTTGATATCAATGTACGTTGGGCGGTGCTTTTGCCGGAGCTCACCCAGAGAAAGTAGAAGAGTTTGCCGCTTTTGTTTTAGCGGGTTTTGTCGTTTGTTTTGAGAGTCTTGTTGCCGATTGTTTTGGTTTCCGATCGGTCACCTGCCAGGCCTGTTGGCGGCTTCGTTTTCTGATTTTATATTATCTTTCTCCCTTGAAAAAATAAAAAATAAAAATAAATATTAGTATTGAAAAAAAAATAAAAAAATATACAAAGGTCAACATTAGCAAAGGAGTAGCAGCCATAGCCACCAAAAATCTGCTGCAATCTCCTTCCTTTTTGGCTAAATCTTCTTTGTGTTTGATGATTGTACTTAAGGTGTCTAAAGACATCTTTTTGCTTCTCAACTGCTCATATATAAACACCGATGATGATCTGTTCCAAAAAAAAAACAAAAAAAAAATAAAATTTAACAAATTATACATGGATCGTGTGACCATTTCGAGTTTTCGTCTGATTTGTGCAAATGATCACAACTTGGACAAACTCATTTCATTTTATTTTGAAAAAACATTTTTCTGACAACTGTTAGTGGTATAGGGAAAAACATTTTTAAAAGAGAGCGATTCAACTGTGCCATGAAGTGCTATATTTACGCAATATTACAGTATTAATTTTTTTTTTCCAATATAGTAGTTATGCATGCAAAATGTGTAATAGTTTAGTTTAATTTCAACTGGATATTCTGACGTGTGGCTTTACAACCAAGTAGTTTATATGGATACCAATGCGCATTAATCTATTCATCTGATCACAGTAAAACAATTCAAAAATGTGCATTTATGTGTTATATGATGAAAATAATTCTTGAGACCCAATGGAAAATGAGCTAACATGTGTCAATTGCATATTATGAACCCAATTCAAGTGAAAATGAGAATGCTTTAGTGCCTCCCCGACGAAAGCTCAAGCAATCTCATCAGTTTACTCTGGACCTTGGATTATTGGGTAACGTTGAAAATTCTTTATGTCATATCAAAGAATCATAAATGTTTGAGTGGATGAATATTCTCAGTATGTTTTTGTGATTCAGGGAAAGGATCATGTCGGTCATTATAGATCTTGTTAGAGCAGACTTGAAACATACAATCAAAACAATACTGTCGAACATGAACAGTAAGCCCACCCTCTAGGTGAAGGTATGGAATGAATTTTGAATATATATGATCTGATCTTCAAAATGATTGAATTTAGCGTTAAATTTTGATGATACAGAATCACAAGTAAAGAGAAACAAATATGCAAAAAAAAAAAAAAAAAAACAAATTGTTTCATCTAATTAATAGGTATATTTGAGTATGTTTATTTCTCTCTCCACTTGTAAGCAAAATATTTTTTTGCCATCTAACGTTAACTTGGATATTAAGTAATTGATTATACAAATAGAGACTAGGATAGAGGGTAAAAGTGTGATGGAAAATCTATTTGTTAATATTCTTTTTTCATTTTTGTTCGTTTTCTCCAACAATTTTAGCCATATAGATATTTGCTCATTTTTTCAACTTGGTTATTGATTCAATGATATTTTGTTTACTTTAACTCTGTTCTATTAATTGTAAACAAAATTTTGGCGAATCAATAAAGTGGGTGGTTGGGTGGAATATTTAATGTTATTACGCTTTGGTTTCAATTCTGTCTTATTTTATATCCAAGTTATTTCTTTGTGATTTGGATGACAAAGATCCATTGATAAAAGTTTCCGCAAAGCGCTACTATTTTCATAACAGTTTGGTATCGGAGCACAGATCATCGCAAAGCTTAGAGTAATTTTGGTTTGAAAAATTATTGATGTCAGATATGATTTTGTTTTCAATGATGGCTATCTTGGATGAAAAAATTGAGGTATTTGGAAGCCTACGATGAAGAATGTTCTGTACTTCAATGATCTTCATGATCCTATTGATGGAGATGGAAAGAAGCCTTCAGATGTAGATGAAGGAAAATGGAAGAAGATAGATAAGAAGGAGATTGATTTGATTCGCCAGTATCTTGATGATTCAGTTTTCCATCTTGTGCCTAGTTGTGAATCCGTGAAGGTTTTGTGGGACAAGTTGATATCTTTGTATGAGTCAATGAGTGCTACTAGTAAGGCTTTTCTGGTTCGAAAGTTGGTACAACTGAGATTAGATGAAGAGAAGTTTTTTGCAGAGCATTTGAATGAATTTCAAGATGTAATAAATCAATTAGAAAATATGAAGGTCAATTTTAATGATGAGTTACAGACTCTTTTATTAATGAGTTCGCTTTCAGAAAGTTGAAAAACTTTGGTTGTTTCATTGAGTAATTCCAATGCTAATGGAACTCTCTTTGGAAACTGTTCGAAGCAGTCTTTTGAATGAGGAGCTTAGAAGAAAAGGGTAAGGTATGAAATCAATTCAAAGTGAGACTATGATGGCAAGAGACTTGAAAAAAGATATAATTTGGAAGATGAAGGACGCTAATAGTAAATGTGTTATCACTTGTCATTATTGTAATAAGAGAGATCACATACGCAATAAGTGTTATGCTTATAAAAGAGATCAGAAAAAGACTGCGCATGGTGATATTGGTAGTGATGCATATGTAGGTTTTGTTGAAGGTACCGATAGTGATGCTTCTTGTGATATTCTCTTTAGTGAAAATAAACCATGAAATATCGATCCGGGAGCCAGTTTTCACATTTGTAGAGATGTGAATTATTATTTTTATATGAGAAGAGTGTCGGCATGATTATGACAGCCAATGGAGATGAGCCACCGATTTGTGGTATTGGATCTAACCGATCTCGTGTGCATTACGGTATGATTAGAGAATCTCTGGAGCGAGATATGTACCCACTTGTTCGTATAATCTTATTTCTCTTGGTCAGTTGGACCGCCGTGGTTGCACTTATGAGACTCAAGGTGGAGTTTTGAGAGTGAAGAAAGGTGGTTGTGTAAGGATGGGAGGAGTATTGGAAGAAGTAAACCTTTATAGCTTGGTTGGTTTTGTAGTCGACAATGAAAAACGAGTGACGGTTAAAGGACCTAATCCACAACAAGTTGGAGAGGTTAATGTGGTTACCGTTTATGATTCTAGTATTGAGGATCATATTTTAGACAGCGGTCTTCATGTTGATGATGCTCGAGGGATCGAATATGATCAGGTAATTAGCTCAAATCGAATGATAGACGGGTGTCGAATTGCAAAATTCACAGAGATAAGACAGAGATCTTTGTGGTATTACAAACATTTTTGAGACCGGATTTATGTGGTGCACCTCATGTGGGAGATGCATCAATTGCAGACGGTGGTTGAGATTTGTAATTTAGTGTGGTTGAGATATGAGGATTTGTGATAGATCTAGATATGACATGCTTGATATGTGAATTTGCATCAATGTGAAGTGTTAAATTCTGCTGATACAAAATCACAAATAGAGCGAAATAAATATGCAAAAGAAAGAAAGAGATGATTTTGTTTTCTCTAGTTAATAGGCATATTTGAGTATGTTTATTTCTCTCTCTAATTTGATAATCAATTTGTTTTTTGCCATCTAATGTTAATTTGAGCATTAAGTAATTGACTATATAAATAGAGACTAAAGAGTGGGTAAAAGTATGGTGGAAAATTTATTTGTTAATTTTCTCTTCTCCATCTTTGTTATTTTTTTCCAACAATTTTAGCCATATAGATATTTGCTAAATTTTTCAATTTGGTTATTGATTCAATAGTATTTTGTTTACTTTAGTTTTGTTCTATTAATTGTAAACAAAATTTTGGTGAGTCAACAAAGTGTGTGGTTGGGTGAAATATTTTGTGTTATTGTGTTTTGATTTCCATTTCGTCTTGTCTTCAATCTAAGTTATTTTTTTGTGATTTGCATGACAAAGATCCGTTGATAAAAGTTTCCATAAAGCGCTACTATTTTCATAACATTTAGAGCGCAAATTATTTATCCAAGTGATTATATATATAATATGTTATTGTCTTGTCCTTCAAATTAATTAAAAAAATAATGCCGTGTTTCCAATTTCATAAATATGCTTTAGTGTTGCCTCAAAAAAGTACGTGCTTTTGACGACTGGCCAGCATTTTTAGCTAAAATTTGGACTGATGTAGTTACAGGTCAAATGTTTCCTCATCTCAGTTCTAGAAATTAGTTTAGCTCCAAAAAGGTTAAGTAACTCACAATCTTAAAAAGTAAATGTAAAGAAAATTTTTGACCCGTACAGTCACAATTATCTTATCTTGTACACGTTTGCTAACGACTTTAACCTTTCCAGGGAGTAACAAATTCCTTTATCTCCCCTTTTTGAAACATTCGTTAAGCAAGCATGATATTGTTATTTACTTGAAAATTTGAAAATTTACATATCATTTACAGATGTCGACTTTTGTGTGTAGCAGTAGATAATTGGAGAGTGATGCTCTTAACTTTACTAAAAAGTTGATAGCATTGTGCAACTCATGTGGTTTTGTCGTTGAATAGCTTTTACCAAGTTCACTCGTTTATGGCCAAAATGACTTCTTATAATGTCCACTTATAAACTAATATTTTGACCAGCCCAAAAGGTACTACTAGTGCATATTTTATTGTTCTATTTCAGTCTTTATTCTCCACTAATAATTTATTTTCTCATGGCAATGTAAAGAGCATGCATATAGAAGTTGTTTTGCTCGGTTTCCACTTACAGTTGCAACTTTACCCACGAATTTGTAACATTCATACTACAATACAAAGTCGTTCACATTAGATCACATTAATTTATGGGATAGCCTTAACATCACTGGCTAATGGTTTTCTCATAAGACTGTAGTGTGGCGTTACAAGCTAGTTGTATGTGTTTATTTTAATATTCAACCAAATAAAGAAGAGATATCCAGAATGTTATACCAGATTTTTGCATCTATAAAAACTCAATCGAATAATTGCTAAAATCTAGTTTGAAGACTTACACAATGTATCGAGACACTTCTCTCGAATTTTGGTTGAAGACGATATTAAACTTTTAAGTCAGTCAATGATCGATCTGAAGCATACTCTAAAGCACAGAATCGAGTCGATGTACTCAGAAACTTGAAGTCAACCTGGGCTCAAGTCGAACTCTAGCTTATAAGGAAAACCATCAAAAACACTTCCTAACATCCAAAACATACCTCCTAAAAAAGAGCTTGAACAAAACATGACCAGATATAGTGCCCCGAGTGCGAGCCAAAGCAATGATCTGTTGAATTTATGCGATTCAAATATTTTTCAAAGAAGACAAAGAAATAATTGATTGATTGATTCAATCAATTAATTAGGCTATATATGAAAAGATAAAAAGGAAGGATATCTGTGATATCTTTTAAAAAACGTAATTAATTAATTAGCCAATCAATTAATTAGTCAATACATTTGTTATATGAAGAAATAAATGATTAGACATGGAGAATCAATCAATCAAAGGAAAGATATGAAAACCAAAATTACGCCATCCATTTGTACTAAAATCAAATGATGCAATTTGGAAAGATATTTGGGTAATCAGGAAATTGATTTTCTTGATCTCCAAGCAACCCTTCATTCTCAAGCCTATTTAAATGAAGGAAGTTCATCTTCATATGAGAGTGTGAGAAAACATCCATCATTATCCACTTCTTCAGTAAATCCTAATTTCTACAATAAATCAATTAGGCATTTTAAGCGTAAACAAGTTTTTGAATAAATTGATTACTCAATTTGTAATTATAGCTTAGTCTCTCCACTTTGCTACCTATAATTTTGTAATATCTCACTTTTGTATTCTATTTCTTCAGTAAAATAAAGAATAATTGTTGGGTCCATGGACGTAGGCGATCTTGCCGAACAACGTTAAATCTTTGTGCTCTTTGCTTTTCTGTTTCTCTTTGTTTGGTGATCATTTTTCATTGAATATGCGGTTGATAATTGATTGACAAGTTAGATCCTTCTTTTGATTGTTTCTGCGCTTCATCATTCCGCGACAGTTTTGGAGTTAGTGCAAAACAATTGAAATTTCCATACACCAGTTTGGTATCAGAGCGAGCTCTCTTGTTCTAAATTAGTTATTAATGACAAATTCTTTTAGTAGTAGTATAAAAAATTATGGTATCACTAGATTTGTTAGAAAGAGAGTTTTTGGGACATGAAAGGTGAAGACTAATGATGGTGTTCTTCAACAACAACTTCATTCGTTTAAAGGAAGAGATAAAAGGCAGAAGCACCTTGGAGGTAGAGATATGCATGGGTCCCACTTCAAGGGTCCTAGAAGGCATGCTTGCTATTATTGTAAGAAGAATGGACATTTCATACGGGACTGTCCACTCTTAGAAAGAAGAGAGAAGAAGGATAAAGTTTCAGTTTTGCCAGCAGTTAGATCAGATGCTGATAGAAGTGATAGTAATACATCATTACTTTCAGACAGTATTTCACCTTTAGAGCATACAAGTTGGGTGATTGATTCTGGAGCCTCTTGTCATATGACGCCAGATAGGAGCTGTTTTTTCAGTTATGAAAAAATTGATGCTGGAGCAGTTTATATAAAGAATGACACATCTTGTCATGTTGTGGGCGTTGAAAGTGTGAGGTTTAGGATGCATGATGGTGTTGTTAGGACTATCACGGATGTTAGACATGTTCCGATGCTACGTAAAAGTTTGTTATCAGTTGGAGCTTTGAGTAGACTTGGTATGAGGATAATAATAGATGGAGAGAATTTGAAAGTGGCAAAGGGTTCCTCGGTAATGATGAAAGGGATGCGAGTTAATGATATGTATGTGCTTCATGGAGAGACAGTCTTAGAAGAGTCGGTAGTTTCTACTGATTCTAGTATTTCAGATTCTACTCAGTTATGCCATCTTTGTTTAGGTCATGTTGATGAAGAGAGTCTTGAAGTATTAAAGAAGCATGGGTTGATTGATGGTGTTTGTCAGTCGAAGCCTAGTTCTTGTGGAGATTGTTCTTTTGGAAAAAAGAAGCATGTCACATTTGATGTTGGAAGACCTAAAGCTACAGAGTTTCTAGAGTATGTTTATTCTTATATACGGGGACCCACCCCAGTTGCATATTTTGGTCGAGCCAGTTACTACGTCTTATTTGTGGATGATTTTTCACGTAAGGTCTGAGTTTATTTCTTTAAGTTCAAAGATGAAATATTTATCCAATTTTGTAAGTGGAAGACCTTGGTAGAGAAGCAGTCGAGGAAGTGTTTGAAGCTTCTTAAGTTGGAAATAGCAGTGAATTTTTGTCACAAGAATTCACTAACTATTGTGCATATGAGCATGTAATTAGAGTTTTTTCTACTTCTGTTGGGTCACATTGTTATGGAGTGGAGGAGAGCATGTGTCGGATATTATGGAAGAGAGCTATGAGCTTGAGAACGACTGCTGGTCTAGAAGAGGGATTTTGGACGGAAGCGATATCTATGCTGGTATTTCTCATCAACCACACACATTCTATTTCCATAGATATGAAGATCCTAGAAGAGATATGGAAAAGAGAGCCTATTGATTATTCATTCCTGAAAGTGTTTGGTTGTTCAACTTATTTAAAAGATGAGAGACATGATAAGTTGAAGCCTACAGAAAGCAAGCAAATTTTGTTAGGCTATAGAGAAGGAGTGAAGAGGTATCAGTAGTGGTGTAAAACAGCTAGGAGAATTGTGACTAGCAGGCATGCAATATTTGATGAGAGGTCTTTGTTGAAGTGGAGCCTCTATCAAGTGTGACATTGGGAGGACAAAAAATTGCCAAACACGTTTGGAGTCATCAGATTGCTTTCATATTTGAAAAGATATTGGTATTTCCGATGATACCATGGTTGATGAGAAAATTACAGAGGTTCAGACTCTAGGTGGAGCTCACTTGCTGGAAATGCCTTTTGGTTCAGTTGGCCCTATTTGTAAGCATATTTGTAGCGATGATTCTTTATCTTATGCTTTCAATGTTCTGGAGCTCGTTGGCGAGTCTGCTGATGTTGACCTAGGAAAGTCTAGCAAAATTCTTGTGCAGGAGATTAGAGTAGATAATGTTGAGTATGTACTCACTCAATTTGGAATGGAGAAGGTGAAGCGCGCAGTTAAATCTCCATTGGTCTCTCAAAGATTAGTATCTACATGTTCGTCTCCAACATCGGATTTGTTGAAGAATTTTGGTATTTTCTCGTATGCATTTTGTTTTTTGATGTGCAGACGATCTTTCTTGTGCTTGGGAAAGATTTGGAAGTTCTGTTTGGGCAATATTGCCCAAACTAGTTCACATTGAGCTTGTTGACATAAACCCAACAATTTGTCAAGATGTGGTGATGCAGAGAGATTATTATATTTGAATCAAGGTGGAGCGTTTAATTTATGCGATTCAAATATTTTTCAAAGAAGACAAGAAAATAATTGATTGATTCATTCAATCAATCAATTAGGCTACATATGGAAAGATAAAGAGGAAGGATATGTGTGATATCTTTTAGAGAAGGAAACCAATCAATTAGCCAATCAATTAATTAGTTAAAGCTTTTGTTATATGAAGAAATAAATGATTAGGTATGAAGAATCAATCAGTCAAAGGAAAGATATAGAAACCAAGATTACGCCATCTATTTGTACTAAAATCAAATCATGCAATTTTAAAAGATATTTAGGTAATCAAGAAATTGATTTTCTTAATCTCCAAGCAACCCTTCATTCTCAAGCCTATTTAAATAAAGGAAGTTCATCTGTATATGAGAGTGTGAGAAAGCACCCATCATTATCCTCTTCTTCAGTAAACCCTAATTTCTGCAGTCAATCAATTAGGGGTTTTGAGCGTAAACAAGTCTTTGGATAAATTGATTATTCAATTTGTAATTATAGGTTAGTCTCTCCACTTTGCTACCCATAATTTTGTACTCTATTTCTTCAGTGAAATAAAGAATAGTTGTTGGGTCCGTGGACGTAGGCGATCTAGCTGAACCACGTTAAATCTTTGTGCTCTCTGCTTTTTTTCTCTCTTTGTTTGGTGATTATTTTTCATTAAATTTGCGGTTGGTAATTAATCGATAAGATAGATCCTTCTTTTGATTGTTTCTGCGCTTCATCATTCCGCTGCAGTTTTGGAGTTAGTGCAAAGCAATTGAAATTTCCGCACAACATGATCGATTAGGATTTGGGGCCTCTCCATTGCGATTTATAACCTTTTCGTTTTCACTCAAACTCGATCTGAACCACTTCATACTGTTCCAATTCGATCCATACACTTTCAGGTCAATTAAATAATATCTCTCCATGACCTAGAGCTCAAATCTTAGCCCTTTGTTTTAAAGCGATATTTTTTGAATTTTGATGACGACAACTTCATACATTATTTATAGCATAAAAACAGAGAGCCCTATCAACAGAAATTTGTATTGAAGTGGAGAATGCTTGCAACCTTATTGCAACATCAACGAACGAAGGTTTCATTGAAGACTTTAACTTTGTAAGTCGGTAGTCATAGTTATAGCATGTTAAAACTTACAAGATTCTCACCGTATCTTTTTTAGGGTTTTAAAGTTGCTTAAAATGATTTTTGATAGTTTTTTTTGATTTTTTAGGTACTCTTTAAAGCCCTTTGAAAGCTTCAGTTTAATTTAGAAAACTCATATACATCTGTGGACCAGTAGAGATGTAATTTCCAGATTTCTAAAGGCCATGAAACTTTGAAAAATCACGTCTCTTCAAAAGGTTGCAATCTCTCTCACTTTGGATTTCATGGTATCAGTCACTTTTCTTCAGAAGAACTTTTCAATGTCTATATCTACGCATGTTTTTGAACAATTTAGAGCTTGCTTTCTGTTCTTAATCTTTGATTTTCAAAAAGCTTTGAATTTTTGAAGTTATCAAAAGTATCACTCCTTCAATTCCAAAATCAGTTCGTTGATTACTATTTGTTCTAAACTTTTGTTCATTCAATTCCAAAAGATTTTTAAGTAATAGGACCCTTGTGCTTAAGTTGACAAATCAGTATATTGAGATACACTAGTTGTTGAAGAATGTTTTTCATTCTGAGATTGTGTAAAGACCCGTTCATCGGCTCATGCACTATGTAAACCTATTCTGCTCATGCACTGTGTAAACCTATTCCTCGAGAGTGAACATGATGTTAGTCAGTGAAAAGACAGAATAGAGATTTTGGAACTGGACGTAGGATGGTGCCCTGAACCATAGTAAAAATCCTAGTGTGCTAGTTTATTTTTACATTACTTTTCATCTGTTAGTTAGTTTAATTTACCCACACATACACACACACATACATATAGCCATATACACAATCCACTAAAAATTCAATTTGCTTCTATGTATGAACACAAATCGATATTTCCAGTGTGCTTTGAATGCCTGTAAGTACTCTAAACTTTAAAGAAAATAGATATTCTCTCCTCTCCCGTAAGCTTGAAGTGGCCATAAAAGTTGGTTTATAAATATTTCCATCTTTTCAATATAAAATATCTTCTCTGAAAATCTTTGTCAAAAAAAAAAAAACAATTTGCTTCTATATGAACACAAATCAGTATTTCCAATATGCTTTGAATGCCTATAAGTACTCTCGACTTTGAAGAAAATAGATATTCTCTCTTCTCCCATAAGCTTGAAGCGGCTATTAAAGTTGTTTTATAAATATTTCTATCTTCTTAACATAGAAATATCTTCTCTAAAAATCGTTGTATATAAAAAATTAGATGAAGTGATGGAGAAGATTATGATAAAATATATAAGAGAACAAAGTGGATGCAAGCTTCGTAACTGCAGAAGCATAATACAAATTTCTTCTTTCTTTTATTTCTCCATTTTCTCTTTTTATGTGTTTGAATCTTCTTCTTCTATTTTTTAATGGTATATGCTTTTGTTTTATGTATTTGGGATGAGTATATCTATCATATACATCTGCATGATGTTTGCTTCCATTTTTAATGTAAATAGATTAATGTTTTCACTGATAATGATTAGATCCCCTTTATATTTAAAAATTATGTTTTATAGTAAAAAACTTTCTTTTTTATTTTACCTTTAAGGCTTGATTACTTTCAAGATAACAACTAAATAAATTAAGGCTCTCAAACAAGAAAAATAATCAAGACTCTCAAACAAGAAAAAAAATACATCACTGATTAAGAAGTGAATTAGGTAAACATGAGTTAGAGAACTTCAACAACTATGTCATAATGCATAGTAATTGATATTTAATAGGTATTCCAAAAAAATATTGTAAATTTATACATGCAACTTTTAAAGAACCTCCATTCTTTGAAGAGTAAGCAAATGAAAGTGTGATCAAATGATAAGATATTTGCAATAGACCTAAAAAACAGTTGATATATTATGATTTCTACCAAAAGAAAACACTAAAGAAGAATATGGGGGTACAAATTACCAAACATTATGAAAAAATATATTCAGTATACAATGAAAGTTGAAGACTTAACCAATTGGAAATATCCCTTGTAAACCAACATAAGATATAATATCATCTGTTTGGGAATAACAAATAACAACTCTGAAAATACATAATAAAGAATAATAACTTTCATTCAATTTCATCATAATATAAAGGATTTTTTTTCAATTTGGCCTTCTTTTGAAACCTATTATCGCAAATATATGTGTTTGAAAACTAATACCGTTTATAGCCATGTTTTGGCCAGCTCAACTTTGAGTTGGCCAAAACATACTGGCGCCTTTTGAAAAGGCGTCAGTTATTTTTTTTGTGATGAACAAGCAGACGGCCTGTTAGCTTGTATGTATAAACAAATAGTATGGGCGACTTTTGGAAAGTCGCTAATTGGCGACCTTTCAAAAATTTCCCATACGGGGTTCTGCAACAAAACAGAACCTCCCTCACTCCCACCTTCACTTTTTCCTTTTACTCTTCTTCTGCAAAAAACCCCAATTTGTAGGTATAACCAGTTTTTACGCTAGAAGATGAAAATATTTTGTCGTTGAGGTGTACATTTGCTACTATCGACCTAGCCATAATTTGTGCATTGCACAAATCATCGTCCATCTGTATCTCCATTTCTGATTCATTACTGTCCACATATTCTGGTTCTACACCATCGAAATCATAGTTCAGTGGATCATTACTTACTTTCATATTTTCCACCCAAGTTGCATCAACCTCTGGTATTGACACAACAGTCATACGATCAGGTGCAGGAACATCTTCAGCTTGTACATCTTCTTCATCATCTACATCCATATCATCGTTACATTTACTTTGATCCACTGGTTCATTCGATGGTTGGACGTATAGCTGTATAGCAGTATTGTTTTCTGCGAAGCTGTAATAAAAAAATACATCAATTTTAGTTCCTACATACCAACGATTTTGAATCATATTGCATATTTAACTTACTTCTGGCTTAATAGGTAAAGTTCGGACGGAGTTGGCTGCATTCGTTTGGATGTACGGCTACTCGATGGTCTAGTACTTCTTTGAGTGGAATTTTAAAGTGGGATAAAACTGCACAGGAATACAATTTTTGTATAATAATTAAATCAAATCTATATATTAGTTCTGTATGTACTCACAACTAAATGTTACTTCTGACTCATTCGTGCAACGCTATCGTGCGTCAAATGAGGATAGCTAAATGGACATTTGACTGCAAATTCATGAAAGGATGATAACCATAAAACATTAGTTGTTGCCTATATTACGATACGTGCTGAGTCGGATTACTAAAACTAGGAGATAGAATTCCTTCCACGGTACTCATCTTCTCCACCATTCTAGAATATTCTTCAATGCCAAAATTTGATACAGGTGCCGCTATTAGTTGCTCTGCAGCCAATATTCTATTTTTCCCAACAAAAAACTCAATAGATTTAGTAACAGCAACAAACATTAATCCAACATCGTCGTCGTCGACAGTTTTTATTGCTTTAGATTCAGAATCGGTTGGCCAATTGCAAACTATATCTATATTATACTCTTCCGATTTTGCCTTTATTGCTTTGTAAAACGACTCTTTCAACTGTTCAAAAGTAGAACCTCTTCGAACTTTAGCCGGTTTGTAGGATTCACCAACATATTCCCCGCACATAAAATCGTCAATAATCAATTCACCGTCATAATAGCATATAGTTGGAATATAACTAGGAGCCATTCTACATCAACCATGCAAAAATCACATAATCGATTTAATTTACAAACTAATCGAAAAACTTAGGTTTACTGCTACATATCTTGATTGGATTCAAGTTAATGAAAATTTGCTATGCTTGAGGTAGATTTCCGAAATCTAATGCTTTTACTGAGAATAAATGGAATTTAAGATGGTTTGAAAAAATGAAGGTAAAGGGTTTTGGATTTTTAGAGAAGTGGAATGAGAGAGTAAAGTGAAGAAGAGAGGGAGGGTTGTTTTGTTTTGTTGCAGAACCCCGTATGGACGACTTTTGTAAAGTCGCTAACTTTTGAAAAGTCGCCCATATTAATATTTTTTACATACGAAAAAGCAAACAACTTTTGAAAAGTCGCCAACTAGCGACTTTTCAAAAGTCGCCCGTTTGTTTTTCAAAAAAAAAATAACTGGCGCCTTTTCAAAAGGAGCCGGTATGTTTTGGCCAGCTCGACATTGAGCTGGCCAATACGGGGCTACAAACGATATTAGTTTTCAAACAGGACTATTTGCGATAATAGATTTCAAAAGAAGGCCAAACTGAAAAAAATCCTAATATAAATTATTGATCACACTATTGAAAATTAGATAAATCAATGATATTAAGAAAATTATCAACTAGGATTGGTCAAACAAAATTGAGAGAACTATTCCAATGATACTAAATTTAGCATATTAGAAAGTAGAGAAATGAAATGTAAACACTAGAATTAACTGTAAACACAAATCCTTAAAAATTAATTAATGACACTAACACATAAACTTTAACCTAATTCAATCTTGAATTCAAGCCAATTAGGCAATGGAAAACTTAGGAGAAGGGGTTCAAAAGTTGTAGGCCTTGGTTGGAATTCAGTTATTTGGATGAGTCGATGATAAACAACGATCAATTAGATTATTTTATATCGAAATTAATTTTAGTGTTTGAAGAGAAGAATGGTGCATTTAGGGTTTGAAGGAGGGAAAGGGTAAATTAGTGGATGGAAAATTTTCCGCCCTTAATGAAACAAGTACCACCTTTTTTCCAATATATTATGGGCATTTTAACATGCTTGCTTTTAGTGGTATTACTGACTATTGTTTTATCCTCCTTTAATTGCTATTTTTTGTTGAAATTGTGTACTTAGATGGTAGTGAAAGTGTGCTATGGATCATGTAATATGAATATATGATAATACAGAGCATAGTGATGATAGCTATATAGTAAATAGTGTGGAATATAAAAACAGTATAATTAAAATAACACCAGAGATTTTTATACTGGTTCGGAGCTTCATCCTACGTCCAATCTCAGACTCCTTCTGGAATTTTATTAAAACAACAACCCTAACTTAACCCGGAGGAATAGGTCTATACAAGCCCTGAGCAGCAGAACATGGACTCGAGCAGCAGAACAGGATTTCGCCTCAACAGCCGAAGAGGACTTCACACGCCTGAGCAACAGAACATGACTTCAACAAATACAAAGTAGATTGTCTTGACCTTGTGTGTTCTAATAACACGGATTTATCGCTTTTAGTACACCCTTCCTATAATCTATTACTCAAGTATGATGTGTGTAGTTGTGTATATATGAAGATTAGAAAGTTTCAAATTGCTTTCAGAAATATAGAATTGTGATTGAAGCAATGAATATATGAATTCAAGAGAGTAGTTAATTCAGAAAATATGATTCAAGTATAAGCAAGTAAGTGAAGTAATTTGATCTTGAAATTCATGCATATATATAGTAGTTAAGGAGTTGCAACTACCGGTGAAGAGTTCTCAACGAATAGAAATGGGTGCGACTCTTCGCGAGGAAGAAGGCTATTCAAAAAGGAAGTATCTTTTAAAAAAAATAGCAGTTGGAACTAGATCAATCGACCGGTCTATGAACTTCAGTCGACTGAATTTGAAAGTATAAACGTGCATACATATGTGCACAAGTTCAGTAGGCTGTTTATAGATATTCGGTCCATCGAATGACTTTGTTCAGTCGATTGAATTCTGTTGATAATCAAAAATCACCACAGCTCATTTGGTTAGAGCACTTGCCTTCTTAACTAATGACCATGGTTCAAGCCTTGCTCAAAGCATTTTTTAAAAACTTGATTTTGATTAAAATATGCATGCAAGTTTATTTGAATGTGAATGATGATTCTTGAGGAAAGATTTTAACAAAGCACTAAAGTAGACACTATATACATATTTGACGACTCTTGTTAAAAAATATATAACTATATGAACCATACTTTGAGTGGTTGAGTCTGTATGTTGTCGTAGTCGTAGATTCGTGAATTGTTGTTTCATGTCAGCAATCAAAACCTATGATCCAACATTCTCCCCCTTTTTGATGATGAAAACTCCATTTGCTAAGGATGAATCTTCGATAAGCTTTGTTGACTTATTTCTCGCCTGGAATATATTCCTGCAATTGTGCTATAGATTTCTCCCCTTGAATCTATGCTATATATTCCTGTAAATAATTAATCTTTTCTCCCCCTTAATCTGTGCTTGCATCGTTTATTCTTGAAAATAGTGTTAGAGCGATATCTTTCTCCCCTTTGTCATCGACCAAAAGGAGAGTCTATATGATGGCATAAATTATATTCCACATGTGTTTAACGTAGAACAATATAAAACAAAATAACTACTACTTATAATGTAAGGTATAAAAAAAATTAACATTTAAAGCATGTGATACCCAAGGTTCTTTTAATTTCCTAATTTTTAGGAAACCATACCCATTTGGGTGTGGTTGAACCTTTATAAATATAATTTTCATTATTAACTATCATATCAAAATAATCATCAATATATTTTTCTCTATTTTTCCAATTAACAGGAACCCAAATACTTAGATAATTCTTATTCATATTTCCCGTCAATGATTTTGTACTTCTAAAGAAATTATAAACATTATTGGTCATAGCAGTATTTGAATTTCTATAAAAATTATATTTAGACTTTACTCGTAATCTAGTACTAGCACTAACATATTACTATACATGAAAGCATATCTAGTGCTATTTCTACGATTATTTTATTATATCCTAAACCACTTTTATCATGTAAAGGTCTAGAACTGGATAAAATCATGTTTAAATCGTTTTGATCTTTATTAAATTTTGTGACTTCAGTGTTAAGTTTATCAAATTTAGCTTTAAAGTCAATTATTATTTTCGAAAGAAATATTACTATTATTCAAAATATCAATTTTCTCGTTTAATTCAGAATTCTCGTTTTTTAACGTATACTTTTCATTTTTGAGAAGGAAATTTTGAGATTCTGAATTATCCAAAAAGGATTGTAATAAATCATTTTGTCTTTTCAAATCAAAATTTTTTTTTGAAAAATTTTCTCTCTTTTTTCAATTATGGTGTTTTGTTCATCTAGAAAATCTTTAACAGTTATAAAATTATTGTTTAAAACACCAAGTTGATTTTC
Organism: Allium cepa; assembly: GCA_030765085.1. Lineage (NCBI taxonomy): Eukaryota > Viridiplantae > Streptophyta > Magnoliopsida > Asparagales > Amaryllidaceae > Allium > Allium cepa. The sequence goes on along the minus strand of CM060940.1, from coordinate 138,715,628 downwards.
TAAATTTAACTTCTCGTTTTTCAATTTCTCATTTTCAAGTTCAACAGATTTCATCTTTTCTAAAATAATAAAATTAAGCTTTGAAATCTTATTGCTTATATTAACTAATTCATTATTATATTTTACTGAAATTTGTAAATCAGAAAGTACCTTTTGTAGTCCTCACTGGTGAGTTTGATAGGGATTTTTCCTGTTGTGTTTCGACTGGATCGTTTTCTATCCATTATTCTATGATGTTGAATTTTGATGTCTTGTCTCCATGTAATATATATTCTCTTTTTGTCGTAACAGTCGTCAAATCTGTATGTTGTAGTGATAGCTTTTTGTCATGAATCAAAACCAAGTCTCAACATTCTCCTCCTTTTTGATTGATGACAACCTGTAAATAGATATAGATTTTGACTGTATATATAACATAAATACTTACTCCCTCTGAATCTTTGATGGTATATATCCTGCATTCTTAATGTTAGTGGTAATATTTCTCCCCCTTTGTCATCGATAAGAATAAAGAATATAAAAGTATGATGTATAGATAAATATTATGAAGTAACCGAACATTCATACAATACAATAACACAAATAAGAGTCTTGAAATAATACGAAAAGAGTGGCTATTTAATACAAGCCGTAATGTTGTGAAATAAAGACTAATGTTTTTATAATATAAGAAAAGTAACAACTTACTCCATTTTATGCTTACTCCTATCACCATGCGATCTTTGACTACCATTATCGCCTCCATTTCCATCGTTGTCGCTACTACTTGCTTGACCATGGAAGAGGAAGACCAAATGAAGACTAGTTGCTTACCCGAATCACCTAGTGTAGCCATGAAAGTACCGGATGAACATGAGATAGCTTGCCATAAATTTGTGAAAAATCCTTCAACTTTATCAATCTTTTTTCCAACTTTAGTTATATGGGATTGGAAATTTTTTTGGTTATGACATATCATGAAAATAGACTCATGTGGAGGAAGGCCTGGATTAGGAATCAAAATTTTGTCTTATTGACGAATAGTTGATCTTTGGCGAGTTGGACGGTGAGATGCTTCACCTTGTTGTTGTTGTTGTGGTTGATCTTGAGGTAATTGGCGTCGAGTCCATTCTTCAAAAGTAATGATAGGAGGAGGTTGAGCAATGGTAACTTCATTAATGCTAGAGTACGAGAGTTTAAGTAGCCGATGGTAGAAACCGGTGAGTTAGTTTTCGGAATCTCATATTCTTTTAGCAAGCGCATAATATACTCACCGTATTATATGACGTTCATTCGACCATTGTTGAAGCTTAAGGACTCATCAAGTATTAGCCGAAGCCAATTAACTTTGATATTTTCGAAGATGGCATATAAGGCTTTGAAGTTGTGTTCATAAACAAGTTCATAACTTCTGGTTCGTGGAGTTACGGTTTTCATTAATGCACGATGTATAATTCTAGCTTTTGGCCTTAAGGACATAGACTTGAGTTGGTGCATATTGTCTTTCAAAAATAAATGACTTATATGGTCACAAACGGCCATATCATAATCAACATTGCTTAATTCAATGCCATCATCTCCAGATCTTAAAATGTGAGCCATTCGATCTAATGAGAAAAATAACGGTTTTCCACAAACCAAACTCCATACACAATCTTCTTAGTTTTGAATTTTTTGGCGACCTAAATTAAGATGAGCATAGAATAGCTTGACCATAATTTGGTTTATTTTATGCTTATTTTCATCAATATTGAACAAAGACTCTAAATTGCTTCGACTAGCCAATTCTTGTATGTGATAAGGAGAAAAATCGACAAATTTTACAAACGAACCTTCAAAAATACGAGAATCTTGCATTGTCCTCCATCTTCTAACCGTGGTATCATCGAAGAGCCATTGTTGGATTTGCTCATTGGAAGAAGGTTGAGAAGATGAAGATGCTTTTCCTTTTCTTTTTGGAGCCATTGAATGTTGAGCGTTTGTAAAGTAAAAATTGGGTTTTTAAAGATCTAGGGTTTTAGAAAAGTTGAAAAATCTAAAATGAGAGTGAAGAGTTAAGGGAAAAGTGGAGGTTAAAGGTGAGAATGGATGGGTAGGGGAAGTAATTTTACTCAGATCCACGAATCAGTCGACTAAATCAGTTGTTCAGTCGACTGAACCTGAAATTCAAAATTTTTGAACTTTTGGTTCAGTCAACCGAAGGCCTGATTCAGTTGACTGAACGCTAGTCGGGACTACCTATCAGGGTTTGGATTTTGGTCATTTGGATTTTATCTTTTGGTCCAGTCGACTTATCCACTATGACAGTCAACTGAGGCTGGTTTTAAATTTTTTTTAATCCCAGTGTCGTCGACTGATACACTGGTTCAGTGGACTGACCTGTGTAAATTTTTCCAATCGTCTTTGTTTTGAGTAATATTTTATATATTCATACTTATGAAACTTGTTAATTAATTTATTTAAATATTAGAACCAACATATGTGTTGATAATATGAAGGAAAAAATGATTTATTCAACAAAAATCGTACATATTGTAGTCAAATTATTCAAAAAATAACATATAATAACAACTACTCTTATTTTAAAAGACTAGGAGTTTTGTAGTCCTATAGATGTGCGACGAACATTGGATGCCTCATTTCGATCCAATGAGTTTGGTGAGACCGGTGGTCGTGGTGGGGATGAAGTAGAAGGTAGTCGAATAGACGAAATGGCGTGTTCTTCTATTGGATGGGATGAAGCACCGAAAAATTTCATAGCAATGTGTTCTATAATTCCTAGACGTCTCGAGTTGATTTTTTGCTTGTAATATATTTCACGCTGAAGCATCAGCGACTCTTGTTGATAATGATGCAAATCACTTATTTTTTGTTTAGTGTTTGGAGAGATGTCAAACATCATCTTCTTCCTTTTCTTTTTCTCCAGAGTGCATCCGGTGTGATTATGAGAGGTAGAAGGTGGTGTAGTATGACGGATGGGTGTTTTTGGTGAAGAGGCTACAATTTCAATGGAGTGAGTTGATTGTAAAGAGGTTGACATTATGATAGTTCGTAAGGTGTATTCTTAGTGAGGGGTCTAACAGAAACTCGATTCAATACATAACAGGCAGTTGCAACAGCTTCTGTCCAAAAATGTTTTGGTAATGTTCTTTCATTTAGTAAGGCTCTTGCACATTCTTGTAGGGTCCGATTCTTTCGTTCTACAACTCCATTTTTTTTGTGGAGTTCTAGGAAACAAAAAGTTATAAATTATTTCTTTCTCTTTACAATAGTTATCAAACAATTCGTTTTCAAATTCACCTCCACGATCACTTCTGATATTTTTAATTTTAGTACCTTTTAAATTTTGAATTCGTTTAACAAATGTTTTGAATCAAAAGTATCACTTTTATTTTTCATAAAGATAGTCCATGCATACCTAGAAAAATCGTCAATTATTACAAATACGTATTTATTGTGATTTATGGTTTGAACTTGGGTAGGTCCAAATAAATCCATATAAAGTAGTTCAAGTGGTTGTAATGTCCAAATGACTTTCTTCGATTTAAATTAAGATTTAGTTAATTTTCCTAATTGACACGCGTCACATACAATATTAACTCTAAAACTCATCTTTGGTAATCCTTTTACGGGATTATCTATAGAAATTTTATTTATAGTTTTGAAATTGATATGACAGAATCGTTTGTGCCATATCCATGGATCATTTTCTTTAGCTATTAAACACATGTCTAAGTTATGATTAACTATCATATTCAAAACATAAATGTTTTTATCTCCATTTCCTTCAAAAATAAGATTCTGATTTTGATTGAAGACACTACATTTATTTTCGTAGAAGGATATTTTAAAACCTTTATCGCATAATTGACTTATACTTAATAGATTATGTTTTAGATTCTTAACCAATGAAATGTTTGTAATAAGAGGTAAATTTGATGTACTGTAATTGCTCACATCGCCTTTGCCGATGATATATCCCTCGGAGTTATCTCCAAAAGTGACAGAACCTCCGTCTGAGTATGTAATGTTTATCATCATATCTTTGTCTCCTGTCATGTGTTTTGAGCAACGATTGTCTAGTATCATTTTCCTCTCTTCTTGAGTGGGACCTGCAAAAAATATGAGATAACGTTGGTACCCGCCTTTTTAATAGGGTCCTAAGAGTTAAATCTTATGAAACCAAACCCAAGTGGGTTTAGTATCCCTTTTATAGATATAATTCTTACTATTATGAATGTTTTCTATGAATGATCTAATATACTTATTCCTTATTAACTTGTTATTAGTTTTAGGAACCCATATATTTATGGTTTAAGAAACTAGTCTTTTTAAAGATATGGGTGTTTTATTAGACTTAACATTGTTTAAATTACTAGATTGTGAATTCTTGACTTTCTTCATATAACCTAAACCATTTTTATTGTTAATAGGTTGTGAATTTTCAATAATTCTAAATAAATTTTCCCTGCCTTTATTAAAATTTGAAACGTTTTTAGCGATTCCTTCTAGTTCGGTCTTTAGACTTGAATTTTCTAGTTTTACTATTTTAATATTAGTTTTTAAATCATGATTTTCAGAAACAAGAACATCATTCTTTTCTTTTTGAGTCTCAATTTCTTGACTCAATAATATCAGTTGAGAATTAACATTTGAAAGCGATTCTTGAGTTTTCTCAAATTCTTCTTCTAATATTTTCTTCTCTTCTTTAAGCATATCTTTTTCGAATTCTGCCTTGTTTTGATTTTCAACAGTCTCTTTATATTTTATTTTGAGACTTTTTAAAGCATCTATCAATTCTGAGTTTATCCCTATCATATGATCAAAAGTTAAATCACTAACCTCATTATCTTTGGCCATAAAGCATACGTTGACTTGTTCATTATCGCTATCACTGTCACTTTCAAAAGAAGAAGAAGAGTTTGAATCATCCCATGTAACCGAGAAAGCTTTTCTTCTGAATTTGTCCTTCCTTTTATTGTGATATTCTTTCTTTTGGTCTGGACAGTCCTTCTGAATATGCACCTTTTTGTGACAGTTAAAGCACTTCAGAACTGATGAAGATGGTGGTTTATTGCTGTTTGAGCTTCTCTTGCCATTATTTCTGTTTCCTTTTCTATACTTCAAGAATTTCTTGAATTTTTTGACAATAAAGGCTATGTCATCTTTGTCTGAATCTGATTCTTCTTGTTTTGCATGAAATTCTATATTATTTTTATCTTGAGCTTGAACTCGTTTAGCCTGCAAATTTACTTCATAGGATATTAGATTTCCTATTAACTCATTCGGAGTTCATTCGCTTCTTCAATAGCGAGAACTTTTCTTTCCCATTCTTCCGTTAAAGAGTTAAGGATTTTGGATACAATATCGAAATCTGAATATTTTTCTCCTAGTCCTAGTAATGAATGGTAAATATCATGAAATCTTGAAAGCATATCATTTATAGATTCATTTTCTTTCATCCTAAAGTTTTGAAACCGACTTTTTAGCATGGATATTTTGCTTTGTTTGACCTTGTTAGTTCCTTTGTGTGTAACTTTGAATGTACGCCATATTTCATATGCAGTACTGCACATGCTAACACGGTTAAACTCATTTTTATCTAAGGCACAAAACAATATATTCATGACTTTTGCATTTGCTGTGGCATCTAGTCTCTTTGTATTTGTCCAAATAGAATACTCTTCAGTAGGAATAATATATTCTATCTGAGTTATTCCATGAATAAAAACCATGTGCTTATATATATATTCTCATTCGTGTGACCCAATAGTTATAATTCATGCCATTAAATAGTGGTGGACATGTAGTGGATTGTCCTTCAGTGAAGCTAGTGTTAATGCTTGTGTTAGTGATAGTTTTCATATTATTAGATTATCAGATAACTATGTTATAATTATATGATGACCTTTCTCTGATACCAAATGAAAGTGTGCTATGGATTGTGTAATATGAATATATGATAATACAGGGTGTGGTGATGATAGCTATATAGTAAATAGTATGGAATATAAAAGCAGTATAATTAAAATAACACCGGAGATTTTTATACTGGTTCAGAGCTTCGTCCTACGTCCAGTCCCAGACTCCGTTTGGAATATCACTAAAACAACAACCCTTACTTAACACGGAGGAACATGTCTATACAACCCTTGAGCAGCAGAATAGGGACCTGAGTAGCAGAACGGGATTTCGTCTCAACAGCCGAAGAGGACTTCACATGCCTGAGCAGTAGAACATCACTTCAACAAATACAAAATATTGTTTGACTTTTTTGTGTTCTAATAACACGGATAAGTCTGTTTATAGTACACCCTTCCTATGATCTTCTCCTCGAGAGTGTGTGTGTGTGTGTGTGTGTGTGTGTATATTTGAAGTTTATGAAGAACTAAAAGGTATAATATTGCTTTAATACAGAATATTTGAAAGTATAGTTGCAAGTAGATTCAAGAGAGTTAGATAAGAAAGATAAGAAAATTTGGTAGTTTGGAATCAAGTTAGAGTATGTATTTATAGATGTTAGAAAGCAATGATTGTTGACGAAGAGTTCCGGTTGAAGTGTTACGTCCAAATCTTTTTGTAGAGATTCGTAACTCTTCACAAATAGTCTTGTCTTTTCAGAAAAAATAGTTGTTGTAGAAATTCAGTCCACCGAATCTCTAGGTCAGTCGACTGGATATTCAAACAATTTTTTAATATTTATTTGTTTATTTGTGCACCTGTGCATATTGCACAGAAATTGACAGATCAGTCGACTGACCTACCAGGTAATTCGACCGACCTGGTAATTTCTGTGCAATTTGCACAGTTTTTCTCAGGTTCAAACATATATATATATATATTATATGATTTTAAAGAAAAACTTCGATAATATATATATATATATATATATATTATGTGCTTATATGTATAAATTATTTGAAAATAGTAAGATTATATATAAGATAATATATACTTTTAAATGAGGAGAGATCTTAACAAAATTGACTTAAGACTCAAAATAAGATAATATAAAAATTGATGCACCGATTTTGATGTCTTGTCTCCGTGTAGTATATATTCTCTTTTTGCCATAACAGTCGTCAAATCTGTATGTTGTAGTGATAGCTTTGTGTCGTGAATAAAAAACAAGTCTCAACAAGTAGTACATATTAGTACTACACGTCTTAGATGGTATATAACATACATGTCAAATATGCTCGAATCACACTACGCAAGTTTCGAACCTGTGACCTCTCGCACCAAAATCGAAGCATTTAACCATTGGAACAATGGCGCCGGTCGCCTTACATGATACTTATTAAAGGCACTTTAGTTAGTTTGCCTTTAATTATGCATCCCTAATAATCACAAATTTGGTAGTGAATTGTTCAAGACAACCTTTATGAATTAGGAAAAAATTACCTTAAGGATCAGGACATATCCGACCCCTAAAACCCCGTTGAAATGTCCCTTTTCAACCCTATGAAGCTAGATGATGTAATTCGAATGCAAAGTCTTTTCTCTATGGTGCTACTCAATCCTCAGTGACGTGGGTTCATACTCCTCTTTATTCATAATAGAATATCATAGAGATAGCCACAGGAGACCTAGAGAAAGGTACACACTCTTTTGATTTGGACAAAGAATAGGTAAACCCGTTGACACAATGCATCCTGAACGCTTGAACTTTTGCAGACTTTAAGATGCCAGGTATGGAATCTATGTTGGGATCACCATTCCCATTGGACATCCACTCATACACGCCATTCATATGGATGTTGTTTGTGGACCCGAAGCTATTAGATGCCAAACCATTTGGCCTTCTTGATTGGAATTGTTGCCCATTGGTTTAGACAACTACCAACCGATTCCATTGGTTCATGGGAAGCTCAAACATATGAATTCAAATATTAGTTATAGATCCACAAGAAGGAACCAAAAGATATTATGACTCTGAATAATATCAAACAAAGAGTTGAAGAACTTCTAAAAGAATACATTACCCAATTCATCATGTAGTCGTTGTTAAAATATTTGACACTTATATGGTACACATGGCCATAGCTACTGGGGTTGAAAAATAGACGATCATAGTACCTAATCTTGAATAAAGCCCACAACTTATGGGAGTTCTATAAACAAGATCAGAAGTTCATCGGCTTAGAAAAGGAACAAACTGAACAATATTCCTCAAACAAACTCAATGGTGATAAGCTAGAGCAGTTGATCCAAATTAGGCCTGTCAAACGGGTTGGGTTGGGTCAAAATGGGTTGGGTCGAGTTTGATCCAACCCATTTATGACCCATTCTCTTTTATCCATTTATGATCCAACCCATTTATGACCCAACCCACTTAATAAGAGAGTTACCCATTTAACCCATTAAAAAATTTAAATTTAATTTGACTAATAAAAAACAAATAAATATAAAATAATTCTAATTCTAATTTTTATGTTTTTAGATCCGACAAAAATTTAAAATTTAAATTCTAATTTTCATCAAAATTCAAATATGGGGATGAGGTAGCTTATTATTTTCTAAGTACAACTGTCAGTCCGCTTGGAGAACTACAGTGTGCATTCACACAATAAAGTATCCGAGTGTTCCATACTATCCGTAATTTAGGTGGTAGTTAATCGGTCGAAGTCCCGCTTGATTCCGAGTTAGAACGAAGGAGTTACTGCAGTTTGAACAAAAAAAAAATAGCGGCTTCTGCACTAGGTGGAGTTCAATATGCAAATGTGGTAGCCTGTTATTTTCTAAATACAACTGTTAGTCTCCTTGGAGAACTACAGTGTGCATTCACACGATGAAGTATCCGAGTATTGCATACTATCCGTAATTTAGGTGGGAGTTGATCGGTCGAAGTCTCGCCTGATTCCGAGTTAGAACGAAGGAGTTATTGCAATCCGAATAAAAAAAATAGCGGCTTCTGCACTAGGCAGAGTTCAATATGCAGATGTGGTAGCATGTTATTTTCTAAGTACAACTGTCGGTCCCCTTGGAGAACTACAGTGTGCGTTCACACGATGAAGTATCCGAGTGTTTCATACTGTCCGTTATTTAGGTGGGGGTTGATCGGTCGAAGTCTCGCCTGATTTTGAGTTAGAATGAAGGAGTTATTGCAGTCTGAACAAAAAAATAGCGGCTTCTGCACTAGGCGGAGTTCAATATGCAGATATGGTAGCATGTTATTTTCTAAGTACAACTGTCAGTCCTCTTGGAGAACTACAGTGTGTGTTCACACGATGAAGTATCCGAGTGTTTCATATTGTCTGCAATTTAGGTGGGAGTTGATCAGTCGAGGTCCCGCCTGATTCTGAGTTAGAATGAAGGAGTTATTGTGGTCCGAACAAAAAAAATAGCGGCTTTTGGACTAGGCGGAGTTCAAATATGGGTTTGCAGTAGCCAGTTATTTTCTAAGTACAACTGTCAGTCCTCTTGGAGAACCACGGTGTGCGTTCACACAATGAAATATCCGAGTGTTACATACTATCCGTAATTTAGGTTGGAGTCGATCGGTCGAAGTCTCGCCTGATTCCGAATTAGAACGAAAAAGTTATTGCAGTCTGAACAAAAATATTACGGCTTATGCACTAGGCGAAATTCAAATATGCGGATGCGGCAGCCTGTTATTTTCTTAGTACAACCGTCAGTCTCCATGAAAAAGTATAATGTATGTTCAAAATTTTTGTTTTTTAGATTTATACTAAAATTTAATGTTTCTAATAAATGGGTAAATGACTTACCTATTTATAACCTTTTTAAAAATGAGTCAATCCAACCCATAACCTATTTAATAATATTTAGAAATGGGTTGACCCAATGCATTTATAAGTAGGGTAAATGGGTTGGGTCAAATTTTGACAGGTCTAATCCAAACACATTTAGCAAGGTGACAATAACAACCACCTTCAAAATTGGAACGTTTTTAAATCACAATAATTTACTGCGATACCCTTGAGAACATTTACCAAGCTACTCAATATATGCTTCCCGACCAAAAACTGCCTTAAAAATTGACATGGGTGAAGCTAAATGGATCGACAAACACTACTCTTTCCATGAAAGATCAGGACACGACACCAACGAGTGCTGTCATCTAAGCGACTCTATTGAAGAGTTTATTCAACAACGTAAACTTTGATGGTACGTTCGACAGTCCGCTCCCGAAACAGAACACTACCACAATTGAGACTGCAAACAAGTGTGGGAATTTATCGTTCAGGGCTCCCCCGCCACATGAAATCCCTTAAATCAGGCTACCGAGGTCTATTTTAATACAATATTTTCAATTTAAAAAGACTTAGAGAAATTTCTAGTTTACTTACACATGTATGAGGTTTCTTTCAAACCTCGATTGCTAAAGGCATGCTCTAAGTAAAATTATGGAAGCACTTGTCGTTCTTAGCACTTCCAATTCGTAGGACTTGATGAATCCTGTGAACTTTGCTTTATAATTTATTTGGATGTAATAAGATGATTGCAGATGATTAATCTTTTTAGAATCATTTTTTTACAATATGCTAGTATTGACATCCATATTGCATGATAATTGTGACTCTAATCCCATTCGACTTGAACTTGGTTTTTGATCGAACATGAAATTTTTTTTTGTAGGTTATTTCCACTCTTTGAAAGAACTGGGGCAAGTAGAGATATAAACTTGAAATTTGAATCTTTATACTAGATTTTCATCTTGGAACCTGAAGTAATACATACAAGTAACCCTTATCTTCTAATGGGACTGGGGGCAAACAAAAGAGCAACCCACTACAATTAGCATGTTTTGCACTCTACAACAATAACCTTTCTTGTTTATATAGCATGGTCAGTCGCCTTGTGCAGAAACGATGCATCATTTTAGCATGGTGAGTTGCCTTATGCAATGATGACCACCTACCATAGTGTGGTGAATCACCTTATGCAGCAGCCCTTTTCTAGTTTCCATGGCATGATGATTCGTCCTACATAGAAACAAAGCTTTATTGTAATATGGTACCGAGTTCCCTATGCCGTGGCCCTTCTCCATTTCTTAGAACAGCAATTCGCCCTATGCAGAAATGATGTATCACTACAGCATGGTGAGTTTCCCTATGTAGGGTATCCAAGACTCTAAGAACTTCGCTCTGTCATTGTAGCATGATAAGTCACCTTTTGAGTGGTATTTCAAAAAATCCAAGAGTTTAGGAACTTTGTTCATCACTGTAGCATAGCGAGTTTCCTTATGCAGTGGCAGTGGAAGAACTACAAAAATCCAAGAACTACGTCATATCACTATAGCATAGTGAGTTGCCCTATGCAATGGTATATGGAGAAATCCAAGACTCATGAACATCCTACTGATATAACGTGCTTTGCACTATGTGGTGATATTTTGAAGCAATCCAAGAATAATCAAGAACTTTAGCCCGTCACCGTAGCACGTTCCGTGTTATGCAGTGATATTTGAAGGAATACATGAGATCAAGAATATCATCATGTAACTATAGCACGTTTTGCATTAAACAAAGGTACTCAAAAGGATATAAGTTAAAGCATCAGGAGAAATTCAGATAAACAACTTTGACCGAAGAGCTCAAGACTATCAAAGAAATATGGCATTTGTGCCCTTGAAGGCTCGTACCATTGACATAAACTTTTAGAGGAAATATTATACAAAAAAATTTCATCAGAGAAAAATCAAGCGAAAAACTGCCAAAAATTGATTCAAAATTTTATACAACGTTTGAAGACACCTCTCTTGAAGTTTGGTTGAAGGCGATGCTAAAACGCTTGGAAAAGACGAAAAATACGAGTTTCCCAAACTCAAACTAAGACCCAAAGCAAGTCTGGAGCCAGCCGAATGATCGACAAAAATCTGCTCAAAAGCAAAGACCTGGATCAATCAACTCAAAAACAGGATGTCTATCCAAGATCAACTCCAAAGTTTTTTTCTCCAATCCAACTCAAGCAAAGCAAAACCACTCAAAAACACTCCATACCATTCGAAAAATACCTCTTAGAATCTTCCCGCTTGAATAAAAGTCCTTGGATGCAAAAAATTACCAGACTCAGCTCGAACATGAAATTTTACTTAAAAATTTCGAAGTAGTGAAATAAAAACTCTAGAGCATGGTTTGAGCCGAAGAGTTCGAGCGAAGTGCAACTTGAACTAACACTTGGGTAGGACTTGAGTCTGATCAAAGCTTTAACTAAAGCCATTTCCAAACTTCCATTTTCACCCAAATACGACCGGGCCATTTTCAAACTTCCATTTTCACCCAAATGCGACCGGGCCACTTCTTACTGCTTTGGAACTACTTCATACCGCTCCAACTCGACCCCTACACTCTCAAACAATTCAATAAGACATCTATATGACCTTGTGTAACATCCTCCACTTGGAGGTTCAAAACCAGCGGTTATGGATGCTACAGTCATCCATAGTTATTAATCCTCGACGATCAAATACGGTAATGTTAGCTACATTGATATAATAGAAACATATGGACATGAAAAATTATAAAAATCAACAAACAACTTTCTCTCATTCCATTTCAAAATATTCCAAATTTGTTACATAATCCCAATACGAGAACCACATTCAGAGAAAATATACTTATTAAAACATACGCCAAGAGCGATATATGAAGATGCCCCATTGGATGATCAGAGAGTGTGTGTGTGTGTATATATATATATAGGCAATTAACCCTTACAACAGCACAGTGGAATCAAATAAGAGAAAACTCTATATAGCTATCATGCCTCCTACACGTCTCCGAAAACTTATTCCTACCTGAAAACCTCAACTCTCAAACTACTCAAAATCAATTGAGCACCCAAGATTTTAAGGTGAAAACATAAACTTTTAGTCAGACATAAAGCCTGGTATGAATAATAATCTAACATCTCAAACTATTTAGATATCTAGTGTGTAACGTTTCGGATTTTTCGCGCTCGAAAATCGACATCCATACTTCATATCGTATTCGAATACCATAGATTCGACCGTTCAAATCCGATTCGCCGGAGCTTATAACAACATTAAGTAAATAACACAGCGGAATAAAAGAATAATACATAGATATACAGCTTTGATACAATATCTGATACAACAGATGATCCAGTAGATATCAATATACATCAGAGATATGATACAATAAAAATAGCAGTGGAAAAGAAAACGATAACATCAGCAGCGGAATAAATAACTCTAAGATAGTCTTCAAAGAAGAACTTCAAAAACTGCAACTCCATTTCCAAGAATCAATCCAGCAATAGCTCGAACTCCCAATAACGATGCACCAAGCTAAGCAAGACTGGTGTGGTCCAAAGACTGAACTAATTCCAGATAATCTACTACATCTGACTATCTGAAAAACCCAACTCTAGACTGCTCGTGTAGAAAATAATGAGCACCCAGAGTTTAGGAAAGAAACAATAAACTCCGGATCAGTCGTGGGACTGGTGTGAGCAACAAAACAGTTTATCTTTTAAACAACAACGAAATATTTTAAAAATCAATTCGCAATGCTTTTAAAAATGAGACTACCATAAGACCTCCCACCACACACACAATGCAAACGCAGACTTGGAGGAGATTTCTTCTTATGTTAGTCAAAGATGCTTGATACGCATTAAAAAGAAACATTTGATATTATTACTAGTGCATAGTGTAGACCAAATCATTTCGAAAGTAGAATATAAATCTTAGCCAGCATAGGTACCATTATATTATGCCTGCTATAGCTACCTCCTGAGGAAGCAGGTTCTACAACTAAAACCGTACAAGATCGTATTGTTTCTTTGGATTTCCAACAAATGGTCAGGCCAAGGAACTTCCCATTGCCACATGAGAACGCCTCTGGAAGGACGTCCCCGAGAACCAAACCGGATCTCTGCCATCACAAGGCCGGGTTACCCCTAACTGGGTAACTACTGACACGAGTATGCCATCCCCCGGTCCTTTGGGACCTTTAACCGAGCGCTCGTAATCAACATCACACCATAATAATAAGTGTTTCAACATGAGTAAGCATCTGGGCTCCATACCATGATACCACCCTTTTCCAGAAGGAAATGCACATACCCTAAAGGGAGCTACCCCTCATAACCATGCTGCATCTTTCCTGTTTTGACCATTCCGGGGTGTGAGGCTCGACGAAGTCTCGTCCACAAAAACACGCTTTATATAAAAGCTGTGCTTTGGGTCAACAAATGATCATAGAAATGATCACAAAGATAAACGATCAAACAAATGATCTTATCACAAATGATCAACACAATGATCATTTCACAGCAACACTCAGCATGTCACATTACCAAATTGGGAATATATTGCTGATAACCTTCAACTACATACCCTCTGAGCTCGTACGTCTCAGAGAAGGGTGTTAAGCTAAGAGAATAAATTCTCCGTCACCAACAGAAATATATTTGAAAGAAATCAGCTTTATATCTCAAATTGTAATGTCAGACATACTATCCATACAAGTCTGTTCCGGGCTCGAACAGAACCGAAGGCACTTACAAAGAAGTCCTTGCAATCCGGATATTCACTAATCACGTTCGAACTTCCCATCACATATGGAGTCTCTATACCGGGGACCAGTCGATGCAAAGACATTCGACGAGTTGTCCTTTCGCTTTCAAAAATATCCGGTTTTCAACACCGGTCTTCAAATGCTATCCATAACGACATATCACATATTCGGAATGGGATATATGACACAAAGGTCCTCTCCCGGCTAAACCGAACGGTGAGCACAGTATTTCAGAAACATATGGATATTGGGATTTCAATTAAGTCACAACTTAAAACCCAAAAACTTTCCTTTTCAAATGGTTTAAACCAATTACCATTTCAAATCTTTATATTACAAAAAGATTTATTTCACAAAGATCAATTCATAGAATTCAAAACAATTTCCATTCCAATTGGATTAATTCATTTAAATGCTTAAATCAAAGATTTAACATATAGCTTTCAAATCGTTTTCATAACTTGGAAATTATCTTCATTTCAAACTAGAAATCATTTTAACTCAAATTGGAAATTCATTTCTTATGTGAAAGCTTTTAATATTTGAAAACAAACAGTTTTCGTTTCAAAAAAATCCAATTATATTTGTACGAGTTAAAGTTTTTAATTTATATTCATATTCCCAAATTAATACATTTTAAAATGGTTTAACCCATATATAACTGGTATAACATCTTTAATCCCTAGTTTCAAATTATAGCATTCAGTTTCACACATTGAATTTAAATTCAAATCAAATTATCCAACTTCATATTTTATCAAGTTATTTAAAATAAATTTCATCTATGAAATTCCATTTCAAAAGCTTTTCACTTTAAACCCAATCCATTTCCAAAACATTTGAATTTAAAAATTCAAATTCAAAATTATTTTCAAAAATCTGTGACTTAATCGATTTCCTCGTGAAATCCATATTGGTGTGTGTGTATAAGTGTGGTCCAGGGTTTTAACACACTAGTGCAACATCATTTCAATCATCACAGATTAAAACATAGAAATATAGTTGATAAGCGATATAAAACTATAACGCTTATCGTCCATTCACAGATTCACAGATAATATATAGATGTATCATCAATAAATGAATAAATTTTATATAGCACAATCCACAGAACAAAATATCACAGATCAGATGGGCAATCAATTCAAGGCAACTTATTCAATACAATCATTCATAAGTAAGGTCAAATATTCAATAGTCATTCATAAGTAGAATTAATTAATTGTTTAATCCCAATTAATTTAATTAATTACTTATGAATTAATTATCCAATCCTGATTTATTAATTACAAATCATTTGATATTAATAAATTAATCAATTGCCTTAATTAATGAAATTATTCTTAATTAATCATATTAATTAAATCAACCTTTAAACCAATTTTCATAATTAATTATTGATTTTAAGAAATTATCTTGGATTAAATCATTATTAATCATTTCTAATTAATCTAATTTATTAATTTATAAATTAAATAAATCATTTTTTTTACCTTATTAATTAAATCATTTTATTACCTTAAGTATCTCTAAGCTAATTAATTTCTTTATTAATGATTTCATTAATCATTTAAGTGTATTTTAAGCTTACACTTTAAATTTAAATTTAAATTTCATTTTAAAACCATTTAAGATTTCAACAGTTTATTTGGAAACTAAAATTTACTTTTAAATTTAAACTTAGTTTAAATTATGTTTCAGATTTTTAAATTAGATTATAAAAATAGAAACTGTCAGGTGTAGAACCTGAAAACCCACCTTCTAAATCTTTACAACTTTGATTTAAAATTAAATTTCCTTTTTAAAACTTTAAGATTCAAAGTTCTATTTGAATATAAACTTAACTTTGAATTTAACCCCTGTCTAAATTCTGGTTTCAAATTTAAATTGAATTTAGAATCTGAAACTGCCAGGTTTAAAAACCTGAAACCAATATTTAATTATTTAAAACTTTATTACATTTCAGATTAGAATTCAAAAGTGAATTTGAATCAACATTTCAAACTGGATTTAAAAACCTGTTTTTAAATCTGGTTTGAATTTTAAATTTCATTTTAAATTTGCTTTAAATTTTCAAATCTCAGACAGGTTTTACAAAAATCTGTAGCAATACAAATTTACCCGAGACATCTTCAACATGCTTCGAGTCAATTAACAAACAACTCCGAGTCCAACCCTTAAATTACCCGAGAGAAACTCGAGCTCAAAAACACTGCAACCCACAAAACTTCACCTGACAAACTACTGCACCGTGCACATGCACGGCGGCCTTCATCGCTTCCGTTCATCAGCGATGATCGCAACATCTCGCTGAGCAACCACGAACCCGATCCCCATCATCATGTCACTCCATCACACTCGAAATCAAATTCGAGACACTCAAATGAACTTGGAACAGAAAACGACCACCACCCAAACCTGGAAAAATTTGAGTCGTTCTCCCAACCCCGGCCACCAGAAGGCCTGAAACTCTGGTCGGTGCTACGTTGACACTCCCACCACCCTCACCAGAAATCTAGTCGCACTCGATCCATTATTGGCGACGCGCTGATCGAATCATCCACCCTTATCAAAATTAGGTTTAAAAATTTTAAACCTTCGCCGCTGCCACCACCATAGTCTGGCCACCTCCGCTCCATTTTTCCGTGCTTCACCTATCACTCCTCCACCTCCAGGAGGAAACTCGACTCCTCTAGTCGACGTGATCACCCACGACGACTCAAAAAGCCCAATACGATCAAACCCAATTCGCTCTCAATCCCTAACTCTAAAAATTAGAATTCTTCTTTTAAAAATCATTTTTATGTATGTGAAATCAACCCACACACCTGAATTTGTGAAACAAGAAATTTGTATCTTGACAAGTTTGAGTTTGCTCGGTGTTCCCTTGGTTTCCAGAAACTTTTCAAAATAAATTCAACTTAAATAAACTTGTACCTTGAGTATAAGCCATAACAACCAATATTTGTTTTAATACTAAGCCTAAACACTGAGTGGAAATGATTTTGAGATCAAAGCTTATATTAAAGATCATAGAACAGAGAGCATATGATCAACAGCCTGTATAATTACTTCCAGTATTCAAGAGTACCCAGAGAGTTTAAATGTAAATGCTTATAAACATACTTATCTAAACTTTAACTTGCAACCCCTCCATTAAAAAAAAGAAGTTACTCACAGTGTTTCAGGAGAAGAATAGAACTTTTGACTACAAGCTGGAATCCCATCTTTACACTATGGTTGAATTGATTTGAGTTTGTATTGTTGTAAAGTTGAATTGTTGTTTTAAGGTTTTAAGATGGTATTACTTTAGATCTCTCAGTTGGAATGGTCGAACAAAAATGAAGGGTTTGATGTATAAAAAGAAGCTACCAGTGGATGAATAGAAAGAAGTTGACAGGGTTGCTATTATTTTTGTATAGGGTGATAAACTATTTTGCTAGTACAAAACTAGCATGCTGAAGTGATATACATCGTGCTAGAGCTATTATTATTGATTACTTTATTTGTTTAGTGGCTGATGGTTTACATATTGATGACTGCTATGATCTAGCTTTAGTGGCTAAAGATACTATCATTTATTAAGCTTGCCTTACATTTCAGCTGCATACTTGCTTTGATATGCTAGTGTACTGGTTACAGTAGATGCATGTTCCCCCATGCCTACATCCTTATCCCATTCTCCTCTATGTACATAGATATTTTCATTTTATTGTTTTCTTTATGAAGCTTTCATGTATATATTTTTATTTGTTTGTATTGTTACATACTTATCCTATTTTGCTGTGTCTTATTTTCCTTTTACTTGTTCTCGCCTGGTTACTCTTTATATACAAATATATGTGTCTTAGATTGAATTTGTTTTGGTGTTGTTTTGCATTGTTGCCTCGGCTGATATGATCTTGCTTTGTACATTTTTTTTCTTTTCGTATTGTACACTTGAATATATATCTTATATTTACTTTGTTTCATATTACAAGTGTTCATACTTATATATTTACAAAGTTTATTTTATTTAAAACATTTTTGAAAGACTTCATTTTCGAATTTTATAAATCATAGTTTCTTTCAAAACACACATATCTATTATTTATAAAAAAAAACGACAATTTCTATTTAAAATAAGAATTCATTTGTAAGGACATTTTATTATAAATATTGTTTAAGAATAACTCCTTATTTAATATAAAATAATTTTATAAAAGAAACCATTTCTTTATTAATAAATAACATAATTTATTTGAACATTGGAAAAACTCAAATCAATTTATCATTTAATTTCACAATTTTACATCAAAAATTAGTTTAATTATCAATTTAAAATAAATTAAAATTCGGGATCGTTACATAGTGAGACCACGCCGTTTAGCGGAATAGGTTTTCTACAAACTATTATCTTATTCAAAACTTTATAAAACCATATACCGCGCTCCTGCATCCACAATGGTTAAAACATAACAATTCAAAATATTGCAATGATATGCAAAACAAGTGAATCAATTCTGGATTACCCATTCCCATTCATTTTGACTATTTGTCTCAGTTATAGTTTATAATATCACCATTAACCTATTAGTTTTCATGGGCTGACTAATGACCTGCTTAATGTTTATGGACTCTCTTTCCAGTTTCATAGTTTTCATAGGATCAATAAGAACCTATTGGCCCCTGTCAATAACATTATTGTTTCATGGGTTTTTCCCGAACCTATTGGCAACTCCAATAACTTTACTCTTATCCTAGTTTTCATAGGTTGACTAGGAACATATTGACATCTATCAATAACTTAATTTGGATATAGTTTTCATGAGTTCACTACAAACCTATTGGCCCCTGACAATAACTCCATCTAATCATAGTTTTCGCGGGTTTACAATGAACCTATTGGTCGTTGCTAATAAAATTTCCTAAATATAGTTTTCATGTGTTTACTATGAACCTGTGTATCTGACAACTTTAATATTTATGCATCCTGCATTCTGCTCTATTCGACCTCTTGGATGCAATTCTACTCATTCATGAGTTAATTCAATTTATATTCACTACTGGATCAACCTAGTTGGTTATTCTACCCCTTTTCCTCAAAATACGGTTATGGGTCCATTACAATATGAATATATATATATATATATATATATATATATATATATGAAACGGTAAACATAATAACATAATAGTACCAACACCTATGGTTTAATATCCTTGAAATTATTTTATATAAAACTTGATTAATCCCTTTAACCTATTAATCAAGGAAAACTTATTCAAAACTCCATACTTAAATTATTTCAAAACTCTTTTATTATGCTATGGTTTTTCCTTAAAATGAGATTGAGTTATTTATTTTGAAAACTAAAACTTTTGAAACCTTTAAACATTACTTTCGAAACCATTGGATAACTTCCTTTTGAAAGCATTAAGATCTTATTTTAAAAACTCTAGACACCTGCCTTTTGGAACACGTTAAAACCATCTTTTCGAAACCTTTGGAATATTAAAGTGGAACCATTTAATTATAGAAGCATAGCTTCGAAATTATATGAAAGTACCCCTTTCGAAAACATTGAAAGTGCTCCTTTCGAAACTATTGGTTTTATCTTTAAAATATCTTTTGGGTCATAGTGAATATAAATGAAAGTATTTCTTTCAAAATTGGGGAAAAATTTGATGGCTTCGGAACCATCCTTTCGAAAGCACAAATCATTTAGGTAAAACACTTGAAGGTTAGCTTCGGAACCCCTTTCGAAGCCATTGCCTTCGAAATAATTAAACCCTTTTGAAAGCTTTGAGGAAGTGATTTAATATAAGTTTAAAACAATAACTACCCTTCGAAAGCATTGATGACTTCAATACATTCGAAAGGCATAGAAACGACAGAAAGCTTTCGACTTGATTGAGCCTATCCTTTTCGAAAGCATTGGATTTAAAACTAAGTAACTCATTCAGAAGCTACAATTTAAACAAAATGCGGCAACTCCTTTCGAAAGCAATTTAGAAAGACCCCTTCGAAAACATCTGTTTCGATTCCTTCGAAAGCTTTTAGCAAAACAAGGCAGGCGCTTATCAGGAAATTAAACAATGGTTTCGGCCCCATCGAAAGCTATGTTTCGACACCCTGTCTTTCGTCTTTCTCCAATCCATTACGTACCAGTGTCTGATATCTTGTGTATTGGTTTCGGCTTAGTTGGTTTTAACTTGATTGAAGGCGGAAGCTATGAGTCGAAAGGTGCTTCTACAAGAGGCAGAACCCAATTTTTTAGATGAAAACCGATTTAATGCCAATTAAAGCAAAAACTTTCTAACTAACCTACCTACGTGTAAACATGCGATTGGTTGCCACAAATTTTCAAATTCTTTGCCAAAATAACTACCGTATAATTTTAAATTTAAACTAAGATTAATTTAACAAATTAGCTCTTCCATTAAGCAAAACAATTAAATCATTTTGGTCATCCTTTCAAAATAATATAATTCTCATAGTAAATCACTAAGGAAAAATCCCCAAAAATCACATAAGTTCACTTTTAATATGTAATCTAACATATCTAAATTTCAGATCCAAATTCTCAATCCAATTTTCAAAATAAATTTCTAAACCCAATTAACCATATTTTCCTTTGAAAATTCAGAATAAATTCTCCATAAATTGAAAAATTATGAAAGTTAAAACCCAACTCCAAAATCATGTTTTGCATAACATATAAATTGCTTATAGCATATAAAAATCATTATAATCGGTTTTACCCTTAAAACCGTATAAAATCATATTTAAACAATTTTTTTTTAAATCAAACATATTATAATCCAAGCATATCATCATCCAAATCATCTTAAAATGGATTTAATCTTAAATCCGAAAACAAACGATCATAAAAATAAAATAGAGATGATATAGATTATTATTCACCTTGATTAAGATAAGGAATATGAGATTTGATTGAGATTAATTTCCCTTGCTTTAATTCCTTAGCTTTAGATTTAATTTCTCCTCTTTTCTCCTAGTAATGGTTGGCTCCTCTTATGTTTGCATTTTATGTTTTGTGAAAATGAGAAAATGAACATGAATGGATGGTAAAATCGTGGATATATAAGGGTTATGGTAATAAGGTGCGACTATTTCCCTTAATATGCACTTGTGTAAATTAATTAGTCTATAAGCCATTCTTAAGCCCATTTAAATAATGAAGCATGACCCTAAATTTTATTTTCAAATTTCAATCCCTTTATCACTCTAATTATTTACATTATTCTATTTCATTTATCTAATTAAATCTTCTAAATAATGTTATTTAAAGTTAGGGGTGTTACAGACTCCTCTCCTTAAAGAATTTCGTCCTCGAAATTCAGTAAGGACTAAATACTAAGCATAGAAATCATCTGTAATCATTCCTAACAACCATACTAGCCTACCTGACTAGCAATTATCTTTATATATCTAATATAGACATACCCTCAAAGCAGATCAGGATAAGTATCTCTAATCATGTCTTCTGTCTCCCAAGTACAGTCCTTTTTGTTGTAGCTCCACTGAACTTTCACCAACTTACTATCTTATTTCTCAACCTTTTCTCAGCTCTCGCTACAACCCGAACTGGTTGTCCAACGAAAGTCAAATTTGGCTCTACTATCAAATCTTTCAACCCTATCGAAGGAATAGTAATCTCTGGACCTATGCACATACTTGCGAAAACGAGACACATGAAATACATTATGGACACCTGCCATACTACTCCACAACTCTACTCTTTATGCGAGCTTTCCAATCCTCTCTATAATCTGGAATGAACCAACATATTTCGGGATCAGTTTTCTAGACTTTCCAATTCGTACCACACCCTTCATCGGTGATTCTTCAATGAAAACCTTATCTCCAACTGAGAATTCTAGATCATTACTCCCCCTATCTGTGTAACTCTTCTGTCTGGACCGGGCTTCTTTCATCCTTTCTCAAATTAACTCAATGTTCTTTGTTTCCTCTCTAACCAGATTTCGATAAAAACTAATCTGTCTCCAGTCTTCAACCGACATGCTGGTGATTTGCATGGCATTCCATACAAATCTTCAAAAGGCGCCATTCATATACTAGTCTAATAACTATTATTACAGGAAAAATCAACCAAATGTAGGCGATCTTTCCAAAATTCACCAAAATCCAATACACAAGCTCTTAATAAATCCTCGAATACCTTATTTACTCTCTATGTCTGCCCATCCGTGTTAGGGTGATATGCAGTACTCATCTTAAGCTTAGTGCCTAACACATCTTGTAGACTCTTTCAGAATTCGCTAGTAAACAAAGCATCTCTGTCGCAAACTACACTACTATGAATCTCATGTAGTCTAATTATGTTCTTCATGAACAAATTAGCTAAAATAGGTGCTGTCCTGGTTAACTTAACTGGAATGAAATGGATAATCTTGGTCAACCTGTCCACTATGACCCATATACTTTCATTTCCCTTATTCGACCTCGTCAGTCCGTTTTTCCATACCGTTTGAATTGATAATAAACCGCACATGTCTAACTCAAATTGCACGAATAAGCGGATCATTAAGGGTAGAAAGAAAATAAAGACATAACAGAATCTCACATGAACGGAATAACATGTATTATTTCAATAATTATCTTTACATCGGAAAATTTTAAATACAATATCAGAGTCTAACCTAAATTCAGCTTGGATAGTTATAAACATATGTCCTTACAATTGTTGACAAACATCAAACAAAATACACCAAGTACAGCGGATAATAGAATACGTCCATATGATGATGATGATCTCTAGCTCTCCTTTGGAAACTCCAACCGTCTTCAACTCAACCTGAAACTACTCGGATCTGACCTGAGTATTAAAAATACCCGGATCAGGCTTGATAAACCAACGTGAGATACTCGAAATTTAAAATGACTATGTTATTAAAACCTTTGAAAAGAAGGGTATCTCATAAGACCACGCCCACACATAAACACAGACGGGTTTTCACCTTATGATAACCAAAACACTTCACACCAAAATACACTTGATATTATTTTTAATGACATTCTTTTGAAAACACTTTTCAAATAAACTTATTCAAATAAGGTATCAATACCTAGACTAAGTCTAAGGGTATATATCCGGACTGGGTCAATGGAATATACCGAATGGAATATATGATACCAGAAAGGGGTAGTTGAAATGTTTGCAAGTCATTACAGCTATTTTGGGAATACAATCAAAACCGTAAATCTCGTATTAGGATTGTTTTCCAACATGATAGGGAACTAGTGGAAAGATCAATCTGTATCCATGGCTTACGTCCATGACTCAGACGCCGTTATACAACAACACAAATGGCTAAAAGTGGATACAATCTGCGAATAACATCCAAGGACCCAGACTTCGCGCATCCCTGTCATGAGGCCCAGACGTATCTGATACTTGGGGCTCAGAATAACTGATAACCCAAATCACTACTATCCGAAACGCGAGCATACATCTGACCACATAGAATCCCATCATAACCGGGGTGTGAGGCTCGCGAGGCTACGCTCAATTTATTCAAAGCCGCGTTTTTCATACAAAACCACGCTTTGATTATAACAGGTTCCACTTTGAATGCCACACTACCATTTCTTTGATCACTATTTGAATCCCACAAAAATACAACCCTTGAGCTCGTACGTCTCAAGGAGGGTGTTATGCTAAGAGAAGTTGTCTTCTCCGCTACCACTGATGTACATTTGTAAAAGATAATCGTTGTGTCTCAGAAATGCAATGTCGAACATTCGTCCATACAAGTTCATTCTAGGGCTGAACGAAACCGAAGGCACTTTCCTCGGCCATTACTAGGCGAGAAGCCCTTGCAATCCGAAAAAATCTCCATCACGAGGAGACAACTGCTATAAATAACTTTATAATGGGAGCTACCCAGAGCATGTTCAACAAGCAGTCCTCACGCTATGAAGATCCATGGTCTTCAATAATCATCATCTTTAACATGTCTTCACTTTCGAACGTATACATTGGTTCGAAGTGGTTTTAGGATAGGAATCATCCAAATACGTTTCCGGTTCCTTCGAAGCCAATCATCGGTTAAAAATATGTTAAGTTCATATGTGGATATCAATCATCAATCAATTACTTCATCTTTTATCTAATCAAATATCTTTCCTAGATATATTCTTTTCAATTTATTCCATTTTCTTTTTAAGAGTATATGAAATCATTAAGCCTCATTTATCAAATCATTTGGTTTATTTAAACCTTTCATAAATCCTAATCATTTTCTCTTTTACTTAGGAAAACCTTTCCAAATCATTCATTAAATCTTAATCAAAGATTTCTTATATTCAAGTTATAACTTTTAGCTTAGGGAAAATATTCTCAAATCATTCATTAAATCTAAATCAAAGATTTTCTTCTTAACTTCAAATCATATTCTTGCAAATCGAAGATTTTCATAACATGGTACTACTGCCACTTTAAATATGGTAAATTTCACCTCCAGGGACTAATAGCAAGTTTCACCTCCAGGGACAAATGAAAAGTTTCACCTCCAGGGACAAATGACAAGTTTCACCTCCAGGGACTAATGGCAAGTAATCCTACATCATGAATATCTTTGTCTTTTAACTTGGAAAAACTTAAATATGATCTTTAAGAGCATCCAGGCTTTCCTTTCGATCTATTCCAGCCTTCGCCTAAAAAGAGAAAACATAGGCCAGGTAAGTTCAGGGCACTGGTTGCTCCATCCCTAACCTTAGTTAAACACCTTGTTTTTATCTTTCCAGATCTCAAAGGCGGGACAAATGTACAGTCGTATCCGCATACTCAGTTTGTTGTTATATTCAATCTTCTTCACTTTTTGTTTAAGTGGTATAAACAATTCATCTTAACAATTTATTCAAACTCTTAATAAAACTTCCAAATCATCTTTACATTACTTAATTATTCCTTTAAAGTCTTTCACAAAAGATTTAGGAAATAATTTTTAAGTTTAAAACTACATTTCAAAAGTTATTTCAAACTGCTGCGAAAATCCTTGCGAAAAGTGTTTGCAAATAGCGTTTTAAAAGCTATATTCTTCAAAATGACTTTTATATCGTTTAGAAATCCATATTTTCAACTTAAATCTCTTTTAAACATTTTAAAAGATTTTTAGGATTTATTTCATATTTTAAAAGCATTTAAAATATCAATTTTAAACTTTGGTCACTTTACTGCAAAAGCGCGATTTTTCTGGAAAATTATTTTGGACATATTTAAAATATACAAGATAAAATCTTGATTTTCTTCCTTTATTTCTTCATACATATTTAAATGTTTATAAAACGTTTCTAATTCATTTTAAAACTATTTCCAAAAGGTTTAAGCATTCCATATACACCATTTCATTTTCAAAAGGAAAGTAATTTCCATTGTGCTTATCGACGTGTATCAACGCGACTTAGTAAAACAATTTTAACAAACATATCAAAAAATCAATACTTCATGATCAAAGCATATATAAGCATCCATAGCAATTATAACACAACATCAAACATGTATATATATAAATAGATGTTAAATAGAGTTTCTCACCATAAACCAAAGCGATTAACTTCCTACCAACATTCTAATCAACCAACACTTCACTAATTAATTTCCTACTCCATTGAACACTAGCAAACAACACCTTCTCCCTTCCAATAGCTTAGCCGAGGCTTGAGATGGAGGTTGGCCAAAAATATAGATAACTTTAGAATGAGATGCAAACTTATGACTTAACAAGTCTAGTTCTAATTGGTCATATCTCATCCCTAGAGTTGCATACCCTCCTATCGAATTCGCAACCCTTAAGGAAGTAATAAGGTATGTGGGTTCTAAGTATAACCTATCAACCAAACACGGGGATATAAATGAATGTGCTGCACCGGCATCAAATAGTATCATAACTGGTATACTCTGAATCAAAAGCGTATCTTCCATCGCAGCTTCTCTTTTTCAAGGGCAGTTAGCCTAGCAGATGATGGTCCAACAGCAAAAACCTTTCCCTTGTCCGTCCTGATTGGCTCTGGACACTGGTTCTTATAATGCCCAACCTGGTCATAGTTGAAGCACTTCACACCTTTCTTTTCTATAGCCTTCTTCCCCTTGTCTGACCAGCTTCATAAGCATAATAACCCTTCTTATCACATTTGAAGCAAACTAAATCAGCCTTTGCCTTCTTGGCTGCCTTCCCCTTCTGGGCTCCCTTCTTCTTAAAGAACTTTCTCTTCTTTCTTTGAGAACCCTGGGTTTCAACTGGCTTCTCTCTTGCACAAACAACAAGCATCTCTTCATGGCGAATTTCCATCTCCACAACTACATTACAAGGATCAAGGATATATGTCAGGGTCGCTCTAGCAAGCTCAGGTCTCAATCCTCGAAAGAACCTCTCATTCATTTTGGTGACGGTGTGTAACATCTCTAAAATTTTAGTTAAGATAATTTGGCAATTAATTTAATTTTAAAATTAAATTGTGAATTTGATTATGAAATAATTAGAAATTTTTTAGAATGAATAATTTTTTTGGATTATAAATAGAATTTGAAAGTTTTAAGATTTATTAAAGATATGTTCTGTTGTTTATTTATATTTATAAATTTAGTTTAAATTAAACTTTGAAACTAAAATTCAAAATTAAAAATCTTATAAATATATTGGGTTTGAAATATTATCTTTTCAATTAATAAAAATCTGTTTTCCAAATTATGTTAAATAGATATTTTGAATGAGAATTTTAGAACATGTATTTATTAATAAGTCTAATATCTTAAGTTTAAGATAAATATATTGAAAATAAAGTTTAGAAAAAAAAAATTATAATTGGGATAAGATTTATATATTTGTTTACTCATTTATAATTGATTTTTATATTAATTTTTGAATTGATATCAAAAAATAAATGTTTTAAATGATACATTTGGAAATATTAAAAACATTGGAACATATGAACATGTGTTAAGTTATAAAAACATAAGAGATGAATTGATACAAAAATATTTAAAATAAAAATAAAATAAGGTTTAAATGCAAATGCATGAATTAAAATAAAATAAGGTTTAAATTTTAATTTGTATAAGTATGACTAATACATAAATATATAAACATGTTTTATAAATTAAAATTATGCAAGGATTAAAGCACAATTTGTAAATTAAAATAAAAGAAGGTTTGAAAACAAACATTAACAAAATAATTTACATTAGGGACTTAAACACAAATTTGAAAATCTTTCACAAGTGTTCATATGATAAACAAATGTAAACCAAGTGTAAACATATGGAACAAGTGGCAATATAGCTAATTTCTTTAGTAAAGAATTTTATAAAAAAAAAGAAAAAAAAAGAAAAAAAAACAAAACTCTTCAAAATCTGGAGAGAACAGATTCGATTAAAAACAAAATGTAAATCAAAATTTGAAACAAAGCCAAAACCTGAAATCTCCTCAAAACAAATCAAAATTGCAAACACTCCTCAAAACGAATCTGAATCAACCTGATTCAAACTTGCAAAGCCAAGACCTGGAAACAAGAAACATTATCAAGCTTGAAAACCAAATCTTCAACAAAACTGGAATTGGAGATCATAATCAAAGCTGCAGTTTTTTTTTTGGCCAGAGTAATGCAAGAATCTCTGGAACAAAGTTAAGTTAAACTCTTTTAAGAAGATTTGAATTTTTATGTTGTAAGTCGGTAAATGAAGAAACTAAACAATAAAGTCAATCAATTGCAGGAAAATTTGAAGATCCAAGATAAATTCTACTTCTGGTTTTCAAAACTGTAGGAAGACCTAATTCAATTCAAAAAGAAAAAATATTTCTCAAACCTGGAATAAATAAAACTGTTAGTGAATCATTTTTTGTTTGTTATTAATAAAGTATGTAACAAATGCAATAGGAAATTTAAAACAAAGTTTATGTTAATAAACTTCTGCAGATCAAAGAAAAGAAAATACCTGTTTCTGTTCAACAACAATCAAATTCCTCTCTGCTCTGTCAAAACACTGTGAGCAACTTCCTCTTTGAAGCCTAATTTTGCTGACACATTGAAATGTTTGTGAGTAAACTTTGAATCCATATCTATCCATGTGTGCATGTGATTAAATATTTAATGTTGTGTGACATATGTTTGCATGTGGGAAAATATGAAAAACAGAAGAGTAATACTTCTGTTTTTATGTTTTTAAAAATTGTTTAAACACTGATCTATGAATACAAAATGTTTGTTGGAATATAACATCACCTTTTAAATTAGATTTTAAAAAAAATATTAAGAAAATATTCTGGAAAAAAAATTACAGTAAGAATTGAAATCAAGTTCTAGTCAAATAATTCAGTTTGCGACCTTCTTTGTTCTTTGTCTCTCCCTCAAACCTCTCATGTGAGCAAAACTCATTTGTGAACCAAATTCCTTGATATCTGTGATGGTGATAGTTTACTAGTTATGATCAATGCTTGAGTATTGTTATGGAAAATAATTAAAAGTATTTACCTATGATACATACATATATATATATATATATATATATATATATATATATCTGCATGTTTGTGAAAAATAGGCAGAGCTTGCCTCTGAGAATATCAGATAAGTTCGAGAATCTATTGAAAAATTCTATACCACTCAAAGTAATCTATGTTGGATTTTGAATTCTAAACAAAATTTGTTTGTGTTGATCAATCTCAAATTTTAAAATTAACCCCAAGTGATTATATTAAGTAATTATGTAGGAAGCATAGGAAATACAGTGAAATCAGTAAAATGCTCAGAATTCAATCATCATAAATTTATGTTTGAACTTCATAGTCGTATTCGAATTTGTTAATGCTGAATTTACATGAAAGTTTCGTAATTTTTCAATGAGTAAGTCATGTGGATTTTTCAAATGAATGAATTACGCATTTTCAATAATGCCTGATGATCAGAGTAAAAATGAAGATCGCGATTGAGGAGGAAGAATGTTTGGAAGCTATGAATCATCAGAAAAATGTTCAACAATTTTTTAATTCATCATGGTGATTGGGTGAAGCCAAATTAGGGTTTAATGTTCTAATTTATCATGGACGGAAAAATGGTGGTCGCGCCACCATGGAGTCGCCGGAGCAGATTGGTCGTGGGGAAATCGAGAGCTTGGGTTGCGGCGGTGTTACAGGTGAAGTTTAGTGGCATATGGGTGTCGGCGTTCCATGGACGAGGTGATTGATGGTCGATATGTTTTTCGTCTGGAGCTCGAATTGTCAATTTTTGCTTTCGTGATCGATTTGAGTGTCGAGTTGTGGCGTTCGCAAGAGAAGGTGAGGGCCGACTTGTTGGTGATCGACTCTGGGGCCGGAGCATCACCGTGGGTGAGTGCACGTACACGGTGGGTCGTGTACACGTAAGTGGGTTTTGGGGTTGTGAGTTGCTCGAGTAAGAATAAATTTGCCTCGAGGAAGATGTGGTGTTGCTCGGTGTGTGAATGAAATTGCGTGAGTTCTGCAGTTTATTTAAACTTAGCCGGGGAAAGAAAAAAGAGAAAGAAAAACAGTAGGGGAAGAGAAGAACGAGCGTGAAGGGAGAGGGCTCGGGAAAAAGAGGAAAAGACTCGAGTGTTTACTCGAGTAAATTGAATCTTGCTCGGATTGTTTCCCAAACCCGCGAATAATAATAGTAAGTTAATTTTTTTAAAAACAAAGTCAAGTGGTGATGACTAATTAATAAATGATAATTTTAAGTCAAGCCTCCATTACCAGTTAACGAATTAAGTAAATACTTTGCCAAGTTTTGGAATCCAATTAATACTTTAAATTAAGTAATTAATATAAAACAAGTGTTAGAATTTAATTAATATTAAAATTTTCAAATTTGTAATAAATCGATTTCAAAGTTTAAAGAAGATTTTAAATGATAATTAAGATAAATAATAATAATTGTTATTAGTTGTTTAAAAAGGGTTAATTACTTAATTAATTTAGTTAATTCGTTAATGGGATTAATTAATTAATGGATGTGATTTATTTAATATTAATTACTAAATGTAATTAATTAAAAATGTAATCAATTATCAAAGTAATTAATTAAGGATTATTAATCAATTAAATTTATGAAAGTAATTAGTGGAAAATTTCTTATGAAAGTAATTAATTGAAGTGATTAAGGGTTAACCACTTGATGTTATTAATTAAAGGGTTAATTAATATAATTGATTGAAGTTAATTACTTAAAGAGTAATTAATTAATTAAGGATTATTTAATGATGGAATTAATTCTTATTAAGGTAATTAATTAAGGGAGTAATCATCTAATGGAAGTAATTAGAAGATAATTACTTATGTAAGTAATCAAGGTTTAATTAATTACAATTAAGGAAAAAAATAATCAAGATAATTAATTAAAGAAATGATTAATAAATGAAAGTGATTAAGACTTAATCAATTTTAGTTAATAATAATAATTAATCATTTATTAATGATTACTAATGAAAGTAATTATATGAGTAATAAAAATAAAAATAAAAATCTGCATGTTTTATTTATCTTAATAAAAAAATGTTGATTGTTATTGAATGATGTATAAGGGATTGATATATTTGATATGAAATTGTAATGCTATGAGATATGAATTGCCTGGTGCTGAATTGTAATATTTGTGATTGTTTCTGTATACACACACACACATACATATACATATACATACATACATACATATATATGAAGCCCTTTTGCCCGTAAAACGACATTTGAATTTCGATGCGACAGGGAGTCGGATTCCAGTTGGTTATCCGAATCCCACATCGAATTGTAATGGTGGATCTTTGTGATTGATAATATTATTTTATCTATGAATCTATAAATGAAGATAAGCGTTATAGATTATACCGGTTATCGATATTCTGTGTTTGAATCTGTGATGTGATGATTGTTGTTGCACTATTGTATGTAAACCCTGGACCACACCTATACACACACAAATATGGACTGCACATGGAAATTGGTTAAGTCACAGATTTTTAAAAATATAGTTTTGGATTTGAATTTTTAATTCAAATGGTTTTGGAAATGGGTTGGGTTAAAGTGGAAAACTTTTGGAAAAGTGTTTAAAAATAATAATAATAAAAGTTATTTTGAATAACTTATTAAAGATTTGAAATCTGAGTAATTTGATTTAAATTGGAATTCAATATCTGATATTGAATTCTATATCTGGTATTTATGACGTAAAAATGCTATATGAAGTAATAAATGTGTTTATATGGATTAAAAACCATTTTAAAGTATTACTTTGAGAATTTGAATTTAACCCAATTTGAAATAAAGTTGTTTTGAAAGGCCTTAACTCGTGCAATTATAATCGAGTTTTCTGAAACGGAACAAGTGGTTTTCAAATAATAATAGCTTTTATATAAGGAAAGAATTTCCAAAACTATGATTTCAAATTTAAAATGGAATGGCTTTGAAAGCTATGATTGAATTTTGTAAAAGATAGTTGAACCCTAATTTGAAATTAAAGAAGATTCTAAATTGTGTATCTTTTATATATAAAAGATTGAAACGGGAATTGTTTTTGAAAAGGCTATGAATGAATCTTTGTTCAAAAGATTGGTGAACCTAGTTTTAAATTGAAGTCGGGTTTTAAAATGAATCTTTTGTTTAAAAGATTTAAGTATGGAAATTGTTTAAACCATTGAAGGTTTTTGAAATGAATCTTTTTGTTTAAAAGATTTGTAAATAGTAATTTGTTTAACCATTTGAAAGAAAAGTTTTGGGTAATAAGTTGTGACTTAACTGAATCCCATATCCATATGTTTTTAAATATTGCGCTCACTATTCGTTTTAGCCGGGAAAGGACCTTTGTGTCATATAACCCATTTCGAATAGTGATACGACGTTATGAATGGCAATTGAAGACCGGTGGTGAAGATCGGATATTTTCGAAAACGAAAGGGTTTCTTGTCGAATGTCTCTGTATCGGTTGATCCCCGGTATAGAGATTCGAGCACCCATTGTGATGGGAAGTCCGAACGTGATTAGAAATTATCCGAATTTGCAAGGACTTCTTTGTAAGTGCCTTCAGTTCTGTTCGAACCCGGAACATACTTGTATGGATTGTGTGTCTGACGTTACACCTTGAGATGTAAAACCGGTTTCCATCAAATATTTCTGTTTGGCGGCGGAGATTTATTCTCTTAGCTTAACACCCTTCTCTGAGACGTACGAGCTCATAGGTTATGTAGTTGATGGTTACCAATGATACATTCCCAATTTGGTAATGTGGCATACGAAGTGCTGCTTGATCAATTGTTGATCAAAGCATGGCTTTTGTGAAAAACGTAGCTTTGTAGACGAGACTTCGTCGAACTTCACAACCTGGAATGGTCGAAACAGGAAGAATGCGGCAAGGTTATTTGGGGGTAGCGCCCCCTGAGGGTATGTTCATTTCCTTCTAGATAGAGGTGGTATCATGGTATGGATCCCAGATACTTAACCTATGTGGTTGATGCAAAATTATTACTTTGTGGTTGTTGGAAAATCCCGGGATAAAGGTTGGTTACGACCGGGGGATGACATACTCATGTAGTAGTTACTGTTAACTCCTCTAAGCGACCTAATGGAATGAAGAGCCTAGCGACCTAAAGTTATTGCAACCTAACGAGCTAAGAAACTCAGCGACCTAGATAGTTAAACGACCTAACGATTTAATTACCTAAAGGGTCTAGCGACTTAACATCATGAAGCGGCACAGCATGACACAACTCCGCGACTTAACGGGTTAGAAGGTCCAGCGACCTAACAATCTGAAGAATAAGCGAGCTTGCATAGGTATAAGACCAACAGCGAGTTAACGACCTAAAGACCCCTAACGACCTAATGATCCAACGACCTAATGACCTATAGAGATAAGCGACCTAGCGACCTAGTAGCTAAACGACCTAGCGACCTAAAAGATCCACCAACCTAGCGAGTTATCACAGAATGAAGCAACTTCTTATGCCGTTCCCAACCGAAGTCGCCAACTATTCTCTCTAGGTCGCTCACGACCTAAACATACCGAAGAAGCTTCTTATGCCGCTTCCTCCCTAGGTCGTTCACGACCTATGACTTGTTAGTTTGTTCGAGGTGATCAAGTACACTCTAGTTAAGTCGTAACCCGCTCCCACTAGGTCGCTCACGACCTACGACCTACCTCTAGGTCGCTCACGATCTACGACCTAGCTCCGAAATTTCCCTATAAATACCCTACATACTCCAACCAGAAGAGGATCTTTTGGCTCATTTCTGGAACGCCGATACTCTACTGAATTCTCGACTCACTCGACACTTCAAACGCGAAAGACATCTCAGTGAACTTCAAGAAGAAATCTAACACATTCGATATGGATTCAAAGAGTTCTTTTACATCGGAGTTCTAGCTATTTGTCCTAGCAGTGTTGTAATCAAAGATTGTTGTAAAGTTGTAATTGATTCAGCAATAAAGAAGATTAAAGTGGACGTAGGCTTAACTTTAATCCGAACCACTATAAAACTGTTGTCTCTTTACTGCTTTTTCTGTGACTTTTCTACTTACTTCTAATTCCAGTATTGACGGGTGGTGCTTTTACTTAATCTCTACTTACACCGGGGTGTTAGCGTTCAATTTTAGGCGTTAACATTTTTGGTGCTTTCACTGAGAACCCAAATCAGGCTACTTTCGTCATTGCTTCATAAAAGTTTGTTGAAAAAATCTCTCTCAAAACCAAAAGTCTATCAGAGATAATGGCTCCTGGAAGAAAGCGCGGATTTACTAGACCCAGTGATGTTCGTGAGAATACTGCCACTTCTCCGTTGTCAAGACAAGCAGCACCAAGTGCTGGAATTATATGAGCAGAGTTAGATGCTGCAGTATATGGTTATACCAACAGATGGAAACCCAGAATGCTTTAGTGCTTGATAGGTTAAATGCTTTGCTCGGGGCTAACCGTCAACCAGTGAATAATGGAGAAAACCTTGCTGATGATGCTCATAATCCTGAAGTAACGAATATCCCTCAAAGAGCAGCTAGCCCCGCCAAAGAAACACCTCCCCAAGCTGGAGGATCGAGACCGTAGCCAACTCTACGCGAATGTTTGTCCAGACAAACTTCCGAGAAAATGGCCGAAGTCTGTCCTGCAGAGCCTTTAAATGATGAGGAATACCTTTCAGGCATGGTGCGACAAATCATGAAAGAAAGCATGCAGAGGGATGAAGATGAAAAAGAATGGGGATTCGCTCCGAGCAAAACTCCGTTCACTGAAAGGATTCTAAGGCGGAATTCCCAAGGAAGTTTGTTCCTCCTACCGTCCCAGCTTATAAGGGAACAAGTGACCCTAATCAATTCTTGTACAAGTATGACTGGAACATGACAAGTGCCAGGGCATCGGATGAGATAAAATGCCGGTACTTTCCGGTATAATTGGAAGGAGTGGCTCTACTCTAGTTCACAAAGCTACCGGTTCGATCCATAGACCAGTTCGCCGATTTGACTTGGAAGTTTAAAGAGCAATTCAGGTTGTATGCTTCAAAGGCAAAGGATATTATGTCACTGTCAAGCCTGGAACAGAATCCTGGAGAATCTTTAGATCTTTCTTGTACCGCTTCAACATAGCTTTGGCTGAAGTGGACAATGCAGAGCCACGGATGGTCTTGACATACTTGATGAGGGCAATCGAAAAATCAAGCGAATTTGGGAAGTGGCTGAAGATGAAAGAACCGAATTCGCTTGAGAAATTTTATAAGAAAGCTGATGAATTCATGCGCTTGGAAAGCCTTCAAGCACCGGTTAAAGTGGCATTGACAGAGGTTAAGGATAATACTGCTGCTCCTACTAAAAAGGAATCCGAAAGTCAGAAGAGGGAGAATAATGGTGGGAAGAAGCAAAAGGATGTGAAGAAACCTCGCTTCTTAAAACCTTCAGATTTCACTCCTTTGACTGACACCCCGGAGAATATCTTTTTTGCTACTAAAGATGCGGTAGAATATCCTAAACCTCCTGAGATGAGAGTTGGCAAAAAAGCTGCTCAAAGTGGGAGATTTTGTCGGTTTCATAATCAACCCGGTCATGATACCAACGAATATTGCCATCTGAAAAGTTTGATTGAAGAACTACTGAGAGAGAACAAGTTGCAGCAATATGTTAAAAGAAATAGGAATGACCCAACTTCATCTACTAAGGGCCAGCAACTTCCTGCTCATCCATCTGGCTCGGGTGAAAGGAATACTGTGCATGAATCAGAAAGGTATGTTATTAATGTGATTACGGGAGGTCCTCACCCAGCAGGCAGAAGCCGAGGCGAGATGGAAAGATATGCCTGTGCCTTGAAATACGCACCAGCAGAAGAAAGTGTTTTTGTGTCAGAAGATGCCGCACCTTTGAAGCAGCAGAAAACTTTTAATGATGATATTGTGTTCAGAGCTAGGGATTCTATGGGCATTGAAGCCCCAACCATGGATCACTTGGTCATCTCTACAGGCATTGGGCCGGCTATTGTGAGAAGAGTGCTTGTAGATTGCGGCGCTTCTTGCAATGTTCTCTTCAAAAAGACATTCGATCAAATGAAAATTCCGATGGCTGATATTCAAGCTTCATCTCAAAAGATTGTTGGGTTTACTGGGGAACCGAAGCAGCCAATTGGAACTATTGACTTGTTCGTCGAGCTTGGAGAGGGGCAGAAAAAGGTGGTTCGAAAAAAGACTTTTGTAATTGTTGGTGAATCTTCTGCCTACAACGCCTTCTTAGGCCGACCAACTCTTGCGGCTTTTAAGGCAATTCTCGCCCCGTGGTGCCTCACTATGAAATTCCCCACGGATAATGGAGTTGGTATTATTAAAGGGGATCAGAATGTTGGACGAGAATGTTATCTTATAGAATTGCATGAAGCGAGGAAGAGAGAGATGGGAAAAGATGCGGCAGCCCCAGTTCGCATCAAAGAACCAATCTTGTAGCAATTACAGGGTGGACCCTACATTGGCGAGCATGGCGGGGCACGAAGAGAAATGGATCCTAGAAAAGCTAGTGCAGGGGAGAATAGAGTGGTGCCAGCGGAAGTAATGGTGCTAGTACCTGTTGAACCGAAAGATCCAAACAAAGTGGTGAATGTGGGTTCGCAACTTAGTGTGACAGTTCAAAATTCCTTGATATCATTCTTGAAAGCAAATCTGGACGTATTCGCTTGGACTCATGCTGATATGTGTGGAATATCCCCAGAAATTGCAGTACATACTCTGAATATTGATCCGAAGTTTGCACTGGTAAAGCAGAAAAGAAGAACCCAGGGTCCTGAAAGGTCAGCAACATTGAAAGAAGAGGTAGATTGGCTCATGGAGAACGGTTTCATCAGGGAGTCTACTTATCCGAATTGGGTTTCAAATCCAGTACTGGTTAAGAAAGCTAATGGAAAGTGGAGAGTATGCATCGACTTCTCAGATTTAAACAAAGCCTGACCCAAAGATTACTTCCCGCTACCTAGGATAGATCAATTGGTGGATGGAACAACGGGACATGAATTGTTATCTTTTATGGATGCTTACTCCGGATACAACCAGATCATGATGCATGAGCCGGATCAGGAGGACACGAGCTTCATCACCGATGTTGGTCTCTACTGCTATAGAGTCATGCCCTTCGGACTTAAGAATGCAGGGGCGACTTACCAAAGACTCGTTAATGCTATGTTCAAGCCACAGATTGGAAAAATTATGGAAGTTTATGTTGACGATATGCTGGTGAAATTAAAGAAGGCAGTAGACCATATGGATCACTTGGCAGAAATGTTTGCAGTCCTCCGAAAGTACGGAATGAAACTTAATCCTTTGAAATGTTCGTTTGGGGTGGAGTCCGGAAAGTTCTTGGGTTTCATTTTGAGTGCTAGGGGCATTGAAGCTAATCCCGCTCAAATTGCTACCTTAAGAGAAGTCAAAGCTCCTAGAACGAAGAAGGAATTGCAAAGTCTAAATGGAAAAGTCGTTGCCTTGAGTCAATTCATTTCCAAAGCCACTGATAAATGCATTCCATTCTTTGATGCTCTGAAGAAAGGAAGGAAAAACTTTGACTGGACTCCTGGATGCCAAAAAGCTTTCGATGAGTTGATTCGTCATATGGAAACGCCTCCAATACTTTCTAAGCCCCACAATGGTGAATATCTTTTCGTATATTTGGCAATCTCGTCTCATGCTCTCAGTGCAGCGTTGATACGGGAAGACACAAAAATTCAGCGCCCGGTCTATTATATCAGCAAAAGATTCACTGGGGCAGAGATGAATTATTCAAAGTTGGAAAAGCTCGCCTATTGTCTGCTGATTGCATCAAGAAAATTGAGGCCATATTTCCAAGCTCATCCTATCAAGATCCTCACTGATCAACCTCTGAAGCAAGTTCTGTTTCGCCCTGAGACTTCGGGTCGTCTTCTGAAGTGGAATATTGAACTCAGCCAATACGACATCACTTATCATCCCCGAAGAGCAATCAATGGACAAGCTTTAGCAGATTTCATCGCAGAATGTACAGATAAAGGTAATAGTGAGGAAGAGGTGACTGATAATACCCCAATTCGATGGAAATTATACGTTGATGGTGCGAGAAATGATTACTGTTCCGGAGCTGGGGCTGTGCTTGAAACCCCTGAAGGGCGGTCATTGTGCTATGCGTTGAGATTGGAATTTCCTTCAACAAATAATGAAGCAGAATATGAAGCTCTTATTGCCGGCTTGAAGATTGATAAAGAACTGAATGTCAAAGTGTTATAGATCTTCAGTGATTCACAGCTTATTGTATGCCAAATCAAGAAAGAGTTTCAAACTAAAGGAGGAAATCTGCATGCTTACTTGTCAAGAGCCTAGGAACTTCTCGATGATTTCGATCATTATACGATAAGTCATATACCCGAGAAGAGAACATGAAGGCGGATTCTCTCGCAAAGTACGCAAGCACTGGTGAAGCTCAATTACTGGGATTGGTTCCTGTAGAAGTCTTGTCAGCCCCAAGTATTGATGAAATGGAGATTGATTGGGTCATGACTGTTTCTCAAGAGAAAGAATCATGGATGACTCCGACAATGGAATATCTTCTCAACGGTTCTCTACTAGAAAATTCAAAAGAACGACAGAAGTTGCTAAGAAAAGCCTCTAGATATATAATTCGAGATGACCGATTGTACAGGCGGGGATTCTCAATTCCATTACTCCAATGTGTGACCAAGGAAGAGGCTAAGACAATTCTAGCTGAAGTACACGGAGGAGAGTGTGGAGATCATTTAGGTGGTCAAACTCTAGCAAAGAAAATTCTCCGTTATGGGTATTTTTGGCCAGACATTAATCGTGATGCTGCAAGTTATGCCCGAAAATGTGACTGATGCCAAAGATTGGCAAAAATCCCAAGAGCACCTTCCATCGAGATAACACAGATGGTCAGTCCGTGGCCATTTGCTATTTGGGGAATAGATCTCATCGGGCCTTTGCCAACCGCCAAGTCCGGAATCAGATATGCTATTATTGCTGTTGATTATTTTACTAAATGGGCTGAATCTGAACCATTAGCTACGATTACCTCTAAAAATATGATAAACTATGTAACTAAGAATATCATTTGCAGGTATGGTGTGCCTAAAAAGATAATCATAGACAATGGAACCCAATTCGAAAGCGAAGAGTCCAAGATTTTTGCAAGCGATTCAAGATCCAAAAAAGCTTTTCAGCAGTGGCTCATCCGCAGGCAAACGGGCAAGTAGAAGCAGTAAATTTTTTTATCAAATCAACCATCAAAAAACAGCTAGAAAAAGCGAAAGGTGGTTGGGTCGATAAGCTACCACTAGCACTATAGGCATACAGAACTACCCATAAAACTGTGACTGGGCACACTCCATTTTCATTGGCATATGGATCAGAAGCAATGATTTCGGTGGAGATAGAAGTCCCTTCACACAGAAGAATCCATTTCGATCAAGCTGAAAATGAAAGGCTGCAACTTGAAGCATTAGACTTCCTTGATGAAAGAAGGGAAGAGGCTTAGCTCAGAATTGCAGCCCATCAGCAAAGAATTGCCAGGCACTTCAATTCCAAATTTCGCCAATGCGGCTTTGAGATTGGAGATCTAGTCTTGAAAAGGATCATGACAGCAACAGGAGTGTTTGCGCCAAACTGGGAAGGGCCTTATGTCATAGGCAAAAAACTTCTTGATGGCACTTTCAAACTGACAACTGTCGAAGGAGATCCAATTCTAAGGGCTTGAAACAGCAATCACTTGCGCCCATATTTTACTGAAAAACTTTATTGAAATACTGTAAAAAAATTATGCATGTATGATTCTTGTATTGAAAGCCATTGTAAAGCCAGTGCAAGTGAATAATAAGAACTATAAAGTAGATGTAGGCCCAGTTCTTGGCCGAACCACTATAAATCTTGTGTTCTCTACTATTACAAAATGCCTGTTTTATTTCGATATATGTAAAGTACTTTAATTGTATTGCGAAAATGTCGATTTAATATTGCTGGCCATTAAAACAAAGCTTACCCATCACAAGACCAAGCGATCCCCGACATCACTCAACAAATGAATGTTCAGCCACAAAAATTCCAGACTCAAATCCTATATAAGAAGTGCTTCAAGCAAACAGTTAGTGGTTCCGCCGAAGGTGGACCCTTGCTAACTAATTGTGATGTTTGTGCAAACGAACATCCGATTAATTAGCCTGTGTCTGCCCCTGCGAACTCATTTAACAATGAAGTACACTTCTTTGGATAAAATAAACTACTTGCAAAAGAAAGGAATGTGTGCTTGAAAATGATAACAGGGAATCGCTGATATGAGCAAATGACGAAAAGACATGGGCGAGCAGGCAGGAAACAACCAAAGACCTCTTCGGAAGCACAATCCCTCTTCGGAGGCACAACTCTTCGGAGGATAAAGACCTCTAACGGGACTTGCCAGAAAAAGAAAGTTCTCTTTCTCAACCAAAAAAGATTGGTGGAATGACCGGAGGCACCTTCCCTAGTGGAAGGCATGACACTCGTTAACTAGCTGAGATCGTTTGTGCAAACAAGCATCCAAGTTACTTGTGTCCGCTCCGTGAATCCATCCAACCATGAGAAAGAAACTTCCAGGCAAAAGCCCTACTCTTAGGCACACATTTCACCAAGATCTGAAATAAAACTTCACAAGAGTTGAAATGTGCAAAGCCCTCTTCGGAGGCCCATTTCACCAGAGTTGAAGTGCAAACAGCTCTCTTCGGAGACACACTTCACCAGAGTTGAAATGCTAAAAGACCTCTTCGGAGGCACACATTTCACCGAGATCTGAAATAAAACTTCACAAGTGTTGAAATGTGAAAAGCCCTCTTCGAAGGTCCACTTCACCAGAGTTGGAGTGCAAAAGCCATCTTTGGAGGCCCGCTTCCCAGCGAACAGGGAAAAAACAAAAGCCTCTCCCCAGAGGCAGAAACAAAAATCCCTCTTCGGAGGCCCGCTCCCAGCGAACAGGGAAAAAACAAAAGCCTCTCCCCAGAGGCAGAAAGAAAAAGCCCTCTTCGGAGGCCCGATTCCCCGCGTACAGGAAAAAAACAAAAGCCCTCTCCCCATAGGCACACACAAAAAAGCCCTCTTCCCAGAGGCACAATCAAATAAAAGCCCTCTTCGGGGGCACAAATAGGTCAAAGCCCTTTTTCAAAGGCCCACTTTACCGCGTAGGAAAATTCACTTGCCAAATATAAAAGTGACTTTCTCCGAAAGTGAAGTGTAAAAACTTCTTCAAAAAAGAAAGAAAGAAAGAGGACTTCTCCAATACGAGGCGCATTCTACTAAATCAGAAAAATATTTCCTTAAAATGGAAAAAATATTCTCTAAAGTACAGATGCAAGCCTCCTTCAAATGGAAAAGTTGTTCCCGAAAGAAAAAGTACAAGTCTTCTCGGAACAGAAGAGTTGTTCTCTAAAATTTTGCCAATGTGAAAGAGGTTGCAATAAACCGTGGTATGGGGGCAATATAATATAGTTACATTCATAAAAGCAATGCTCAAGCAACATACCATGGGTTTACTGCAACATCACACAGAGAAAATAAAGAAACTTGTATGAAAAAGAAGAATAAATGCTTCCCAAATACAGACAGAAGTTTGTACAAGTAAAAGAATCATTTTATTCCATACTATAAAATACATGTGCAGGTTTCAAAATAAAAGAAGGCGGGGACCGGTACCCGCACAATCTTCGATCAACACAAGCCTTTATATATACAAGCAAAAAAAAAGCAAAAAGCGAGACGAAAAGCATAGGACCAAACCCATCACTTCTTCTTCCTGCCACCTTTCGAGCCCTCGCCTGGCCGGACGATTAACTTTTTGGGACGGCTTGTAAGAGTAGGGGAAGAAAGAGGAAGGGGTGAAATTGGATTTTCTTCTGCCTTTTCTTTGCCGGCAGAGGCTTCCCTCTTTTTCTTTGAGACTCCACGCTTCCCCTTCTTCCTTGAAGAAGACTCACTGCCCGGAGTGAAAAGTGCAGACAACTTTATGTCATCAGAAATAGTTTGCTCCAGAGTTCTTTCGCCTTCTTCACGTTCCTCGGCCTTCTGTTCTTGTGAAGTGACCGGGTCATCCAAGCCTTGAAGAGCTTTTATCTACTCCTCTTGTGACCCCGGTTGAGGGACGGAAGGAGGAGTAATCTGAAGAGGCGGAGAGGGGACAACTGGAGGAGGGGAAGTCTGAACAACACTTGGCGCTTTCACTATAGGAGAAGAGAAGTTAAAGTCAGTATCTCTCATAAAAAGAGGAGAAAGTGGCGCGTTAAGATTTAAGTAATAATCAAAAAGTTTATCAAGCTCATGTGAAGTAAACAAGCGGTCCATTTGAGCGAGATCAACATTGAGGTTACCTGGAGAAGTAGGCTTTACTATGTCAACTTCAAAGTCCTGTGCTTCAGTGCTTTCTTGAGTCTCATCTCCAGTGCGCGCGGTGACACTTTCAATAACAGCTTTAGCAGGAGGTGGAGAATGGGAACTGGAGCCAACAATATCGATGTCAGCCGAAACCGAAGGTTGAACTGGGTGGGTTGAGGTTGCCTTCCCTAAATGTTCTCCTTCTGCCACTTCAGCTCTCTCTTTAGCAAGTTTCTCCTTTCCTCTGGCAAGAGCAGCACATGCATCGTCATCTAGATAGTGCGCCATTAAATCTACTTCTGCATATCCAGCTCCTCCAAGCATATAAAGTGCGGCTTCCCACACTTTGGCCAAAGTGATTTCATACTTCGGTCCCAAAAATCTAAGTCTACCGCGTCCCAGAACACTATAAATGTAAAACTCGAATAAAGTAGAGCTGACTTCGGCATCAGTTGCCATATGAGATTCCTCGGCTGCTGCTTTGCCGGAAATAGCTCCATCACGCCCCTTTTCAGCTTCAGAAAGTCGAGCTTTTAGCAGTTCAATTTTCAAGTTCTGGGAGCTAGATTTTTCTCGCAGCTGAGCAACGTCAGCTCAGTAGCTTTCTACAGCTTGCTGCTGTGCTTCAAATTTAGCTTCAGCATTTCTCT
This sequence comes from Allium cepa, assembly GCA_030765085.1. Lineage (NCBI taxonomy): Eukaryota > Viridiplantae > Streptophyta > Magnoliopsida > Asparagales > Amaryllidaceae > Allium > Allium cepa. Next base: position 138,672,631 of record CM060940.1, on the reverse strand, counting down.
GTGTAGCGTGAGTATCTCTCACCTGTTTTTGAAGCACTTCTTCTTGAGAATAGGAAGTGGAAGAAGTGGCAAGCTCTTCTTTAAGTTTTTCAACTTCCGCTTCAAGCTTCTCGTTGTAAGCGGCAATGCTCTTCATCTCTGCATCATGCTGATCGAGTGCTTTCTGCCACTCGGATTTATCATTTTCCATAGTCAGAATGGCTTCGAGATTTGCGCGGTTTACTCTTTAAAGCTCGTCAACAAGTTTCTGCCAACCAGACATTCTCTCGATATCGAGTTTGACGGCATCAAGATTTCGCAACATGGCTTGCTTATCGATTGGGACCAAGTCAAGATCGAAACGCACTCTCTTTAAGCACCGGTGTGGAAACCGACTTTGAAGAGTAGCTGGACCCTGCCCAACTTGATATGGGGGCCTACTGATGATTGTTTGAATATCAGCTCTTTGAAGGGCGAGAGAGCTGGAAGGAATTTCCAAAGAGACGGGAGCAGCGGGTTTTTCAGAAATTTCAAATGTCAGTTTCTCACCAAGTTTGGCCCGTTTGCTCGGATCTTCAGCGACATGACTTTTCCCTTTATCATCACGAGATTTTCATTTGTGGGAATCATCCTCTCTCTGGGAAGAATCATGTCGTTCGTCCCTTCTCCCGTAGCGTTCTTCATAAGCGCGCTTCTCACGAGCTTTCCTCGCAGCTCTTTCTTCGTCGGTTTCCAGGAGGCAGGAAGATACCTCTTGGGGTCATAAGAGCCACGCCTCCCATAACGCTGAAAACCATCGTAGTAAGAGCCACTTCGTCCCATTGGAGAACTTGAAAATGAAGAAAAGATAAATTCAGAAATCTTCAAAGCAAGGAAGTTGAATGCGTATAAGTGCCGAAAAATCCTAAGTGTGTGTAACGTGCAAACTACGCGCGTCAAACTACGAACCACTCCTCGGTTGGGGGGTGATGACAGATTTTACGGCAAGTGCCAACTCTTGGGCTGACGGAGTTTGCTGCAAGACAGATGTCGCTTCAACTACTGGAGAAATAACTTTAGTAGTGGTGGTATCGTCTTTAAAGAGCTACTATGAAGTGATCATCAGGTCGCTCAATCACTCAAAAATGTCGTCACCGTCGTGCCCGACGGGACCCTTCCCCTCGGCTCCTTCATCAACATTCTTTCCGGATTGGTGAGAAGGTTCCTCTTCCTCAATGACCAGGGCAAGTGCTAGTTTGCCGGATGACCCCGCAACGTCAATAGAAGCAGAACACTTCAACAGTGAAGCCTCAACAGTAGGTTCTTTCGGTGTAAGTTCTCCGTCGGAAACTGGGGCATCCGATGTCCTTACTGGAGAATCAGGGACTTCATGAGGCTGAGTAGAACGGGAAGAGTGCAGATGTCCGTATTGGTGAAGAAATTCGTCTTTCAGCAAAAATTTAATACTTCTTTCCTCAACCGCCACGGCACTTAATCTTTCAAAAGTCGGCTTGTGGCTGAGATCTTTAGAGGAAGGAGGAAGTGCTATAAAAGTAAAGAATGAAATTAGCACCTAGCAACTCAGACTTTGAAAAGCTAAAAAGGAAAGAGCGGGGATAAGCAATCTTACTTCCTACTCTCCAGATGGCGTAAAATCCTGAAGGGCGACGAACGAAGAAGAATTGATTTAAGAACCCGTGGGCACTTTCTGGAAGATCGACGATCAATCTACGGTTCCTGGCGCTTCTCACTGGTGTGATAGAGAGATGATCTTTATTCTTTGCAAATATGCACAAGTAACAGATTTCTTCAAAACTCGAAAGACGATCAAGTGTCCTCCTGAACAGCACACAAAGTCCCATTAGGATGGCGTGTCCATTGGGATGCAATTGGAAATGAGAGATAGTCAATCGGAGAAGGAGTCGCTGAAGAAAGTCATTAAAAGGAGGAATAGCACTATATAGGCACATCTGACGATTGACAGCGATGAAACCGAGAGGTGGCCTGTCAGCAGTATCGTTTGATTCAGGAAGTAAAGCATCTGCTTCAGCAATACCAAACTGAATACGTAGTTGGTTGAACTCCCGCTGACTCAGAGTAGTTGGAGTCCTTTCCGGGGGATCATCCAGTGGATTGGCTATCGGGAAGACCTCTTCAGCTTGCTCTATTATTTCTTCTTGAGAAGACATTCTACACAAGGAACTGGATATTCAAATATGAAGGTGCACGTTTCCTAAATGTGCGAAGTGTTGTGCAAAACTAATAAAATGACAAGCAAATATAACTGAAATTAAACTAACATGCATTTGTCAATTATAAAGTTTCAGGGCTTGTTGTTTTAAGTCCAAATATAAGTGCAGTGTTGATGCAAAAAAATCAGCCTTAATTGATTAATATTGCTTTGCTTTAATACTTCACTTGAATTTGTTGATTCACAGCATTTCATATAATTTCTTTAAGTTGATTATCCTTTATCGACTAATCTATCATTTGATGTGGGTGATCAGTGGCAGTATATTCGTCCTAGTTTTCTGCAAATGTTATGTTTAGTAGGTTGTTAGCATTAAAATCTATGAAGAAAGCACAACGAGTTCAAGTAGTTCATTCTAGCTGTTCAAGTTGGAAATTTAATCAAGTCCTATCAAATTCTTGCAATTGTTCAAATTCTGTTCAAGTCATTAAGTCGCAAGAATGACTTAAGCTAGCTCGGGGATTATTTAGGTCGTCCAGATCAAGTCAAACGACTTAACATAAGTTGAACTTCTTAAGTTGCATTGTTCGAGGCCAGACAGTCAAAAATTATCCAAGTCCTAACTCGGCCGCGACCTAAAACCTCTGCCGCAGAAAGTTAGGTTGTTAGTTCGTTAAGTCGCTCTGCTTTAAGCTTTATGTTATTCAGGCAAGTTAGATCGCAAGCGAATTAGGTTGCAAGCGAGTTAGGTCGTAAGCAAGCTAGGTCGCAAGTAAGTTGGGTCGCGTGTTTCATGATCAAGCCGATAAGGCTAAGGTCGGCCGAAGCTCCTCAACCAATCATTTCTTAACTCCCTATACTCCTCCCCACTCAGCAAACAGCCTAACGAACAAACTCGTTAACCCAAAAACCTATTATCACCTCTACCGTAAAATCCACCGTCCCACCACCAAATCACCCAGAATCGATTCAAACCACCTCAGATTCGTCATGGATCCAGTATGCTGATGCGTTTTCGAAGAATTACAATAATATTGCAACCAAAGGCAGACGAGGATCGGTTATGACACCATTCATGGCGAAGCGCGGTGTATAAAGCTGGATTAAGGATGGCAAGTGGGGAATTCGCGATTTGATGATGAACATGGTTAAATTTTTGATGGAATTTACTTACGCAATATAATGGTGGAGATGATTGATGATTGGATAATGAGAATCGTCTTCGAGAAGCTCGAAAACTTCTTAATGGAAGAATGAAATGTTAGAGCAGATGAAGCAAAGAAGAAACGACCTAAACTATTTATGCACAAGAGCAGTGGAACTCGAATCGGCACACACGACCTTAGCTTCTCATAAGTCGCTTATGACCTAACAGCTTAGAATAGTACGAGTTGAGAGATATCGAAGAACACGACCTAACCCCTAGGCGTGTACTTCGAGGGGCAAGTATTAACTCCTCTAAGTGACCTAATGGAATGAAGAGCTTAGCGACCTAAAGTTATTGCGACCTAACGAGCTAAGAAACTCAGCGACCTAGATAGTTAGACGACCTAACGATTTAATTGCCTAAAGGGTCTAGCGACTTAACATCATGAAGCGGCACAGCATGACACAACTCCACGACTTAACGGGTTAGAAAGTCCAACGACTAACAATCTGAAGAATAAGCGAGCTTGCATAGGTACAAGACCAACAACGAGTTAACGACCTAAAGACCCCTAACGACCTAATGATCCAACGACCTAACGACCTATAGAGATAAGCGACCTAGCGACCTAAAAGATCCAGCGACCTAACGAGTTATCACAGAATGAAGCAACTTCTTATGCCGTTCCCAACCATAAGTCGCCAACTATTCTTCCTAGGTCGCTCACGACCTAAACATACCGAAGAAGCTTCTTATGCCGTTTCCTCTCTAGGTCGTTCACGACCTATGACTTGTTAGTTTGTTCGAGGTGATCAAGTACACTCTAGTTAAGCCATAAGCCGCTCCCACTAGGTCGCTCACGACCTACGACCTACCTCTAGGTCGCTCACGACCTACGACCTAGCTCCGAAATTTCCCTAGAAATACCCCACATACTCCAACCAGAAGAGGATCTTTTGGCTCATTTCTGAAATGCCGATACTCTGTTGAATTCTCGACTCACTCGACACTTCGAACACGAAAGACGTCTCAGCGAACTTCAAGAAGAAACCTAACACATTCGACATGGATTCAAAGAGTTCTACTTCGGAGTTCTAGCTATTTGTCCTAGCAGTGTTGTAATCAAAGATTGTTGTAAAGTTGTAATTGATTCAGCAATAAAGAAGATTAAAGTGGATGTACGCTTAACTTGAATCCGAACCACTATAAATTGTTGTCTCTTTACTGCTTTTTCTGTGACTTTTCTACTTACTTCTAATTCCCGTATTGACGGGTGGTGCTTTCACTTAATCTCTACTTACACCGGGGTGTTAGCGTTCAATTTTAAGCGTTAACAGTTACCTAGTTACAGAGGTAACCCGGTCTTGTGTTGGCAGAGATCCGGTTAGGTTCTCAGGGCGTCCCTCCAGAGGCGTACCCATGTGGCAATGGGAAGTTTCTTGGCTTGACCATTTGTTGGAAATCCAATCACCAATACGTGCCAGGTACGGTTTTAGTTGTAGAACCTGCCATCTAACATGGTCGCTATAGTAGGCATAATATAATGGTACCTATGCTGGCTAAGATTAATATTATACTTTCGAAAGGTTTCCTGCACTTTGCACTAATAATAATATAAAAGTGATTTCGCGTATCAAGCATATTTGACTATCATAAGGAGAAATCTCCTCCAAGTCTGCGTTTGCATTGTGTGTGTGGCGGGAGGCCTTATGGTAGTTGCATTTTCCAAAAAGCATTGCAGATTTCAAATTTAAATTCTTTTGTTTGTTTTAAAAGGTAAAACTGTTTTCGTTTGCTCATACCAGTCCCACGACTGACCCGGAGTTTATTGTTCCTTTCCTAAACTCTGGGTGCCCACAATTTTCCATACTGACAGTCTAGAGTTGGGTTTTTCAGATAGTAGATAGTAGATAGTAGATATCGATTCGGTAGCTTTCAGTTTTCTCTTTGGTATTCTTTGAAGATCTTGGATATTGGAGTCTTTGGATTCATGAACTGGACTTGCTCAGCTTGGTGAATCGTGATGGTGGTTCAAGCTAGTGGTTTGGAGTTATAGCTTTGGAGCATTGGATTGGAGTTATCTCTTGGCTATTTGTTTTCCGCTGTTATATCATATTGGTTTTTTTCGCTGTAGCATTGTTATTTTGTATCTCTGATATTGATTCATATTCGATCATTGTTGTATATCATTGGATATTGTATTCATTGATTGTATATGATATTCATTTCTTTTTCTTCCGCTGTGTTGTTATACTTAATTGTGTTATAAGCTCTGGCGAACCAGATTCGACGTTTGGATCTGTGGCATTGGAATACGAGTGTCGTATTCGGTGCCGACTTTCGAAGGTCGAGTCAGGGTCGTTACACGGTGTCTATAGTAGCATACCCATGTCGGGAAAACTCATCAAACTTAGTAGCATACTCAATTATTGACATCTCTCCTTACACCAAGTCCATAAACTTTCTCATCAACGCTGACTTAGCAACTTCAGACAAAAACCTCTGTTAGAATCCCCTTCTAAAATCTGCCTAAGTTAATTCCTCCTATGGAACCCCGTGAGTAACACTATTCCACCAATGGAGTGCTGCCCCTTACAACTGCCTAGAGGCCAGCCTCCTCTTCTGCTCATCATCCAAACCTAAATCAGCAAAGATTCTCTCGTAACACAACAACCAATTCTCAACTTCGATAGCATCCTTCATTTCCAAAAACAGCATTCCACCAAGACTGGTGTAATCTCTGCTCAGTTTGGCATAACTATTCCTAACTAGAGTCACATGATTAGCTCCTCCAACATTTCCAGCAACACCAGCTGCTTCTCCAGCTTGCATCATATTGACGAAAAACTAATACATTGCCCCCATATCATCTGGTGGATTTCTAGCACCCACATTGACATCTGCATTTTAGTTAGCATTAGCCTATCGACCCAGGTTCCTCTTGGTGGTCGAACGTTTCCGTTGATTGTGGTGCTTCCTCCACCGAAATTTCCTCTTCCGTTTCCTGCATCCATACCTTCTTTCTCGTAAATATGCATACGAGCCTTAGTAAGATATAGAAGAATGGTTCAAGAGAGGGGAAAACGTACTTATATATATAGACCAAATACAAGCATATTACAATAGCGTTAACCTAAACTCCGATCTTATTTTCTGATTCATTAGATTATGTTTGAAAATCTTTTAGGTTTAAATTTCTTTTAAGTTTCATAAACCTATACTTTGATACCAACTTGTAACATCCTCCACTTGGAGGCCCAAAACTAACGGCTACGGATGCTATAGTCAATCATATTTATTAATCCTTGGCGACTAAATACAGTAATATTAGATACATTGATATAAAAGAAACATATGGATATCGAAAATTTTAAAAATCAACAAACAACTTTCTCATTCCATTTCAATACATCCTAAATTCATTACATAATCCCAATACGAGAACCACGTTCAGCGAAAATTTACTTATTACAACATACGCCAAAAGCGACATATGAAGATGTGCCCTTGGATAATCAGAGTATATATATAGGAAATTAAACAACTTTGCCTTTACAATAACAACACCGCAGCATATACATATATATTTTGATGCTATCAACTTATAATGGCGTCTACTTCTTCATCTTGTAGGATCGATTTCACCCTGGGGGGGGTGGGGGGGTGAATAGGGTGATAGTGTAAATTATAAAAATTAATCGCGGAAGCTTATTAATTAATTTAAATTCAGATCACAGAATAGCAGCACAGATATCACAGAATATAAATAACAGAATAAAACAGAACAACACAGAATTTACCCAGCTTCGGCAAAACCCTGCCTACGTGCTGCCCCCAAGGTTTCTACTAGAAATTAGATAGTCCCTCGCTTACACACGTAAACTCGCTATACCCGCTATTGACTAATCTAACTCTACGCTCAAAACCCTGACCACAACTCAACCACCGAGTTGCGAATTCCCAAACTACACACCGTAGTTTGTCCCCTAGTCACACGACTAGAAAATTAAAAACGGTTTAAAAGAAAATACAATTTAAAAACAAATTAAAATAACAAAACCCTATTTAAAAAAACAAAGCCCAAATTAATAAACCAAAGGCCGGCCCCTTATTCTCTTCAACCCGTTCCTTTTATTTTTATTTATTTTTTCTCGTTCGTGAAAAAATGGCCGCTCCTCAACTCAATTAGGGCTTTTGTTTGCTCCTTGCAATTCAAGCTAGGGTTGTGCAAATTGATTTTCGCCGCTTGATACAGTTTGATTGTATGCTTCGATGCTTTTTGCTTTGCCCACGGCTCTTCAATTTGGATTGAGTTCGATTCGTGATTTCGGTATGTATTTTATCCTTTTGCTTTTCTGATTTTGGCTTGTTCGAACTCTCTCAATTGCCGATGATGATTTGTGGTAATTTATAGGATTTGAAATCCTATTTTTGCGTTCGTATATTCGTGTTTGAATTTGTCAATTTACTTTACCTCTGCCGTATGATTATGATCTAATGCTGTGACTTATTCAAATTCGTATAACTTATGCTCGATCCCCACGGCTTTGAATTGCCGTGCTCATCACGGTGTTGATTTTCTTTGACCATGTTGATTTCAAGAAAGATTTACTGCTGGCTTTGCTTCAGTATGCTTTGATTCAAACCAGACTTTTGTTGACTTGATCACAACTGATATTAGCTTGTGAATTTCTGATGGACTTATTAGTTCGACCCTTGTGTTCTTCATATCTTCATTTGATCAGTGTGTTTGAGTCTGCACTTACATATGTATTACATTGTTGTAGTTTCCTTTCCATGAGTCACTTATGCTCGGGCTCACTGTTCGCTGAAGTATTCTGGTTTGATTCGAATTTGATATTTGAGCTTCAGTAGTTTCTGGTTGATCACTTGATTCACCTGTGCACATTATTGCTTGGTTCTCTGACCTTGTTGCTTCATTGCTTACTGTCATTTGTTTCTTCGCTTGTGCATATTGTACTCGATACTGTTGCATTGTTTTCTGGTCATTTGCACTTGCAGTTGGTTCATTTGTTAGCACTGGAACTAGCTTGTATCTGGAGTTGTTGTATTCATTCATACTGTGTATTGCATTGATGTTCATTTCATTGCATATGAATCTTGGTCAACTTGATGCTATAGCTTGCTGTACTTTCCTGTAGCTCCATCTGTTGCAATCTTTGATGATTTATTGTAGTATGTTGGTCTGTCTTGTTTTTGGCCAGATTTTGTTGGTTCTGCATTGCATTCTCAGTGATCTCCATTTCACTTTGTTGCATTTCTGATCACTGCTGTGTCTTGTTTCACTAGTACCAGTGATGTTGCAACTGGTTTAATGTTTGTTTATATACACTTCATCACTTCAGCATTGTATTGTTTTTAATTCTGGCCTGTTGTAGTTTGATTGTGTGATGTTATACTTTGGTCTATTGGGCTGCATTCATGATGTAAGTGGTCTGTACTTGTGTACATCTGGTATGCTGCAGCTTGCATCTTTGTTGCATTTGAACTGGCTGTTGTCTTTGTTGTTGGGTTGCTGCACATATGAACTTGCATTCATTCGAGTTCAGTTTGCACTTGTTCATCATGTAGCTTGTTGTCTTCATTCATATTTGAGTTTCACTGCCACTTGTTATTTTGGTGTACATTGAGTACATCCATACTTTGTTTGTGTACTACTTTGGCTTCACTGTACATTATACTTGGCTTTGGTTCTGCACCATGTTGTAGCTGTACTGTCTTGAGCTCGACATTGTTGTTCACTTGCTTTGATGCATTCACATGCTGCCATACTTGTTCATGCTGCTGGACTTGATGCAGTTTGATTGTTTTGTAGTTGTTGATGTTCTTTGTAGTTTGTATCTGCATTTTGCATTGGCCATGCTTTGGTTATTGAAGTATGTTATCACTAGTTGACTGCATGTTCATCATTTCATATTGAACTGTTTCTTGTCATGTTCACTTGTGTTGAATCTAGTTTCAAAACTCGGATTTGACCTTGTGCTCGTGTCGTATTTTTGACTTTATTGCACCTGAGTTGAACCTGTCCGTATATTTGGGTTTGACCTTGTGCTCACCTGTCCCTGTAGCATTATCAAGTGTATATATCGGCGTGCACGGCCTTGTGGCATATACAGTAATACACTGTGTATGTCACAAGTTGTTCGTGTATGATGAATTCAAATTTAAATTATGACGAACAACCCAAATAACTGAGGCAAATCATATATTCAAAAATTATCTTTTATTTTTGAATTGCAAAAATATTTCTTTTTCAATTTTACTGCGTTAGTTTATATTTTTGCAGATTGCTCAGATGCTGGATTCAAACTGGTATGCAGTTGAAGATAAATACGAGTGTGAGTGATATGTAGTGAGGTGCTGATGTAAAATAGTGATGTAATTGAATTTGTATCAAAGTTGTATAGTGTATAGTGAGAGCTTGAATTTGTATACTATTCAAAATTATAATAAATATTTGTTTTAATAAAATATTCGTTTGAATTCAAATTCCGTGTTATTTATTTTATTCAGCAAATATTTATTTAATCTGTGAAAAATAAAATAGTATATTATCAAATACATTTAAACGAATGAATATATGTTTATTATCATCAAACAAAAATCATATAAGCGCATATTCAACACATCTCTCCCTACAAACGTCTCCAGCATCAAACCTTCGTCGATCCCACCAATCTCCTATGTCCCCAGTAAGTACACTACCACCCCTGTGCTTCCTATAACCGATGGGCCTATTGCCATCCCTACCCACCCTCCACCAGTCTGCTCCTCCATCCTACCATCTGTTCCCAACAAACCTCTCTTCTCCGAACCCAACTCCGAACACAAGACTATTAGGACCTATGCTCAGGTGGTAGCGGCGACACCTCGGTCTCCCCTTCTGCCAAATCCCCCAGCCAAGCGTCGTTCCCCCTTACCGGTTTTTAGAAATGTGCGTCACACGATTGAATTCTTGAAGTCGAAAAGCCACTGTTTACGTTGTGCGGGCGGGCCTAAGACACATGGCAAAAAACTGCAGGGATGCTAAGATTTGCTATTATTGCGGATATTTTGGGCATCCTCATTCTCACTGTCCTGATAAGCCCATTAAGGTCACTCACCCACGCAAATACAGCTCATCCCACCCCCTTCCCAATAATAATAATTCTAACTCATCCCGGTGGGTCCCCAAGTCAAATCCTACAACAGCCTTTCAGAAACTATCCCGCTTCCCAACGCACCCCTCTCCCCCTCCAGTTCCCAATAACCTGCCTCAGTCAACTTCTCATACTCACAATTCAGAAAACATTTCGAAAAAATTTCGATGAATGGAGCCATCTCTTCTCCTCACCGCGGAAATTATTAGCGGAGTCTGGCCGATTGACTCACTTCACTACGCCCTCACCACCAACTTCCATCACCAGAATTGGCCCATGTGGCTCCTGACAAATAACAGCTTTATATTTGAATGCCCCTCATATGCACTTCGTGACCAGATTCTCCAAAGATCAATCATTAGAAGAACAAATGCAGTAATTCAATTTCAAGCATGGCATGAACCAGAGATCCCAGCCCCACCTCTGGATCCGCCGGCATGGGCTAGGGTCTCAGGTTTCCCAGAACTCTTCCGATTCAACTCGGACGCCATCTCTGACGCAGTCAGCCCTGTGGGTAGATTGCTGGCGCAGGATGACTGTGAGTGGGCAAATCTTGATCACCGCTTCTTGTATATCAAGATACAATTCTACAGTGCCATCAGTACCCCATCCTCCTTCGTCGCCACGGTGAACAATGTGGCATATCCCCTTACCATAGAGAAATGGGAGCATGTTCATCCCAACAGGAGACCCGAAAATTACTTGCTTGGCCTGGACTACGAAAAGGATTTTCAGTTTTTTGACAAACACATACCAATTGCCAACTTGGTTTCCGAGGAAAGATTCGATGTCATGAACTATGAGCCCCACTTCTCTGGCCCTATTCCGGCTCCTGTCCAACTCACCGATCAATCGATAGAGGTTGTGGGTCCAAGAGGCTGGGACCCCTGGCCGGCTCAAGAACAAGCATGGAATCCATATGCTGACCCAGATCTTTCAACCCCCTATCCTCAACAGCTCTCTCCTCTACCAGTAAACCGCACTTCACCCCCTCCCAACATAACACTATACCCCCTCCTGTTGCCCATCTCCTTACACAGACACTCCCTGTTCCACAGTCCGATGAACAAGGCCCCTTGGTCACTCCGACGACTGTTCGCCGGAGTTCTAGACTGGATAAAGCGGCTTCTCATCCTGGTAGTTTCTTTAGACATGTTGTTTTTTCCTCCATTAATAAAAGTTTAAATAAAAAAATGGCACGTTGCATGGGCGTGGTTTACTTGATGAACACTACACTTCCATGCAAGCACTTGAATTGGAGCATTTGTCGTTATCCCAATGAAGCTAATTTCCTGGAATGTAAGGGGGCTTGGGGACCTTAGTAAAAGACATTCTGTTAATCGCATCATTGCCCCCCACAAAATCGACATTCTATTTCTGCAGGAATCTAAATTATCTGACCCCTGTCCCAATATTCTTAGACAAATAGGTGGGACATTCCTTTCGGGTTGGGCCTACCTAAACGCTTTAGGTTCTAGTGGAGGCATTATTACAGCCTGGAATGAATCAGTGTGGTCCCTCTGCCAAACCTTCAATAACCCATCAGCCTTACATGTAGCCTTTTGCCACTTGCAAACTGGAAGGATATTCTTCTTCTCCAACATCTATGGCCCACTTAATATTCAAGATCGAATCGACCTATGGAGAAATTGCCTCTCCTTCGCCTGTCACATCAATGGCCCTTGGGTGGTTTGCGGAGATTTCAACACCACCCGCTCCTCTATAGAAAGAAACTCGGGCAACCTTTCCCAAGACTCAGAATCCTTCAACTCCTTCATCAACCAGTGCTCCCTAATTGACCCACCTATCAGTAACCACCTATTCACCTAGTCTAACCGTAGATCGGACCCCTCGTTGGCTAAACTTGACCTCTTTCTCTTCAACCCTGCCTGGGACGACTTTTACCCTCTCTCGGTGATCTCTGGCCTAGCCACAAACATTTCCGATCATTGCCCTCTCCTCCTTGACACTGGTTCTCCTATCTGCCATAATAGACCCTTCCGTTTTGAGCGACTCTGGCTTCTTGAACCGTCATTTGACAATTTTATCAAAAATATCTGGTCTCAGCCTTCCGACATTTCCTCTGCCACTGCCAGAGTTGTTGCCAAACTTCGATCTCTCCGCAAGATCATCAAACCCTGGGCTAAGTCTGTCTGGGGTTCCATTCGTTCGCGTATATCTTCAATCCAAGAAGAAATCCTTGACTTAAATATTCTTGAAGAATCGTCCCCTCTTACCGATTCGGATCGAACTCGGCTAAAAAATCTGGAATCGGAACTGGAAAGGCTGATGCCGCAGGAAGAAATTGGATGGAAACAGCGGTCCAAAGTGAATTGGATTGAAGAAGGAGACAAAAATACTGCTTTTTTCCACCGCATTGCTAATGGCAAACGCAGGTCAACTTTCATTCCCGAAATCATCCACAACGACTCCCATATCACAGATCAATCAGACATCCTCAATCTTTTCTCTTCATATTACTGTAGCATTTTGGGCAACCGTCACCCTCCTATCCCACTCATTGACTGGAATCTGCTATACCCCAACAGTCCCCCAATCCCCATCGATCAGCCGTTCTCAGAAGCAGAAATCTGGGCTGCTTTGAATGACATGTCCGACAACAAAGCCCCGGGTCCAGATGGCTTCGGCCCATTTTTTTCAAGCATTACTGGGATACCGTCAAGGCAGACATTATAGAGATGTGCACCGAATTCCACGATGACCCAGCATCAGTGGCCCGCCTCAATCACGCCAATATCATCCTTCTCCCCAAAACTCCTGGAGCCTCCACCCTCCCATCCTTCTGCCCCATCAGCCTCTTGAACACCACCTTCAAAATCATAACCAAGGTCCTTGCCAACCGCCTTTAATCAGTCATCGCCCCCCTAATTGGTATTGAGCAATCGGCGTTCATCCTGGGACGTAATATAATGGATTGTGTAGCGTCTACACAAGAGGTCATCTCCTTCTGCCATCAATCTTCAACGCCAGGTATTCTACTTAAATTAGATTTCTCTAAGGCTTTCGACTTAGTCAACTGGCAATTCTTGTTGGATCTCCTGAAACATAGAGGCTCCCCCCCCGAAATGGTGTACATGGATCCATTGCATTCTCAACACCAGTTTCTCCACAATTTCGATTAATGGTGCTTCCGGTAGCCTAATTAAGTCCGCTCGAGGTCTGCGTCAGGGAGTCCCTCTCTCTCCCCTCCTCTTCACCCTTGCCGTAGATGTCCTTAATCGTATGATCAAACTTGCAATCTCAAATAACCTTTTTGATGGTACCAAACTCCCCAACTCGAATCTGACCATATCCAACCTCCATTTTGCCGACGATACTATCCTCTTTGCCTCCCTCAACGACACTCATATCCGTTGCCTTAAAGTTACCCTGTACACTTTTGAACTAATATCTGGCCTCTCCATTAATTTCAACAAAAGCTCCATCATCATGCTTGGCAACTCCGATCACCTTGGGCCTTCTTTCTCCAAATTACTAAATTGTAAATTATCGCAGTTCCCGATCTCTTATCTGGGTATCCCCCACCGCCCAACGAAGCTCCTCAAAACAGACTGGATCCCCCTCATCAACAAGATCGAAAATAGACTCTGCTCCTGGAAGGCGCACTCTCTCTCCTCTGCCGACCGACTAGTCCTCGTTAAGTCAGTCCTATCAGCCATTCCCACTTATTGGATGTCGTTTTACACGCTGCCTACATGGGTAAGAAATAGAATTGATATGATTAGAAGCTCCTTTTTATGGAATGGGGGTCGAATTAAGAAACTGGTGAATTGGCGGACTGTTTGCTTGCATTCAAATAATGCTGGATTTGGTATTGTTGACCTGCATCACTTCAACCTCGTGCTTCTGGCTAAATGGCTATGGCGTTTTCTTTCTTCAGGTTCTTTCCTTTGGAAATCTTGGATTTCCTCGCGCCACTACGCTTCCAACCCCCACCTGGCCCTCCACCTCACCCCCACCATCAAACCATCTCCCTTCTGGTCTGGCATCCTCTCCACCCTCCCCCGAGTTAAGTCTCTTTTCCATGTCAAAGCTGGTAATGGTGAGAACTGCCTCTTCTGGCTTGATACCTGGCACGCTCAACTTCCACTTTCCTTTTACCTCCCCAACCTCTTCTCCCTCTCCCCCCTTTATCCACGTTTCCATTTCCAACTCCCTCCGCCTTGGCGCCGATCACTTCCTTCCTTCATCCTATTTTGACCTCTCCACTTTTGCGGAGCTCCTCCAAGCTGCTTCTATCCTTCGCTCCATCCAACTTGCCCCCCAACCCGATAAGTTCCTCTGGGCCCCTAGCCCTACAACCGGCTTCTCAGTCTCCTCCTGCTACTCCTACCTTAACAACCCTGGACGCCTCTTCAATTTCTCCAGATTGTGGAAGTGCAGACTTCAGCCCCGTATGGTATTCTTCCAATGGTGTCTCATCCAAAACCGCATCAATACCAGAGATAGGCTCTTTCGTTTTGGCATTGTGCCAGAGTCCTCTTGTGTTTTTTGCTCTACTGTAACAGAAAGTATACAACATTTATTCTTCGACTGCGATTTCTCCTATAGAGTCTGGGCGGCAACATCCACTCACTTACTCGGCTACGTCCCAACTATCACCACCTTTTTTGATCATTGGCAGTATAATCCCCCCAACATTCACCTGGATCCCTTTGTAGCTGTCTTCAGTTGGTGCATTTGAGTTGAACGTAACGATCGGGTGTTCCATGGTACCAATCCTCACTTTGAGAGAGCTTGTAGGCGTACTATTTATTTTTACTCTCTCTCAACAGGGCATAGCTACTCTGCACCGTTCAGGCTTAGACTGCCATACTCCACCACTTCGCCGACGGAATCAGCTGGTAGCACTTCTGCTGATCCTATTGGCAGGCATCATAGGCAGCAACTGTAGTCCCCTGTGCGCAAATTGTCTGTTTGTCTGTACTTGTTCTGCATTACTATGTTGTAGTTGACTGTTCTCTTATTTTGTGTTGAAAGACTACGTTGTAAACTCTCATCATTTTGGCCATCGATCGGGCCTGTCGATCACGCTACTTATATATTTACTATTATCTAACCGGCTGTGTAGCAGCACGCTACACATCCGTCTTGCTCTAAAAAAATAACAACACCGCAGAATCAAAATACGAGAAAACTCTATATAACTATCATGCTTCCTATACGTCTCCGAAAGGTTATACGTCTAAAGAGGTGCCTGAAAACTTCAACTCTCATACTACTAAAAATCAATTGAGCACTCAAGATTTAAGGGGAAAACATAAACTTAGAGTCGGACATAAAGCTTGGTTTGAATAATAATCTAACATCTCAAACCATTTAGATATATAGTGAGACCACGCCGCTTAGCGGAACGGGTTTTCCCCTCATTAGTATCTTATTCAAAACTTTATAAAACCATATACTATGCTCCTGGATCCACAATGTTTAAAACATAGCAATTCAAAATATTATGATGATATGCAAAACAAGTAAATCAATATTGGATTACCCATCCCCATTCGTTTTGACTATCTATCTCAGTTATAGTTTCTAGGGTCACTGTTAACCAATAAGTTTTCATGGGCTGACTAATAACATGTTTAATGTTTATGGACTCTCTATCCAGTTTCATTAGTTTTATAGGATTACTAAGAACCTATTTGTGACGCCCCACCCTGAGACCCACATTAACAAAGAGAATTATCGGGTAATTCTGTCTGCTAATGTGGAGAATATGGACGGTTAGGAGCGGCCATCTATAATCTTGTTTTAAACATCTACTGCATATGTCGATAAATGCTCTATTTTTTTTCACTTTAAGTGAATCGACATATCCAATAAATGCTTAATACAAAACTATAGGTGGCTAATGGATCTATCAGAATAAAATACAATAATAGAATGCATACCACATCACATAACAGTAATCATCATATATATAAGTACATATACACAGATACATCCCAGTATGATACAAATTGATACACAAAAGTGGTACAGAGACCACACTATATACATCTAATCAAATACATATCAGAGTCAAGCGGAAAGAAATATAAACTACACAGCAGTGCTAGGCTTATATCCAAGCAGATGCATCAAAGCTAAGTCCCATAACTGATAGCAAACCTGAAACAACTCGGTCTGACCCGAGTACAAAATACACGGGTCAGTCTAGCTAAAACAATCAGTTAATGAGGATAGACGATAATATAAAGCATATGGCACATGGTGATAATTCTTTTCGAATGGGAAAAGGAAACAAAAAGAATACAACGTATGACTTAAGTGAACTAATGTCACTTAAGTACACAAAGACCTCAATAGAGGTAAATTCAATAATAATACTCAAATAATATAAACACTCGCCTCATATCATCAGCGACATTCCAAAATGTCTACATGGTTTCCATGAACCATATCTACTCGAAGGGAGAAACATCAATACAAACTCTCGCCAAAATGGCAAAACCCAGAATATCCTATATAATCATGAAATCATCCAAACTCACAACTCAAGGAACTCGATAAGAGTTCAAAACATCATAAATGAAATCACCATATATATAACATCTCATATAGCACTAGGATATCGATGTAATAAAATATCTTAAAATGGTGAAATCACAATAAAATAACAGAAACTCAAAAACCGGGATTGGCCAAATCCCCAATTGCAACGCCAAAGCAATGCTGCACGTGCTAAACTCAAACGGCCGAAGCCTCAGACAAGGTCGCTAACACCTCCCAAAGCAGTTCGTCCTCATGACAAGGTCGCTGACACCTCTCCAAGCCGTTTTGTCTGCCCTAACAAAGTCGCTATCACCTCCCAAAGCAGTTCGTCCTCATGAGTAGGTCGCTAACACCTCTCAAAGCAGTTTTGTTAGGTAAACTTCGTGAATGTGTCACAAACTCACGGATAGGAACCCAAAAAGTGTTAACGTGTGTCCCATACCACACGTTCGCACTTAGCGGTTTACTAGCCGCTAGTCGATGCCACACTAGAAACATCACAAAACTCAGAAAATCATATCTCGCCTCGTCTCATTAACGAGTGATAAAGAGACACCATACTCGTCTCGTCTCATCAACAAGTATTAAATGACATCGTAACTTGTCTCATCTCATCGACAAGTGAAAACATCATGATGGTTCCTCATAAACCATAAATCTCAAAGTAGAAATATCAAACCATAAAACTCGCCAAATATTGGCGTTCCCAGGTAATTCCCAAAGATAGGAATTATAATCTCAAAAGCACGCCACAAATTGGCTAAATAACTCAGAATCAATAACCCAGATAGTTTCGATTGTACAACTCCGGAATTAACCGAAATAGTAAACGCACATGTCCCATACCACGTGTTTTACTAAATCGTTGAATTCTCTTTCTCATAAATTCGAATAGTGTAAAAGTGTGCGTTTTATATTTAAAATAGTTTACTAGAGAAAACAATCTTTTAAAACTTTTTTTTTCCGAAAAGATTAATAAAACCAATATTTAAAATTCCTTTACTATAGGAAATAAATAGATTTTATATTAGAAAAATAATCTTTAAAATACTATGTAATAATAATTTAAAATTTTCATTTATTTCAAAAATCACTTCAAAATGGTTTAGTGAAAATCGTGCTCGAAAACAATGAAAAATAAGAAAGATTGCTCAAGACCGATAACTTGAATTCAATACGAATTCAATTCAAATTTAAGCCAAAGTCAATTCAAATTCTATTTAAATTTGGGTTTCAAATTCTTCAAATATAGCTAGCCTATTAGTAGACATCATGGCTCTAAAAAAAACTCAAACACAACATCAAAATTGAACAAGAATGAGAGCAAAAATAAGCCAATACAATTCTCAGTTCAATGATTGTTATTGCTATCATTTTGCTCTCGAGACAGCAACAAACAAATACAGTTTTGACCAAGCTAATTTCGAAATTTCAAAAAACACAAAACATGAAACTTGTAGCACAAAGTTTACACTTTCCAGAACATCTAAAATTATTGAATTTAGATAAAAACGTGAAAGTTACGACCAAAACAGTTTTCAGATATGAAGTTCACTACAGCTGTCGTTTTAGTTTCGTGACAGCGATACTATAATGAATTTTCGACCATGTAAACTTCAAAATTTGACAAAACTTAAAACACGAAAATTGTAGCATATAATCTTAACTTTCTAGAATATCAAGAATCGTCTAATTCGGACATTAAACGAAAAAGTTATACTTAAATTACGAACAACACTTAGCCCAGAAATTCACAATTTTACAGTGACAGATCAGCGAGTTTGTATTGGGTTTTTCGACCCTCTATGCTCAAAATTTTTGAAGGTGATCAAGAGAAAGTTGTCACATTCTTTTCAAGCTTTCCAGAACTTTTAAGAAAATCGAATTCCGATGTAAAACGAAAGAGATATACATAATTTACTGACAGCGATTCTCAATTGAACATGCAACAACAACAAAAAATTGAGATTTCTTATCTTAAAATCTCAATCAAAGGTAGCATATGTGAGTTTTGATGCTCACCTTGCAATTCATGAAGATTAACATCAGTAAATTTGGCCGAAACTGAAGGAAGATGAAGGCTTTTGATAATAGAAAGCTTCAGCTACCTGTAGAAACTTAGAAACGGAACATGCAAAGAAGAAGAAAAAGAAATTAACAGACAACCCAAAAACAAAATTGAAATTTGATGAATTCTCTAATTTGAAGTAGATTACCTGATTGAAATTAGCTTTTAATTGATTAAAACATCAAATCCATAAAGAAATTAGGGGATTGAAGGCCATAGATTGAAAAAGGGGTTTCTTTCTTTTATTTACTGGCTAGAGGAAGGAAATGAGAATAGTTTTGTACGTACGGGAAATGTTTTCTCATTTCCTTCTCTTCTGGTTCTAGCCTAATGGGCTTTTGGACCCAAATAGAGAATAAGTTAATTAGCCTAAGGTTTTAATTCACACTTAAATCAATAAGCACATTTTCACACTATGTTATAATAAAACAATGCATTTTCTTTCAAGTTTCTACACAAACAAAATATGTAAACTTATATACATAAAAAAAAAATTACATCATTTAAAAAGTTTAATTTTAATTTTAAAAACATTTTTATTATTAAAACCCTTATTTTACATAAATACACAATTTTACACTAATAAATGCATAAGTTCATATTTTTAACTCTGAAAATTCTACTAAAATATTTTTCTTGTATAGAAAAATATGACAAAGCACTATAAACTTAATTCCATAACCAAAACTCATTTTTTTAAAAATCAACTTCCATCATTTTGTTTGATAAACAATCTTTAAAAATAAAATACTTCTTTTAAAAATTATTAAAAGAAGTAATTAGCAATAATTAATAAAATTATTGCATTTCCTCCAAATAAAAACCATTTTCCATTCATTATTAACTCAAACAAAATAAAATAAAGTTCCAAACTTTATTTTCTCATTTTATTTCCAAAAATTCATTGTTTATTCCAAATGAAAAATTTAAAATTTAAAATTTAAAATTTTATTTTAATTCACAATATTAAATCGTAACTACCGTTATAATTCAATATTTGCAGGTAATCTCCAAAATTAGGGTTGTTATAGACTCCCCTCCTTAGCAAAATTGCGTCCTCGCAATTTCTAGAGAAGTGTTTATATTCGACTCATCTATTTCATCAATCAAAAGAAGGGTAGACCAGCACGAGATTAAAATTTCTCACTCTCAACTCAATATGATAGAACATAAAGATAAAATCGCTCAATAAATTCTATGATTTCCCAAGTATAATTACTGGGATTAGCGGACCATTGAATTTCTTCGACCAATACCTTATGATTTCGAAGGTGTCACACCTTCTAAATAAGAGCACAAATAGAATGCTACAGAAAAGATCAATCGAGTGAGACTGATTTCTCAGAAGCTTCTCGAATAGAGTCCGGATTTTAGCATCACTTTATCCCGGACTCGAATCAACAAGATCATTATTGACACGATTTTCTGTGTATCACTACAGAAAGAGCCACATTGATTTTAGATTGACGACAATAGAGATAAGAAAAATTTGACGAGAGGTGGTTCTTTAAATGCCACCAAACTCGGATGACCGCATAACTGCAAGTCGTTAGACCATTGCACTAAGGTAATATAAACACAAGGAACCAAAATATATATATATATATATATATATATATATATATATATATATATTAATTTACAGTCAAAAATTCTTAGAGTTTCAAAACTCATTATCATTATAATCACAATTTTCAATACTTGAAAATTTACGAAACTCTAATTTAAATTTAAATTTAAACTCATTACTCTCTATTTAGAGTAAAAAAAAGAAAAATTTAAGTTGTTTATTCTCTAACTCTTCCATAAATATATTTTAATTTGTAACACATTTTTTTCCATACTAATAATCAATTTAAAAATAGTTTCAAACATGACTTGAAAAGTACTTATAATCACACCCTTCATCGATGGCTATTACAGATAGCTATCTCCCTAGCCTATTTATTACTGTTGTGGACTTTGAGTCTTACACAACTCATTTAGGAGATAAAAAAACTACTCAAAAACACATAGAAATTTTTTTTTTCCAAATTTATTTCTCAAAATTTTCTAAGTGTTAAATTTTTTTGGAAAATTCGGTGGAGTCTCCTTTGTTCGGAGGGCCATTTACAACATTACAAAAATGATTTATATAATATACATTGACCGTTAGGATGGAAACACAATATATATCAGCATTTAACACTTAAAAATTTAATCCGAAAACATACCTTTCTTTTCAGCATTTTAAAGCGAGTTTGCATAATCTTATATATAATATTTTTGGCTCAAAATACAGCCCAACCATCCTTTTTCACCTGTACTTTACTCAAATAGATGATATTAGTTTATGTTCATAAATAAGAAGTGCTACACTTAACTATTAAGGAGAAATAAATCAATTTCATTTCAAACCTGCTGTAAAGAAGACTTGTTTTGACCCAGGAAACAACAAAATCTGAAGAAGTTTATAAAATAAAAGTTGTTCTACTCAGTCTCAGCTTTCCATAAATATAAAGATCATCAAAATTGGTTTTACGGCTTGCAAGTTATGTTAAATTTACTTTCAGCTTAATCTTAGACAATTTTGTAATAGGGCAGAATTGTCTATCAACATTCAAACTCATTTCAGACTCAATAAATAGAAAAATATTTAAAAGTGTAAAAAGAAATTTTATAGCTTACTGAAAGCCTTTTCATTAGAAAAAAATTGAGCTCATTTGGATTAATAAATCTCTAGTTATCGCTGGTTTAGTACAACACTTCTCTAAATGAAATTTCAGCTTTCAAACAAATTTGAAGATTGAAATTTTTCCCCAAACCATTTTAATTTTAAACTACATTTTCAAACAAGATTTTTTCTAAATAATTTAATAAATGATCTTATTTTTCCCAGAAAGTTAAGACATACAAAATTATGATCAACTCTGTGTAATCATCTTTTAAAAGAAACAATTCACTAGTTGGAAACACTTTTATCATTTTGCACAAACAAGGTTTTTTTTCCTTTTCAAACAACTAACTTTGAAGAGTCATTTTGAAAGAGATAACCAATCCCTTTCATTATCAATAGATAATTATCCATTCAAAATAAATTTTGAATTGACTAGTTAAATTTTAGTTTTTTCTCACAATTTAAAATGATTGCATCTCATGACTTATCCATTTATTAAAATTTGCATATGTTAATATAGCATTTTAAAATAAATTAACCATTCAAATTCATATTTCCTTTTGTCACAGAATTAAATTTCCATATTTTAAACAACATAAAATTAATTAGAGTTGATAATTGACTCAAACTTGTTTTCAAAAGAATTTTACAATTTTATTTCAACAATCCTTAAGATAAAAAAAAATTCAATTTTGCTACTCTTTATTTTCAAATACCCAAATTCTCAAAACAAACTACATCTTCAATATGTATAACTCATTTTAAAATGTTCAATAAAAAATTTACTTTTCAAACAAAGTATTATCTCATCTCAAGTACATCATTTCAATAACAAAACATAACTATATACCATTTTGTAAAATTTCAATTATCATAATTGCAATGCCTCGCCATAGTTTTGTAATAATTAACCGTATCGATTGGCTGTAGAGTTGACCAAATGATCAAAACTGCCTCGCCACTCATCCAACCTGCTATGGATCCATGGCTGCATATTTCATCCAAATAAAATTAGTTCTCAAACCATGTTAATTTATTCTCCACTTAATTTATATTAAACTCAAATTTTCATGTCTGATTGTCTCATCACGACGTTTAGGGAATTCCTATCGATACCGTTGGCCAAACGCGTCGATCAGAATTCTTAAAGCACTAGATGGACAACCCAACACAAAACTTCATTTTCTTTAAAAAGAAATACCTCATATATAATACTTAAAATATTCTTTGTTTTTCTCAAAAATCCAATTTCACTTAAAAACATATCTTCAATTTGAAAGATTTGACAACTCAATTACAACTTATACTCAAAATCAAAAACATAAGAAGAACCCATCAAGATAGTCCTAGAATACTCAATTCACAAGACTGATGGAAAAGACTGGAGCGTTTGTTATTCCGAACGGTATAACGAACCACTCACATGACTCACACCAAGTGTGGAACGCGGTAAGAGTAATGCTATTCTATGCGACTCGTAGCTCACGAAAAATTGGTGTAAGATCAAGCCGAGGAATGACCTTAGCACCACTAAATAGATTAAAAGAAATCTATGAGATATAAGAGTAATGACAAGATATCTTCTTGAATGAAAAGAAGAGCACAAACAACACATCATTACTTTAGATGAAGTAATTTTCCAAAGTATATCAACAATTAAGTATCCAAAGAGGATATCTCAAAAGGAGGCAAGAACGACAATATTAAATAAATTCAATGAATCACCTCATTTCCTAGTGGACATCCTCGTGGGAGGAAGACTGAAAGGCTAAGAACTGGGAATGAAGTCAATACAATATTCAATTACCCGGTTGGGTGCCATACTCAAAACAGACTCATAAAAAACAACATTGTCAGAACGACTGGAATTCGAGATATATCATCAACATTTGATAACTCAAGAGTGAACACAGAGACTTCGGAATCATTACTAACATTCCGAATAACAAGAGAAAACAAATCGACTAATTTAGGATACCAAAATACAGTATCATCTAAATCTCAGAATGTGGCTTGATAATATGCAAGTCACTCCATCTTAAATCATTCCAAACTCAAGATAGAAAATAGTGTGCTAATACGCACGAAAAAAATAAGATACAAGGAACAATCACAAAATTCCCAAACATCTCACCCAAATATTGCGGATCCCCTCAATAGGATTTGCAATCCTCAAAGAAGAACAAGACAAGAACCAACGAAAAGCATCAACAAACTCCTCCGATACGGAAGAGAATCAAGCACCCATAGCGAAGAGGACTCAAATAGAATAATCCCAATGGGTTACTCCTAAGATAAGGTATCATCAATTCAATTCGGGAATACCACGGAATAAAATATATTCCTAGGCATATCCCAATTATCTACTTCAAAAGATACAAAAAGGCTAAGGACCAGAAATTACGGAATTCGATACACTTGTACTATACTTGGATGTATCGTCATATATGCTTCTGTTCTGTGTTTGTCATATTTTGTTCTGAACTCGGCTCTGATACCAAGCTGTGACGCCCCACCTCGAGACCCACATTAACAAAGAGAATTATCGGGTAATTCTGTCTGCTAATGTGGAGAATAGGGCCGGTTAGGAGCGACCATCTATAATCTTGTTTTAAACATCTACTGCATACGTGATAAATGCTCTATTTTTTTTACTTTAAGTGAATTGACATATCCAATAAATGCTTAATACAAAACTATAGGTGGCTAATGGATCTATCAGAACAAAATACAATAACAGAATGCATACCACATCACAGAACAATAATCATCATATATATAAATACATATACATAGATACATCCCAGTATGATACAAATTGACACACAAAAGTGGTACAAAGACCACACTATATACATCTAATCAAATACATATCAGAGTCAAGCGGAAAGAAATATAAACTACACAACAGTGCTAGGTTTATATCCAAGCAGATGCATCAAAGCTAAGTTCCATAACTGATAGCTAACCTGAAACAACTCGGTCTGACCCGAGTACAAAATACACGGGTCAGTCTAGCTAAAACAATCAGTTAATGAGGATAGACGATAATATAAAGCATAAGGCACATGGTGATAATTCTTTTCGAATGGGAAAAGGAAACAAAAAGAATACAACATATGACTTAAGTGAACTAATGTCACTTAAGTATACAAAGACCTCAAAAGAGGTAAATTCAATAATAATACTCAAATAATATAAACATTCGCCTCATATCATCAACGACATTCCAAAATGTCTACATGGTTTCCATGAACCATATCTCCTCGAAGGGAGAAACATCAATACAAACTCTCGCCAAAATGGCAAAACCCAGAATATCCTATAAAATCATGAAATCATCCAAACTCACAACTCAAGGAACTCGATAAGAGTTTAAAACATCATAAATGAAATCACCATATATATAACATCTCATATAGCACTAGGATATCGATGTAATAAAATATCTTAAAATGGTGAAATCACAATAAAATAACAGAAACTCAAAAACCCGGATTGGCCAAATCCCCGATTGCAATGCCGAAGCAATGCTGCACGTTCTAAACTCAAACGGCCGAAGCCTCAGACAAGGTCGCTAACACCTCTCAAAGTAGTTCGTCCTCATGACAAGGTCACTGACACCTCTCCAAACCGTTTTGTCTGCCCTAACAAAGTCGCTATCACCTCCCAAAGCAGTTCGTTCTCATGAGTAGGTCACTAACACCTCTCAAAGCAGTTTTGTTAGGTAAACTTCGTGAATGTGTCACAAACTCACGGATAGGAACCCAAAAAGTGTTAACGTGTGTTTCATACCACACGTTCGCACTTAGCGGTTTACTGGCCGCTAGTCGATGCCACACTAGAAACATCACAAAACTCAGAAAATCATATCTCGCCTCGTCTCATGAACGAGTGATAAAGAGACACCATACTCGTCTCGTCTCATCAATAAGTATTAAATGGCATCGTAACTTG
Source organism: Allium cepa (assembly GCA_030765085.1). Lineage (NCBI taxonomy): Eukaryota > Viridiplantae > Streptophyta > Magnoliopsida > Asparagales > Amaryllidaceae > Allium > Allium cepa. The sequence goes on along the minus strand of CM060940.1, from coordinate 138,646,978 downwards.
TCTCATCTCATCGACAAGTGAAAATATCATGATGGTTCCTCATAAACCATAAATCTCAAAGTAGAAATATCAAACCATAAAACTCGCCAAATATTGGCCTTCCCAGGTAATTCCTAAAGATAGGAATTATAATCTCAAAAGCACGCCATAAATTGGCTAAATAACTCAGAATCAATAACCCAGATAGTTTCGATCGTACAAGTCCGGAATTAATCGAAATAGTAAACGCACATGTCCCATACCACGTGTTTTACTAAATCGTTTAATTCTCTTTCTCATACATTCGAATAGTGTGAAAGTGTGCGTTTTATATTTAAAATAGTTTACTAGAGAAAACAATCTTTTAAAACTTTTTTTTCCGAAAAGATTAATAAAACCAATATTTAAAATTCCTTTACTATAGGAAATAAATAGATTTTATATTAGAAAAATAATCTTTAAAATAATATGTAATAATAATTTAAAATGTCCATTTATTTCAAAAATCACTTCAAAATGGTTTAGTGAAAATCGTGCTCGAAAACAATGAAAAATAAGAAAGATTGCTCAAGACCGATAACTTGAATTCAATACAAATTTAAGCCAAAGTCAATTCAAAATTCTATTTAAATTTGGGTTTCAAATTCTTCAAATATAGCTAGCCTATTAATAGGCATCATGGCTCTAAAAAAAACTCAAACACAACATCAAAATTGAACAAGAATGAGAGCAAAAATAAGCCAATACAATTCTCAGTTCAATGATTGTTATTGCTATCGTTTTGCTCTCGAGACAGCAACAAACAAATACAGTTTTGACCAAGCTAATTTCGAAATTTCAAAAAACACAATACATGAAACTTGTAGCACAAAGTTTACGCTTTCCAGAGCATCTAAAGTTATTGAATTTAGATAAGAAACGTGAAAGTTACGACCAAAACAATTTTCAGATATGAAGTTAACTACAGCTGTCGTCTTAGTTTCGGGACAGCGATACTATAATGAATTTTCGACCATGTAAACTTAAAAATTTGACAAAACTTAAAACCCGAAAATTGTAGCATATAATCTTAGCTTTCTGGAACATCTAGAATCGTCTAACTCGGACATTAAACGAAAAAGTTATGCTTAAATTACGAACAACACTTCGCCCAAAAATTCACAATTTTACAGTGACAGAGCAGCGAGTTTGTATTGGGTTTTTTGACCCTCTATGCTCAAAATTTTCGAAGGTGATCAAGAGAAAAGTTGTCACATTATTTTCAAGCTTTCCAGAACTTTTAAGAAAATCGAATTCCGATGTAAAACGAAAGAAATATACACAATTTACTGACAGCGATTCTCAATTGAACATGCAACAACAACAAAAAATTGAGATTTCTTGTCTTAAAATCTCAATCAAAGGTAGAATATGTGAGTTTTGATGGTCACCTTGCAATTCATGAAGATTAACATCAATAAGTTTGGCCGAAACTGAAGGAAGATGAAGGCTTTTGATAATAGAAAGCTTCAGCTACCTGTAGAAACTTAGAAACAGAACATGCAAAGAAGAAGAAAAAGAAATTAACAGGCAACCCAAAAACAAAATTGAAATTTGATGAATTCTCTAATTTGAAGTAGATTACCTGATTGAAATTAGCTTTTAATTGATTAAAACATCAAATCCATAAAGAAATTAGGGGATTGAAGGCCATAGATTGAAAAAGGGGGTTCTTTCTTTTGTTTACTGGCTAGAGGAAGGAGATGAGAATAGTTCTGTACGTACGGGAAATGTTTTCTCATTTCCTTCTCTTGTTCTAGCCTAATGGGCTTTTGGACCCAAATAGAGAATAAGTTAATCAGCCTAAGGTTTTAATTCACACCTAAATCAATATGCATATTTTCACACTATGTTATAATAAAACAATGCATTTTCTTTCAAGTTTCTACACAAACAAAATATGTAAACTTATATACATAAAAAAAAATTACATCAAGTAAAAAGTTTAATTTTAATTTTAAAAACATTTTTATTATTAAAACCCTTATTTTACATAAATACACAATTTTACACTAATAAATGCATAACTTCATATTTTTAACTCCGAAAATTCTACTAAAATATTTTTCTTGTATAGAAAAATATGACAAAGCATTATAAACTTAATTCCATAACCAAAACTCATTTTTTTTAAAATCAAATTCCGTCATTTTGTTTGAATAAACAATCTTTAAAAATAAAATACTTCTTTTAAAAATTATTAAAAGAAGTAATTAGCAATAATTAATAAAATTATTGCATTTCCTCTAAATAAAAACCATTTTCCATTCATTATTAACTCAAACAAAATAAAATAATGTTCCAAACTTTATTTTCTCATTTTATTTCCAAAAGTTCATTGTTTATTCCAAATGAAAAATTTAAAATTTTCAATTTTATTTTAATTCACAATATTAAATCGTAACTACCGTTATAATTCAATATTTGCAGGTAATCTCCAAAATCAGGGTTGTTACGCTATTGGGCCCTGCGAATAATATTATTGTTTCATGGGTTCTCCCTGAACCTATTCGAAACTCCAATAGCTTCCCTCTTATCCTAGTTTTAATGGGTTGAGTAGGAGCATATTGATATCGTCAATAACTTAATTCGGATATAGTTTTCATGGGTTCACTGCAAACCTATTGGCCCCTGCCAGTAACTCCATCTACTCATAGTTTTCATGGGTTTATGAACCTATTGACCCCTGCCAATAACTTTCCTAAACATAGTTTTCATGGGTTTACTGTGAACCTGTTTATCTGACAACTTCAATGTTTAGGCATCCTACATTCTGGTCTATCTGACCTCCTAGATGTAATTCTACTCATTTAGGAGTTTATTCAATTTGTATTCACTATTGGGTCAACCTAGCTAGTTATTCTGCCACTTTTTCCCGGAATATAGCTATGGGCCATTATAATGTGAATACACACACATATGAAGAAGTAAACATAATAACATAATAATACCAACACATGTGGTTTAATATCCATGTAATCATTTTATATAAAACTTGGTTAATCCCTTTAACCTATTAATGAAGGAAAACTTCTTCAAAACTCCATACTTAAATCATTTCAAACTCTTTTACTATGCCATGGTTTTCCTTTAAAATGGGATTGGATTATTTGTTTTAAAAACTAACGCTTTCGAAACCTTTAAATATTACTTTTGAAACCATTGGATAACTTCCTTTCGAAAGCATTAAGGTTTTCTTTTCAAAACTCTAGACACCTTCCTTTCGAAACACTTTAACACCTTCCTTTCGAAACCTTTGGAATGTATTAAAGTGAAACCATTCATTTATAGAAGCATAGCTTCGAAACCATATGAAAGTACCCCTTTCGAAACCATTAAAAGTACCCCTTTCGAAACTATTGGGTTTATCTTTAAAATATCTTTTGAGTCAAAGTGAATAGAAATGAAAGTATCTCTTTCGAAACCGTTGTTTATCATATAGAAGTATTTGGGGAAAAACTTGATGGCTTCAGAACCATCCTTTCGAAAGCACAAATCATTTAGGTAAAACACTTGAAGGTTAGCTTCGAATCCCTTCTAAAGCCATTGCCTTCAAAACCCTTAAACCCATTCGAAAGCTTTGAGGAAGTGACTTAGTATAAGTTTAAAACAAAACTAACCTTCAAAAGCATGGATGACTTCAACACATTCGAAAGGCATAGAAATGACAGAAGGGTTTCGACTTGGTCGAACCTACCCTTTTCGAAAGCATTAAATTTAAAACTAAGTAACTCCTTCGGAAGCTACAATTTAAATAAAAGTTGGCAACTCCTTTTGAAAGCAATTTAGAAATACCTCTTCGAAAACATCTGTTTCGATTCCTTCGAAAGCTTTGCAGGTGCTTATCATTTGAAAGTAAACAATGGTTTCGGCCCCATCGGAAGCTATGTTTCGACACCATGCCTTCTGCCTTTCTCCAATCCACTACATACCAATGTCTGATATCTTGTGTATTAGTGTCAGCTTAGTTGGTTTCGAATTGATTGAAGGTGGAAGCTATGATTCGAAAGGTGCTTCTAAAAGAGGCGGAATCCACTTTTTGGGTAAAAACTGATCTAATGCCAATTAAGGCAAAACTTTCGAACTAACCTGCCTACGTGTAAACATGTGATTGGTTACCACAACTTTTCAAATTCTTTACCAAAATAACTGCCGCATATTTTCAAATCTAAACCAAAGGTTAATTTAACAAATAAGCCCTTCCATTAAGGAAAATAATTAAATCATTTAGGTCCTCCTTTCAAAATAATTTAAATCTCATAGTAAATCACTTAGAAAAAATCTCCAAAAATCACAAAAGTTCACTTCTAATATGTTCAGACCCAAATTCTCAATATAATTTTCGAAATAAATTACTAATCCAATTAACAATATTTTCCTTTGAAAATTCATAATAAATTCTCCATAACTTGAAAAATTATGAAAATTAAATCCCAAATCTAAAATCATGTTATACATAACTTATAAATTCCTCATGGCATACGAAAATCATTATAATCGATTTTACCCTTAAAATCATATTTAAACAATTTTTGTTTAATCAAACATGTTATAATCAAGGCATATCATCATTAAAATGGATTTAATCTTAAATCCAAAAACAAACGATTATAAAAACAAAATAGATATGATATCGATTATTATTCACCTTGATTAAGATAAGGAATTTGAGATTGATTGAGGTTAATTCCCCTTGCTTTAATTTCTTAGCTTTACATTTAATTTCTCTTCTTTTCTCCTAGTAATGGCTGGCTCCTCTTATGTTTGCGTTTTATGTTTTGTGAAAAATGAGAAAATGAACGTGAATTGATGGTAAATCCGTGGATATATAAGGGTTATGGTAATAAGGTGCGGCTATTTCCAAATATGCCCTTGTGTAAGTTAATTAGTCTATAAGCCATTCTTAAGCCCATTCGAATAATTAAGCACGACCCTAATTCAAATCTCAATCCCCTTATCACTCTGATTGTTTACATTATTCTATTTAATTTATATAATTAACTCTCTTGAATAATGTTATTAAAAATTATGGGTGTTACACCTTGCGCTCAAATTTGAACCTAGTCTTCTAAATATAAATATAAATCAATATTTCTAACTTTACAACATGCTCCGAATGCCTATGTATATTTCAAAATTTAAAGAAATATAGATCTTCTTTTCTCTACACAAGTTTGAAGCAGCCATTGAAGTCCAGAAGTGTTTTATAAGCATTTCAATTTCCTTATTAGAGAAAAAATTTATCCAAAAATCATTATATATATCAAAAAAGTGAAGAAGATAAAGAAGATTGTATTAAAGTATATAATAAGAGGAAAATGTGAAAGTAGGCTTCCTTAAAAGCTGAACCACCATGCACGTTTCTTATCTCTCTTTAAATTTTCATTTCCCCTATTTTCTGCATTTGAATCTTCTTCCTTTATTTCTTTATTATTATCTTTGTGAAATCTGCTTTTGTTTTATCTACTTGGCGTCGGTAGATTTAGGATATCTGTAAAAGCGATGTTTGCATTCATATTTGACTCAAAACAGAAGTTTTGATCCCAAAACCCTTATGGAATAGCTGAAAATTCAAACAAATAAATATATAGAAATTTAAAGTGATTTTAATATGTAACTTAAACCATCGAAGCCGGATGAAATCAATTTATGGGTACACAATAGTTGATATTCGAGAATGTAACGATCCGACTTTTTGACCCTCGAATGTCGATATTAAATACATCCACGGTCGTGTGTGGAGCACCCAAGTGCCATAAAATCAGATGGTTAGGGTGAAATAAAAACCAAGAAATTGAACAAGGAAGAGGAGAATACAACATCAAAATCTCATAATGGAATGATAACATATAATATCAAAATACGGTACAAACCGTCACTCTAAGATACATAACATTTCAGATTTATAATAATAAGTACTATCATTGGTCTGGACAGTTATAACAACATGTCCTTACATATGCTGATATATATAATACAATAATGAAGTGGAAATATAATACAAAGTGTTAATAAATAAATCTAGAAATATATTCGAAACTGACCCGAGCATTATAAGAAAATAACATTCTAATCTAGTAAACCAGCATGAGAAACTCATGAAGTATGTGCGACATATAACAACACCTTTTGAGACCGCATGGAATACCATAATGGTTATTCCTCAAATGAGCCAACCATATATTAAATATATCTCTCTATATAATAGATATTGTCTAGGGTGAAGAACATTGATCAAAAAATAGCTGTTGTGCGTATGACACAATAATATTAGGTATATAATCAATACCACTAAGGCACGTTCGTGTATGGATTTTTCTACGTAGATCTCTTCGGTCTAGCCGAATTTGAACTCCACGACAAGGATCAAAAACTTCCTTTCGAGCATTATATATCTCTAGATAGAATATACTGTAAGGTAAAACATACCTACCCCAACGATGAACTGCATGACACCAAGTATCAACTATTCCCGCTAGCAACATATCGATAAACATAATCTAGATCTGAAGTTGATATACCCTCATGTGTAAGCCAAACCCGAGATTGTGCATCGTACTTTGGTTTCAGTCATTTTCGATGATGAGGTTATGTTTGACATCTCTTGCGTAAGCCTTTATCACTCGAACAGAACATGAATCCCTAAATAGATTCTATCATCTTAAACATATCACGAATCGTTACATGAATTCAAGCATCTCGAACAGATCTCAAATTTCCATATAGATTCCCGCATAAGTTCTCCGACGAATGCTAACACCATCCTCTCTCTTGGAATACTCCTTAAGATAGACAATCCCACATGATAGCATTATTTGAAATGTTTATACTGATTTCTACCTTGGAGCTAACCTCAGGGTAGACAGTTCAACTCTATAACATTCTACTTCACAACTACTTTTAGAACATGGATCGAGTATATGGTTTTGAAGTGGTTATGGTTTTGGGTCATCCAATATAAGCACACTCTCCCGCTTATTGGACGCTCCAAAACCAATCGATGAATTTTCAAATAACTTAATCTCGGTTCATTCAAAAAAAATACATATGGGTGAAGATAATCTTCTATCCGGATGGATTTCCTTATCATTTGTCCTAGAAGAACAAGAAAAGTTTATATGTATAGTATAACATCTTTGAAGAAAACTATACCATATAAACATCATGTTTTTTCTAGATATTTCCTAAGTTATATTGGTCGATTTAGATAGTCGACTAATTGACTATCAAATACAAGATATATGATCATCATTGCAAACTAGGGGTTATTTACTTATCTCACGAATAAACACTTAAATCACGATCAAGTCACACAAGCGACCACTAATCCCCTTTTTATTTAATTAATTCTTTTTATTAATTAAAACCTCTTTTATTAGCAAAACTTCATTTTACCTAATAAAACTTAATCTATTAATCAGCACTCTTCATTTATACTCCTCCAATACTTCTTAAAGTATTCATATACTTAACTCAACTGGTATAAGTGTACTCATAAATTATTAATAAGATTTCTTACTTTAACCCTTTACATTTTTTACCATTTTCACAAGATTTTGTACTTATAATTTCCTTTAAATTATCCATTTTAAGAATCTAAGTATTTTCAAAAATTCATTCGAAAGGTTTAAGACTAATGTTATTCAAACATTGTTACTACAAACTCAAAATCATTTGACTTATGCATATCTTCGAATTTTTTTTAAAGATCGATTTATACTCATAAGTATAACAAAAAAGGGTTAAAGAAGAATGTTACTACCATATTGTCACAATAAATCCAAAACCATCCATACTTATATTAGGTGTCAAATATTATTTTAAAGATCTAAGTTAATATTTGGTTAAGATCGATAGTTGACAAGTCAACTCCCCTGTAACGACTTAGAATTTCAGTCATTTAAATTTGAAATATTTAATTGATTTTAAATATTGAAAATTAAATTTCATAAGATAAATAACTTGGATTTCAAATATAATGATTTATTTGATAATTAAATTGTTGAATTTGATATTTGGTATTGTTTGGATAATTGAATCCCGAATTTATTGCAAATAAAAATGATTTCAAAAAGTTGATTTAATTTTTTTGAATAAGAATGAAGATAGTAAAATTTTAAATTGGATTTAAAAGCGTTAAACTGATTTTGGGAATTATTTGTTTTAATTAACGTGTAAAAATAGCCTTCATGGGCATTATCTCAGATTTCGACGAAATCGGTTTTTGGATCCGTAATAGTGAATTATTATATACCGTCGAATTTCATGGCGATTAGACATATCGTTTGGTCATGGGAGTTCAAAACGCTTACAATTTAATTAAAGGAATTTAAATTAATATAATGATTTTTAAAAGTTAACTTCTGTATATGATGAAATTGGCTTCCGATATATGTTCCATTATGTTCAGAATAGGAGTATAACATATAGAACGCCAGATGGCATGCTTCGTTTGGAGTTCGAAATTTTCACGGATGAACAGTGCCGAGTTTATTTTCTATATAAGGGCCTTAACCTTCCCTTATTTGCAAACCCTAATGCTAAATAAATTTTCAGTCGCCATTAAACTTAAACCATCCAACGACCTTAGGTTATGGGAGCCTCCAGTGGCCGAATTGGCCTTTGACTTCAACTAGAAAAATGTAGAGCATCTCGATACGAAGCTATCCAACGGGTGGATCATCGAATCGTCGACCACGACAGTGGCAGATGGACTATGTTTCATGAGAAGTTTATGGGTTTGGATTTTTAGGGCTTCGCGTAGACAGCAGCCCTCACGTGAAGGTGGAGGCGAGGCGAAAGTGGGCGAGCAACGGCGGTCAACGGTGCTGGCGGGTGGCTGCGCGATCGAGTTCCTTTTTATAAAAGGAAAAAGGAAAAAAAAGAGGTCGCAACCTAGATATAAAACGCGTGTGGTGAGGCATGGACAGAGAAAGAAAAGGTTTAAGTTTTTAAAACGTTAATTAATTATGTTACTTTTAAATTCATTATTTCAGATGTTAATAAATCCATAAATATTCGTACGATGTCGGTTTTGAGCGCGACAAGTTGTGTTTTGTTCGTATCAAGAAGGCTACGCTATGGAATTGAATTTGATGGAATTAGAGCTAGTTGAACGTTGTTCGATTTAGATGAACTCTAGAATGTTTGGTGTAACTGAAAATCAATGTGAGTTAACCTCACCGTTTTGGTTAAATCAGAAATATTGTATAGTAAATAAAATTATTTATTGGATACGTGGATATTTTATTATTGATTGTTATTGATTGATTGGATGAATTACTAGTTTATATTATTAGTTGATTGATGATATATATATGATTTTGCTTATTTAGTGCTTTAGTAGCACTGAGCCTCATTTTTGGTATTTTAAAATATTATAAACTAATGATTGATTTATAAAGGAATTACAAGTGATTTTGGAAATTATATATGTTTAAATAATTTTTCTAAAATAAAAGCGTTATTTTTAGATATTATAAATCGATACTTTTATGAAATATTTTAAATAGGGATTTTGAACCGTGAATAAAGGTTTTTTTAACATTTTGGAAAACAAGCCTGCCTTTTATAATCAAGGGATATGGTTTTTAAATGAAAATAAAAATGTTTTGATATAAATTTTTATTAACCATTTTATATAAGTGATATAGATACATAGGTACATATATTATAATTTATAAAAGGTGAAACTTACAGATATGATAATTTATAAAAGTGATATTTTACATAGAAAGCGAATATTTTTAAAATCGTACTTTCATTAGTAAAAGTTTGGATAAATAAATAATAAAAGGAAACTATTATCATTGGATAGAATGGAAAAAAATATAGATCGAACGCATGGTTTATTATAAGATGTGGAATAATATTTTAGAAAATAGTTGATTATATATTGAAAATTGAAAGTGAGGGTAAATTATGATTGTTAAACTATATTTTATAAATTGAAAGAAATTTATAAAAGAAATTTATACGTATGGAAGAAAGGTTAAAAAAGGTTGGAATTATGTTTTGAACGGGACTTTATGAGTAAATGAGATTTATAAAGTAATGGACTCATAAACAGGGTTTATATTATGAAAGGAAGTTTCATAAAATAAAATAGATTTATAAATATAGTTTTATAAATATGGAAACAATTATGTGAAAAGTTAAGTATGGGTGGGAATATAACTATGTTTTAAATTTTTTTATTTATATTAACACCGTTTAAAAGTGGTTTATCAATATTTTAACATTTTTAAAAGCTTATTATTTAAAATTATTAATATGGTTTGAATATAATTTTAATTATTTGTCAGTAAGGCATTGGAAATTAATTATTATTATTTATAATAACGTTGAAGATAAATTAATATTGTTTATTGAAGAATGTTTTGGAAATTATTAATTATTATTTTAAGATGTTTTAAAGTTAGGTTTTATTTAACATAATGTTATTGGTATATAGTACTGTTTAAAGGAAAATGATTAGAATTTATTTATAATTGTTACCAAGATTATGAATAGAGTTTTATAATCAAATGGGGTTTCTATAAGAGGAATCTTATAACATGTTTATTGGAAAATGTAAAGGAAGATTGATTAAAAGATAAAAGATTTTTATAAATGGTTTGAGATATTTATAAAATAATTTTAGAAGTGGTTTTATAGATTTATAACGGAGTTTATAAATGATTTTAGAATTTAATAAAAAGGAAATCTTCCACAAATGTTGGTGAATATACTTATACCGTTGAGATAAGTATATGTAAATTTTTCCCAAGTATTGAGAAATAGGGATTTGTGGATATATATATATATATATATATATTGTAAAAGTATTTTGTTATAAATATTTACAAAGTGATTTGAGTTAATGGAAGGATTTGCTAAAAGCAGCTTAGTGTTGCTTGGTGCTCATGAAATTAAATCCCTAATTAAATGTTTGTTATTCAATAGTTAAATAACCAACTATCGAAATTGGACCCTAGACGTAACTTTTAAAATATCTGAGAGAAAAACATAAGTTATATGGCACAGTTATATCCGATGATGCTGTACTGTTGTTTGACGTTTAATTCTCTATCTGATTAAAAAATAGCTGATCAATTTTAAATTAAAATTAACCGTTAACGCACGACGTTCAGTTCTATTACGTGGCGAGTATGGGTCGATCTGCAATGAATTGTTTAGATTTTAAAATTTCCATTCAATCAAATTAACCAAGAATTGAAGTTGTAATTGGCTACAAAAAATTGCAAAAACTAACTACTACAAAAGTGAATGAAAACTATGAGATCCACTATCATGATCACATAAATCAACACAACATGAAACTCTGATATCTCTTTTTGGTCATTAGTGAATTTAATTGATGTGTTTACCGTAAGTATGAAATATTTGTGCCATTAATTAGCCCAACATAAACCATGAAACTATAACATACCCACTAAACCACTTTTTAACTCTCATGAAACTGACAATGAACTTGAAAATGACATCTATTCTAAGCATGATTTATTAACTATTGATTAAAAATATAGACCATCAAATTTTCATTTTAATACATATGTAGATGAAGAGGTAATTTGTGTTTGTGTTTGTTTAAGCACAGCTTATTTGGTGTCAACAACATAGGCTATCAAATTCAAAGCTAAAACAACAAAAAATTTACCCATTCAAACATTGTCATTAAACACATAAAAGAATTAAAAATTAGTAAAATGTTGAATCTACATGATTGAGAGAGCTTCATTACCCCAAAATTGAAGAGGTTTAGCTTCTCATATTTGTTATCATTTCAACAAACGTAGAGTGCAACATGAAACAAAAAGAAGAGGGAAATGCAAGCTAAGTAAAAAGAGAGCTAATAACATAAAATAAAAGCTAATCTACTTGCATAAATAAAATGATCTACACTACTAATATGAAAGGAAAAAACATGTAAATAAAAAAGAGAATGAATTAAAATTGCATAAAAAAAAAATTACATTAAAGAAAATGGTTAAGTACTCATGAAAGAGAGAAAGAGAGCTTATAATTTATTTTTGAGCCTAAAACTAAACTAACTAAAGAGGAGATTAAGAGCTTAATTACATAAACAAATGGGTATTTATACAAGTTTGAAACCTTAACGCATATTTTTGTGGACTACCTAAAATACCCTTTTGAAAGTGTGGCCACACCAAATTATCATTAGTCTCTAATTAATCCATCATCAAGTATGCATGAAAGTTTAACCTCCACTAACTTATGCATTAGCTCTTAACTGTAAATTAGGGCAAATGGGTAGATGGGGTCCTCCATGATGCATGAAATGAATTATTTTCATGTTCATTTGTTTCCTTCTCTTGTGCATGCACCTTTCTTCATGAAGCCTCTTGCATTTGAATCCAAATTCCTATAAAATAACATAAAAACGTCGAAGTAAATTTTCTTAAATTAATATATATGCACAAAAATGACCATTTTGCCCCTATATGAAGATGAGTAAATGAAAATTTGAAAATAATTTGAATTTTGGTTTAGACATGTTAAAATACCATATATGCTTATTTATTTAATTAAATTAGATTAAATATGGTAATAAAAATATGCACATTTACGTGCACATCAAATATCCCCGCACTTATTTTTTTGTTCGTCCTCGAATAAACTAAAAATAAGATAAAAACCATTTTCGTAGGAAACACGATTGCATTGAGCGTATGTAACAAGCCGTTAAACCTCTAGGTGTCCCTAATAGGACGAGTGTTGTCTCGTGAGGGTTTTCAGCGGATACTACCGGCAAAATCCAAATCAACAAGAAAATATTTACAAAATGAAAATTTCCTAAATGAAAGATTTATTTACAAAGATATGATTGCAAGTTTTTGAAAATATTTACAGATGAATAATTTATTTTTGAATTAACACGAATAAGTTAAATATAAGTTCTGGTCATCATCATGAAATTTAAGTCCTTTTACTTGTCAAAATATCTAATAAAAATTAAGTTACCATTATAGAAAGACTTAAGTTTGGCTAGTTGTTTTAGTTGATCACATAGTGCAACTATGAAATGGATCTTTAGTTGATTGTCAAAGTTTTTCAAAGTGGTATTTTCATTTTTTTGAATAACAAGTCAAATCAAATAAGTAAAAATAATGCTTGGATGTCAGTTGCTTACTCTCTCTTTATTTGAATTTTTTTGATATTAACAATATTTTCATATGCCTAACTAAGAAAACTGAGGCCATATATATTACCTATGCACTACCTTGCAGGCTTATGCTGTGCAGTTAATGCGCTCGATAGATTCGAAGCGGTGGAGGTGCAAAAAGTCATAGCGGGGATATAGCGAGGATATAGCGGGATATAACGGATGGCTCTAAAATAGCATATAAAACTCGTACTTAATGTTTTTACAAATATATAAATGGTAATTAAATGAAAAATTATCGTTCATTTGAATTATAAATAATACATAAATAATTTTAAATAAAAACATGTGCGAATAAATTTTAAATAAACGAAAAACTATTATATAACATAATTGAATTTGGTAATATTAGAATATTTTCATTTCTAAAAATATATTAAAAATTAAATCAAATAATTTCATAATTTTATAATGTATAAACGCAATTTTCAATTCATTTTATTAAAAATGATATAGCGGGAATAGCGGAAATAACGGGATATAGCGGAAATAGCGAGGATTAAAGTTGAAAGGCTATATTCTAGGGCTATATGGAAAAATCGTAGCGGTAGAAATCCGCTATGAGATATAGCGGGGTTGTAGTGGGGTAATAGTGGGGCATTAACTACACATGGCTTATGTGAGGGGAATACACAGCATGGCGAGTGAATTCACAAGTGTGTACACCTATTGACTGTGGGCATTATTAATGAAAGAATTTTTATTTACATACACCTAACTCAGATAAACTGAGGCCAGATGTACCGATCATGAACTGCCTTTCGGGCTTACGTGAGAAGGGTACAGAGCATGGCGAGTGTACACACTAGCATGTGAACACATGACTCTGTGTTAATAAAAAATATATACGTATATACAAATATATATATATATATATATGTAATGAAGAGAGAGTGTTACAATATCATCTTGGCATTACTTAACTTAAAAGATCTAAAATATTATCACCTTTACTTTAAATCAACCACTTATTAAGCAAAGATTTCAATTAGGATATACTTTATAGTTATCACCCATGAATCTTCATATATACTAGTTAAACCATAGTTAGTTGTAATCAAACTTTATTTTTAATTTTGTTAAAACAAATAAATTTTCAAAATTTCAATTTTATAACCAAAACCATATATTTATCCTATAGTGTTACTTCAAAAGTAATTAAAAACAAAATTTGTTTTTGGCATTTTTTTTCATTTTTTAAGCATTTTTTTTAGTTTTGGAAAGATAATTCAAAAAATAAACCATGAAAATTAGAAACTGAAAATGAGACTCCCCCCACACTTGATTTTGACTGTGTCCCCACAGTCAACCCAAGTGAAAGGAGAAAAATAAAAATATGACCTATATTTACATGAAAATGAAACGATTATTATTTAGACGACATCAAAAAATATACGGTTAAAGAGTAAATGAAATGTCTCCAAAAGACCAAATCATTTGTGTCGTCAAGTATGAGAGACACAGCTTAAGCACAGAAAACCAAAACATAAAAGATTTCAAAATTGAATGTAGATTTGGAAAAATGAATGTCGTTTTATTAAAAATCGAATGAGTTGTTTTATTTTCAATGATTTTTGGGGTAGATAGGACGATTGGTTGAAGTACAAGTTTATTTTCACCAAATTGAAATTCAAACTTATCATTGAAAACTTCTTCAGAATTATTGATTTCAAAATCAAAATGGTGATTTAAATCTTCCCCTTATGAATTCAACAACTCATTGTCAAAAAGTCCCAAAAATTTATGTTCACAAAATTCGTCTTCCTTTATTGAATTATTCGTAACTTCATTGCATCTATCAAGTTCAAAATCCAAAGTTGTTATACTCAATTTTTCAAAAATCGCAAAAAGGAAGATCGAAATTTAAATTTGGTTCCACACTTTCAGAAGAATGAAATCCAACTCAATTGCCACATTTTCAACAACTTCATTAAGATTGTTGTTTTCAAATTCAAAAGCTTTTATTTGAAAATCGTAAATTTAGGTAAAAGGTGAATTATTATTTGACTCGTCAATCGTTGGGATTTGATTTTGTTTTTCTCGTTGTTTCATATATGTTTCAAAAAACTAATCCGTGTGATCTTTGTGAATTTCGTCTGTTTTCTCAACAAAATCAAATTTATAACTATTAACTTGAAAATTTTCAATTTGAAATTATTGAGCACAAATTTTTTCACCATTATTGAAATGACTCCCTTTTCCAAAATCATTTAAACAATTGTTTCTGTTTTGATTTTGATTTTGATTTTGAAGTTCGAAATTTAATTTGCATGGATTATACTCGAAATCATTTGAACTTTAAAGTGAATTCAAATTTTGATCATTTTGAAATCCTTGAATTGAGTTATTGCACAATTATGAATTACACAAATCATTTGTCCTTTGATCATTTTGTGTAGAGAGTAAAAGTAAAGATGAAATCGTTTCAATACTCTTTTCAAAATTTGAAGGTTTGTCATCATTTTGAAAAATTGGCCCAAAATCTAAATTGTTTGTACAATAGTTGTCTTTAAAATATCCATAAGAATTTTGTGTGAAATTATATGGATTACATTGATTTTCAAAACTATTGAAAAATTCATGTGCGTAGTGAAATTCAGACATTTTCAAAAGTTTTTTTTCTTTTTTTGGATTTTTTATAAAGGAAAACTATTTACCAAATGGAAATTTGATTTTTGTTTTGTTTTTTTGATTTTCAAAAACTTTTTTATATGTTTTCTAAAAAAGATTATGTATTTTTTTTCTAAAAAAATAACTCAAAAATTGTTTTTTGGGATTTTTGATTGAAAATTTTCAAAGGAAAAGGATTTAAAACCGAGTTAAGGAATATTTACAATTTTTTTAAGTTTTTGATTTTGAAATTTTTTGTCTAAATATGCATGAACTAATGCAACTAAATGAATGCAAGGGCTTAATTACAAGTTTTCAATCCTACGTAGCTCCTAACCCAAAATTGTATAATCACACTTTGCCTTAAATCAACAAGATAGTTCTCTGCTAGATAACGAATAGGAGTTATCGGTGCACCACGAATCACCGTAGCAATGCAACCGAAGGTTTAAGTACCTTTAGAGAAACAACCACTAAAATATTTACGAATCACCGTAATCTTTATAAATGGTTATTTCTTTGCCGTAGCCTAGATGCCAAGAAATTAAATTGTCGAAAGGGAACAACTTGTCAATATACAATTAAGCCCTAGGTGAGCTCGTGACACGATTAAGTTGTATGTCTAACCGTTATTGTTAATCAAATTCTAAGATGAAATGCAAACTGAAATTAAACGTGAATTAACGATGCAACTACGAATGATTTTTTTTTTTGCATTTTTTTTAAAATACAAGCAATCTGCAAAACAAATAAAAATAAGGTATGAGAGCATGCTACCAGAGTGTGCAGATTATTAGCAGTTTATTATTATTATTTTTAAGGGACGATTTTTTTAAAATAAGCAAGCAAGCAATTATTTTTAAAATAACCAGTGTGTGTGTGTGTATTGTTTGCACAAAAATTGGGCAAACACCTCCTAGTCGTATGATTTAGTTGATTATATGTTGATCTGGATGGTTTGGGTGATTTATGCAAATATACGAAATAGATGGACTAAACTGTAAAAGACACACAGATTTATAGTGGTTCGGCCAGAACGTGCCTACATCCACTTTATATGTTATTCTCCTTTTTCTTTCAGATTACAAGTACAAAGCTTTGTATACAAGTATATGAAAGTTGTTTGAAAGTTCCTTCCGTGCTTGAGCTCTCAAAATTGTCCGCCATTGTTGTACCCCTGCCCCTCTATTTATAGAGTGAGGCCGGGGGCAGGGGTCTTGGATGTATATAGCTGCTGGTGGTCCTGGGCTGAAGCAATCTGGCTTGGCACATCTGGTTCGGCGGAGCTTGGTTCGGCGAATCTTGGTTCGGTCGTAGCTTGGTGGAGTTCGATTCGGTGGTGTGTAGAGGGTTGGTCCGGTCTTAGCTTGGTTCGGTAGTTGTGGTGAGGGTTGGTCCGGTCTTGGCTTGGTTCGGTAGTTGTGGTGAGGGTTTTTGGTTCGGCAGTTGTGGTGAGGGTTGGTCCGGTCTTGGTTGGTTCGGCAGTTGTTGGTGAGCGCTTTTGGTTCGGTAGGGTTAGTCTTAGGGCCGATTCGGCAAGTAGTGAGGCGAGGCCTGGTTCGGTGGGACTTTGGATCGGTGGTGAGGATTCACCCAACATTTGCCCCCCAAAGTGGGGCACATGCCTGTATGTGTCGCGCTTTGTTTTAGCTAGGATGTTTCCATTCGGTCCCTGAGTGCCGATCCATTTGGTTCGGTATCCTATATCTGCCTATAAGTAGGGGCTACACCCCTTCATTATTCCTTACTGAATCGAGAGAACCGAACCAGATTTCTGCCGAATCAACTTATATTGCTGAAACCTTTTGACAACCGGACCAGGTAATTGCCGGATGATCCTTGTATTTTTAAACTACCGAATGGTATTTGGAGTGTGAACGCCGAATGGCGTTGGTGATGCTGATTACCGAATGAACCTAATACCGGATGGGTTAAGAGACGTTTAATGCCGAATGTGTACTGCCGAATGAGCTCTGGGCTGTACTACCGAATGAGCTTGGGAATTCCGAGTGTTGAATGAATCCCTTACCGAATGGACTTTTATACTTGAACTATTAGTGAAACTCTAGATTACATAGTTTATGTGTTTTAATGACGTACTTTCTCGTGTTGCAGATAAATGTCTCACAAAGTGGAAACTTGATCAGATAAGAGAAAATCCAAGGGCGAGGGAGAGTCCTCCGCAGTGCCCCCAGCCCAATCAGGACCGGGACGACATGGGCCCACCCCGAGATCGCTAGTGGATGGATATGGTCCTCAGGAGCTCTTGAACTCCCCTCCTGACTGTTTTCCTAGCTCCCTCCGAGAGGAGCAGCTTGACGTTATATCCCGCTCCTTTAGGATTGATAGAGAACTCATGCTGTTGCCGGGGGACGGAGTGATGCCGTACAATCCCCCTGAAGGATATTTTGCATACAGTAGGTACCATTGCATGTGTGGGGCCATTCCTCCGATCAACGTGTGGATAGTCAGCTTCATTACTTACCTGAAAGTGGCTCCTTTTCAGCTTCAGCCCAACTCCTACACCATCTTAGTGTGTCTATTTGTTATTTTCCAGAGAAAGTACGGGCACCCCCTTCCAACCAAGATATTCGATATTTATATAACTTAAGAGGTTATAAGAAGGGGTCTCCGTACATTAGCTTGGAAGCGGCCGTTCCCTTTAAACCGGTCCTAGACCTGTATTCGAAGCTCAGTATGTTTAAGAAAGAATGGATTTTTATCAAGGATGACTCCGTTTCCTTCCGCCTTTTCACTTCTGGCTGTAAGTTGAACTCCATTTGTAGTTTCTTTGTCTCGGCTGCAATGCTCCTCCTTATATGCTTTTATTTCTTGCTAGCGACAGGTGGCTTTGCAGTCGTGGAGAATGATTCCTTGGTTCGGATGGCTGCGGAAATAAAGGCTATTCCGGGACGGGATCGGTCGGCTTCTTACCTGATCAGGAACGCTACTCTCCTGGAGCACAACTTGATCCTGCCACACCAGTCCGTGGTTAAGCAGAGAGATACGGCTGAGGAGAAGGCCGCCAAAGCCAAGGAAGGGGCCATGGTGAAAAGCGGCAAGAGGGAACCTTTCACAAAGCCTCCAGCTGTCGGAGGGAAGAAGCTCAAGAAGTCTGATGGCCCCTCTCCTAGCACTTGCCCAATTGCTCCGGGGGAGGAAGATGTGGAGGAGGATATAGGTGAGGGTGAAGGAGGCGATGGACAGAGCGGTAGTGGTGTTGGTGCCTTAACCTTCGGGCAAGCGGGAGAGATTCATGAGTGGACGGATGATGCTTTCCGTCAAGCTTTCG
Organism: Allium cepa; assembly: GCA_030765085.1. Classification (NCBI taxonomy): domain Eukaryota; kingdom Viridiplantae; phylum Streptophyta; class Magnoliopsida; order Asparagales; family Amaryllidaceae; genus Allium; species Allium cepa. The sequence continues at coordinate 138,627,872 of CM060940.1, read as the reverse complement.
GGGAGTCGGAGGGAGGATCGGCTTTGGTTGAGAAGGCAAAGGAGGCTGACAAGGTTGGGTCTGGTGCCGATCCATCCTCTAAGAGCTCTTCAGCTAAGGCGACTCCGGCGATTCAAGGTGAACTTTTGACTTCTGCAGACTCCATTTACGATACGGACTTAGGAATACTTATGGTTCGCTCCCGTCCTGAAATGAGATTCAGGACTTATTGCAGTATCCTACTCCTCCGCAGGGTTTGTATAATAGATGTGCCTTCTCACCCCTTTTAACTTAACATATTTCTTGAATTATGGACCATTGTATGTTCGTAACACTTGTTCTTAACTCCAAGGGCAGGCGGGGTGGCAAAGACCTCGGGCGTTCGACACCGCCTCGAACAATACAGACTTCTCAAAGCCTCTGCCAAGCCCAAGCCTCCTACTAACCATCCTGGAGACGTAGTTGGCTATCGCCCCCTTCTCGGAGTTATCGAAGAAGACATTCAGAAGAGGAAGAGGATACGTTCTTTGCTTGGTTCTCCACCTGGTCCTCAGCCTCCCGTCCAGCCTATTCACGATATTACTGAGGAAGATACTGGGTTTATGCCTTCCCCACATCTGTCGGAAAATCCAACTGTCACCCCGATAGATCGCCCTGGTTTGGCACGCAACCCATTTGCCGGTCACCCCGATCTGGACCCGAGTTCTCAGGATATTTCATTTGATGAGGCCACGGGTGAGCACCTTCTTCCACGCAACCCCATGGTACGGGTGCTTGATGAGGCCAAGTCCCTAGATCTTGATTTGCTTACTACTCGGATAGTTACCATGGGGGACGAAGCCAAGGCTAATATTGACCGTGTTGCGGAGGAGGCCAGGAAGTTGATGGATCATCATGCCCGACTGGTCAAGGCTGGAGAGGAGATTGGGAGTGCCAACATCCAACTACGGTTAATGGTTTCTGATCAAGCCAAGCAGCTCGCCGATCAGGCCATTCAGATTTCTCAGCACGAGGCAGCCTCCAGGCGGTTGAAGGAGACTATGGAAGAGGCTAGTAGGGCAGAACTACGAAAGATGGAGGCCGCCTGCAAGGAGCGGATTGACATAGCCATTGCTACGTTGGACGAGGTTCGGAGGGCGGATCTCGAGCAGGTAGAGGAGTTGTCTGGGAGGCTTGAGGCCGCAGAGCTTGCTCAGGCCGGGCTAAAGGAAGAGATGGAGGAAATGAGGAGGTCCCTCCAGGCTGACCGCTTGAGATATCGATCGGAGAGGGATGTTGCCATCGCTAAGTTGCTGTCCTCCGAGGTCCGGGTGAGGGAGTTTGAGGAGAATGAGGGGATGATGGATGAGATGTTGCAGGATATGTACTTCCGTACTTGGAAGCAGGGTAATCTAGATGACTATCCCCGGATCATGGCTAGGATATATCTCCGGGCATTGGAGGAGGCCAAGGCTGATGCGGATAAGGAAGGTGGAGCGGCATTCAGGATGGACGTGGTTACCGCCCAGTTCTCAAAGGAGGAGAAGGTAGCCGTGAAGGAGGGGATGCGGCTACTTGCTGCGGAGGAAGCCGGTGTGCAGTTGGGGGATGAGGACCAAGGAGCGGGTGTTGGTGAGTTTTCCCTTTTTAGCTTTTCATAACTTGATCGTTCGTTGTCGGTTTAATGGACTCTTTTCCTGAATTGGATAGGTGGGGCCTCTGGTCATCATGCTGGGAGCTCCGATCCTGCAGTCAAGTAGATTCGAAGAGCTGGTAGGACGAGGGCGGAGCACTGGTGCAGTTGGTTATTTTATTTGGCCTGCTTGACATTCCTGTACATGCTAGTTCAAAACATTAATGTACTCTCAAGTTGTAATTATTCTATTGAACGTCTTTATGTAAGCTTATAACGTAAGCTGATTCTGTTATATTTTGAATGCTGTTATTATTTTGAAGTGCTGTATAAAAAACATAGTTATGCATATGCCTGTGATTTAATTGTGTTCGATGTTAAGCTTTTGCTTGAAATATAATCTTATGTTTTGCAATGTTACGAATAAGTCATAGCTACATGATTATGTACAAGAGAAAAAAGTACCGCCCTTCATGTTCTGGTTGCAGGGGGTAGCTTTGGACATCTTGTGTAATTGACCATGGATGCGGCTGAGTGCCTTGTCACCCAGTTTGCGGGCTCAGATTCTCGTGAGCGAATGCCTCCTATTTAGTGTCCTGTACTTTGGGGACCGTTATGCAGGATACAAGAAAAGTATTTAAATGGAATGGAAATATAGGAAAAGTAAAACTTCCAGTCACGGAAGGCCGTCGATATGCTTAAGTTCGTGGCAAACGGGTTTTGTAGTCACTTTCCCTAGCTGTGGGTCTTGGAGACATTTGTCACCCATCTTACGCCTCCGTGGGGAGTTTATCTTTTTTACCACAACCGCACTTAAGACATATCGGAGCCGAGATCGCGCACAGTAACTACCCGAGCCATTATGGCCCGTAATCGTGGGTATTATTCGATTTACTGTGGCCGGCTAGCGTGGGCGCCGATCGTCAACCGTGAACTACCCCTGGCTGGCCACACCTTATGTTGGGGCTTAAAGTAGGTTCATAGTTGCCGGCGAGCCGAACGCCGTAATGAGTCGCCATCGGCTATAGTCGGCCTTCTTGATGGCTTATAATCGGCTCATTACAGTTGGCTTTGAGGGCAGTCGCGAGCAATGAGTTAACCAGCAGCAGAGGGATGCTGGAGCAAAAGTGTCTCATTGGCGAGTGCATAGAATTGCATAGTACCTGTTGAGTCTTGTCCAGGTGAGGTTGCGCCGTGAAGTTCCAGTATGGAAATGTCGTTATACACGATTTTGTTTAACAGAAAAGGATAAAGCTTAACAAGCAGCCAAGATATAAAAGAACAAGTTAAAAGGAGACAAGATTTTTAAAGTGGTTCGGCACGAAAATGCCTACATCCACTGATTCTCTTTGTTAATTCACTTCATATGGGTAGTACAAGTTAAGAGAAGTATCGACGGAGGTGTTGGATGTTCCATGCCCTCTGGAACACCTCTTCGTCCACAGTTGACAAAATATAAGCTCCGTTGTGGAGATCTTTATGAATTACATAGGGTCCGTCCCAGATTGGATCTAGCGCTCCGGGGCGCGGGAAGATCCGCTTGAGGACAAGATCTCCTTCCTGAAAGCTGCGGTGCTTGACTTTAGAGTTGTATTGTGCTGCTACTTTTTGCTTGTGAGCTGCTGCTTTAAGTGCTGCATCATTTCTTCTTTCTTCAATTAGATCCAAAGACATGTGTAGGAGTTCTTCATTCTCTTCTGGGTTGTAGTGGATCCTACGGTGGGAAGGCACTATAGTTTCAACTGGGAGCATGACCTCCGATCCGTATGCCAAAGAGAAAGGAGTATGCCCTGTTGATGTTCTGTAAGATGTGCGGTAGGCCCAAAGTGCCGTAGGAAGTTCATCCACCCAAGCGCCTTTTGACTTCTCAAGTTTCTTCTTGATTATGGTTTTGAGGATTTTGTTGACAGCTTCAACTTGTCCGTTTTCCTGGGGGTAAGCTACAGATGAGAAGCTTTTGTGAATTCCGTGCTCTTGGCACCAGTCGGCGAATTCCTCGCTGTCAAATTGAAGTCCATTTTCCGATATGATTTTGAGTGGAACCCCGTACCTGCATAAAACATTTTTGATCAAGAAGTTAATAACTTTTGCCGAAGATATTTTATTTAGAGGCCCCGCTTCCACCCATTTGGTGAAATAGTCAACTGCTACTATGGCATATTTGGCTCCGCCTCAGCCCACTAGCAGTTCGCCAATCAAGTCAATTCCCCATATTGCAAAGCGCCAAGGGCTGGTCATTTGAGTAATCTCGTTTGTTGGTAGTCGTGGAATTTTAGCAAATTTCTGACATCTGTCACATCTTTTGACGAAGTCTAAGGCGTCTTTGTTTAAGGTGGGCCAATAATATCCATATCGGAATATCTTCTTTGCTAGAGTCTGCCCACCAGTGTGATCTCCGCAACTTCCTCGATGTATGTTGAATAAGATCTCCTTGGCTTCCCTTCCAGCGACGCACCTTAATAAGGGATTAGAGAAACCGCGTCGATAGAGGATGCCTTCTTGTATCGTGTAGCGGGAAGCTTTCCTCAAGATTTTCTTGACTTCGTTACGCCCGTCGGGCAGTGTGCCATCTTGTAAATATTTCCGGATAGGAGTCATCCAAGTTTCCTCTTCGATTGCAGCTATTATGTTCATTATTTCGTAACTTGGGGCTAGTAGCTGCGAGGTGGTTATTGTTCGGGAAGCGGCGCCGTCCTTCATGCTAGCTTGCTTTGCCAGTTCGTCGGCCTCCTGATTCTCTTCTCGAGGAATGTGTTTGATTAAATAGTGATCCAACTGATTGAGCAGCAGCTTGGTCTTCTTTAGATATGCTGCGAGTCGTTCTCCTCGAGTCTGGAATTCTTCCAGTATTTGATTCACAATAAGTTAAGAATCACTATGGAGACATAAAGAACCGACTCCAATTTCCAGGGCAAGTTCCAATCCGTCTATCACTGTTTCGTATTCTGCGTCATTGTTAGTGGCAACAAACTCCAACCTTAGAGTGTAGTGCAGCTTCCTTCCCCTGGGAGTGATTATCACAACACCTGCCCCCGAGCCTTGTTCATTTGATGCTCCATCAACGAAGAGGTTCCACTTGATATTTTCTGCTACTTCAGATTGCTCCTTACCTTCGTTAGTAGTGAATTCGGCAATGAAATTAGCTACGGCTTGTCCCTTGATAGCGGTGCGAGGATGGTAGGTGATATCATATTGACTCAGTTCAATGCACCACTTAAGTAGCCGCCCGGAAGTGTCGGGGCGATGGAGTACTTGCCTTAGCGGTTGATCGGTTAAAACTCTGATCGAATGAGATTGGAAGTAGTGTCGCAGTTTCCGTGACGCGATAAGCAAACAGTATGCTAGCTTTTCAAGTTTAGGGTATCTGGCTTCTGCCCCTGTGAATCTCTTGCTTACAAAGTATACAGGTCGCTGTGCGTGGTTGTCCTCCCTCACCAAAGCGGCGCTTAAAGCATGGGACGATACAGCTAGGTATAGGTATAGTTCCTCGCCTTCATTTGGAGTTGAGAATACTGGTGGTCTTTGGAGGTGTTCGATCAAGTTAAGGAAGGCTGTCGAGCATTCGTCAGTCCATTCGAACTTTCCTTTGTCTTTCTTAAGAGCTTCGAAGAAAGGGATGCATTTGTCGGTTGCTTTAGAGATGAACCTGCATAGGGCAGCCACCTTCCCGTTTAGGCTTTGCATCTCTCTTCGAGTAGATGGTATCTTGATATCTTGCAAGGCCTGGACTTGTTCGGGGTTCGCTTCAATCCCCCTGGCATGGACGATGAATCCCAAGAACTTTCCCGACGATACTCCGAAGGTGCACTTTAGAGGATTCAGTTTCATTCCATATTGGCGAAGTACTTGAAACATCTCGTTCAAGTGGTTTATATGATCGTTGGCTTTCCTTGATTTTACCAGCATGTCATCCACATAAACTTCCATAGTTTGCCCTATTAATTTTGCAAACATCTTGTTGACAAGGCGTTGATAAGTAGCTCCGGTGTTTTTAAGTCCAAAAGGCATTACTTTGTAGCAGTACAATCCCCAGTCAGTGATGAAACTGGTGTGGTCTTGATCGGGGGCGTGCATAGGGGTCTGATTGTATCCTGAGTATGCGTCCATGAAGGATAAAAGTTCGTGTCCGGCTGTGCTGTCCACGAGTTGGTCGATTCGGGGGATTGGGAAGCAGTCTTTCGGGCAAGCGTCATTTAAGTTGGAGAAATCGATGCATGTTCGCCACTTCCCATTAGCTTTCTTTACCAGTACCGGGTTGGCGATCCATTCTGGGCAGATGGCTTCTCGTATGAAGTCATTGGTAAGTAAGTTCTTCACTTCTTCCTTGAGGGCTGCTGATCGTTCTGCCCCCATGCTCCTCTTTTTCTGCTTCACTGGCACCTTGGTGGGGTCGATGTTCAGTATGTGGCATGCTACTTTTGGAGAGATTCCTGTCATGTCGGCGTGCGTCCATGCAAATACATCCATGTTGTGGCGAAGAAAATCGACGAGTTGTTCTTTCAACTCCGCTCTTAACTGAGACCCGACTCTCAGCAGTCTACTTGGGTCGTGTTTGTCTACACCTACAAATTCCATAGCCTCTGCAGGCTCGGTGGTGGCCCCCTCCTCTTTGTCCCTGGGGTCTAATTCGTTGAAAGGATCGCTGGTATATCGAAGAGGAGGGGCTTTCTTTAATTGCTATGCTTCCAGGCTTTTCTTGCAGAGAGAAGTCTCTGCATCATTTCCTTTATCCTTCCTGCGGTTATTGCGAAGCTCAGTTACATAGCAATCTCGAGCGGCGTCTTGATCTCCCTCAATTTCTCCTACTCCGTTATCTGTTCGGAATTTCATCTTCAGGCACCAAGGGCCTAGGACAATTTGGAAGTCAGACAAGGCTGGTCTTCCCAAAAAGGCGTTGTAGGCCGAATGGTTCTCTATTAGTACAAATGTTTGTTTTCGCACAGCAGAGCGGGGATGACTTCCTATTTCAACAAAAAGGTCCAGTTGCCCGAGGGGCACTTTCACATCTCCAGTGAAACCATGTAGTGGTTTGTTGCAGGGAGACACATCCTTCATTGACAGCTTCATTTTGTCGAATGCATGCTTGAATAGGATATTCACTGAGCTTCCCGTGTCTACTAAAATTCGGAAAACCTTGGCTGGACCCAACCAGGCAGAGATGACCATAGGATCCATGTGCGGGTACTGTCTTCCCTCTGGATCACGCCTACTGAATGTGATGTCGTCACTCTCTTTCCGTTTCGGGTGGCGTTCTTCCACAACAGAATTAACGTAGCCTTCAGCGTTTCTAAGTGACTTACCTTATCTTTCCATCTCTGCCCAGCTTCTGTCGGCGATGTGTGGTCCTCCTGATATGGTATGGACTACTATTTTCTCTTCACTAGAGCCGCTAGTGTTGCGATTTCCTCCGCCTTCCTCTGGGAGGGGTAACCCTGGGTTTTCATTGGCGGGAGCTGGAGTCCTGCTCTGGCTTTTTACATAGCGTTCCAGTCTCCTCCTTCTAATGTGTTCTTCAATCAAGTCCCGGAGATGGTGACATTCATTGGTTTCATGTCCGTGGGATTCGTGGAAGCGGCAGAACTTTCCAGATTTGAGTGCGTTATCTGACTCCTTCTTGTGCGGGGGGCGCTTGTATCTAACTTCGTCTTGAGTGGCTAGGAAAATGTTTTCGATCGTTTCATTCAAAGGAGTGCAGGAGTCAAATCTTGGTCCAGGTCGATATAGGCGCTTTTCCCCTTTCTTGCCCCCAGCATTGTCTCTAGAGTCATTTCTTCGAACATCCTTTGTTGTAGCGGAAACCCTGTCTGTGGCTGTTTTAACCTGTTGCCCTGACTGCCTCTCAGTGGCCGCGTCTTCAAGTCTCATATACTTTCCAGCTTCATGGAAGAAATCAGGTAAAGTAGCTGGCTTTTCCTTGGTTAGTCTTCTAGCAAATTTAGTATCCGGGTGTACACCACTGCAGAGAGCCATTAGGATAAGTTTCTCGTCGCCATCTTGGACCGCGGCCGCCGCAGCGTTGAATCGGGTGAGATATTGCTGCACCGTCTCTCCGAGTTCCTGCTTGATATTAGATAAGGAATAAGCGTCCTTGGGTTGTTCCACATGAATGCGGAACTGGCTGATGAATTTTTCTTTCAACATTCCCATGAGCTGATGGACCCTTGGGGTAGGTGGCAGAACCAGGAGGTAGCTAAGTCTGCCAAGAAGAGTGGGAAGCATTTACACAATACTCCCTCCGTTGCTCCACTCATGAGAATATGCTGGGTGTATCTCTGTAAGTGTACGATGGGGTCAGAGGTTCCCTTGTAAGGTTCCATTGTTGGCATTTTCCATTCCCAGGGGGTGATGACAGTTTTAATATTGCGGGTGAAGGGACTGGTTACCCTAGCACCTATCCCTCGATCCCTTTGCTCCCGTTGGACGCACTCCCTGAACAAGCGCGCCATTCTTCCCTCAGAACTTGGAGTGGATAAAAATGAGTTTGGTTCTTCCCTACGGGATTGACTCCGTCCAGATGACCTGTAAGGATGGTATCGTTTATCACTCCTGACATTCTCCAATGGCTGCCTCTGCTCTTCCAGGGGCATGCTGGGGTCAGCCACAGTTGGCCCTTGCCTTAATCTTCCCCTGCTGGGTTCTGTTCTTAGCACTTCCTCGGGTCCAACTTCGGACTGGACTCCAGCTCGGCCCCGTCTACTGGTGTTTCCATGGTTAGGTAGCATGACAGGCTCAGCTACATCGGACCCCTGTCTGGTGCCTCCCCTGTTGGGTTTGGCTCCAAGAGTTTCCTTGGGTCGGAATTCGGGCTGATCCTGGGCTCGGCTCTTACCATTGTTGTTTCTGTCATTAGCCTCTTTGAAGAAGAAAGACCTTTGTCGTCTCCCAAATCCTCCAGACCGGGACCCACCCCATGATTTAGTGTTACGGTTGGATTCTTCAGCATCCCTTAAGCGTGACATGAGTTGGTCCACCAAGGCTTCTTGTTGAGATGCGAAGCGGTTAGTTACTTCAGCCACAATCCTGTTCAGATCCGCCCTTGTAATTGGTTGTTCCGTAGCAGGGTCTGTCGGATTTGCCTGATTTAAATTTGCTGTTGGAACTGGACGATTGTCTTGGTCCCTGATCACTGGATCTGGGATACTGCCAGTTGCGACGTCCTTTCCTTTGTTAGCATCTTTCTTCCGTCCGGGAGCCATATTTTCCAAGCAATGAACGATGTTGATAGGAAAAGGGTTGAGTGGGAGAAGCTGAAGCTTCGAGCTCCCTTCCTTCTCGGTGAAAGCACCAAAAATGTTTGCACAAAAATTGGGCAAACACCTCCTAGTTGTATGATTTAGTTGATTATATGTTGATCTGGATGGTTTGGGTGATTTATGCAAATATACGAAATAGATAGACTAAACTGTAAAAGACACACAGATTTATAGTGGTTCGGCCAGAACGTGCCTACGTCCACTTTATATGTTATTCTCCTTTTTCTTTCAGATTACAAGTACAAAGCTTTGTATACAAGTATATGAAAGTTGTTTGAAAGTTCCTTCCGTGCTTGAGCTCTCAAAATTGTCCGCCATTGTTGTACCCCTGCCCCTCTATTTATAGAGTGAGGCTGGGGGTAGGGGTCTTGGATGTATATAGCTGCTAGTGGTCCTGGGCTGACGCAATCTGGCCTGACACATCTGGTTCGGCGGAGCTTGGTTCGGCGAAGCTTTGTTCGATCGTAGCTTGGTGGAGTTTGATTCGGTGGTGTGTAGAGGGTTGGTTCGGTCTTAGCTTGGTTCAGTAGTTGTGGTGAGGGTTGGTCCGGTCTTGGCTTGGTTCGGTAGTTGTGGTGAGGGTTTTTGGTTCGATAGTTGTGGTGAGGGTTGGTCCGGTCTTGGTTGGTTCGGCAGTTGTTGGTGAGCGCTTTTGGTTCGGCAGGGTTGGTCTTAGAGCCGATTCAGCAAGTAGCGAGGCGAGGCCTGGTTCGGTGGGACCTTGCATCGGTGGTGAGGATTCGCCCAACATATATATATATATATATATATATATATATCAAAGAAGAAGCTAAAACAAATGAAACTCAAACAAATGAACCGAAAACAACTTCACCAAACCATCACAAACTAAAACAAATGCAAATAATTAAACATTAAAATTGGATTATGAATTTTTTAAACCAAAACAAACTAAAACTAAACAAAAGAAAACAAACTAAAAAAATTTCACTCAACCTTAAAACCTGGCCTATTTAAAATAACCTGCTATTTGATCGAATTTGCAGACAACTTAGTAAACCATTCGATTAAACTAAAAAAAAAATTCCCAATCAAATTGAATTCGCAACCCAATTCAAAAATCCATAATTTCTTAATTGATCGAGGAGGTGATGTTCGGGTGTGAAATGATTACGGTTGTGATTGGGTTGTGGGTCGCGGCAGATTCGAGGTGATTGAGGAGTGCAGGGGAGTTGCACTCGGGGTTGATGATTGGGATAGTATGAGGTGAAGATGGGTAGTGTTGTGTTGCTGCAGGGGTTTACAGAGGGTAATGGAGGTTACAGCAGAGGTATGTCAGTGAATTGGTCGGGAAGGTGGTCTGGTGTGCATAAAGGTGGATCGAGGAGGAGATGATGTTGTATAAAGTGGAGTATGTCTGGTATGGCAAGAGGCAGAGCTTTTGGTTGAAGAGTTGAGGTAGTTTATCAGTGAAAGTTAAAGTGACTGGTTGGTTTGAAGCACTGGCAAGGCAGTTGTTTTGATGATGGGTTTAATGGTGACAGCAAGTTGGAGGAAGAACTGTTGGCACTGGAAATAGAAGTTAATGAGAAGTCACAGTGGTTAGATGATAGTATTGTGATGGTGAAGCAATAGTGATATAGGATGCATTTGCTGGTGGTTTGAGTGGGTATTTGCGGTGTTGTAACCATCCGGAATTTTTAACAATTTTAATAGGGTAATTAACTAAAATTTTGCTTGAAATTAAACAAAAAAATTTTGCAATGGAAATTTAATATTTGGAATACGTCTATTTTAACATCGCAAATGGTAAATTTTTATTGGAAAGTATGGAAGTAAATTTTGTTGTGTAATTTTCAATTTAAAATCAGTTAATTTAATGATAATAAAATGTATCTTCGAAATCTGAATATTTTTATATAATAAAAATTTAGAATATTTTTCGAGTGAGATGTCATATTTCATTTCGTCAAATTTGGACTAATTCAGCTCCGTTTATCCTATTCTCGGCGTTTTAGCAACATTTTTGGCATCGAATATCGACTTATGATAAGATGATCGTATCGTTGATATATGTTTACCATTCTATTGATCTCGTCGTGTCGATCTCTGTAGTATATTCATTTGTGCATTTCGACGTCCGGAGTAATTTGTGAAACGGTTAGTCGTATCGATACACGTTTTGGTCCTTTTGGTTCTGTGTCCTTTCGTTTGTCTCTGGTAAAGCTAACCGCCACCATCCTTTCCTTTATTATTTTCAAATTTAACGCGTTACTTTTTATTTTCCCTGCTTTCAATAATATTGGTTGGTTCGTTCATCCATTTTATGGCTCTGCCATCTCTCTTCATTGTATTTTTTCCTCTCTGCCTCCGTTTGTTTTGTCTTCTCCATTTGAGAACAAAATTAATTAAGCTTGTATATTTTTCTAAGAGCAGAGTCATTCATCCCTCCTATACGTATGCACTGCCTTCCACCTTGGCACCCTCCGCCTTGCCAAGCCTTCCATGTCTTAGCTCTAACACGCTACAGCCTACAACGCCTCATCCATGTAGCCGCTGAAACCACCACACAACAACCCAACACCGATCCACTTTGTGAAACCACCACCCGCCTCGGCTGCCGACTTAGCCCTCCAATCACATCCAAAACCTCTAGTGCTCCTCAAGCATCAACCATACCTTCCCCTATTGTCAACAGCCCATGCCAAAACATAGCAGCCGCACTTATATGAAAAAAAGTAGCCGTTGTCTCCTTACCAGACCCACCTACGTCTTCCACTGCATCCCCTGACTGCCGACCGATCCATAGCAACCCATCACCGCCATACACGTCATGCATGCCTCCCACGTCAAATGCCACCGTGCTCCGCCCTCCATGTCCTCCGCTCCATCCTCTCGTTGACCGCCATACACCCAAAAAAACCCAGATCCCCTTAAGCCCATTCCTTCCCTGTAACCGCAAGCCTTTCCTCCAAGCCACCGACCGAACCAACTTTCCAGCCACCTCCTCCCACATCAAGCCTCGTTCGCCCTATCCCTTCTACCATGGCCACCGAAACCTTGTTCACCTCGTGCTCCGCTCCACTTAGATCACATCGAGCATGTTTTAAAATATATACGGTTGTAAATATCATGCTACAGCTAGATCTACCGCTTGATTAAGCTTGCTCGGTCTCTCATCCTTTCTTGCTTTTGTAAGTTTATATAAAAACTTTTGTAAACTTTGTGTTTTACCTGCTTTCGCATCATATATATATATATATTATAACATAGGTGTGTATGTATATATATATATGGTAATAATATTACAACCATTTTAGTATTTTAAAGGTGTATAGTTATAAAAATATGTTCTGTTGAATTATATATATATATATATATTTATATAAGTTACATAACCTGTTATCTACATATAATATTTATATATGCTTAGATTTACTTGAATCCAGCATTCCTGTTGCATCTTTGAAGTATATATTTATAAGGTTTGCTTATTTTAATTGATGGTGATATATATAGTTATGTGTGTGTATATATACATTTTGAGCTTGCTTTCATTTTCACTTGCTTATATGTATAAAGTTTATATATATATATATATATACACATACTTTAACATGCACCTGTTTATAGATTTATTTTATTTTATATAAAGTTTATATATATTAAATTTATAACGTGGTTAGTTTTATGTAAGTTTCCATTTTTCAGTGATATGATTTTTAATATAGTAAATATCTTGGTGAAATGAAGTGATCATCTTTGTCACCCGTGCTTATTTATATATATATATATATTATATTATATGTTATAAGTTTAAACATTTATATTATATGCTACAAGTTATGTGTTTTAAACTAGGCCTGTCAATAGATACCCAAAAAATCTAAAATCCGTCCGGATTCATATACGAAAAAAGGATATTATCCGATATCCGAAAAGCGGATGCGGATATACGATATCCGAAAAGAAAATCGAATATGGATGCGGATATGGGCATATCCATATCTAAAAAACATCCGTCCGATCCAAAATTAATTATAATAAAAATTATTATTATTATTATTGGTTCATTATTTAATGATGAAAAAATATTCTTGGAAATGAATTATTCCACTTTGAAATACTATTAGTATTATAGGGTGTGTATTTTCATTTGAGAAAGTGATTGTTTTAGTTCAAAAATATTAGTATAATAAAAATCTTATTCAATTTCAGATGCGGATATTTCAGATATTTTCGAATATCCGGAAGTATCCGCTTTTCATTTTCGGACATCCGAAAAATATACACGGATACAGATGTTAATTCTAAGACATCCACGGATATCGAATGCGGATTCAGATGCGGATTTAAATTTTCGGATGTGGATACAGCCATATCCGCATCCATTTGCATCCGTTGACAACCCTATTTCAAACGGTTATTCAATGTATAACATTCTTTTAAAGTGGACTTTATAAAAACTCTTATATGTATAAAATACGTTTAAATAATTATTAGAAAATTTTGGAAAGAAATAAATGATATGGAAATAATATATAAAAGATTTTATTTTGTTATGTGTTTTAAGTTGAATATTGACTTTAAGAATGAAAAAATAATATATATATATATATATATGCATTGTTTCGGTTATATCAAGATGAATCTGATTTATTCTCATCAATTCAAACTATCAGCTTTGTTCGTCGAATCCGTGTTCACCTCGCTTTGTTTGAGATTTGTCGTTTGGATTGATCGATTGTCTAGTTTAGGATTCAATTCGTAGCTTGTTCTGTTGTCAAATTCCTCTAACCTCGAAAGGTGAGCAATCACTCACGATTAACATTCTTGTATTTAGAAAATTAATTCACATGAAATGAGGATTGAAATATGCTGCTAAATTTGAATTGTTAAGTTATTTAATTGTTAAATAGGATATGCCATTATTTGTAATTTTTTACCTATGACATATGACACATAACCTGTATATTATATTTAAATTGTTACTGATGATATATGCATGTTGTTGATATGTTATATTATTATCATATTTGTTCTCACTTCGCAAGTTTCCTGTTAGTTTAGAATTCCCTATGGGTTGAAATGATACATACCCGAATGATATTCTAGATTATGGAAAAATCGTCATGGGTTGAAATGATAGACCCAAGCGATTTTATTGAATTGAACTTTGGGATTGGGGGTTGAAATGATATATACCCGTAAATATTAAATTTTAAATTGCGAATTGAAATGATCGATATCCGTATCATTTGACCATAGGATAGAAAATTATATATGGACACCGTCGATCTATATTTTGAAAATGATTTTCAAAGTTTGAAAGGAAATATATAGGTTTTAATGAATATAGATTTTCAAAATATAATATATAAATGCTATTTTTATATATGTATAAAATTTAGATTTTTAAAATAATATGTTTTGGAAATTTTAATTTATAAATTAGTTTTGGTTAATATAATTTTAAGATTTTTACTTATAATTTTATTATTTAAAAACATGTAGAATAAGATTTAATATAAAATAAATTTAATAATAAGATTTAATTTAATTAGTATATAATATGTTTGGGCATTTATTTAAATTTATATTAGTAATTTTAAAATAAACTTTTTTTAATAACTTAAATAATGAAGGACGAGAGGATAAATTAATGTTGACTTGGAATTTAAATTGGTTAATAATGTGAGAAATGCGGATTAAGGATCTTAAGGCTAGGATAAACACTAGAGGGGGGGGGGGCTAATAGTGTTTTAGAGAATTGTTAAATCTTTTTGAGTTTTTGTTAATTTGAACACAAATGTATGTAGTATTTAGACACAGATATGATCATAAATCAAACAAGATGCAAATATAAAGTAAAAGCAGTAAAGGAATGAACACACTGGATTTTATACTGGTTCGGAGTTACCCTACATCCAGTCCTGCACACAAGTACAGAATTCCTTCAAAAACAATCTTTACAATTACACCCTCGATTTCAAGGCAACGAGGTACACCCTCCAGATTCATAATTCTCTGGGTAGAGATTCTTGATTTCCCGGACAATAAGTTCACCCAATTGATTTCCAAGGTTGCAATCACACCTTCCCTCGCTTGATTGATTTCCGAGGCCATAATCACACCTTTTCTCGTTTAATTGATTACAGAGAAGCTTATAACTCCGAATAGCACTGAGAATCTTGTTGAGATAGTGATAGAGAATCAAACCAGGGATAATCTAGTTAGATTCAATATCGATTTCGGCAGAGTAATGGTATGGGGAAGAAGAAGAGGAGTGAAAAACCAGAAAATCTATGTCGTTGAAAACATCCTCTATTTATAGAAGAACAACAACCATGTCCATTCGTGGAGAGATATGACGAATAGACACTTCTTTTGAAATTTAAATTTTGAAACCAACTGACACTATGTCGACATGGGTAGGTTGAGCATGTCGACATCCCAAAGGAATTTTTCGTGGTTTGTTTTTCTTTGAAAATAACTTCTATCTTATATTAAAACTATTTGAAACTTTATAAATATACTTGTCTATAGTAAAAATACATAAGTAAATATATAGAATAATATATACAAAATTTTACTATAATTTTATATTTAAATCCAAGTATAAATATTTAAATATTAAATATATCATTATTAAAGATAGTTAAAACCACGGATAATTTGATTTTGAAATTAAAGATTATTTTGAGGCTAAAAGTATTTGAAATCAGGATAGATGTTTTTGATGCTTTTAAAAGGAACATTTTGAAAACATTTTGAAAACAAGATATAATTTTGTAAAAATTATTTCAATAAAAATTAGTGGATACAAAACAATGTTCCACAAGATTTTTCGTAGGTTCCATCCTACTTAGGGTTCCATCACTTTAACAGGCTCGAAGTGGATTCCATTACATGAATAAATTGGATTTTAAAATGTCAGTTCTTTTCTAGGATTTTTAACAAAATTCCTAATAAATTAAAAGATAAATTACTTGAACTCTTGATAATCTTGATATTCTTGATACTCATGAGTCTTCAATCTTGATATCTTGAATTCTATACTATACAGTCTTCATTCATGGTACCTACATGGTTAATTCCTGCATATACATAAATATCTAAACTTATACTGTTAGTATTTATATTTTATAATCTATTCTAAGGGGTTGTCATCAAAACCATCATCTCAAGGACAAAAAATCTCCTCCTTTTTGACGATGACAACCTTTTTATAAAATATTACTTCTATCCTAATAAATCCCCCTTAATCTATGCCTAACTACCCTATTTTATACTTCTCCCCCTTTGTCATCAACAAAAAAACCATCTCCAAACTATATAACTCCCCCTCATTCTTGGACTAAAATACCTGCATTAATAAACTATGCAATGGAGTATATAATAGATATATTAAGAGATAATTAAACTTATAGGCTTGATAATCAAACAAGGATCAAATGTATACTTATACATGTTTTGTACAATCATCAATCCACACCAAATATCAATCCATATCAAACCAAATTAAAGTAAATGAAATGAAATCAATCAAAGCAAACAATTCAACAAAGCAATCAAATAAAATCAAACGTTACGAGGAACTTCCACCCATCCTTCTTCTCCAAAAATAGGGTCTGCTTTAATAGCTTCCCAATTTTCATTGTCATTGATGAGAGAGACTGGAGGATGTGCTTCGTTATCATCCTTGTGCAAGGAGGAAATCATCCATCGTATTGCATCGAAATGCCTTTCTTGCTCCTTGATCATCTGCATTTGACTCAATTCTAAGTGTCTCTGGTTACGAAGAATGAACGAGAGAATATTCTTGAACGAATTAAGATTTTCTTCAAGATTCTCGGATAAATTACGAATTGGATTAGCCATATTTGGATTTGTGAGAAGAATGAGAGATATAGTAGATAAGAAATAATATTCAGTGATGAACTTTGGAAGAAATAGGTATTTATAGGAGTAGAAATTCATTTGAAATGAATAGACATATGGTAGTTATTCAAATTTCAAATTCAAAAATGAAGTGTCATTTCTGACCAGTATCATGTTGACATGGTCATATGGGGTATGTCAACATGGGGCAGTGAATTTTTATGAATTATTTTGATTTTATGAATAATTCTGTGTTTATAAATACTTATATATAATATACTAATATTTGTTATGGAGATAAGATAAGCTAGATAACAGAAAAGAACTTCCGTTTCATTTCATACTAAGACGATACAACGATTAATTATAAAGAACTACATGAACTTTCAAACTAAAACAAATAAAACGAGATACGAAAAGGTAGAACTAGTTAGAGGATGATGATGATGAAGATAATCCAAGCTTCTTGCTGACTTTGGAAATAAACTTGTTCATCTTGGATGAAATTTTGTCCAACTTCTTACTCACAGATCGTTTATGAATCCGTTGATTCTCAACAATGGTCTTTTGGTTTTGAGAAGTATTTTGTTGGATGGATTAGGAGGATAGTCGATTCTTTCCAAAGAGGTTTCACCTTCTTCTTCTTCTTCTTCTTCTTCAATTTCCATTTCATCCCCTTCTTCTTCTTCTTCCTCTTCCTCTTCTTCCATCTCCTCATGAGTCAAACGCTCTTCCTTTTCAGCAAGAGTCTCATAAGGTTGAAAAACAAATAGAATTTTCAAAAGCGAAATGTTGGAATCATTCTGTATACTGGACTAGGTATCATAGCCCCTCCTGCTTTTCGTGTGATTGAAATTTTTTCTAGAAACAAATTCTTCTCCTTTGAAATCCACTCCAAAATAGTTAAAAATCCGAGTGAGATAAATTCCATGATATAAAGCATTTTCACCATTTCAAGATTTTGAGGATGAAGTTCATCCAAAATAACTTGCGCCCAATTAATGTCATAGTTTCCAAAAATAGTAAAAAGTGATTTGCAAACTTTTGAAGTAGGATTATTAAAATTCCCCAATCTTGAGGTCAAAGTATGTTGCAAAAAAAGATTGACAATTCTTGCTTTTGGTCGAAACTTTCGATTTTTAAATTCAAAATCATCATTTCCTTTGAAAATGTGATGAAATGTCTCACGATCATTTTCATCGATTTCAAAACTAGAAAGATCCATTCCCGTACTTTTGCAATCGAGAATGGTACACAAAAGATCACAATTCAAAACAATTCTAGTGCCTTTGACACTACTCCAAATTTCATCCTCATTTCCATTATAAAATCCATAGTTTAAATTTGCATAGAAAATTTTGATAAGGTTTGGATAGCAAACAAAATCATTTTGAGAAGCATCAATGAGACTAAGAATTTGATTGTTTACAAAAAGAGAATCAATTTTCTAAGAAGAAAAATCTTGAAAGATAGCAAACTTTCCGGGATGGACTTTTACATAGTTAGCATAATTGATATACGCTTTAATTGCCTCCGGATCATTGAAGAGTCGCTCTTTTGTCTTTTTGGAAATTCTCATGGTGGAGGAGTTGCTTGAAGTAGCCATTAAAGTAGAGAGTAGAGAGCTTGAAGTTTTGAAGAGAGAGTTTGAATTTGAAAATGAGAGTGAAAAGATATGATAAAACATGGTGAATAAATAGATTCTCAAAGGACATATTCTCTGGTCAAAAGATGCCTTTTCAGAGAATTGAATGAAGTGAAAAGATAAAGAAAAATTCAACCATTTGAATTCAAATTTTGAATTTCAAGTTTTGATACCCATGTCGACATCACGGCAGGGACCATGTCGACATGTGCCTATGAATTTCTATGATTTATTTTTCCTAAGTACTCTAATATATATATATATATACACTTATTATTTTTAATGTCTATATATCTGGAATATTATTAGAATTATAGTATTTTCAATAATATATTATTATACTAATAAAAATAATAATAAAATAATAAAAATAATAAAATTATAGTAAAAATTTTAAAATTCAAATAACACACCAATTCAAAATCAATCAATCAAGCAATCAAGCATCTAATTCTAAGCATGCAGTTTCAACCAATTGTATTGTAAATGTGTACCTTTTTCTAAATCCGTTTCTCTGAATTCATCGGAATCGTGAACTGCCGTGACACACAAATTTGAATTATCTATCTTTTGATCATCATCGCTTGAGGATGAGTATGAGTCATCTAGAGTAGCAATAAATGCATGCTTCCATTTCTTTACTGAACCATTGATTATAGGAGGATTTTGTCTATCTGGATACGAACAGTCTCTTTTGATATGCCCTGGTTCATCACAGTTGAAACATTTGACATTGTTTGGCACTACATTCCGATTTCCAGAGTTCTTATAGTTGTTTCTCTTGAGATTATTCATCTTTTTGTATTTCAGAAACTTTCGAAAATTCCTGGTCATAAAGGCTATCTCTTCATCATTATCGTTGTTTGAGTCTGGGCCATCAGTTAATGCATTAAATGCCATTGATTTCTTTTCAGTGCTTTGCTTTATCTTCTCCCATTCATTTGAACTTCAAACAACATTAAATTTCCAATTAATTCTTCTATCTTTAAAGTACTGATGTCATTTACCTCTTCGATTGCAAGTGTCTTTTGATCCCATTCTGGAGTAAGAAAAATTAGAATTTTTCTGAATTGATCTTCTTCCGAAAATTCGTTTCCCAAGGATATTAGAGAATGCACAATATCCTGAAATCTACTATACATATCGAAAACAGACTCATTAGAATTCATTTTAAATAATTGAAACTGATTTGTGAGCATGGAAATTTTGGTCTGTTTAACTTTGCTTGTTCCTTCGTGAGTCACTTGCAAAGTTTTCAGATTTCATATGCAGACTTACAAACTGGCACTCTATTAAATTCATCCTATCAAGTGAACAAAACAGAATATTCATTGCTTTAGAACTATTTTGTGCAACAATCTTTTGCTCAGCGGTCCACTGTGCAAAATCAGTTGTTGGTTCAGAATATTCAGTTTGTGTGATATTCCAAGTATCTAATCCTACAGACTGTTAATATATTTTCATCCTACATGCCCAATATGCATAGTTACTGCCATTAAAAAGTGGTGGTCTGACAGTAGACCGACCTTCTACAAATGAACTAGTGACAGGGATACTAGTGTTAGTAACAATACCAGTGTTGGTAGCCATTTTGAAAACTTTTTTAAAAATCAGATTATGAAACTTTGAAAACCTTGCTCTGGTACCAAATGTGAGAAATATGGATCAAGAATCTTAAGGCTAGGATAAACACTAAAGGAGGGGTGAATGGTGTTTTAGAGAATTGTAAAATCTTTTTGAGTTTTTGTTAATTTGAACACAAATGTATGCAATATTCAGACACAAATATGATCACAGAATCAAACACAGATGCAAATATAAAGTAAAAGCAGAAAAGAAAAGAACACATCAGATTTTATACTAGTTCAGAGTTACCCTACATCCAGTCCCGCACACAAGTACGGATTTCCTTTCAAAAATAATATTTACAATTACACCCTCAATTTCAAGGCAATGAGGTACACCCTCCAAATTCACAATCCTCTAGGTAAAGATACTTGATTTCCTGGGCAACAAGTTTACCCAATTGATTTCCAAGGATAAAATCACACCTTATCTCACTTGATTGATTTCCAAGGCCACAATCACACCTTTTCTCGTTTAATTGATATAAAGAAGCCTATAACTCTGAATAGCACCGAGGATCTTGTTGAGATAGTGATAGAGAATCAAACGAGAGATAATCTAGTTAGATTCAATATTGATTTCGGCAAAGTAATGGTAGGAATATGTATAAGGAAATGTGGAAGAAAAAGAGGAGTGAAAAACCAGAAAATCTATATTAAAATTCGTTGAAAATATCCCCTATTTATAGAAGAACAACAGCCATGTCCATTCGTGAAGAGATATGACGAATAGACACTTCTTTTGAAATTTGTATTTTGAAACCAACTGACACTATGTCGACATGGGTAGGTTGAGCATGTCGAAATCCCAAAGGAATTTTTGGTGGTTTTTTTTCTTTGAAAATAACTTCTATCTTATATTAAAACTATTTTAAACTTTATAAATATACATGTCTGTAGTTAAAATACATAAGTAAATATATAGAATAATATATACAAAATTTTACTATAATTTTATATTTAAATCTAAGTATAAATATTTATAAATTAAATATATTATTATTAAAGATAGTTAAAACCATGGATAATTTGATTTTGAAATTAAAGATTATTTTGAGGCTAAAAGTATTTGAAATCAGGATAGATGTTTTTCATGCTTTTAAAAGGAAGGTTTTGAAAACATTTTGGAAACAAGATATAATTTTGTAAAAATCATTTTGAATAAAAATTAGCGGATGCAAAACAATGTTCCACTAGATTTTTCGTAGGTTCCATCCTACTTAGGGTTCCATCCCTTTAACAGGCTCGAAGTGGATTCCATTCCACGAATAAATTGGATTTTAAGATGCCAGTGCTTTTCTAAGAGTTTTAACAAAATTCCTAATAAATTAAAAGATAAATTACTTGAACTCTTGATAATCTTGATATTCTTGATACTCATGAGTCTTCAATCTTGATATCTTGAATCTCTATACTGTACAGTTTTCATTCTTGGTACCTACATGGTTAATTCCTACATATACATATATATCTAAACTTATACTGTTAGTATTTATATTTTGTAATCTATTCTAAGGTTGTTGTCATCAAAACCATCATCTCAAGGACTAACAAATAATTGAATTTAAATAAGAGTTTGTTGATTTTGAGATTTAAAAGGTATGATTTATAACTTGATTTGAT
The DNA here is from genome assembly GCA_030765085.1 of Allium cepa. Classification (NCBI taxonomy): domain Eukaryota; kingdom Viridiplantae; phylum Streptophyta; class Magnoliopsida; order Asparagales; family Amaryllidaceae; genus Allium; species Allium cepa. Next base: position 138,606,293 of record CM060940.1, on the reverse strand, counting down.
AAAAAGTGATTAAATGAATATTCTCAACTTTAAATAAATTTGAGACTGAGTATTTAATATTGATTCAAATTTATAAATTGAGAATTTATTAATTGTTATTAAAATGATTAAGTGAATATTTTCCAACTTGAATAAAAATTAATGTTAAATGTTAAAATATAAATGAAACTTATAATGTAAATGTTTGAATATTTAAACTTTGAATATTATTGGAATTGAAGTGATAGTTCAAACCGCGATTTGAAAGCGACATAAATTGAAATGGTTTATTGAGAATTCGAATTGAGTCTTTGACCTTTTAAATCGAAATTGTTGAACTGGGATTGATTTAAATTGCATTTTTGGAATTTAAGTTGATTTGAATCGATTTGTGAAATCGGAGGAAACTAGTTTTATTATATAAAGTACTTTTAATATATATGAACTATTTTTAATATATGTACTATTTTAATCTATAACCTATTTTTAAATATAAACTATTTAAATTTATAACTATTTATATATATATATATATATAACTATTTTCAATGTTTAAACTATATAAGTTGGAACTGTTATGATTTAGATTTAATGGATTTAAATACTAATATTTTGATATTATGGTTTAAACTATTTCTGAATATGATTTCAAAAGTGATGTGATTTCGGAAGAGAATATTATTTCGAAAGCGATATGTTTTTGAAAAGAATATGATATTTTGATATGAAGTATGAATTGTTTAAAATAAATATAAAAGCTATTTTATAAAATGACCACGGTGTGAAATAAGCATTTGGTTCTTAAATAGACCGGGATCAGATATTGTCTGACAATATCGAAAGCCACTTTAACAGCTGTGTACTTTAAGGAGATTCTAGAACGAAGTAGGATGGTTTGGCGATGATTCTGCATGAGGTATTTACGTAGCTCTAACTCCCATGAGTCAGCTTAGATGTGACTAAAACAGGAACCATGTCGGGCCAAGTGAGGCCATTCCTCCGATCGGGCACATTTCTTCGATACCATTCTATTACTTTGTGATTTGATTGGGTGCACCTTTGATTTGGGAGTGTGTCTTGAGGTGGGCGGTAGTAGCTGCTATGCGTTACCACTAGTCCGGATCCGCAAATGGTATATCTACCCTGGCATTTTGCCTCGCGTGCCGTGTTCACATGCCCTATTGCGCCTTCCACTAGTTTTTTTTGTACCGTACCTATGGGGTGTCCTCTTAATAAACCACCGGTTTGGTGAAGCTTATAGTATTGTATAGACTATGGGAATATATAAAACGTTTTTAAGGGGAATATGGGTAGCGCCTTAACGCTATTTAAATACTTTACTTTACCGATAGACATATTATTATAGCGTATATTTCTATATAGTAGATAGTTCCACGGATCCTTAGAGGATGGAAATCTAAAACATCCTTTAAGTTATTTGTATTTCAGTTGACATTTCACTTGAGTTAAATTTATCGTTATAAGAATGTTAATCCTAACTCGAGCGTTTTGTGTTTACTTTATGCTCGAGTCAGACTGAGTGACATAACATTCGAGTCTCACCTTTGGAGCTTGGAGCTTTGCTTGAAGACCTGTATTTATCTATTCACCTTTCAGTTATTTCCAGTAATTTCTGTTCAGTCTTGTCAGTTACTTTTGTATTTGAGATTTCTATTATATTTGTTTCAGATTCTGATGTTTATATAGTGGCTTCATGAACTAATATATATCTTTTCCACTACTTATTGTTATATTACTCTATGTCCGTGATTCTGTGATTGATCTTATTCACTGTATATGCTAAGTTTTTCCAAATATAAATTAACAATATGCTGTTTTAAGCAATTCAAGTCTAACATGAGTGGATGATTGTCGATTTGAATGGTTGAAACACCAGGTCGTTACAAGTGTTGTGGACTACTATGTTTGTTGTGTAGTTGTTCAGGTGTATGGTGGCAAAACCGTGGGTATGAGGCAATTGTGACAGAGAGCAGCAATAGGAGGTGATGTGTATGTGAGTTGACAGAGGTTGGTTGATGAAGCTTGAAGGTCGGTACACTATGGAGGTCAGGGAGATGTGCAATCTGCTAATGAGATACGGGCAGAAAAGCAGTATGCAGAGGAGAGGATGGTGTAGTGGATGGATGTAGTTGTTTTTGGAAGAGGTAAGGATAGGAATGTTTGTAGAATTATTGCACAGTTTTGTTTATATATTGATATGAAGTGGTTAGGAAGTTTGGATATGTATGGTGAATGAAAGTAAGTGGCAGTAACAATAGTGAGGCAGTGGATGAACTATAGTGAAGTTGATGGTAAGGTAGTAGTATGCCAGTAAGGCTAAAGTGGAGGTGTATGGTATGGTAGCAGTGGTTGAACAAGGCAGTAATGTTGTAGTTTGTAAAAGAGAAATGATGTTGATGGTGAGTTGAAGGCTGTGACAATGGGATTGAAGTGCACAAGTTCACGGTTGCACAAAGGTGATGAGGGCAGTTTTGTGAAGTGGTAGAGAAGAATTCATGCGACAATTGTTGATGGTGATGAAGTGTATGAAGTAAAGTGGAGGAGTATATGTTGATAGTGGTGTGGCATTTGATATATTGATGGAAGAGGTTAGATGTGTTGCTGCTTAGTTGAGCACTGGTATGTGAATGTAGGGGTATTTGCAACACTGCGCAGCCGTGTTGTTGAGCTGGGTGGTAGAAGTTGATGCACTGAGGGTGTGGAGCAACTGATGTATGTATTTGTATGGGGTAAATGAATGAGATGTTAGAGTAGTGTTTGGAAGGTTTGTACAACAGAGAAGTGAGGTTGTATGAATGTGGAACAATAGGAAGTGCGTTTGAGGGGATAATTGTATATATGCAGTTTGTAAGGCAGAGAATGGTTCTTGTCAGTAGTATGTTGTGATAGGGCAGAGATAGATGTGGAGTTTGTGTGTAGTGAATTGAAGTTTGTTGCCGATGGTTGGTTTGAAGGTGAATTAACAGTGCAGAGGCAAGGTGTGTACACTAGAATGTACATAGATGTGCACAACAGTGATAGAGAGGAGTTTGTGACTGTAGTGTCGTTCAGGTGGGAGGCAGGAGTGTATTGCAGGCACTGTGTTATGCTAATGAGTTGGTTTTGGCAGAAGTGGAGATGGACTATGATGGTCAGTGGAGGGGTTGGTTTAGGAAGAATGGAAATTGGAAGGGGGAGGGAGGTTAGAATGTGCACAGTGCACAGTTTTGTACAAAGAAAAATTGTAATTGTAAGTGTAAATTCAAATGCAATTAATAATATATATATGTATATATATATATATATTATAAATTGTGTATGTTTTTTTCTCTATTTTTTAAATAGAAATGCAAACACAAAACAAACTAAAAACAAGCACACAAATCAAATTGCAAACAAAAATCACACAAACACACAAGACATTTTTTAAAATGCTAATTAACATACAAAATAAACACACAATAATAATCAAATGAAAATAATTCAAAGAATAGATAACTAAAATCAAATTAAATTTTTCAGCAACGACGCAAAAAACTTGTTCGACAGCTAATTCTCTATCGGATTGGAAAATAGCGGATCAACTTTAAATTAAAATTAACGCAAGTGCATGGAATATATTTCTAGTACGTGGCGGGTATGGGTCGGTCAGCAGGGAATTATTTAGATTTTAAAATTTCTATTTAATCAAATTAACCAAGAATTGAAGTTGTGATTAGCTACAAAAAATTGCAAAAACTGACTACTACAAAAGTGAATGAAAACTATGAGATTAAAAGACAATTTGGAGATAAATCCATTCTCGTGATCACATAAATCAACGCAACATGAAATTATGATCTCTCTTTTTGGTCATTAATGAATTTAGTTAATGTGTTTATCATAAGTATGGAATATTTGTGTTATTAGTTAGCCCAACATAAATCATCAAACTATAACACACTCACTAAACCACTTTTTAACTGTCATGAAAATTACAATGAACTTGAAAATAAAATATATTCTAAGCATGATCTATTAACTATTGATTAAAAATATAAACCATTAAATTTTGATTTTAATATTCACTTACCATAATCATATGTAGATGAAGAGGTAATTTGCGTTTGTGTTTGTTTAAGCATAACTTATTTAGTGTCAACAACATAGGCTATCAAATTCAAAGCTAAAACAACAAAAAATTTACCCAGTCAAACATTGTCATTAAGTACAAAAAGGGATAAAAATTAGCAAAATGTTGAATCTACATGATTAAGAAAGCTTCGTTACCCTTAAATTGAAAATGGTTTAGCTTCTCGTATTTGTTATCATTTCAACAAATATAGAGTTCAACATGAAACAAAAACAGGAGGAAAATGCAAGCTAAGTAAGAAGAGAGCTAATTAACATAAGATAAAAGCTAATCTACTTGCATAAATAAAAAGATCTACACTACTAACATGAAAGGAAAAAGCATGTAAATAAAAAAGAGAATGAATTAGAATTGCATAAAAAATAAAATAACATAAAAGAAAATGGCTAAGTAGCCATGGAAGAAAGAAAGAGAGCTTATAATTTATCTTTGAGTTAAAAACTAAACTAACTAAAAAGGAGGCTAAAAGCTTAATTACATGAACAAAGGGGTATTCATACAAGTTTGAAACTCTAATGCATATTTTTGGGGACTACCAAAATACCCCATAGGAAGTGTGGATACCAAGTTATCATTAGTCTCTAATTAATACATCATCAAGTATGAATGAAACTTTAACCTCCACTAACTTGTACATTAGCTCCTAATTGTAGGTTAACGTAAGCAGGTAGGTGGGGTCCTCCATGATGCATGAAATGAATTATTTCCATCTTCATTTTTTCCTTCTCTGTGCATGCACATTTCTTCATTTCCTATAAAATAACATAAAAATATCCAAGTAAATTTTCTCAAATTAATATATACATAAAAATGACCATTTTGCACCTATATGAAGATGAATAAATGACGATTTGAAAATAATATGAATTTTGGTTTAAACATGTTAAAATACCCTATATGCTCATTCATATGTGCTCACCAACTGTGCATATAAATCTCGTTTCATTCGCCAAGGATCATGATAAGGAAATCCGTCCACTAACGACTAGGAATTGATCTCAGCTCTTATTTTGACTGTTTATTTCCAAAAGAACCGTGGTTGAGTTTACCGGTAATTATCGAATGTTGTTTCGAAAAGACTGGGATCATAAATGTTATCCTAAAACCACTTCGATCCAATAAATGCATTTCGAAGTGAAGACATTTTGAAGATGATGGAATTTGAAGACAGAGCTCTTAAGTGTTTCGTTCAATCCTAGAATGAACTTGTATGGATGAATGCTAGTATTGCGTTATTGCCTGGAATTGGAAATTAAAATGCTATATTAAAATATCATTTTAAATAAACATGATAGTGAACTTCATATCAAAAATGCTATATTAAACTATTTTAACTATCATTCGCCACTCTCAATACATTCTAATGCACTTTAAAAATAGAAATGATATTTTTACTTATCATTCTGCACATTCGATACATTGTAATGCACTTTAAAAATACAAATAATATTTTTAACTATCATTTGGCACATTCCATTCAATTTGATACATTGTAATGCACAAAATAAAAAATACAAATGATAGATTGGTTCCACATGTACTCGATTAGGATTGGCATCCAGTTATCTTTTGCATCCATACATACCCGATTACGTTTGGTATCCGATTAGCTTTTACATCCTTACATAACCGATTAGGATCGACATCCCATTAGCTTTTGATTTCATACGTACTAGATTAGGCTGGGCATCTGATTAACTTTTTCACTCGGTACACTTAGTTAAACAATATATCTTGAGTATAGATTGGTTTCAGATGTACGCGATTAGGCTTGACATTTGGTTAGCTTTTACATCTATACGTACCCGATTAGGCTTGGCATCCGACTAGATTTTACATTCGATGGTACGCTTGGTTAAACAATATATCTCTAGTATAGATTGGTTTCATATGTACTCGATTGGGCTTGACATCCGTTTAGCTTTTGCATCCATATGTACTCAATTAGGCTTAGCATCCAGTTAGCTTTTGCATCCATACGTACTCGATTAGGCTTGGCATCCGGTTTGCTTTTGCATTCAATGGTATTCTTAGTTAAATAATATATTTCGGATATAGATGGGTTCTATATATACCCAATTAGGCTTGGCATCCAGTTAGCTTTTGCATCCATACGTATGCTCGGTTAAACAATATATCTCGGGCATAAATTAGGTTCATATGTACCTGATTAGGCTTGGCATCCGGTTAGGTTTTGAATCAATACGTAACCGTTTATGCTTGACATCCGATTAGCTCTTGCGTTCGTACGTACTTGATTAGGCTTAGCATCTAGTTAGCTTTTGCATCCATACGCACTCGATTAGGCTTGGCATCCGGTTTCCTTTTGCATTTGATGGTACGCTCGATTAAACAATATATCTTGGATATAGATCGATTCCATATATACTCGATTAAGCTTGGCATTCAGTTAGCTTTTACATCCATACGTACCCGATTAGGTTTGGTATCCGGTTAGCTTTTGCATTCATACACACACATTAGTGAACTTCATAATTATAATGCTACATTAAACGATCATTTTGCATATCCTAAACAGCTTGTAGACTTTGTAACTGAAATGCTACATTAAAATATCATTTTGCATATTGTAAACATGATAGTGGATTTCATAAGTCAAACGCTATGTTAAACTATCATTTTGCATACCATAAATATGCTAGTGGACTTTGTAATTAAAATGATACATTAGATCTCATTTTGCTTATTTAATAGGATATTGGACTTCATAACGATAGTGCTACATTAAACTATCATTTTTCAAATTGTAAACATGATATTGGACTTTATTAACTGAAACGCTATGTTAAACTATCATTTTGTATAACTTAAACATGCCAGTGAACTTTGTGATTAAAATGCTACATTAAATCTCATTTTGCATATTGTAACTTTGATATTGGACTTCACAACTAAAATGCTATATCGAACTATCATTTTGCATATTTTAAACATGATAGTGGAATTCATAACTCAAATGCTACATTAAACTATTATTTTTCATACCATAAACATGGTAGCAGACTTTGTGATTGAAATGTTACATTAAATCCCAGTTTGCATATTGTAATGATGATATTGGACTTCATAACTAAAATGATACATTAAATTATCATTTTTCCTATTTTAAATATGACAGTGGACTTCATAACTAGACTATCATTTTTCATCATAAACATGATGGTGGACTTTGTGATTAAAATGTTATGCTAGAAATACTTATGCTACATGCAATTATCATTTTGCATATTCTATTCATGGTAGTTCTCTAGGAATACTTATTTCATTTTGTATATTCTATTCATGCAGTTCACATTAAATATACTTGTGCTAAATTCAAGTTCATTTTGCATATTTTTTCATCCTTGTTCAATTGAAATATACTTATGCTATATCCAAATTTCATTTTGTATAGTCAGATAATGATACTATATTTTAAAATTATAAATGCTATATTAGTCTATCATTTAGCATATCAAACAGTATATTATATTTCAAATATAGAGATGCTATATCAAAATATCATTCGATTTGTGATTAAAACTTTTTGACTTTCTTCTTCTTCTTCTTCTTCTTCTGTTTTCTGCTTCTCCATTTGTTTCTTACCTCTAGAATTAGTGGCACTCGACTACAATTTTCATGAAATTTCTAATTTACGTTTGTATTGAAGCGTCGAATTAGTTTTTTTTTAAATTTAGAATGGACGGGGGAAGCTTCGTCGATGGCGGCGGCTTGGGCATCGACGGCTATGGCATGTTAGGGTTAAGGCGGTGGCATCTACGGCAAGCTTCAAACGATGGAGGAAATGGTTGAAGTCGGTTGAATAAAACACGCTACTATCCTTGGGACTAAATTTTAAAATTCTGTCCTAGATTTAAAAATTAGCATAAAGTTTTTCCTTTAAACTAATTACCTTTTAATTAATTATGTTAATTTAAATTAAATATATAAATGTTAATAAATCCATAACTTATCCGTATGAGGTCGGTTTTGTGTGCGACATGTTGCTTTGCGTTCATATTAGCAGTGGCTATAATATGGAATTAGATCGGATGGATTTGGAGCTAGCTGAACGTCGTTTGATTTAGATGACTTTTGGAATGTTTGATGGAACTGAAAATCAATGTGAGTTAATCTCATATTTTTGGTTAAAACGGAAATATTATATAGCGAATAAAATTATCTATGGATGTGTAGATATTTTATTATTGATAGTTATTGATTAATTGGATGAACTACTAGTTTATATTATTTGTTTGGACATATTCCGGTCCCTGGAGTGGATGAGACCCTATCACATTCCCATGTAAGAGCGGATGACCCTTTGTATATGAATCCCGCCTCGAAGTGGTTGATTTATATTTTTATGGTTATATACTGTATGTGATACGGGGTGACAGATTAGAGGGATCCACCAGGATTCCTTACACTTTTGATTTTATTTTCATATATATTATGATATATGATAAGTTGGATGCCATATTGATGACATGTATATGATCTTGGTTATTTAGTGCTTAAGTAGCACCGAGCCTTATTTTTGGTATTTTAAAATATTATAAACTAATGATTGATGTAAAAAGGAATTTCAAGTGCTTTTGGAAATTGCATATGTTTAAATAATTTTTCTAAATAAAAGAATAATTTTAGATATTGTAAATAGGTAGTTTAATGAAACATTCTAAATGGAGATTTTGAACTGTTAATAAAGGTTTTTTAAAATCTTGAAAAATAAGTCAGTCTTTTATAATGAAGGGATATGGTTTTTAAAAGAAAATAGAATTCTTGATATAAATATTTATTAACCATTTATATAAAGTGATATATATACATAGGTACATATATTATAATTTATTTATAAAGATGAAATTTGCAAATATGGTAATTTATAAAAGTGATATTTTATAGAGAAAGCGAAGACTTGTATAATCGTATTTTCATTCGTAAAACTAAGGATTTATAAACAATGTTTATAAATAAAATGAAACTATTATCATTGGATAGATTGGGAAAAAAATAAAAATCAAACGGAGGATTTTTTATAAGACGTGGAATGATAGTTTAGAAAATAGCTGATTCTATTTTCGAAATTGAAAATGAGAGTAAATTGGCATTGTAAACGATATTTTATAAATTGAAAGAAATTTAGAAAAGAAACTTATACATATGGAAGCAGGTTAAAATGGTTGGAATTATATTTTGAACGAGACTTTATGAATATGTGAGATTTATAAAGGAATGGAGTCATAAACGAGGTTCTTAAATAAAGGAATTTTATGAAAGGAAGTTTCATAAAATAAAAGGGATTTATAAATATAGTTTTATAAATATGGGAACAATTGTGTGGAAAGTTAAGTATGGATTTTTATCAAGGTAATATAATTATGTTTTAAATATTATTTATTTATATTAATATCGTTCAAAAGTGGTTTATCAACATTTTAATATTTTGAAAAGTTTATTATTAAAAATTGGTAATATGGTTTGAAACTAATTTTAATTATTTATCAGTAAGGCTTTGGGAATTAATTATTATTATTTATAATAACATTGAAGATAAATTATTATTATTATTTATTTAAGAATGTTTTGGAACTTATTAATTCTTATTTTAAGATGTTTTAAAGTTAGTATTTATTTATTATAATGTTATTAGTATATAATAGTGTTTAAAGTAAAATGATTAGAATTTATCTATAATTGTTTCCAAGATTATAAATTGAGTTTTATATTCAGATGGGGTTTTATAATTGGTTAAAAGATAAAAGAGTTTTATAATTGGTTTGAGATATTTATAAAAGAATTTTAGAAATGGGTTTATTGATTTATAATGGAGTTTATAAATGATTTTAATATTTAATAAAGAGGAAATCTTCCCAATTTTTGGTGAATATACTTATACCGTTGAGATAAGTATATGGATATTTTTTCCAAGTACTGAGAAATATGGACTTTTGGATATTTATCTTTGTAAAAGTATTTTGGTACAAATATTTACAAAGGATTTGAGTTAATGGAAGGATTTGTTAAAAGAGGCTTAGAGTTGCTTGGTGCTTAACAAATGTTGATTTTTCCATATAGAATTATATCTCTGGTTGAATGTTTGTTATTCGATAGTTAAATAACTAACTACCAAAATTAGACCCTAAACATAACTTTTCAAATATCTAAGAGAAACACGTGAGTTATATGGCACAATCATCTAAATTGATGCTATACGGTGCGCATAAATATTGTTTCGTTCTCATAGGAAAATGATAAAGAAATCCATCCACCAACGGTTAGGAGTTAATCTCTGCTCTTATCTTTGACTATTTATTTCCTAAAGAATCAGGGTTGAGTTTACTTGGAATTATGGAATGTTGTTTCAAAGAAACCGGGATCAGATATGTTATCGAAAACACTTCAATCCAACAAATGCATTTTGAAGTGAAGACACCTTGAAGATGATGGAATTTGGAGACGGAGCTCTCAAGTGTTTCATCCAGTCCCAGAATGAACTTGTATGGATGAATGCTAATATTGCATTGTAACCTGGATGTCACTGTTAGCATTCCAAGTGGGAAGTGCTATTTAAAAGGTAAAAAGTAGCCTCAAGCCTCATCGATTGGGAATGACTAAAACAAGGGAGATGCATCATGTCTAAGTGTGTTGCTTCCAGGTAGGGTATGATCATCCCTATCTAGAGTCGATATTATTGTTTAAACTTGGTTTTGATTCATGACACAAAGCTATCACTACGACATACAAATTTGACGAATGCTACGACAAAAAGAGACAAGGAGAAGAGACTTTAAAACCGATGCATCAACTATAGTATTTTGTTTTTAAGTCTTAGGCCAATATTTTTAAAATCTCTCCTCGATTACTTACATATTAGCTTATATATTTAATCATTATATTTACCAAATATTTTATACATATATAAGAATACATTTAAAGTATAAAAGTGATTTAAAGTTATAAAAATTAATATACTTATGTAAATTATGCATGCTGCACAAAATTCCCAATGTCAATCGACTTGCTACATAAATATACAAATTTAAATTTAAAATTATCAGTTGATTGACCCAGAGGCTCAGTTGACCGAATTTCTATAACAACCACTTTTCGAAAAGACACGAATTTTTGTGAAGAGATACGAACCTCTACAAAAAGATTGGATGCAACACTTAAATCGAAACTCTTCATCAACAATCGCTACTTTCTAACCTTTATAAATACAAACTCCAAAACTTCATTCACTCTATCACAATCGAATTCTCTTATTCTTTGATCTAACTTTCTGAAATCTATTTGCTATCATACTTTCAATTATTCTACATTATAGCAATACTATATCTTTCTATTCTTCATATAGTTCAAATATATATATTTATACTCGAGGAGAAGATTATAGGAATGGCGTTCTATAAGTGACAAATCCGTGTTATCAGAACACACATTAGTCAAAACTATTTTCTGTATTAGTTGAAGTCCTGTTCTGCTTCTCAGGCGAGTGAAGTCCTCTTCGGCTGTTGAGGCGAAATCCTGTTTTGCTGCTCAGGTCCCCGTTCGGCTGCTCAGGGGTGTATAGACCTGTTCCTCTGGGTTATGTGAAGGTTGTTATTTTAGTGAAATTCCAGAAGAATCTAGGATTAGACACAGGACGGTGCTCCTAACCAGTATAAAAATCTCTGATATGCTCATTTATTATTTCATCTACTTTACTACTTTTATCTATTATCAAGTTTATTATTCTGCACTATTTGTAGTATTATTATCATCATTATACTCTGTATTACTATATATCCATATTACACGATCCATACCACACTTTCAATTGGTATCAGAGCATAGCCATTTTCATTTGTCATCAGAGCAAGGTCATCATATAACCGTAACACGGTTATATGATAATCTAATAATATGGACACAACACTAGCACTAGCTTCATTAAAGGACAATCCACTGCACGTCCACCACTATTTAATGGCAACAATTATAACTATTGGGCCACACGAATGAGATTATATATGCAAGAAAATGGTTTTGATTCATGGAATATAACTTAGATAGAATATAATATTCCCACCGAAGAATATTCTACTTGGTCAAATACACAGAAACTAGATGCCATAGCTAATGCAAAAGCCATGAGTATGTTGTTTTGTGCCTTAGATAAAAATGATTTTAACCATGTTAGCATGTGCAATACTGCATATGAAATATGGCGTATATCAAAGTTACATACGAAGGAACCAACAAGGTCAAACAAAGCAAAATATCCATGCTCAAGAGTCAGTTTCAAAACTTTAGAATGAAAGAAAATGAATCTATAAATGACATATACTTAAGATTTCAGGATATCTATCATTCATTAGTAGGACTAAGAGAATAATATTTAGACTTTGATATTGTATCCAAAATCCTTAATTCTTTAACGAAAGAACGGGAAAGAAAAGTTCTCGCTATTGAAGAAGCGAACGATATTTCCAAAATAACTCCGGAAGAGTTAATAGAAAATATAATGTCTTATGAAGTGAATTTGCAGGTAAAAAGAGTTCAGGCTCAAGATAAAAAGAATATAGCATTTCACGCAGAACATGAAGAATCAGATTCAGAAAAAGACGATCTAGCCTTTATTGCCAAGAACTTCAAGAAATTCTTGAAATATAGAAAAGGTAACAGAAATAATGGCAAGAGAAGCTCAAACAGTAATAAACCACCATCCTTATCAGTTATGGAATGTTTTAACTGTCACAAGAAGGGGAATATGCAGAAGGACTGTCTAGATCAAAAGAAAGAATATCAAAATAAAAAGAAGGACAAATTCAAAAGAAAAGCATTTTCAGTCACATGGGATGATTCAGATTCCTCCTCTTCTTCCTCAGGAAGTGAAAGTGATGGCGATAATGAACAAGCTAACGTATGTTTTATGGCTAAAGCTAATGAGTTTAGTGATTTAATTTTTGATGATATGATAGAAATAATTCTGAATTATTAGATACTTTAAAAGTATCAAAAGAAAATGTAAAGAAGTTGTAGAAAATCAGAACAAGGAAGAATTCGAAAGAGTTATGCTTAAAGACGAGAAGAAAATATTGGAAGAAGAACTTGAGAAAACTCAGGAATCTCTTTCAGATGTTAATTCCCAACTTATTTTATTGAGTCAAGAAACCGAAACTCAAAAAGAAAAGAATGTTAGTCTTGTTTTCGAAAACCATGTTTTAAAAACTAATATTAAAATGGTAGAACTAGAAAATTCAAGTCTAAAGACCAAACTAGATGGAATCACTAAAAATGTTTCAAATTTCAATAAAGGAAGAGAAAATTTATCTAGAATAATTTAGAATTCACAATCTATTAGTAATAAAAATGGTTTAGGTTACAAGAAGAAAATCAAGAATTCACAATCTAGTAATTTAAACAAAGTAAAATTTGATAAAACATCCACATCTTCAAATAGATTAGTTTCTAAAACTATAAATATATGGGTACCTAAAACTAATAACAAACTAATAAGGAAAAAGTATATTAATTCATTTATAGAAAATGTTCATAATAATAAAAATTATATTTATAAAAGGGATACTAAACCCACTTGGATTTGATTTCCTATGACCTAACTCTTAGGACCCTATTAAAAAGGTGGGTACCAACGTTATCTCATATTTTTGCAGGTCCCACTCAAGAAAGGAGGAAAATGGATACTCGACAGTGGTTGCTCAAAACACATGACAGGAGACAAGGATATGCTGATAAATATTACATACTCAGATGGAGGTTCTGTCACTTTTGGAGATAATTACAAGGGATATATCATTGACAAAGGCGATGTGAGCAATTACGATACATCTAATTTACCTCTTATTACAAACGTTTTATTAGTTAAGAATTTAAAATATAATCTGTTATATATAAGTCCATTATATGACAAAGGTTTTAAAATACATTTTCTGAAAATAAATGTAGTATTCTCGATCAGAATCAAAATCTTATTTTCGAAGTAAATAGAGATAAAAATATTTACGTTCTGAATGTGAAAGTTAATCATAACTCAGATATGTGTTTAATAGCTAAAGAAAATGATTCCTGGATGTGGCATAAACGATTCTGTCATATCAATTTCAAAAATATAAATAAAATTTCTAAAAATAATCTTGTAAAAGGATTACCAAATATGAACTTCAAAGTTAATAATATATGTGACTCATGTCAATAAGGTAAATTAATTAATTTTTTTTTAAATCTAAGAAAGTTATTTCAACATTACAACCACTCGAATTACTTCATATGGATCTATTTGGCCCTACCCAAATTCAATCCACAAATCATAATAAATACGTATTTGTAATTGTTGATGATTTTTCTAGATATACATGGACTATGTTTATGAAAAATAAAAGTGATACCTTTGAAAATTTCAAAACATTTGTCAAACAAATTTAAAATTTAAAAGGTATTAAAATTAAAAATATTAGAAGTGATCACGGAGGTGAATTTGAAAATATAGTTTGATAATTATTGTAAAAATAAAGGAATATTTCATAACTTTTCGTTCCCTAGAACTTCACAACAAAATGAGGTTATAGAACGAAAGAATCGACTCTACAAAAATGTGCAAGAACTTTACTAAATGAAAGCACGTTACCAAAACAATTTTGGGCAGAAGCTGTTGCAATTGCTTGTTATGTTTTGAATCGTGTTTCTATTAGACTTCTCACCAAAAATACTTGTCACGAACTTTTTAATAGTAGAAACCCAAACGTATCTTATTTTACAATATTTGGATCAAAATGTTTTATACTAAATACCATAGATCAGCTTGGCAAATTTGATTCAAAATGCAACGAAGGAATATTTCTTGGATATTCGCATCGAAGCAAAACTTATTGAATTTTTAATAAACGAACTAATACAATTAATGACAATGACTTACTTCATAATAATAAAACAAATATAATAACAAACAATTCAAGAGATGATGATGATATCATTTATAATTCTAGAGAAAATGAAACATTAGTAATAATTTAGAAAATAGAAACACTACTAATACAATAAGATCTCCTCGAAGAGTTTAAGAAATCATCCTACAGAAAATATAATTGGAGAAATAAATTCAAATGTTCGAACTTGAAATCAAATAAATTTAATGGGTAATGTAGCTTTTCTCTCTACTATAGAACCTAAAAATGCTATGGAAGCATCATCCGATGAAAATTGGATTATTTCTATGCAAGAAGAATTAAATCAATTTGAACGAAATGAATTCTGGGACTTAATACCCAGACCGACCGACCAGACTGTTATATGAACTAAATGTGTTTATAAAAATAAAGTAAACGAATTAGGAAATATAACTAGAAAAAAAGCGAGACTAGTAGCACAAGGATATAACCAGGAAGAAGGAATAGACTATGAAGAAATGTTTGCTCTAGTTGCTAGACTAGAAGCAATACGAATTTTATTGGCATACGCATGTTATAATAACTTTAAACTCTATCAAATAGATGTTAAACGTGATTTTTTAAATGGCTATATTAAAGAAAAGTTTATGTTGAACAACCTCCTTTATTTTTTCATGAAAAATATTCAGATCATGTATATAAACTTAAGAAAGCTTTATATGGTATAAAACAAGCATCACGTGCTTGGTATGAACGCCTTAAAAGCTATCTAATTAATTCTGGATTCGAAATAGGAAAAGTAGATCAAACTTTATTTATAAAACATTCTAAAAAAGATATATTAATAGTTCAAATATATGTCAACGACATCATATTTGGCTCAACTAATAATGAATTATGTAATGAATTTTCTGAAATAATGACTAGAGAATTTAAAATGTCCCATATGAGAGAATTATCATATTTTCTATGACTTCAAATAAAGCAAGTTTCAAATGAAATTTTTATTAATCAAGAAAAATACTATAATAATCTTATTAAACATTTTGGAATGGAAAACACTTCTGCCAAACCAACACCTATGAGTACAGCAACACATCTTGATAAAGATAAAAATGGCAAAAGTGTAGACCAAAAACTATATCGAAGTATGATAGGATCACTACTTTATCTAACAGCAAGTAGACTAGATATTATGATGAGTGTGTGCTTATGTGCACGATTTCAAGCTGACCTGAAAGAATCACATTTACATGTTGTAAAATGCATACTACGCTGTCTTAGTAAAACTACAAATTTTGGACTTTTCTATCCAAAAGAGTGTTCGTTCGAATTAGTATCATACAGCGATGCTGATTTCGGAGGATCATGAATAGATAGAAAAAGTACAAGCGGTACGTGTCACTTCATTGGTAAATCCTTAATATCATTATTTAGCAAGAAACAAAACTGTGTCTCTCTATCGACTTGTGCAGCAAAATATATTTCTACGGCACTAGCTTGCACACAAGTAATTTATATGCAACAGACAATTAAAGATTTTGGACTCAATCTATCAAAATCAACAATTTACTGCGATAATTCTAGTGCAATAAATCCATCTAAAAATCCATTAAACCACTCAAGAACTAAACATATAGATATTAGACATCATTTTTTACATGATAATATAGAAAAAGAAGTGATAAATCTGGACTACGTACCATCAAAAAATCAATTAGCCGATATTTTTACTAAACGAATGTTAGAAAATATGTTTATAAAATTGCAACGTGATTTGGTATAATGTCAATTAAAGATATATGAATAAAATATAAAATTTTTTGACTAAAAACTCAAAAGTAATTTTTTTTTTGTGCAAAAATTCAAAAATCTGACCATGCTGAGGCTCGAACCCATGACCGGCTGTGAATAGCCCAAGTGTCTTAACCACTTGAGCTATTGATTTTTTCTGTTGCAGTCTAGCATGGGCAGTTTATTATATGGTGACATTAATATATATTACAATACATGTCACATTTAACTTTATAAATATACATTACTATTTTTATAAATATTAAAATGCACAAAATATATCAGCGAACAGAAAAACTAACATATTTCCATACTTCTTGTCTATATTCAATCTCACCCACTCAACTCTATCCTATTTTTTCTAAACATAGCCTATAAATAGATGCATACTCCTTCTTCTATCTAATCAAACTAAAGTAAAGCATCATTTGTTTTCCTCTCAAACTGAAGTAAAGCTTTTATAAACAACTATTTTTCAACAATGTCAACCTCCTCTTCAACGGATTCTATCGAAATTATTGCTTCAAACAACTCTCGAAAAACTCCGGAACATAAAATTTCACCATCATCTGTCTATCACGTAGGATATACTCCGCATAAGAAGAAGGGAAAGAAGATAATCGATATTTCTCTGAACATGAAGCAAAAGATAGATGATCTCCACCATTATCAATAAGAATCTCTAATGGTACAACAGAAAACGCATTACGAACAAAAGATAAACTCCAGACGGATAGGAATCATTGAGTACATCGCTATGAAGTTCTGCGGGGAATCGTCACATCCGATAGACAAACATGCTGTTTCACATATCATATGAACATCTCAGATTTCGACGAAACCGATTTTATTGGATACGTAATAGTGAATTATTATATACCATCGAATTTCATGGCGATTAAACATATCGTTTGGTCGTGCGAGTTCGAAAGGCGTAAAATTTAATTAAATGAATTTAAATTAATATAATTTGATTTTGAAAAGTTAACTTTTGTATATGGCGGAATTGGCTTCCGATATATATTACATTTTGTTCGGAATAATGGTATAACAAATAAAATTTCAGCCGACATGCTTCATTTGGAGTTTGAAATTTTTACTAATAAATAGTGCATAGTTTAGTTTCTATATAAAGGCCTTAACCTTCCTCCATTTGCAAACCCTAACCCTAAAATAAATTTTCAATCACCATTAAACATAAGCCATCCAACAGCCTTAGTTAATGGGAGCCTCTAGAGGCCTAATTGGCCTTCGATTTTAACTAGAAAAATGTAGAGCACGTCGATACGAAGCTATTAAATGTGGTTGGATCGTCGAATTGTCGACCACGGCAGTGGCAGAGGGCCTGCGTTTCACGAGTCGTTTATGGGTTTGGATTTTTTTGGCTTCGCACAGGCAGCGTCGAGCATGTGGAGGTGGAAGCGAGGCGCGAGGGGGCAAGCGACAGTGGTCGGTGGTGCTGGCGGGTGGCTACGGGTCAATTTTTTTTAAAAAAAGAAAAATAATGATGATGGGGTCACGGCGGGTGGCTACGGGTCAATTTTTTTTAAAAAAAGAAAAACAATGATGATGGGGTCACGGCCTGGAAATAAAACACATGCGGGTGAGGTAGAGAAAGAGGAAGAAAATTTTTATGTTTTTAAAATGTTAATTAATCAGGAAAATCAGTTGAAGGAAAAACATAACATTATCTTTAGAATGAAGAACGCGACAACTATTTTAACGTTATGAGGATGCAAGCTTTATACTTTCGCCCGAGGAAAATTCTTTACAAAAAAATTAGGACGTTCACAAGAACAGGAGCCGTGGCATCACAAGAATAGGCGGCGACGGCGCAAGCACAAGTGAAGGTGGAGCTCGCTCAGGCAAATGCGGAGCTCATTCGGGAAAGGCGATGGATTGTAAGTGGTGGCGACTACTTTGAAATTCTGCGGTGACTTGAGCGATGACTTTGATTGTCAAGTTCAGATTAGCGGCGGTGGAGTGGAGGTTAAGGTTGCTGGTGGTGCTAATGGTAACGATGATGATCAAATGTATTGAAATGAACTAAGAAAAAAATGCTATAAGAACTTATCGTTATAATTTTATACGTGTAATGCATAATTGAACGTTATATTTTGTATTGTTATTATATTTTATGCATTTGTAATAGCATAATTGAATGTTTATAAATTTCAAGGTGCTGGAGTAAGTTTTGTTTTAAGAATCTGCAGAAGATGTGATTTTGATTAGATAAAATTACTCATATGTTTCACAAGATGATAAAATATGCATAAAACATAATGCATAAGTTGCTTGTTTACTTATTTATTGAATTGCTTTATTTTAAATATTACAAATATCATAAATAAAATGCTAGCATACTTCATAATTAAAATGCTATATTCTAAACATGTTAGTGGACTTTGTAACTAAAATTCAACGCTAAACTATTTTTTTCATATCATAAACATGATAGTGAACTTCATAATTAAAATGTTATATTAACTATAGTTTGGCATATTGTAGACATGATAATGGACTTGGTAATTAAAATGCTTTATTAAAATATCATTTTAAATAAACATGATAGTGAACTTCATATCTAATATGCTACATTAAACTATTTTAACTATCATTGCCACATTCAATACGTTCTAATGCACTTTAAACATTAAAATGATATTTTTACCTATCATTCGGCATATTTGATACGGTGTAATGCACTTTAAAAATACAAATGACATTTTTAACTATCGTTCGGCACATTCTATTTAATTTGATACATTGTAATGTACTAAATTAAAAATACAAATGATAGATTGATTCCATATGTACCAGATTAGGATTGGCATCTGGTTAGCTTTTGCATCCATACATACTCGATTAGGTTTGACACCCGATTAGCTTTTTCATCCATACATACCCGATTGGGATTGACATCCTATTAGCTTTTGCTTCTATACGTACTCGATTAGGATGGGCATCCGATTAAATTTTGCACTCGATGGTACACTTAGTTAAAAAATATATCTCGAGTGTGGATTGGTTTCATACGTATCCGATTAGGCTTGGCACCCGGTTAGCTTTTACATCCATATGTAACTGATTAGCCTTGGCATCCGGTTAGCTTTTACATCGATAGTATGCTTGGTTAACAATATATCTCTAGTATAGTTTGGTTTCATTGTACCCGATTGGGCTTGAATCTGGTTATCTTTTCATCCATACGTAGTCTATTAGTCTTGGCATCCAGTTAGCTTTTGCATCCATATGTACTCGATTAGGCTGGGCATCCAGTTAGCTTTTGCATTCAATGGTGAGCTCGGTTAAATAATATTCCTCGGGTACAGATTGGTTTCATATATACCCAATTAGGTTTGGCATCCGATTAGCTTTTGCATCCATATGTATGCTTGGTTAAACAGTATATTTCGGGTATAAATTGGGTTCATATGTACCCGATTAGGATTGGCATCCGGTTAGGTTTTGAATCAATAAGTACCCGATTACGATTGGCATCCGATTAGCCCTTTCGTTCGTATGTGCCCGATTAGGCTTAGCATCCGGTTAGCTTTTGCATCCATACGTACCCGATTAGGCTTGACATCTAGTTTTCTTTATCATACGATGGTACTCTCGGTTAAATAATATATCTTGGGTATAGATCGATTCCATATATACTCGATTAGGCTTGGCATTCGGTTAGCTTTTACATCTATATGTACCTAATTAGGTTTGGTATCCGGTTGGCTTTTACATTCATACGCACACATGATAGTGAACTTCATAACTATAATGCTACATTAAAATATCATTTTGCATATCCTAAACATGCTTGTGGACTTTGTAATTGAAATGCTAGATTAAAATATCATTTTGCATATTGTAAACATAACAACAGACTTCATAACTCAAATGCTATGTTAAGCTATTATTTTTCATACCTTAAATATGCTAGTGGACTTTGTAATTAAAATGATACAATAGATCTCATTTTACATATTTTTATCATGATATTGGACTTCATAACGATAATACTACATTAAACTATCATTTTGCATATTGTAAACATGATATTGGACTTCATTGACTAAAATGCTATGTTAAACTATCATTTTGTATAACTAAAGCATGCCAGTGGACTTTGTGATTAAAATGCTACAATAAATCTCATTTAGCATATTGTAACTTTGATATTGGACTTCACAACTAAAATTCTAGATCAAACTATCATATTGCATATTTTAAACATGATAGTGGATTTCATAAGTTAAATGCTATATTAAACTATCATGTTGCATATCATAAACATGGTAGCAGACTTTGTGATTGAAATGTTACATTAAGTCCCATTTTGCATATTGTAATGATGATATTGGACTTCATAACTAAAATGCTACATTAAATTATCATTTTTCCTACTTTAAACATGATAGTGGACTTCATAACTCAAATGTTATATTGAACTATCATTTTGCATATCATAAACATGGTGTTGGACTTTGTGATTAAAATGTTACATTAAAAATACATATGCTATATGCAATTAACATTTTTCATATTCTATTCATGGTAGTTCTCCTTAGGAATATTTCATTTTGTATATTCTATTCATGCTAGTTCAGTTTAAATATACTTATGCTAAATTCAAGTTCATTTTGCATATTTTTTCATCCTTGTTTAATTGATATATATTTATGCTATATCCAAATATCATATTGCATAGTTAGATAATGGTACTATACATTTTAAATGTATAAATGCTATATTAGTCAATCATTTAGCATATTAAAGACAGTCTATTATGTTTCAAATATAGAAATGCTAAATCTAAATATCATTCGACTTGTGATTAAAACTTTTTGACTTTCTTCTTCTTCTTCCATGTACTACCTCTCCATTTGTTTCTTACCTCAAGATTTAGTGGCACTCGACTTTAATTTTAACGACGTTTCTAACTTACATTTGGATTGGAGTGTCGAATTAGGTTTTTTTTTCATTTTTGGAATGGAGGTGGGAGCTTCAAAAATGGCGACAGCTTGGGCGACGGTGGCTTGGGCGGCGGCAATGGAAGGTTAGGGCTAGGGCGATGGTGGCTACGGCAGGCTTCAGACGATGGAGGAAACGGTTGAGGTCAGTTTAATAAAACACACTATTGTCCTTGGGCCTAAAATTTAAAGTTCCGTCCTAGATTTAAAAATTAGCATAAAGTTTTTCCTTTAAACTAATTACCTCTTAATTAATTATGTTAATTTTAAATTAATTATATAAAATGTTAATAAATCCATAACTTATTCGTACGAGGTCGATTTTGAGTGCGAAAAGTTGCGTTGCGTTCGTATCAGTGAAGGCTACGCTATGGATGTGGAGCTAGTTGAACATCGTTCGGTTTAGATAAAACTTCGAAATGTTTGGTGGAACTGAAAACCAATGTGAGTTAATCTCACCTTTTTTGTTAAAACAGAAATATTATATAGTAAATAAAATTATTTATTGGATGTGTAGATACTTTATTATTGATTGTTATTGATTGATTGGATGAATTACTAGTTTATATTATTGGTTTGGATATATTCCGACCCCTGGTGTGGATGAAACCCTATCACATTCCTGTATTAGAGTGGATGACCCTCTGTATACGAATTCCGCCTCGAAGCAGTTGATTTATACTTTTATGATTATATACTACATGTGATAAAGGGGGACAGATTGAGGGATCCAACAGGATTTCTCACACTATTGATTTTATTTTTATATATATTATGACATATGATATGTTGGATGTCATATCGATGACATGTATGTGATTTTTCTTATTTAGTGCTTTAGTAGCATCGAGCCTTATTTTTGGTATTTTAAAATATTATAAACTAATGATTGATTTAAAAAGGAATTTCAAGTGGTTTTGGAAAATATATATATATTTAAATAATTTTTCTAAAATAAAAGCATTACTTTAGATATTATAAATAGATTGTTTTATGAAATATTTTAAATAGAGATTTTGAATTTTGAATAATGTTTTTTTAAAATCTTGGAAAATAAGCCAGTCTTCTATAGTAAAGGGATATAGTTTTTTTTAAAGAAAATAGATATATTTTGATATAAATATTTATTAACAATTTTATATAAAGTGATATATATACATAGATACATATATTATAATTTATTTATAAAGGTAAAATTTACAAATATGATAATTTATAAAAGCGATACTTTATAGAGAAAGCGAAGATTTGTATAATCGTATGTTCGTTAGTGAACGTATGGATTTATAAATGGTGTTTATAAGTAAAAGGAAACTATTGTCGTTGGATAGATTGGAAAAAAGAAAGATCGAACAGAGGATTTTTTGTAAGATGTGGAATGCTATTTTAGAAAATAGGTGATTCTATTTTGAAATTTGAAAGTGAGTGTAAATAGGCATTGTTAAATGATATTTTACAAATTGAAGGAAATTTATAAAAGAAACCTATACCTATGGAAGCAAGGTTAAAATTGTTGGAATTATGTTTTGAACGAGACTTTATGAATATGTGAGATTTATAAAGGAATGGAGTCATAAACGGGGTTCATACATAAAGGAATTTTATGAAAGGAAGTTTCATAAAATAAAAGGGATTTATAAGTATAATTTTATGAATATGGAAACAATTATGTGGAAAGTTAAGTATGGATTTTTATCAAGGGAATATAATTATGTTTTAAAAATTGTTTATTTATATTAATACCATTTACAAGTGGTTTATCAACATTTTGATATTTTGAAAAGTTTGTTATCTAAAATTAGTAATATGGTTTGAAATTAATTTTAATTATTTATCAGTAAGGCTTTGGAAATTAATTATTATTATTTATAGTAATGTTGAAGATAAATTATTATTATTTATTTAATGTTTTGGAAATTATTAATTATTATTTTAAGATGTTTTAAAGTTAGTTTTTATTTATTATAATGTTATTAACACATAATAGTATTTAAAGGAAAATAATTAAAATTTATCTATAATTGTAACCGAGATTATAAATGGAGTTTTATATTCAGGTGGGGTTTTTATATGAGGAATCTTGTAACATGTTTTTGAAAAATATAAAGGAAGTTTGGTTAAAAGATAAAAGAGTTTTATAAATGGTTTGAGATATTTATAAAAGAATTTTAGAAGTGGGTTTATAGATTTATAATGGAGTTTAGAAATGATTTTAGAATTTAAGAAAATGGAAATCTTCCCCAAATGTTAGTGAATATACTTATACCGTTGTGATAAGTGTATGGATGACCCTTTGTATTCGAATTCCGCCTCGAAGTAGTTGATTTATATTTTTACGATTATATATTATATGTGATGAAGGGGGATAGGTTGGAGGGATCCAACAGGATTCCTCGCACTGCTGATTTTATTTTCATATATATATATATATATACACATATTATGATCTATGATATGTTGGATGTCATATTGATGACATGTATGTGATTTTGCTAATTAGTGCTTTAGTAGCACCGAGCCTAATTTTTGGTATCTTAAAATATTATGAACTAATAATTGATTTAAAAAGGAATTTCAAGTCGTTTTGGAAATTATATATGTTTAAATAATTTTTCTAAAATAAAAGCATCACTTTTAGATATTATAAATAGATAGTTTTACGAAATATTTTAGATAGATATTTTGAACTATGAATAAAGTTTTTTTAAAATCTTGGAAAATAAGTCAGTCTTTTATAATAGAGGGATATGGTTTTTAAAAGAAAATAGAAATATTTTGATATAAATATTTATTAAGTGATTTATATACATCAGTACATATATTATAATTTATTTATAAAGGTGAAATTTACTAATATGATAATTTATAAAAGCGATATTTTATAGAGAAAGCAAAGATTTGTGTAATCCTATTTTTGTTAGTATACATATGGATTTATAAATGGTGTTTATAAGTAAAAGGAAACTATTATCGTTGGATAGATTGGAAAAAAAAACAAAGATCGAAAGGAGGATTTTTTTTATAAGATGTGGAATGATATTTTAGAAAACAGTTGTTTGTATTTTGGAAATTGAAAGTGAGTGTAAATTGGCATTGTTAAATGATATTTTACAAACTGAAAGAAATTTATAAAAGAAACCTATACCTATGGAAGCAAGTTTAAAATTATTAGAATTATGTTTTGAGCGGGACTTTATGAATATATGAGATTTATAAAGGAACGGAGTCATAAACGGGATTCGTAAATAAAGGAATTTTATGAAAGGTAGTTTCAAAAAATAAAAGGGATTTATAAATACAGTTTTATAAATATGGAAACAATTATGTGGAAAGTTAAGTATGGATTTTTATTAAGTGAATATAATTATGTTTTAAAAATTGTTTATTTATATTAATACCGTTTAAAAGCGGTTTATCAATATTTTAATATTTTGAAAAGTTTATTATTTAAATTAGCAATATGGTTTGAAATTAATTTTAATTATTTATTAGTAAGGCTTTGGAATTAATTATTATTACTATTTACAACAACGTTGAAGATGAATTATTATTATATATTTAAGAATGTTTTGGAAATTATTAATTATTATTTTAAGATGTTTTAAAGTTAGTATTTATTTATTATAATGTTATTAGTATATAATACTGTTTAATGGAAAGTATTTAGAATTTATCTATAATTGTTTTCGAGATTATAAATTGAGTTTTATATTCAGATGGGGTTTTTATAAGAGGAACCCTATAACATGTTGTTGGAAAATATAAAGGAAGATTGGTTAAAAGATAAAAGAGTTTTATAAATGGTTTGAGATATTTATAAAAGAATTTTAGAAGTGGGTTTGTAGATTTATAATCGAGTTTGGAAATGATTTTAGAATTTAATAAAAAGGAAATCTTCCCCAAATGTTGGTGAATATACTTATGCCATTGAGATAAGTATATGGATATTTTTTTTCCAAGTATTGAGAAATATGGATTTGTGGATATATATATCTTTGTAAAAGTATTTTGGTACAAATATTTACAAAGTGATTTGAGTTAATGGAAGGATTTGTTAAAAGTGGCTTAGTGTTGCTTGGTGCTTAACAAATGTTGATTTTTCCCTATGGAATTAAATCTCTGATTGAAAGTTTGTTACTCGATAGTTAAATAACTAACTATTGAAATTGGACCCTAAACACAACTTTGGAAATATTTAGGAGAAACACATGAGTTATAAGGCACAGTCAGCTCCAATGATGCTGTAATTTGCACATAAATATCGTTTCGTTCTCTTAGTACAGTGATAAGGAAATCTATCCACCAACGGTTAGGAGGTGATCTCCACTCTTATCTTTGACTGTTTATTTCCTAAAGAACCGGGGTTGAGTTTACTGGGAATTATCGAATGTTGTTTCGAAGAGACCGGGATCAGGTATGTTATCTGAAAACCGCTTCGATCCAACAAATGCATTTTGAAGTGAAGACATCTTGAAGATGATGGAATTTGGAGATGGAGTGTTTCATTCAGTCTAAGAACGAACTTGTATGGATGAATGTTGGTATTGCATTGTTGCTTGGTAGGTAGTGTTAGCATTCCAAGTGGGAAGTGCTATATAAAAGGTAAAAAGTAGCCTCAAGCCTCATCAACCGGGATGACTAAAACATGAGAGATGCAGCAGGGCTAAGTGGGTTACTCCCAATTAGGTTATGATCATCCCTATCTAGAGTCGATATTATTTCTCAAATTGTATGCTTCGGGGCCCAAAAGCGGGTTGATCATATTCGGTACTACTAGACAAGTGGTAGGACGGTCCTTTTTTGGTAGATGATCCAGGCAAGGTCCTCGGTGTTATTTTATCTAGAGATGCACCGTGATGGGCGGTACCCAAGTCATTGTCTAGAATCCATTCTCCAATACGAGCCTTTACGGTTTAGTTGTATACCTATTATGCTGGAATTTAATTAATGCAATAATTTCGGCTAAGATTAACAAGTATTTATATCTTAGACATTATTATAATATTAGGGAATTTGATATAAAATGTCTTGGTTATCGTAAGATAAAAATCCATCTGTGTTTATGTGCGTTATGGTCTGACGAGATACTTTTTGATTTTCAAAGGTTTTATATAACTTTGAAATCCAATTGGATGTGTTTTCTCATGCTGGTTTTCCAAACTGAGTCGGGTGTTATTTTATTATAATGCTTGGGTCAGACTGAGCATATTTTACAGATTACTTTGGATGCATTGGAACCTAGGAGACGAGTTGGAGGTCTTCAAGTCGTGTTCTCGTATATGTTTATTTGTTGATGCTTTGTTATTAAAATAATCAATATTTGTGAGGATGGGTTGTTACAATTGTCCAGGCTGATGATTGTGATTTGTTGTTATACTCTAATGGATGTATGTATATAACAGTTTCTCTTTGTAAAGATCATTGACATTATATCATATACTGTTTCGCTAGGATTGTGAGAATCTGTGTTGTTTTAGCTTTCTTTTCTCTTCTTCTTCTCTTCTCTTCTCTTCTTATTTCTTCTTCTTTCCTTTTACTATCGGTCTTTCCACTCGATTTTGGTTGGACGTGTGTGGTTTATTATCAACTTGAATTGTACGGAAAAACTGGTTGTTACACAATTAAAACGATCGTTTAGAGAAATCATGGCTCGTTTCTTAACTCATTTTTGAAATTCCAACTTATACAATCCCTCATTCAAGAATGAAGGCAAGTAAGTTAGTGCACTTATTGCATATCAAAGCCTTTCCTTATCACTTTATTCTTGAATCTCACAGATGTCTGCCTTGTCGTCTTTTGGTGTTAATTATAATATCAATAATTTTCATAAACTAATAAGAAACCAACATGATTAACACATTTCTGACATTCACGACTTAACTATTCCTCGGACAAGAGGGAAGCCAGTAGGTTAGAGCACTATTGCCTCTTTCCATACTCGAATATCAATCATAACTCTCATAAATAGATAAGCCTACTTCGTTGGCTTTTAGAGTTAAGCATAGTTAATTACTTTTCAAACAAGTAATTAAACAAAATACGATTTAGCCACTAAGCAATTCGTGGCCCTTTTCTAAATCATTTGTTTATACTTTCAAAATACTTATAATAGGTTTTAAAACATTTTCTCAAAATGTTACTTTAAGATAACAAGTTTGTAAAACACTTTGAAACTTGAAAAAAAAACCATGTTTTCTATGTATTTAAAAAAAACCCTCTTCTTTAAAAATTCATAATTAATTCTTAAAAATTCATGCGAATCACTTTTAAAATGCTCAAATAAGAGTTATCAAACACTTGTAAAAAATGAAACAAAATATATAAATTTAAATATCTTTTCAAAGCTTTAAAGTCCAAAACAAAGGCTAAAAGGGGGCAGTTTGGTACAAGTGTAAGTTTGGCTACTTTGCGATATGTTACACGAAATTTTAAAATTCAAACATTTTATGACGTCAAGCATACATATAGAACATCATAAATATGACGAGAAACCCCTAAAGATCTCTTTACCAAATTCCATAGGAATTGCTGAATACAAGGCAATTCCTATGTGCATCAATAGCGACTATTGCTATAAGAGCACTTTCAAATCCAAGTCTAATTTAAACCAAAGTCCAACTACAACCTATGTGCTTTGTTACAAGGTCATTTTTCAAGCCATACAAGTTCATTCAAGTCTGTTCAAGTTCATTCAAGTCCATATATATAGATTACATATGCCATTTGCTTTCAAAGCAAGAATCAAAACCAATATTACAACACATGTCAATATCAATTCAAACAACATACACACAATCAACCACAAGCGCGGGCAACATGCACACACACATATATTCATTCAAGGTAGTAAGTAATCTCACCTAAAACCAAGCAAACAAGCAAGTCCAACCTCTACCTTGCAAACACAATGCTTCCTTCCTCTTCCTAGCCTTGTACAAGTCCTAGGCCCAAATACCCATGAAATTGCTCACGGCTTATGGTGTTTTGGAGGTTATTTTGCTCCTTTCTTCAAGATCCAAGATGAATAAGGTGTTGTGATGTTTTCCTGAGGCTTATGGTCTAGTTTGAAGGATTTGAAGATGTTTTAATTTATTTTCTTTAGGAAATTTGTGAAGAGGAAGACACGAAAGTGTGATAACTTTTGTGTAAAAAATTTCAAATGAATTACAGGGGTATGGCGCTCCTTTTAAGGCTTAGAATGGTGTTCCTTATGCTTTATCTCACCCTCCAAACATGCCATGGAAGGCTCACCCCTGCAAATGCCCATCACTTCTCCTTTACACCTCTTACGATTAGTTAATTACCTTAATGCCCTTTATAAATAAATATCTCTTATCCACTAAGAAGCTTCTAGAACCTTCCATTTTATTTATGAATCAAAGTGTGTTAATTAGTCCCTACTGTGTTCATATGTTCATTAGATTGGTGCAAAAGGTTTCTAAAAACTTATACCGATTGAAAGCTGTTTATCGATAAGCCGATTTTTAGTCACATTATCGCTATTTCATCGAAGTATTTATTTTTGTAAACAAACTTCAAACTTTTTTATCATCATTAGTTATAATTGAAAAAGAGGTTAACACGGTTATTAAATCATTTCAATAACGTTTAATCCAAGATTCAAATATTTAAATAACTCAGATATTAAATACGAAATGTTTGAAATTTCGGGTCGTCGCATTCTTCTCCGCTTAGAATATTCCATCTTCGAAATTCCAACATGAGAAACTAAAGAAATAATCACACATAAATACTTAATAGCATTACAACTAATAGTAAACAAAGCTCACGGTTTTCTCAGGTTCAAAAACCCTCTCATCACAAAAGGATGATAAACAACTTACTAAGCATACCTTCTACTCAACCGCCTCAGCTTATTACTCAGATGATTATTCATGCTACCTCATAACAAATTGAAGAGTCATCCTCTAAACTCTCCATAAGCCAATAAACATAGTATACAAACATATAAAACCCGTACGAAGCACATGGACCATCCATAAGTAATATCTGATCTGATTACCTGATCAATCGCATAAATTTCACTTTCAAACTAGGATAGATCACTTGACCTATCTAATACAGACTCCAATTTGGTTCTTTGATCAGTAACCTCTGTCTTCCTTACGTTGTCCTATAATATGATAGAAAACATTAGGATCATATGATGAATCTATACCATGTACTCCTCAAATAGTATATCACCTCGAAACATGTACTCAAATACAGGATCAAGAACAGTCATGCGAATAAAATGATCTATGTACAACTTAGGTACTCATCATGTTTCTTAACTTTTACCAATGTCCTTTAAATTACATTCTTTTACACAAATAGTATATCACTTCATACTAGATTCATCTATGAATCATTTCATAAAACATTAACTTTGAGTCTATAAACATTTCATAATCTAAGTTCATACTTGTATAGTACTCTACCACATTCTAAGAGTATATACAAAACATCAAATTCATCTTACTTAATAAGCATGATCAACATTTTGAACTTGTTTTAACTTACTACATTTTCAAATTCAAGTGTTATATAAACTCAACTTTATATTTTCAAAAATACTTAACCACAAATTCTATAATGATTTGGAAGCTTTTGACTGTCCAAAATAGTCAAAAATCCTGTTTTATTTTAACAAATAAAAATTACCAAACAACATATCATATCATGATGCACATACCTTACTGTCCTAATGCATAGGCTACATGTGTCCATAATATAACTTAATAAAGAAAACTTCAGAACTGACATTGGGTTTCATTTCAAACCATTTTGAATAATATACACATGTAACTTTTATACATCAAATCATACTTACAGACATTAAATCAAAATCTATTTTTACCAAAACAACCTGTAGTAAACCACTATTGTAGCATCCCCCACTTAGAAACTCGAAAATGAACACCGATGATGCTACAGTCATCACCTAAATTATTTTCAGGCAACATAATTGAGTTCAGTATATCTTAACCCATACTTTTCGGACTTAACCAAAATCATTTTCAAAAAGGCATCAAATACTTCATAAATATTACCAAGAGCCATGACCTCAATTTCATAAACCAATTTCCCAAATATTTATTTTCAAATAACACTACTATTATTTTTCCAAAATCTTGAAAAACATTTTCGAAGACACCGGGATTTAAGTTCTCAAATTCTCGGTTTAAATCCTCTTTGTTTATAAACCATATTTTATAAACCATACTTTACTTAATGTTTATTTATAAAATCCTTTCACAAATGTTTATTTATAAATACCTTACTTTTCCTTTAGATTAAAATAGATACCTTTTACTGAATTCAACTTTTATAAAAGTTAACTTCTAACCCAACATTATCACTGAACACTTTATAGTCAGATTGTGAAACTCAGTTCAGCAAGTGTTCGTTTCAATGCATCTACAAAAACTGTCTACCCAACACATGCATTGAAAAGATATAACTGTCCATAAACTGGTCAAGCACAAATCAACAATCAATAAGCAATAGTCGATGCTCATAAAATGGCCTAACATGGCTAAGCTAATCAATAAGGGATGATGGATGAACGTCATTAACTCCTACATAGATTAGATTACACTATCAACTTATCCTATATATAACTAACATATAGCAAATACAAATACGCTCTCATACATATACTGCACTCAACTCATGCTAGGGCATTCCATTACCCTATCTCTTAATGAGTGTACCCAACGAAAGCCATGGTTCTTGCTTAACCATCAACTTTGATACCACATGTATTTAACTTTTCGACTCTTGAATGTCGACAGTAAACACATCCACGATATTCATGTATCGAGCACCCAAGTGCCGAAAACTCAAATAGTTATGGTAAAATAATAAAATATAACAAGGAAGAGGAGAACATAACATCAGGATCTCACAATGGAACGATAACATATAATATCAATTGAAAGTATTTACTATCACTTTAAGATATATATCATTTCAGAGTTACAATAATAAGTACTAACATCATCCTGGATAGTTATAACAACATGTCCTCACATGTGTTGATATATGCAATAAAATAATGCAGCGAAAATAAGAATACTACGATAGGAAAATCCTCCATCTCCTCTCCATAAGAACCAAAGCATCCATAGCTAAATATAAAAATATACTCGAAACTGACCCGAGCATTATAAAAAAATAACACCCAGATTTTTTTATTAAACCAGTGTGAGAAACTCAAGAAATATATGTGACATATAACAACACCTCTAGAGAACGCATACAATACAATAACAGTTATCATCTCAAACGAGCCAACCATCTGTTAAGTACATATCTCAATATAATAGATAATCTCTAAGGTGTAGAACATAGATCAAAAAATAGTTTTTGTGCGTACGATACAACAATAATAGGCATACAATCAATACGCTAAGGCGCATTTGTGTATGGATTTTTTCATAGAGATCTCTTCATTCTAGCCAAATCCAAACTCCATGACATGGATCAGAAATTTCCTTTCGAGCATCTTATATCTCTAGATAGAATATGCTTTAAGGTAAAATATAACTAGCCCAACGATGAACTACGTGGTTACATGTATCAACAACTCCCGCTAGCAATATATCAATAAGCAAACTTGTTAGCCCGCCTTTTGGCATGGCCGTAGATAGGCGGATTTAACTATACCGTTTGCTCTATTGTCGAGATTGAAATATGATGGATTTTGGTCAACTGGATGGATAGGCAACCAATCACGGATGGTAATCATGATTGTTCGGCCGAGATTCACCATAGTCGATGGACGAAGGCTATTGGATACTTGAAACTTAGGTTTCGATGAGTCGCAAGTCACCCTAGATTTGCTTCAAGTCGTATGGAGTCGATCTTTAAATCATGTGAACGACTTCTTCAGGTCTTTTAGGTGGCTCGGCATTGGTGGCTCGTCATAAGTGGCTCGGCCAATGGTGGTTCGGTACACAGAGCTGTCTCAGTGTTGTGGTTCGGTCAGGACGATGTGGCTCGGTCTAAGTGGTTCGACGAGGAGTGGTTCAGCATTGAAGTGGTTTGGGACGGTTAGTAGTCCGGTCGGCTATGTGGATCGGTCAGTTTGGGTCGGGCGACAAGCGAGGCATGCTGAAGTCTGAAGTGTGTTGGTAGGAAGGAGTAGGGCAGCGTAGAACATCACTCGGCAACCTCCTGTCCAAGTAGTTGTTGCTTCGGGCCAACTTCAGGGGATGTGGCTCGGCGTAGTTAGGATGTGGCTCAGTCATTGATAGGTCAGCAGATGTCGCTCGACGAAGGTTGGAGATTCGTACATGGCTCGGTCATTGGTGGCGTGGGTCGGCCGGCATGTTGAGGTAGGGTTTGGCAAAGGCCTTGATGGGCCTATATCACTCAAGAAGCCCAGCACCTCAGGTTTTGTCGATAAATATAGCAGGAAAGGCTTAAGAAAAGGTATCTTCTTTCTGCTTTCTCACTTTCTCTTCTCTAAGGCTAAAGCACTACGCCATTATTAAACTTTGGATGGTAACTGTAATCGATTATTACAGCAATAAAAAGGAAATTCCTGGAGTGGACGTAGGCCGGAGTTAGCCAAACCAGTATAAAATCTATTGTTCTTACTGCTTTTATTTTAATTTTTATTGTTCTTCATATTAATATCCACCACGTATATTCTATCAATGAGCTGTGACCGGTATTTGGTGCTTTTGCATGGATTTAGGTGCTAGTGACCAATTTCGACGCTGACATTTCGGTGCTTTCACTGGGAAAGCTAGCACTTGGGGATTTGGGAACTTGAATTCTAGAAAGCAATGGCTATGCCACCAACAAGAAAGCAGGCAGCAGAAAGAAGACAGTAAGAGGGAAGTCAGGAGGCTTCCTCTAGATCTAATCAAGCCTCCGTCTATATCACTAGGGACGAGATGCAGGTCATGATGAATTCCATGCAGGAGCAGATGATGAAATGGCAAGAGGAGATGATGCAGGCTCTGCTTAAGCAATTTGGACAATCGAGAACTGCCGGTGCTCAAGTTCTTGGAGCTGGATTGGAGCGACTCAACCAGCAGGCAGATGGAGTAACTCAGCAGGGGACGGCTTCCAATCAAGAAACAACTATTAACCTGGATAGAACAAGACTTGGGGGCACACTGCCGGATAATGCTGGACCAACCCCTAGAGGGAAATAAGGTGATGCTATGCAACCCGACATCAACAGAAACACAGGAGTATGCAACGAGGAATATGTTCCAGAATTCCCGTGCGGAGTTGGAGAGCAGCTAGGAAATATGGATAGGGGGCAACCCTTGGTTGGAAATGCTGGATTGGCTTACATTATTAGGAAGACTATTCGTGGAGGTCTAGCAAATAGAGATTTAGAGGGAGTCAAAAACTGTCCGTTTACCTAGAACATCAGGATAGCTACGAATCCACTCGACTTCAAGCTACCCACTTTAGAAGTATACAACGGTAAGACATATCCCACTGACCACTTGATGAGGTACACAAGGCATTTGGAAGTGCTGGGGCATCAGAGGAGGTCATGGCCCGATGTTTCCCCTGTACTTGACCAATATAGCTGCTATGTGGTTCAGACAGTTGGAGGATGGATCCATTGGAGCATGGACCGGACTGGTGGACAAGTTCTTAAGCCAGTTTCGATTTCATATAAAAAGGCCAAAGAATGTGATGACGCTAACGTCAGTTAAACTAGGGGCAGATGAATCACTCAGGATATTTTTAACTTGGTTTAATGCAGCAGTTGCTTCGGTGGATCGGTCAGACCCATCAATGGTTCTAATGGCTGCGGTATCAGGAGTCATGGATAATTCGGATTTCAAAGTATCGTTGATACGGGACCCACCAATGGATCTCGGGGAAATCTTTCATGAAGCTGAGAGATTTCTTCGATAAGAGGATGCATGTTTAGATACGAGGTCCAAGGAAGTAAACATGGTTAAGGATGGAGGACTGCCCGGCGAAAGCTCCGGTAAGGACAATGATAAAGGGAAAAGGAAGCGCTGGGGAGAACCATAATTCTCCACTTACATAGGAATGAAATTGGAACGGATATTCTTGGATACTCGAGATCGCCTTCCGTACCGAAGGCCGGCAAGGAGGAAGCCCTCAGAACGCGAAAAGACTTCAGGAAGGCACTATCTTTTTCATGATTTGGATGGGCATGATACTAACGGCTTCGGCATATGAAGGACATAATCGAGGAACATGTAAGGAATGGTCAGTTGCGGCAATATGTCAGTACTCAAAATGCGGTAGTGGAACATGAGCAGCCACCACCTACTTTGAACGACGAAGGCATAAGGCCTAAGAATGGTGGCCAGTTGGCCATCAACTAATCATGATAATTTGGAATAAGTAACAAACCCCAGGCAAACTACTAAACCACTTACTCATGTACGGAGTCGGAGATTACCCTTAGGCATGCTTTGAGATGATGGTTTACCAAGATGCTTCAGTTGGTGAAGTTTGTTTTTTCCTTTTGACTAGGACATTTGCTTTTGGGGTTCGGTTTGAACTCCTGGTTTTGTTGGTTTCTTGGTTTGGATGCTTGCATTTTGATTTGGATTTTGATCTGGACTTTTGATATGGATTTTCGGTTCTCTGCTTCGAATCTGGATTTCGGATTTTCGGATTTTGGTTGACTTTTTGTCTGGTTTTTAGTTGAAAGGTCATCGAGTATGGACTATGCTCGGTAAGGGTCCGGAGAGACCAGGATTCGGCCTAGGATTTAGGCCCCCTATTATCTATTGGTTATTATTTTAGGTCATCGAGTATGGACTATGCTCGACAAGGGTCCGGAGCGACCAAGATTCGACTTAGGACTGAAGCCACGACATAACTTAGCATTCCGGGACACTGAACCAGGAACACCAAGGCATTGCTATACATAGGTCGTCACGTGCAGGTTGCATGTGGCAAGAACCCGGAGAGGTTGCACATTTGGATATTGGCTATGAACATCTAAGGATTCAGGCACGGACCCAGAGCGGACTTGGATTTGTATATCGACTCGGAGAGGTCATGGATGTGGTAATGGGTTATCGAATATGGATGGATTAGAACTCGGTTGTCAAGTTCGAATGGATGCAGGATTGGGTAAGGACTTGGTTACTGGATAGGAATCAAATATCAACTCAGAACAGTCGTGGATTTGCGTAAGTGCATGGAAACGACACTTGGATAAAATGGATTGGATTATGGATCGGATGGCATGGCTATGGATGACGTATGGAATTTGGATGATGGATTAAAAGCTATTAAAAACAAGCCGTCCTATCGCAAGGCATGTTTTAAGGGGGAAAAATGTTAACCCGCCTTTTGGCAAGGCCATAGACAGGAGGATTTAACTATACCGGTTGCTCGATTGTCGAGATTGAAATATGATGGATTTTGGTCAACTGGATGGTTAGGCAACCAATCATGGATGGTAATCATGATTGTGCGGTCGAGATTCACCATAGTCGATGGACGAAGTCTATTGGATACTTGAAACTTGGGTTTCAATGAATAGAAAGTTGCCTTGGATTTGCTTCAAGTCGTATAGAATCGAGCTTCGAATCGTATGAATGATTTCTTCAAGTCTTTTAGGTGGATCGGCATGAGTGGCTCGGCTTCAATAGTGGTTCGGCACATGGGGGTGGCTCAGTGTTGTGGTTCGATCAAGACGGTGTGGCTTGGTCTAAGTGGTTCGATGAGGAGTGGTTCGGCATTGAAGTGGTTTGGGTCGGTCGGTAGGCCGATCGGCAATGTGGATCGGTCGGTATGGGTCGGTCGGTAAGCGGAGCTTGCTGAAGTCTGGAGTGGGTCAGCACGAAGGAGTGGGGCGGGATAGGCCATCGATCAGCAACCTCATGTCCAAGTAGTTGTTGCTTCGGGCCGACTTTGGGGGATGTGGCTCGGCGTAGTTAGGATGTGGCTCGGTAATTAGTGGATCGGCAGATGCCGCTCGACGAAGGCTGGAAATTCGTACATGGCTCGGTCATTGGTGATGTGGGTCAGCGGATATGTTAAGGTAGGTTTCGGCTCAAATGGATTCCACCATCTCGAACAGATCATGGTCGCTACATGGATTCGAGCATCTTGTACAAATATCGAATCTCAATATAAATTCCCGCATAACTCCTCCGACGAATGCTAATGCTGTCCTCTCTCTTGAAATATTCCTCAAGATAGACAGTCCCACTTGATAGCATCGTTTGAAATGCTAACATTGACCTCACGGACTTAACATTATGATAGATAGTTTAACTCTATAACGTGCCACTTCACAACTGCTTGCAAAACATAAATCGCGAATATGGTCTTGAAGTGGTTATAGTTATGAGTTATCTCATATAAGTCACTCCCCTTCTTATCGGGCACTAAAAAAATCGATTAATTTTCGGTTAACTTATCCCGAGTTCTTTTGGAAATAAATAGGTAATGCATAATGGTGGAGATAATCTTCTATCTGGATGGATTTCCTTATCATTCGTGTTAGAAGAGCAAGACGAGTTTATGTGTACAATATAGTATCTCCGAAGATAACTGTACCATATGGTCTTGTGTTCTATTAGATATTTCCTAAGTTATTTTGGTCATTCAATAATCAACTAGTCGACTATCAATTATTACATAGATGATCATCATTAGAAACCAAGTCTCATACACTTATCACACGAATAAATAGACAAGCACGATCAAGTCACAGTAGCGATCTCTAATTTCCTTTTTATTTAATTAATACTTTTTATTAATTAAACCTCTTTCATTAGTAAAACATTCTTTTACCTAATAAAATTTCATTTATCAATCACCACTATTCATTTGTACTCTTCCAAAATTTCAAAAAGTATTCATATACTTATCTCAACTAGTATAAGTATATTCACAAATCATTAACAAGATTTCTTACTTTAAACCTTTATATTTTCTATCTTTTTCAAAAGATTCCATACTTATAATTTCCTTCAAAATATCCATTTTAAGGATCTAAGTACTTTCAAAAATTCATTCAAAAGTTTTAAGACTAATGTTATCAAACATTGTCACTACAAACTTAAACCATTTCACTTATGCTTATCCTTAAAACATTCTTTTGAAGATCTATTTATATTCATACGTATAATAGGAAAGGGCTAAAGACGAATGCTATTTACTCATTTTCACAGCAAACCCAAAGCCATTCCATATTTATATTATCTTTAAAACATTCTTTTAAATATCTAACTTAATATTTGGTTAAGATCAATAGTTGGCAAGTCAATTACTCAATTAAAACGATCGCTTATAAAGATCACGGTTCATATACTTAACTCGTTTCCAACATTGCAGTTTACACTATCCCTCGTTCAAGAGTGAAGCCAGGTAAGTTAGATCATTGGTTGCATATCAAAGCATTTCCTATATACTTCATTCTTGAATCTAATAGATAGATAAGTCTACCTCGTCGACTGTCAGTGTTAAGTATAAAATTAATGATTTCATAAACTAGTAAGAAATCAACACGTTTTCGACATTCCTGACTTAACTATTCCTCGATCAAGTGAGAAGCTGGTAGGTTAGAGCACTATTGCCTCAGTCCCTGCTCAAACATCAATCTTAACCCTCACAAATAGTTAAGCCTACCGCATCGGTTTTTAGTGTTAAGCTTTGTTAATTACTTTTCAAACAAATAATTAAACAAACATGATTTAGCGACTAAGCAATTCGTGACCCCTTTCTAAATCATTTTTATACCTTTAAAATACTTGTAATAGGTTTTAAAACATTTTCTTAAAATATTACTTTAAGATAAAAAGTTTGTAAAACACTTTGAAACTTGGAAAACAAACCATATTTTCTATATATTCAAAAATAAACCATCTTCTTTAAAAATTCACAAATAATTATTAAAAATTCATACAAACCATTTTTAAAATTCTCAAATAAGAGTTGCCAAACACTTGTAAAAAGAATGGAACAAAATACATAAATTTGAATATCGTTTCAAACCTTTAAAGTCCAAAACAACAGCTTAAATGTGACAGTTTTGCACAAGTGTAAGTTTGGCTACTTTTTGATATGATACTCAACTTTTTAACATTCCAAAATTTTTATAGAAGCAATCATACATATAAAATATAAAAAATATGGTGAGAAATCCCTAAGGATCTCTCTATAAAGTTCCATAAAATTGTCGAATATAAGACAATTCCAAAGTGCATCTATAGCAACTATCGCTGTAAGAACACTTTCAATCCAAGTCCAATCTAAACCAAAATCCAACTAAAACTTATTTGCTTTGTTTCAAGGACATATAAGTCCAATTCAAGTCTGCTTAAGTTCATTCAAGTCTATACATATGGATTACATGTGCCATTTGCTTTCAAAGAAAGAATAAAAACCAATATTACAACATATGTCAATATCAATTCAAACAATATATACACAACCAAGCACAAGCACAAGCACAAGCACACACATATATTGTTTCCATTTAAAGTGGTGAGTAAGCTCACCCAAAACCAAGAAAACAAGTAAGTCCAAGCAACTAAGTCTAACTTCTACCTTGCAAGCACCATGCTTCCTTCCTCTTTTTAGCTTTATACAAATCCTAGACCTAAATACCCATGAAATTGCTCAGTGCCTGTGACAGCCCACCTTATTGGATGGTTAAAATCGACAATAAACCACACATGTCTAACTCAAATAATTCAAAAGAGGGGATTATTAATGGGAATTAATAAGAAAATAAGAGAAAGGAAGGAAAGCAAAACACAGAATCTATAATAATCAAATAAACAGTTCATTAAGCTGTTTTACAATATACTTACACAATTTTTTCAACATAATCAGAGTACAAACAACAACATACCAATTCAATAATACTAATAATATCATATACCAAACTCCGTTTTCTTCCTCCAGAAATTATGTCTTCAAACACTGAAATGCTCAGGTTGACCCGAGCGTAATGAAAAGATAAAACACTCGAGTCACAACTAAAAGTTCTTATATAAGTTAAATCAGCAATAAGTAAATAGAAGTGTAATAGCTTCATAGATGTTTACGGGATTATACATCTCTTATCCAGTGTACAACGTGCGTGTAATAACTTAAGAGATGTTACGGGATTTTCCATCTCTTAAGGATCCATCAAACTATCTATATGTAGTAAGATACGCTCTGTAAGTAGTGTCTAACAAAATGTAAAGTATTAAAATAGCGCTAAGGCTTTACATTGATCCCCTTTAATACATTTTTAAGCATTGTCCTATAGTTTGTCTTAGTAGCATCGCTAGTAATGTCGGTAGCCTGGGAGGCACCGTGATAAGACAACACTAAAACAAAATCGTAGTGGTCGTGAATAAGGACAAAGAGTATGACAAGGCACATGAGGTGATGCCCATGGTAGGATATGATTGTTTTATGTTTCCTGACTAATGGTAATCCAGAACGGTCCACCTCATCCAACACTCCCAAAATCTGAAGGTGTGTACCAATCAAGTTTCAAAGTCAAGATGGTAATACGAAGAAGTGTGTCCGCTAGAGGTAGCTAGCCTCATTGGTCAGGTAAGGCTTCTATTTTAGTCATTTCTAATTAACACAAGTGTCGAGGTCTATTCATCATCGTTTTATTTCTTTAAATCCAGCAAGCGTTCGCCAATCCAATCACTTCACTCTTCATCATCCGCTACGTACGCAGTTGTTACAGCGATTCCAATATTGATAGAGAGTATGTTAATAAGAGGCCCCAGTCTCTTTAACAACCAAACGTCATTTTTCACACTGGTTAGTTGTTTTACATTTAAAAAAAATTCATAATTGATATCAAAATATCATATTCACTTCAAAAATATCACTTCATTTCAAAATACCATTTACTCAAAATATGTCATTTTCAGTTGAAAATATCATTTCAAATTCCAAG
The DNA here is from genome assembly GCA_030765085.1 of Allium cepa. Classification (NCBI taxonomy): domain Eukaryota; kingdom Viridiplantae; phylum Streptophyta; class Magnoliopsida; order Asparagales; family Amaryllidaceae; genus Allium; species Allium cepa. Next base: position 138,565,628 of record CM060940.1, on the reverse strand, counting down.
TTAGGTTCTAACCTCATTTAACCATATTCGCATTAAATCAACGGTTTAAATATAAACATTCCAACTTGCACGGCTTGAAATTTTTTGAAAATGGTTTGAATAGTTATAAATAGTTTAAATTAGTGTAAATAGTTTAGAGATTTTAAAACAGTTTAAATGGTTTGAGTGTTGAAAATGGTATACATAGTAAAATAGTTTGGAAATAAAAATAATTTGAGTATAAAAACTTAGATTTTAAACAGCTTATATTAAAATAATTTATTTTGAAAATAATATCAAATCAAACTGTTTCTTTCCATTTCAACAAATCTGGACCCATGTCCAAATTTCAAATCAACAAAACTCAATTTTCAATCTTTCAATTCAATTGAATAAATTTCAATTTAATTTCAAATCAACTTAATTTCAATTTCAATTCAAATTAACTTCAGTTTTCGAAACATTCATTTTGACTTCATATTCGATTCAACGATTCAATTCAACGACTTAAATGTCAATTCTATTCTTATTTTAAAACATTTTAATTTATATCAATTTCAAGTTCAAATTCAATTCACCGATTTAAACCACTTAATAAAATTAAACATCATTGATCAATTTTAAGATCCAAACTTTAAAATAATTCAGTTTTCTGAATTAAAGTCATATATCAACTATAACTTCACATTTCCAATTCAATTCTTTAAAACAGTTTCATTTTAACCAATTTCAATTTCCACATTTCAAAGCTTGAATAAGGATAATTCATTTCATATAAATCCATATTACCTTTTAAAACAATATCATTTAACCAGAATCTAGAAATAAAGATTTAAAACCATTGAATTTAACCACTCCGGTGTCCATATATAATTTTCTACCCTATGGTCAAGTGATCAGTTATTTCAGTTTTAATTATATGGATGGATATATATCATTTCAATCCAAATCAAAGTGTCATAGGAATATATTATTTCAACTATTTCTTAATTTATTGGTAATAATTCAAATAACAGTTTATATGTTGTCACTTAATTTGCAGATCGATAGCAGGGATATATAAAAATAGATAAACATTCAATCATCCAAAATGTCAATAAATAAACATCCCTCGCAATCATCATCCAAATCTGCCAACAAATTACCACAATTAACAAGTTATCAATCTCAGATACTTAATTAGCAATTAAATTCAGTATTAATTAAATGTCAATTTAATTCAATATAAATTCAAATTCAATTCAAATGACAATTTAAATTACCAAACAACATTAAATAAAATTCTTACCACTTCATAAATTTAATTAAACTAACATAAGAAGATTTAGTATTGCGTGAGTGGGATAAATCACTCACCTTTTATTTATAGTCGATTAAAAATCCAATGAAAGCCTAAAATTCCAACAGTCTCCAAATTCATCCATACCAGTTTCATGTTGTCTGTTATTTGGATATGAACCCAATGGAAGAAACCGCGCATCAATCGAAGTTCGCATGCAAAAGTTGTTCACAGTATAAGAAATATTATTATACTAATAATTGGTCCACAATTCAATATTAAAATATTCAAATTAATTTTCACCCACTTCTTTCTTATGCACATACGTCCGCAACCCATTTAACCCTCTTTGACTAAAATTTGACTAACCATTGCCACTACCCCAAACCTCCGTTCGATATATGACCACCGCCTCCACAGCGTTGCCTTCGCTCCTCCTAAAACTGCTGGAATCCACTGCCCCCAAATCCTCCATCGCGAGCTTCATATGTTGATTGTCGATGCTACATTGATCTATTTGTCAGATTGAAGCTAGATCCGAGTTTCCCTTATAGAGCCCTTCAATACCCATAAGTCAATTTTTTCGATTGGTGCTCAAACTAAAAACGCCCAAATCGATGCTTAGGGTTTCACCATAGCTAACTTTGACCAAGAATTTCGATTGCCTCAGGGTCTCTATTCCAGAAATGAACGCTAGATGCCGACTCCATTCATCAAGCTCTTTCCAAGGATACATAATATGATAGGGTTTGGGCAGCTTGAATTTTTGGAGTTGATTTGAAATCAGTTAATTAGGGTTCGGGATATCCGCCATTGAGAAGGAACAGATTAAAACTGAATTGTACGTATAGAAAATAGAATAGAAGACTGCTAGGATTTATAGCAACATATATATAAGCAAAGATGGACAAGAATGGATGAAATAGATCGATTGAGCCCAAGCGATAACAAAGACCCGAAAAGCCCATTTCATTCCCGAAACGAAAATAGATCATCCTATATGTCGAAATATTGGTTTTCAATATTTTTAGACTTAATGAAATTAGTTTTAAACCATAATTCTATCATATATAGAAGTTAGCTCTTAAAATCAATTTATATTCATTTAAATTCCTTTAACTGATTTCTACGCGTTTTGGGCTCGCACGATCAAACAACAAATCTGATCGCAACAGAACTTGAAATCCCATAAAAATTCCCTATTATGGATCCAATGAAACCATTTTCGTCAAAATCTAAGACAGTGCCCAAAATATAATTTTACACGTTGATTAAATGAATTATTATTTTAAAATCAGTTTAATCACTTTTAAATTTTAAATGTTAACCATTTTCACCATTCTTGATTAAATAGGAATTTAATGATCTTTTAAAATTCAGTTTTCCATGTTAATTTCAAGATTTAAATATTAAATTGATTACAATGTTAAATTACGACTGTAATAAAATCTTAGTTCATTAAATAAAAATTTCATCAAATTCTAGTATTTTGATTTACATTCTTATTTTATTAAATCATCAAATACCTTATGAATTTATTTAATATAAGTTTCCATTTTATCACACTCGTCGCTCAACAATTAACGTCTTTTCTTATATTAACTACAATATTTCAATTACATTAAGTTATTGATCCCCAAATTAATTTCAAACTGATTTAATAATAAGATGATAATTAAAACAATTCTTATACATTAATAATTCAAACCCATTTCTAAATTTATTATTTACAACAAAGATTATAAATTTACTTACAAATATTAAAATCAATTCCAATTATATAACATTGATTTCTATTTTTAGTACAACATTTAATTTATTCATTATTAACATTAATTGAAATTACATCAAACGGTTGTCAATTCAATCAACATTATTAAATTGTATTATAATAAACTTTTTCCATTTATAAATCAGAAAATTCAATTTATTACAATATTAAGTTCCAAAAATCTTATTAAACTTAAAATATTTAATCGTCAAAAATACGGGTCGTCACATGGTCTATGGTGTTTTGAAGGGTATTTTGCTCCTTTATTCAAGATCCAAGATGTTAGAAGGTGTTGTGATGTTTTCCTAAGGCTTAAGGCCAAGTTTAAGAGGTTAAAAGATGTTTTGAAATTATTTTCTTTAGGAAATTTGTGAAGCGAAAGACATGAAAGTGTGATAAATTTTTATGTAAAAATTTTCAAATGAATTCAAGGGGAATGCCCCTTCTTTTATAGGCTTAGAACGGTGTTCCTTAGGCTTGCTCTCATTCTTCCCCTCACCATGCAATGGAAGGCTCACCCCATCACATGTCCATTAGTTCTCCTTTGAACCTCTTACCATTAGCTAACTACCTTAATACCCTTTACAAATAAAATATCTCTTATCCACGTAGAAGCTTTTAAAACCTTCCATTTTCTTTATGAATCAAAGTGTGTCAATTAATCCCTAGTATGTTCATATGTTCATTAGCTTAAGGCAAAAGATTTCACACAACATATATGGATAAAAAGCTGTTTATCAACAAATCGATTTTCGGTCACATTGTTAGTATTTCTTCAAAGTATTTATTTTTGTAAAAAAACTTCACAAACAAGTTTACCATCATTAGTTATTATTAAAAAGTGGGTTAAAAGTATATTAAATCAATTTAACAACATTTAATCCATGATTCAAATATTGAAATAATCCAGATATTTAAATACAAAGTATTTGAAATTCAGGGTCGTTACAGAGAATGTTATAAGATTGGTAATTGTAATGAGAAAATAAAGGAAGAAAGACAAAAAAGCCTTGCTCTGTATCTACTAAGGAGTACAGAAATATGATGTTTCTTTTAAGAAGACGGAACTAGCCACTTCCGCAAAGCAAGCATGAATTTTTTTGCAAAATTCATTTAAAAGTGATAATAAAGTAAAAGGGGCTCGTTTGAAAACTCTACATAGAGAGTTTGTAGATTTGTATGAAATAGAGTCAGAATCATTTTTTGATTATTGATCCTTGGTGTTTCCTATAATCCGTCAGTTAAATAAATGGAGAAACTATGGATGATATTAGTATCATTGAAAAAATCTTCGTTCTTTTAATTCCAGGTTAGCCTATATTGTGGGAGTTATTTAAGAATTGAATGGCTTGAATTCCTTAATTATTGATGAACTCACGGGTTTGTTGCAAGCTTACGAAGAAAGACGCGATAAGAAGAATATGTAGCTTCAGAACAAGCACTCTAACCAAAATTAACTTAAAGAAATGAGATATATACTTTTTGTACCAGTGGAATCCATTCCATGATCTCTTCCTTATGTCATGACCATTAGTCTCCAAGAAGGTCAGAACATAGACGATCCTATTCTTTGGAATCCTATCGATAAGGCACTTCCACAGTTAGTGACTATTAACCTCCAACATAGATGTCACTGACGTGGTGACTAGAATTTGATAGGTATGTCAAAGCATGACATGTATTTTTGAAGCTAGCGATGAGCCTAGTTGAATGTGATTTCGATGGATGTACACTGTAATGTGAAGCTCGAATTGCCGTTTAGGATGCCCGAATTGTTCATCAAGCAATGAGATGCACTTCGATTTGAATGTATGCGCTATCGTATCTCATGTTCTTCTAAAGAGATTACATGGTTGGTTGAGACCCTATGCATTATAAAGTTATGAGGTACTATTATACCTAATTTTTGCACTTAAAAATAATCAGGTGAAAAACATCCAAAACTTTTTTGAAGACTTATACTACGATCATAGTGACCGCTCTTAAGTTCGGTTCAAAAATAATTAGAAAATGCCTGATCTCAATGCTTAGGGTAAATTCATTTTAATTTCACATTTAAAAATAGGGATATCCATTTGTAAGCCTTAACATAAGAATTAAGTCTTTGTGAGACATAACCATGTGGGCGTGGTTGACCTTTTAAAAATGTAATTTTCATTGTTAACTATATATATGGTCTTTAATATAGAGATTTATGTCTTGCTCTTCAATGGTAATAAGAACCCGTATTCTAATTATAGGGCTAATCTATTATAGTTACTAGAATGCTCATACATAGATCTATAATTTTCATTTGTAGGAATTTTTGTATTTCTATTTCCATTGCCAATTTTAATCTTACTATAATTTCTATTACTACTTTTAGAAACATCCAAATACATAAATGCTTATTTCGTTCTCTTTTTATTCCTTGTATAACCTAAGTAGCTTTTATCATTGTAAGCATTTGAATTTGAGATTATATAAGATAAATATCTTTTCATTTGTTAATAACGAACATTACATTTTTAAAGGGCCATCCACACTCAAATGGATATGGTTCCCTAAACTTAATTTATCGGGACTTATAAATGGATCGCTTAACGCTTAATGCAAAAATTACATGACTTTATAATAGAATTAAAGAACAGAATTTTATGGATCGTAACGACATCATAGCATCATGGTTAGAAGAAGAAGATCTAGTGTAACAACCCACCTTTTCGACCATTGAAAGTTAGCACTCAATATATCTAATGCTAAATATCCAATCATCGGAAAAGAAGATTGTTATGGAAAAATAAAAAGAACAACAGGGGAAATAGAATTGCATAACCAAAACGAAAACATGTAATATAACAAAAACAGTATGAACTGTCACTCCAAGACACAAGATACATCATGGTTAAGAACAAACCTCATCAGTTGGACAGTTATAACTTCTTGACCATGCAATTACTAATAGGTATACAATATACTACCATGAAAAATAAATACTACAGTAGATGAACATTCTGCTCTTCTCCAAGTGCTCCATAACACCAACACTAACTTGGAAAATACTTGGGCTGACCCGAGAATTATAATAAAATAACACCCAGGACAGTTTGGAAAACCAGCATGAGAAAACTCAAGGGATATGTTAAATACAAAATAATTGGTGGGACCATGTTGTAAAACATAGAACGAGATCTCACCATACAAAAACATCGTCCATACATAAGAGAATGAACAAATAATAGAAAAAATCCAAATATAAAGGATAAACACAAGTAAGAACAAATCACATCATTGAAGAATATACGAAATCCAGACTTAAAGAATGGACAAAATTATTTAAACATAGAGAAGGGCGTAAGACACTTGTTGATGCAATTAAGAAAGAATCAACTCTAAGGTTTGAATTAGAATGAATTTATGCAATATGACTAAAAGGGTGTGCCATTACAGTGAAAGTATATCCCTAGATGAAATATACTTGAGAGCCCATGCCAAATATGCATCACTCTCAGGAACTTTCGACCCAGACCTCGTTAAAACCACGAGCGTCTGAATACTCTCACATCACCGCATGCATGCCACTAACAATTCTTTGTTAGGAAATCAAATCTACGGTTTCGATGACAGCAACTATACAATGGAAATCAAATATGCATATATTTCTATTTTACAGGTGCTTGCTAGAGTAACATCTCTAGAAAGACAAGAACAAGGCATAAAGAACATTACAAGAGACTACAAGTCGATTAGACCAAAGAAGCAACAAGAAAGATACACAAAGAAGACATGCATAGTTTTCAAACGTCTGGATGCACTAGCCAGACATCTAGAAATACCCTCTGAAACAACAAAACAGACAGGATCAGGCGTCTGTTTAGATGTCTGAAAGACTATTGTATACAAAAAATATATAGAGTTAGACATCTGATACAAATATTACACGTCTGATTTCGAACTCGGAATTTAAATTCAAATTTCAACTACCACATTTGAATAGACATCTTCACTTCTCTTCGCTGCAACTCTTCATCTCATCAGAAGCAACTGTAGAACACTTGTTAATGGACGCAATTATCAAGGAATCTCTCTACAAACATATATATCATCAAGAATCAAAGAGAACTTGCACTCTTTACTTACGTACTCTGTTATATTCTTGATCTATAGCAATCTATACTTGTATTTCAATCTTCCATATATTCAGCTCTTCTTGATCAATATTTTCTATATATATATTGGAAGCATTTGTACTTAGCAGTCAATATCCATGTTATAGAACGCATACTTGACAGGAATAAGTTATTGTAACCAAGCCTATTCCTTCAGGCGAAGTGAGGGTGTTTGATAGCCGAATTCTGAAGTGGAGCTTGGGGACTGGACGTAGGATGGGAGATCCGAACCAGTATAAAATCCTAGTGTGCTTATTTTATATTTACCTAGATTAATATTGTTTTAGTTGCATCATATATTTTGTCACATATACTTGCATATCCACTACACGATCCACCATATAGACTTATAATTGGTATTGGAGCAAGGTTTAATCAAAGTACAGTAACACGTTTTTGAATCACTTTAATATGGCAAGTATTTTTCAAGGACAATCCATAGCATGACCCTAACTTTTTAATGGCTCTAACCATGCGTATTGGTCAATACATATGAGAATTTTTATGGAAGCTAATTGACTAGAAATTTGGTCAGTCACTCAAAATAAATATGAAACACTTGACACTGCTACGAACATATGGACCGATGCACAAAAAACCGCTGCTTCTAATAATGCCAAAGCTATGAATGTTCTATTTTTCTTACTAGATAAAAATGATTATTCACCTGTCATGTTATGTAACATTGCATTTGATATTTGACGTACCATACAAGTTACACACGAAGGCATAAACAAATTTAAACAAACTAAGATTTCAATTTTACAAAATCAATTTTCATCATTTAAAATGAAACAAAACGAATCTATAGTAGACATGTACTCTAGATTCCAAACCATTCAACACGATTTAATGGCACTTAGAGTCAAATTCATAAATTTTGATTCAGTATCTAGAATACACAATTCTTTAACCTCTGAGAGGGAAAGAAAAGTATTAGCTTCGAAGAAGCTAATGATCTTTCAGCACTCTTAGTTGAAGAGTTGATAGGAAATTTAATGTCCTATGAAGGTAATTTGCAGGCACGAAAAGAACTAAATTCCAAAAGAAGAGTATAGCATTTCCAACAACAAATGAAGACTCCGACTTTGATGAAGAAGAAATTGTATTTATTGCCGAAAACTACAACAAATTCAAGAAGTTTAAGAAAATGAATTAATTTCAGAATGGAGGAAAAGCAAGCTCAACAAATCAAACATCAATCAAATGCTATGAATGTGATCAACTTAGACATATGAAGAAGGACCGTCCCAAACTAAATAATGATAAAAAGAAGAACAAATTTGAAAAATTCAAAAAGAAGAAGGCTTCCAAAGTAACATGGGACGATTCAGATTCTTCATCATAAGAAAGTGATAGCAATAGTGACGGAGAACAAGCCAATGCGTGCTTTATGGCACAAACTAATGAGGTATGTCCCGAACTTAGTTATGATGAATTATTAGAACTTAGCATGGAATTAGAGATAAATTTAGAAAAATTAAAAAACTGAACATAGAACACATTGCCAAAATAAATAGATTAGAACTTGAAGTAGGAATGTTAAAAGATGTAAAAATTATTTTAGAAGAAGAATTAGAATTATCTCAAGAAAGAATTAAAAATAACTTGGTTGAAAATAAGGCTATTGCTATTGATGTTGATAGAACTAAATTAGAAATAGATAACTTGTTAAAAGAAAATGTCAACTTGAAGAGTAATATTGAAATATTGAAAATTGAAAATTTAGAATTAAAAGAAAAATTAGATAAAATTACAAATAATGTTTCAAAATTTAATAAAGGAAAACAAGATTTAAAAAATCTTATCAAAACTTTAAAATCATCGGGTAATAGAAATGGAATAGGATTTAAAAATACTCCTAAACAAAGAAGGAATGGTATTAAGAAATATAGTTGTATTTATAAAAAGCCTAAAAGTTCACCTAAGTCTAATATGAATACCAAAAATACAAAAATTTGGATTCCTAAGACAAACAATAATTTGATTTGACAAAAATATATTAATAATTTCTTAGAAAATGTAGTCTAGAATAAGAATTATATTCATAAAGGTACCAAACCTTCTTAGGTATGGTTAACTACTTCTCATAAAATCTAGGACCCTAACAAAGTATATGGGCACCAATTAAAATGTCTTTTATTTTGCAGGCACCAAAATAAAAAATAAGGAGAAATGGATACTAGATAGCGGATACTCAAAGCATATGACCAAAAATTCAAAAATGCTATCAAATATAACCTACATCGATGGAGGAATGGTAACTTTTGGAGATAACTCAAAAGGATACGTCGTGGACATCGGAGAAGTCATCAACTCTGATATTTCTTACTCTCATATTATTACAAATGTTTTGTTAGTAGAAAATATAAAACACAATTTACTGAGTATTAGTCATTGCGATAAAGGTTTTCAAATCAATTTCGAAAAATATAGATGTAATATTTTCGATAATAACAAACAACTTATATTTGAGGGTTTTAGAAACAAAAATATTTATGTCTTAAACATGAATATAAATAAAAATTCAAATTTGTTCTTAATCGCCAAACATGACGATCCATGGTTATGGCATAAACGATTTTGTCATATTAACTTTACATATATTAATAAATTAGCAAAATATAAGCTAGTTAGAGGTTTATCTAAAATAAATTACAAAGTAGAAAATTTATGTGACGATTGTCAAATCGAAAAACTAAAGAAAAGCTCTTTTAAATCTAAAAATAATCCTTCTACAAAACAACCGTTAGAATTACTACATTTAGATTTATTTGGTCCAACGCAAGTACGATCTATAAATCACAATAAATATTTTTTCTTAATAGTGTTAACCCGCCTTTTTACAAGGCCATTGATATGCGGATTTGACCAAATCGACTGTTCTTTTTTGAAATGGGAATGCGATTGACTGGAACTAGCTGGATGGATAGGTGGTCGGTCAGGAATAGTTTCGGTACATGGCTCGGCACTGAGGAGAGAGCAGAGTGATTCGGTATTGGTTGTCGCTCGGCATAAGGCATGGTTTGGCGTTGCTTGCCGCTCGGCGTAAGGAGTGGCTCAGCATTGGTCGTCGCTTGGCAAAAGATGTGGCTCGGAATGGGTTGCCGCTCCACGCTAGGCATCGTTCAACATTGGACACCGTTCGGCATTGTGAGTCGCTCGACATTGGATGTCGTTCGATATCGTACCTCGCTCGGCATTGGAAGTCGCTCGACATTGGATGACGTTCGGCATCGTACCTCACTCAGCATTGGAAGTTGCTCGGCATTGGATGTCGTTCAGCATTGAACCTTGCTCGGCATTGGTAAGGATAGGGTCGTTCGGCATTGGTGAGATGGCTCGGCATTGTAGAGGTATGTGGCTCGGCATTATGGAGATATGTGGCTCGGCATTGTGGAGGTATGTAGGGATATAGGGCTCGACATTGTGGAGGTATGTGGTTCGGCATTGTGGAAGTATGTGGCTCGACATTGGGGAGGTATGTGGCTCGGTGGAAGGTCTAGATGGGCCTACACCATGCAGAAAGCCCAACAACTCAGGAATTGCCTATAAATACAACGTGTGGGAGTTCAGAAAAGGGATCTTCTTCTGGCTCTCTCGCTTTCTATTTTCTAAGGCTGAGGTTACTCTGCTGTTTTGTAACTGTTATTGATTATTACAGCAATAAAAGGAAACTTCTGGGGTGAACGTAGGCCGGAGTGAGCCGATCCACTATAAAATCTGTTGTTCTTTACTGCTTTCATTTTATTTCGGACTGTTCTTCAAATTATTACTCTCTAAATATATTCTATCTATGAATTGTGACTGTTATTTGGTGCTTTCATCTGGATTTGGGTGTTAGTGACCATTTTTGGCGCTAACATTTTGGAGCTTTCACTGAGAAAGCTGGCACTCAGGAATTTTGGAGTTTGGACTTTGGATTGAAAAGCTTAGAACTCAGATTTTGGAAAGCAATGGCTAGACCACCAACAAGGAAGCAAGCAGCGGAAAGGAGCAATCAGGAAGGAAGTCAAGCGGACTCTTCCGGAGCTGGAGAGGATCACAAACCTGTCTACATAACTCGGGATGAGATGTAGGTTATGATGATGTCTATGCAGGAGCAGATGTTTAAACGGCAAGAGGAGATGATGCAGGCTCTTCTTAGGCAATTCGGACAACCAGGAACTGCAGGTGCTCAAGTTCTTGGAATTGACCAGAGGAACTCAACCAGCAAGTGGATGGAGTGATTCAGCAGGGGCAACTCCCAATCAACAACTAACAATCTGGATGGACCAAGACTCGGGGGCACACCACCAGTTAATGTTGGACAAGTTCATGGAGGGATACTGGATGATGTTATGTTTCTCGATGCCAACAAGAATACAGGAGTACATGATGAGGAATACGTGCCAGAATTTCCTTGGGGACTTGGAGGGCAGTCTGGAAACATGGATAGGGGGCAACCCTTGGTTAGAAATGCTAGATTGGCTGACATTGTCGAGCGGACTATTCGTGGAGGTCTGACAAACAGGGATTCAGAGGAAGTCAACAAAAGTCCATTTACACGAAACATCAGGACGGCTAGAAATCCGTCCGATTTCAAACTGCCCACTTTGCAAGTGTACAACAGGAAGACAGATCCAACTGACCACTTGATGAGGTACACTAGGCATATGGAAGTGCTGGGGGACAACAGAGGAGGTTATGGCCCGATGTTTCCCCCTGTACTTGGCTGATATAGCTACCACGTGGTTCAGGCAGCTAGAGGATGGATCCATTGGAACATGGATGGAACTGGTGGATAGGTTCTTTAGTCAGTTTCGAGTTCACATAAAAAGCCAAAGAACGTGATGACGTTGACATCAGTTAAACAGGGGGCGGAAGAATCAAACAGGACATTCTTAACTCGGTTTAATGCAGCAGTTGCTTCGGTGGATCAGCCAAATCCATCAATGGTTCTGATGACTGCGGTATCAGGAGTCAGAGATAATTCGGATTGTAAAGTATCATTGGTACGGTACCATGAAGCTAAGAGATTTCTCCGACAAGAAGATGCATGTTGGGACATGAGGTCAAAGGAAGTAAAACTGGTTAAGGATGGAGGACTACCCGGCGAAAGCTCGGGTAAGGACAAGGATAAAGGGAAAAGGAAGCGCCGGGGAGAACCAAAGTTCTCCACTTACACAGGACTGAACGCAACATTGGAACGGATATTCTTGGATATGCGAGATCGCCTTCCGTATCGAAGGCCGACAAGGAGGGAGCCCTCAGAACGCGAAAGGGCGTCGGGAAGGCACTGTCTTTTTCGTGACCTGGACGGGCATGATACTAACTGCTGCCGGCATTTGAAGGACATAATCAAGGAGCATGTTAGGAATGGTCAGTTGCGACAATATGTCGAAACTCAGAATGTGCCGGTGGAACAGGAGCAACCACCATCTACCTTGAACGATGAGGGCGTGAGGCCCAAGCATGGTGGCTGGTTGGTCATCAACTAATCTTGATGGTTTGAAATAAGCAACAAACTCTGGATAATTGGCTAAATCACTTACCCATGTACGGGGTCGAAGATAACCCTTAGGCATGCTCTGAGATGATGGTTTACCGAGGCGCCTTGGTTTGTGAAATCTACGTTTTCCCTTTGACTTGAACATTTGATTTTTCTGGTTTGGTTTTGGAGTTTGGTTTGAACTCCCTGTTTTGCTTGTTTTTAGGTTTGAATTTTTGATGTGGATTTCTGATTTTCTGGTTGGATTTGGATTTCAGATTGGATTTTAGTCAGATCTTCCTTTGGATTTTGGCTAAAAGGTCGTCGAGCATGGACTATGCTCGGCAAGGGTCCGGAGAGGCCAGGATTCGGCCTAGGACTTAGGCCCCATGTTATCGGTTACTATTTTAGGTCGTTGAGTATGGACAAAGCTCGACAAGGGTCCGGAGAGACTAGGATTTGACCTAGGACTTAGGCCCCGTATTATCGGTTACTATTTCAAGTCGTCGAGTATGGACAATACTCGACAAGGGTCCGGAGCGACCAGGATTCGGCTTAGGACTTAAGCCATGGAAATTACTCAACGTCCAGGGACACTGGACCACGGTCGTTAGGTAATGGATTGTGTTTGACAAGAACCCAGAGAGGTTACATATATGAATATCGGCTACACTACACCAAAACAGCAAATTTGGCCACCAGGAAGTAGAGATTTGATACGGCTCAGAGCCGTATCAAATTGCCTCTGCGATCCACACCCCCCACAATACCTAAAATCTAACCCTACGTTTGAAAGGCCGCAGATCACTATGTTTTGCTCGCGCTAGTTTTCATTTCCCGCACTATTTTCATTTCGCATGATGGAATTTTCGGTTTACTTTTGTCTGTTGCTTACATTAATATTTCAAGCCAAGAACAAATATAGTTTTTCTTCTTTATAAAATCCAAATCCCATCATCTATCATTAATTAGCCTTCGCCATCAAAACAAAAGGTGTTCGGTTTCATCTCTAGTATTTTTAAAAATTGACGGTACTCAATTTCGTCGAGTATCTTTTGAGTTATTGCCTAAAAACTAAAAGGGGATAAAATTATTTTCAAAGTTCAAAAATCAAATTCTCTCAATCCGTTGAAAATTAATCATCGCTGCTTGTGCCATTGGGTTCTTACGGAGATGTAGGATTTTTGGTATAAGTTTCGCGAAGTTTTGTGATGGTCGATGACGAAAGTCGATTTTTAAGGTTTCATTTTTTTTCGGATTTGGTCATCGATTCACGATTTGGTGTTCGCCGTCGAGTTCGTGGTGGAAAAGTTGGGTCATGGCCGAAGTTTTGGGGTGTCCGGTCATGTATTGGGCGGGCGCGAATTTGTGTTCGCCGAGCCTGTAGCTCGTTTTCAAGGGGGCAGCTTACTTTTGATTTTTGCTATAGTGGTCATGAAGTATGGGCGAGGGTGGCAAATGGATAGGAGGACAAAGTGGCGCACGATGGTGGTCTTTGATCGAAGGATGGGGGTATGGTTGTCGCATGCACGTGCACACACGTGCACTAAAGTCTGGAGCTAGAACGTGTATTTGGGGGAAGAGTGGAAGAAAAAGGTCTGTAGCTTCTTGGGTAGGGTTCGAGGCTAATGGGCATGGTCAATTGTTTTGGGTGAGAAACTTAGTTTATTTTGTCTAAAAATTTATCTATATAAGCATTTAAAATTCAAAATATTATATTTGTGCATGATGGAATGGAATTTGGATAGTGGCAGGGAAGTGTGGTGAAGCTTGGAAGATGTTTGTATATTGAGATTGTTTGAATGGTGGTGTTTATTGGTTGAAGAGGTTGTTGAAGGCGGTTGGGTTGCAATGTTGTGTAGGGGGAGGTTGCAGATTATGGAGAAGGTGATGTATGGGTATATGGTGAAGAGTGTTTAGGTAGTAAGGAGTTTTTGGTTGAGTTTGTGCAATTGCAGGTGGATGTCTTGGTTTGTGAGGGAGGGAGTTTGTATTGATGGTAGCTTGGATTTGGGAAGAGATGGAAGTGGCTAGTTGTATGGGAATGCAGTGGGACAGGGGTGTTTTGAGAGGCAGTCTGGTTGTTTGAACTGATGATGTGAGGCAGATTGATGGTGAGGTGGGTGGAGATTAGTGAGGATGGATGCCAGTATTTTTCTATATAGATATTATCTTTGTATGTTGCACCACAAATGATTGTTTCGGTCAATAATTCATGTCCAGTTCAACTAAAATGGAATTTTGATTCTGTAAAAAAAAAAAGTATGCAGAAAAATAATAATATTTAAAGCTCATATTGTATATTTTTCCATGTTCAGAAGCATGCAAAGCTCTGCAAGAAAGGAATGGTTACATTGTATAATTGTATATCTCATATAGAGTTTCTTATATGTGTTAAAAATTGTATAATTGTATATCCTATATTCATTTTTAATTGACTGCTGACCGTAGGCATCGATGTAGAAGAAGGGAACATGTAATGTGAAAAATAGAGAGCAATGCATTTTTTTTACTTTAATACAATAATTTGATACGGCTCAAAGCCATATCAAATTCATGAATTTGATATGGCCCAAAGCCGTATCAAATTCATGAATTAGGAAGTGCTTTGAGCCGTATCAAATTCATGAATTAGGCAGTGCTTTGAGCCGTATCAAATTTTTAACCATGCCAAAATTTGATACGGCCCAAAGCACTGCCTAATTCCATTTGATACGGCCAAAAGCACTGCCTAATTGGCATTTCTGGTGTAGTGCTATGAACGGCAAAGGATTTGGATTCGACCCGGAAAGGTCCTAGATTCGGTTATTGGTTATTGGATATGTATGAAACATGGACTTTGGATATTGAATTTAAGGCCATTCAAAACACACCTTCCAATAGCAAGGCATGTTTTGGGGGGCAAGTGTTAACCCGCCTTTTTACAAGGCCACAGACAAGCAGATTTAACCAAATCGACTGTTCATTTGTCGAAACTGGAATGCGATTGAGTGGAACTAGTTGGATGGATAGGCGGTCGGCCAGGAATAGATTCGATGTGGATGGCTTGGCATTGAGGAGAGAGAAGAGTGATTCAGTATTGGTTACCACTCGACATAAGGCAGGTTTGGCATTGCTTGCCGCTCGGCATAAGGAGTGGCTCGGCATTAGTCGTCGCTCGACAAAAGGTGTGGCTCGGCATGGGTTGCCGCTCGGCGCTAGGCATCGTTCGGCATTGGACATCGTTCGGCATTGGACACCGTTTGGCATCGTGAGTCACTCAGCATTGGATGTCGTTCGGTGTCGTGCCTTGCTCGGCATTGAAAGTCGGTCGGCATTGGAAGTCGCTCGGCATTAGATGTCGTTCGGCATCGAACCTCGCTAGGCATTGGCAAGAACAGGTTCGTTCGGCATTGATGAGATGGCTCGGCATTATGGAGGTATGTGGATGTATGTGGCTCGGCATTATGGTGGTATGTGGGGATATGTGGCTCGACATTGTGGAGGTATGTGGTTCGGCATTGTGGAAGTATGTGGCTCGGCATTGTGGAGGTATGTGGCTCGGTGGAAGGTCTTGATGGGCCTACGCCATGCAGAAAGCCCAATAACTCAGGATTTGCCTATAAATACAGCATGTAGGGGTTCAGAAAAGGGATCTTCTTCTGGCTCTCTCGCTTTATATTTTCTAATGCTGAGGTTACTCTGCTATTTGGTAAGTGTAATTGATTATTACAGCAATAAAAAGTAAACTTTTTGAGTGGATGTAGGCCGGAGTGAGCTGAACCACTATAAAATCTGTTGTTCTTTAGTACTTTCATTTTAATTCAGACTGTTCTTTAAATTATTACTCTCTACATATATTCTATCTGTGAGTGGTGACCGTTGTTTGGTGCTTTCATCTGGATTTGGGTGTTAGTGACCATTTTTGGCACTAACAAATAGTTGATGATTTTTCAAGATATATGTAGACTTTATTTTTAAAATATAAAAGTGACACCTTTGGTATGTTTAAAATATTTTCTAATAGAATTAAAACGCAAATAGATTTGAAAATTAAAAATATTCGAAGTGATCATGGTGGGGAATCCGAAAATGATCTTTTTACTAATTTTGTAATAAAAAAGGAATAAGTCATAATTTTTCTTTTCCCCGCACACCTCAATAGAATGGTGTAGTAGAATGAAAAAATGTATGTTATAAGAATGTGCACGAACACTGTTAAATAGTAGTGGTCTAACAAAACACTTTTGGGCTGAAGATATTGCCACAGCTTGTTTTGTTTTGAATCGAGTAACCATACGTCCTATGAATAAACAAACTTGTTTTAAAATATTTTTTGGAAGAAAACCTAAAGTATCATACTTCAAAACTTTCGAATCAAAATGTTTTATTTTAAATATAAAAGATAATTTAGGAAAATTCAATCCAAAGGCCGATGGAGGAATCTTTGTTGGATATTCGGATCGCAGCAAAGCATATAGAATTTTTAATGAACAAAATAACACTATTGAAGAAAGTTAACATGTTTCGTTTGATGAAAATCTTCTTAATCATCATGCTAATGACGATGAAGAAATAATTCCAATAACAAATATAACAAACTCTCTTAATAATGAGACAAATATGCAAAATAATACTATAATATTATCCTCTAGAATTCTTAAGGATCATTCAAAAGATAATATCATTGGAGATCTTAATTCTAGAGTAACTAGAAATCAACTCAATCAAATAAGCCATATAACATTTGTGCCAAATTTTGAACCAAAAAATTATAAAGAAGCTTCAGATGATAACTTTTGGATAATTGCTATGCAAGAAGAATTAAATCAATTTGAACGTAATAATGTTTGGGAATTAGTACCAAGACCAGAAGTCAATCCGTTATAGGAATAGAATGGGTATTTAAAAGCAGATGAAATCGGAAATATTGTTAGAAATAAAGCACGTTTAGTTGCTCGAGCTATAATCAAGAAGAAGGTATCAACTATGACGAACCTTTGCTCCAGTAGCAAGACTAGAGGCCATAGGTACATTATTCGCTTTTGCAAATCGTCACAATTTTAAACTATTGCAAATCGATATCAAAAGTGCTTTTTAAAATGGTTTTATTAAAGAAAACATATTTGTTGAACAATCTCCATTGTTTGGTCACGAAAAATATTCCAACCATGTTTTTAAATTACAGAAACCCTTATATGGTTTAAAACAAGCGCCCTATGCTGGTACAAACGTCTTAAAAATTGTTTAATTACATCTGGTTTTCGAATAGGCAAAATCGATGCAACTTTATTTATTAAACGAGAAAATAACGATAATTTAGTTGCACAAATTTGTGCAGACGATATTATTTTTGGTTCAACTAACGAAAATCTCTGTAATCAATTTTCACATATTACGAAAAATGAATTTAAAATGTCTCACATAGGAGAATTAAATTTCTTCTTAGGTTTACAAACAAAACAACTTGAAAATGGTATTTTTATTCATCAAGAAAAATATTGTAGCGATTTATTACGTCGTTTTGAAACGGATAAAACTTCAAGCAAACCAACACCGATGAGTACTAACGTTCACTTAGAAAAGGATGATAATGGAAAAGATTTCGATGAAAAATTATATCGTAGCATGATTGGTTCCTTACACTATTTAACAGCTTGTCGACCTGATATTATGATGAGGGTATGTCTCTGTGCCCGATTTCAAGCAAAACCAAAAAATCTCACCTATTAGCCATTAAACGTACCTTACGGTATCTCTTTAGCACTAGAGATTACGGTTTTTTTATTCTAAAGGATCATCGTTTGAACTAGTTTCATATAGTGATGCTAATTTGGGTGGATGTAAAACAGATCGTGAGAGTACTAGTGGAACTTGTCACTTTATCGGACAATCATTAGTTTCATGCTTTAGCAAAAGCAAAATTGTGTCTCCTTATCTACTTGCGAAGCCGAATGTATTTCAGCAGCTCTAGCATGTGCACAAGTAATATACATGCAACAAACACTTAAGGATTTTGGCAAAGTTATCATTAAATCACCAATATATTGTGATAACACAAGTGCAATAAATCGATCAAAACACCTTGTAAATCACTCGCGAACTAAACATATAGATATAAGACATCTTCTTTTATGTGATAATGTAGAAAAAGGAATTATTTCATTAGAATACATAAATACCGAGAATCAAATAACAGATATTTTCACCAAACCACTAAATGAACAAACTTTTGTTAAATTGCGATGCGACTTAGGAATATGCTCTCTTAATGATCTTCTAAACTAATAACCACATTTTCATTTATTCTATGTTTA
The DNA here is from genome assembly GCA_030765085.1 of Allium cepa. Classification (NCBI taxonomy): domain Eukaryota; kingdom Viridiplantae; phylum Streptophyta; class Magnoliopsida; order Asparagales; family Amaryllidaceae; genus Allium; species Allium cepa. The sequence goes on along the minus strand of CM060940.1, from coordinate 138,546,685 downwards.
GCTAAAAAATTTCTATCCACAAACTAGAATTGATAACTTCTTCACCTTAAGTTTTTTAGTTGGTTAGTTTTTGAAAATTATTTATAAATAATTTTTGAAATTATATATAAATATTTATAAAACAAGAAAAAAAATATACATTTCATATTTTTAACAACAAAATATAACTATGTCTTCTGAAATTTCTTATCTATCCTTATCGACACCTACAACGGATAGCTTAGCGGATACACCTCGACAGATTCCTACCCCCATCCCAAATCAGGAACAACGTATATGTGGTCTTCCCATCACATGGGCCAATAACAAGAAATCTAAACGAGCTCTATTTGTTTCTCCTAACACCAAGGAGAAAATTTATGAGATGCATCACTATCAAAAGCAACAAATAGATCTATAATGGGAATTGTATTTTGAATAAAAAATCACAGCGGGGCGATTAAGTTTTCTGGAGGAAGTAGCGATAAAATTCTGTAGTTCACGGAAGAAGGATGTACATGAACCACTTCCGATTCCTTACAGTCCCTTAGATCCCTCTTCCTCATATCGTACACCTTTGGATCCTTCACCAAGGCGATTCTCTGGTTCCTCGAGAACCCACGAACGGGGAAATATATGGTCTCCACTCAAGCCATGGAGGGATGACAAGTCAGATGATCGCAAAACTCCATCACCATCTAAATAGATTAAATTATTCTTTGAATTTGTATCTACGTATGTTTGTAATTCTGGTTCACAAAATTAATACTACATTTTTTCCCAATAATAGATGGTCAAGAAATAAACAATACCCTTTAGATGTAGGCTATTTTTAGAAAGATTGGTTATTTTAGACGTCTGGCTATTGACCTTAGATGTCTAACACTCTGATCCTCCAAATTTTACATCATTGTGCATATGTCGGATATCTGATATAATTTTCTAGACGTCTGAAAATTGTCTCTGCTTACTTAAAATAGATACCAGACTATTTTAGACATTTGAACTATGAACTAGACGCCTGAATAAAGTCACTGCCACCATATTATATATAATCGATCTATTTCAGACGTCTGATATCTAAACCGAACGTCTGAAAAATCTCTCTGACTATCAAACTTTTAAACCTCGACCAAACCCAGACTCCTACCAAATCAAACCAGACGTTTAATTTTATTTACTGTGTTCGAATTAGGTTAAATCAGATGTCTGAATTACTTTCCAGACGTTTGAAATTCAATCGACACTTTAAAATGACCGGATAACGTCTTTTTTAACCTAATCTCACTTCTATTTTAAATCATTTCCACATCATGGACGATTTTATTTCAAAAACATCTTTTTTTAACACCAGCTCTAATTCGATGCCTCGTAGAACTAAAAACCCTAAGATATCCAAGAGAAAACAAGACCAACCAACTTCCTTAAACAATCAAGTTTGCTCAGATGATCAAATCGAGCGATGGATGAATCGAGCACCACATTCACTCAAGAGGTATGAGGATATTCAGAAGAAGAAACTTCACACAGGTTCATTTTATAACTTACTTAAGTTTCCAATGTATGATTTAGATAAAATGTGTGAGAATGCTAGTTTAGAAACTTTGAAATCTTTCAACCCTAATAAAACCCAAATTGATCAGTTGGCTATATTTCTTTTCTATGCTAATTTGGATAGCATGGCTATTTGGAACACTGAAAATGAAGATAATTGGCTATGGTCTAGCGTTTATGGCAACACGATTAGGCTCACTCTGGGAATCATTGGCAGAACTCTCGGATGTTCTGACACGGGCGAAGATTTATATACTATTCCCGATATGCGGTCAAACCAAGGAACAATATAACACATCAAATATGGGAGGGTGAAATGCCTAAATTTGCATCCAAATATCTACGACCTAAGGCGAGACTTCTTACTCGAATGATCATTAACACTATTATTCCTCGTATAGGAAGTCATGAGCAGATAATGGAGTTAGAACACAAAGCTCAATATGCTCTATTCTGCAAGGGTGAATTGGGACAAATTTATATTTGACGAGCTCAAACATTTTTGGACTCGTTCATGGCCATTGATTATCTACCCCACATTCATCATGAGACTTCTACATGCTCACAACATCCCCTCTTATTTATCTATTTTTGAAGAAATTTCTCCAAAATATGCTTCTACGAAGTTTTTCTCACTTATGTACCTACTAAAAATTCCTTCACAGTTTATAACTTCTGAAGACTGGACGCAAAATCGACAAGCGAGACAAGTTGGGCCTCCACCTCAATCACACCACGAATCATCACAAGAGGAGGAACAACATCGTGAGACAACTTCCCATCCTCCCGCACCATTTGATTATATGAGACATGATGAGATTTTGGAAACTCGAATAAGGACGAATCCAAATGAAAGTATTTGTGATCTCACTCTTCAAAATCAACATATCTTCTCTCGAAATCAAAAAGTTTTGGCTAAGTGTATTGACAGCTTTGAAACATCTTTTGCCACATGCCTAGCTACAGTTGAAACATCACTTTCAACTGTATTATTGGTTCTCAAAGAGGTTCTTCAAAGGGTTCATGGCCCTACACCCCCTTCCGAAGATTGGCCAACCCCAGTTCTTTCTCCTCCTTCGAAACATTCCAAACTTTTTAAGGAGGACAAACCTCTAAAACAAGCTCCGATATCTCCAACAATGCAACCTAGCTCTTCCCAAAAAGACGATAAAGGAGATGATTAAGAAAAGGCATCCCAAAAGACTCATAGATTTTTAGCATTTCATCTTTTGTATAATTAAAAAATCTATGAATGTAATCTTTTACTATTATTAACGAAATTCTCTTTTGGCGTGTTATCTCTGTATATAACTTTAATGATTGGTTCATATTTTACCATTTAAAGAGTTAGATATTCTTTTTTGATAATGCCAAAGGGGGAGAAACAAAAACTAATAAATAAAAAATATATATAAATAATAAGCACATATTAAGGGGAATATTTATAAATTATATATAAGTACATTGTATAGTTGTCATCATCAAAAATGGGTAGATTGTTAGGAAATCAAATCTACGGTTTCATTGACAAAAACTATACAGTGAAAATCAAATATGCTTATATATTTCTATTTTACAGGTACTTGCTAGAGTAACATCACTAGAAAGACAAGAAGAAGGCTTAAAGAACATTACAAGAGACTACAAGTCGATTGGATCAAAGAAGAAACAAGAAAGATACACAAAGCAGACATGCACATTTTTCGAATTTTTGGATGCACTAGTTAGACGTCTGGAAAAACCCTTTGGAACAACAAAATAGACAGGATCGGACGTCTGGTAGATGCACTCAGACGTTTGAAAGACCACTGTATACAAAAAATATATAGAGTCAGACGTCTGATACAAATACCAGACGTTTGATTTCGAACTCTGAATTTAAATTCAAATTTCAACTTCCACATTTGAAAAGAAATCTTTGCTTCTCTTTGCCACAACTCTTCATCATCATCAGAAGCAACTGTAGAGCACTTGTTAATGGATGCAACTACTCAAGGAATCTCTCTTCAACCATATATATCATCAAGAATCAAAGAGAACACTTACCTTACTTACTTGCGCTCTTTACTTACATACTCTGTTATATTCTTGATCTCTAGCAATCTATACTTGTATTTCGTTCTTCCGTATATTCGGTTCTTCTCAATCAGTACTCTCTAGATATATACATGGGAAAGAATTAGTACTTAGCAGTCAATATCCGTGTTATAGAATGCATACTTGACTAGAACAAGTTATTGTAACCAAGCCTTTCCTCCGGGTGAAGTAAGGGTGTTTGATAGTCAAACTCCGAAAAGGAGCTTCGGGACTGGACGTAGAACGGGTGGTCCGAACCAGTATAAAATTCTGGTGTGCTTATTCTATATTTACCTAGATTAATATTGTTTTAGTTGCATCATATATTTTGTCACATGTACTTGCATATACACTACACGATCCACCCTATAGACTTACATTCTTTAGATAAATATGAATATACCCTAATGGGTGTGACCCAACTGGTCTGGCTCCCATTTGCTCTTTGGTTTTATTTATGCACGGTATTGGATGCCAATGCTTAAAATGAGTGACAAATCGTCTTAGATTGACAAAGCATAAAGAAGATAACAAAATCGATAGTTAATAAATCAACTATCGTGAATAGCAAAAATGATCGTATATGGAAATCAGATCGCAAAAACTTGTCACCAATAAACGAATCTAGCATTTTAAAACATTTGACCCTTACTTATGCTTGATTTTCACATCACAAATATTTTTAGAACACTTTAAAAACACTCTTTAAAAATATTCTTTTAAAGTGCAAATTATATTTTTAAGTGTATTAAAAGGAAGGGTCAAAAAATCGAACGTCATTGAAAATATTGTTTACTATAAACCCCGAAACAATTTACACTTAGCTTTGTTTTCAAACATTCCTTGTTAAAAATTCCCACATTTATAAACTATCATTTATAAATTTAAAGCAACATTTATCATCCTAGAAGATAATAAACCAATTTAAAAACCTTTATTAATTTTAAGCAAAATTAGTCATCTAGATTGATAATTAATATAATTATTTTATAAATTTTAAAACCATATTAATTATCTTAAAAGACCATATATCAAATTATAATCTTTTTATGTATTTTAAACAATGTTAATTATCCCAAAAGATAATAAATCAAATTTATAATATTTTTACAAATTTGAAACAACATTAATTATCGCTGTAAGGTAACAAATCAAATTTATAACTTCTATTATAAATTTTAATCAATACTTATCCTTTTTTTCAAAATTTCCAAAATAGTTAGAAATATAGTTTAAACAACTTTCAAAGTGCAAAACCGCGACCATAACATTTATTTGTAAAAATACAAGCACGTGTTCAACATAGAAAAGGATTTAAGAAGATGATATTTCATAAGTGATGGTATAGCGATAACTATTATAACGACACTTACACAAATCAAACAATATGTCATAAATATTTCAACTAAACATCAATATAAGCAACACAAGAATATAAATAAATCAATATTGGTGAGAAACCTTTTAGGGTCACTCTACAAAAGCCCCTTGTAAACTCATTTATATATATGCATTTTGAAGTGTCCCGTAGCAACTTATTCGCTACGAAGACACTTCGATTTCTCTTTTTTGTCCCCTACAACACTATCATTATTTATGCAATCCGCTTTTCAAGCGGGGATTCAAATCCAAATAAACAATCAAACAATAGTAACAAACATATTATCATCAACAATTTACAATCAATTACTAACCTATCATTTATTAATTCTTCCACATATTAATTAACTTCAAAAACTTACTTTGCAATCATAGATCAGTGGTTTATCCTGTCAAAATAATCTGTTCAATTTAATTTTAGCAGGATGGTGTTCTGTTCTATTAAGTAGATCTCACAAACGAAGTATAACTAATTTAACTACGTTAAAACGTAATTAAATTAAATCACTATAATTTTATCATTAGTTTATACTTCATTAAAACTATCAACTATCATCTAAGCATTTAACAATAATTTATAGCATCACAGATATCATATAGTTTATTTAGAGGTGAGTAAACTCACTAAAATTCTAGTTAACACTTTCGCATTTCGGTTTGGTCTAATATCGAATGTCGTTCGATTATAGCTCGAAATTCCACTTGCTCCAAGTTTGACAAATCTAATTGCAGTATGTAGATATCATTAATATGAGTCCAATGAAAAAGACCACATATAAAACTAATCTCGTATGGGAAAGATATTGATTTTATAAGTTTTCGAATTAATTAAACATCTTAAATTTACTAATTACTTCACTTAATCATAATTACCCAAACAATCCTTTTCCCCCATTCGTAAATTACCTCTCACATTCTTGTATATGTACACCCGAACACCCATCTACACGCATGCTCCATCTCCACGATCACTGGACGAAACCAAATTCCTCTTGCACCATCGTTCTCCAATTCGTGAACACTTCTTCCCTAACCTAACCATGTACGACTTGGCCCCACCACGGAGCACCTGGCCACGACAAATGAAAAGTCACGTTTTGCTATGAAGTATCGAACCCTACCAAAATCCTACCATCAAGGCTCCTTCATGTGAGTATCACACTCATGGTTTTGCCTAAAACATTTCCTAGCTTTGGCAATCTTAATCCCTAGATCGACTATGGAACGTCGATTGTTAACCTCGATCACACCCTTCAAAAATGACATAGATTGAAGCTCTCATCGATAGGAACTCAAAGGATTAAGTTTGTATTATTTAGTTAATCAAATCACTTGATTTGGATTTTTAAAGAGGAAGCAAGGTTATTTTGTGTAACGACCCGATATTTTCAACAATTCGCATCCGCACATGTCGGACTTGAATTGTTCAAAATACCGAATTGTAATATAAATTTGGCAAAGCTCAGAATATGCAGCAAATAAATAAATCACAGAAACAGAGACACATAGTAATATAATGCAGCGGAAGTAAAGAAATAGTAGTTCATGAAGCTACTATATAATATACATCAGAGTTAAGCAAGATACAACGGAAGTCTCAATATGATAATCAAGTACAATCAGAATACATCACTGGAATCAACGGGAAGACTAGAATCAAAAGATAGTTGTATCTTCAAGCAAAGCTCCAACTCTGAAGGTGAGTCTCTAATACTATATCACTCAGTCTGACACGAGCGTAAAGCAAAACACAAAACACTCAAGTCTGGACATACATACTTATACAATGTAAACAAACTCAAGTGAACTATAATATAAGGTACAAGTAACTTAAAGGATGCTTGGGACCGCCCATCCTCTAAGGATCCGTTAAACTATTTACTATGTAGTAATATTTCGCTATTATAATAATGTCTATAGTAAAATAAACTTACTTTTAAATAGCGTTAAGGCTTTACGTCTTCCACCTTAACACATAATAGTGCCAGTAGTCTATACAGTACCGTAATACATCCTGATCGGGAGGCTGCCATAGGATATTCCATAGGTACGACACAAATCAAACTCATACGAGGCTAGCTAGGGTAGGTGAAACGACACAACAAGGCAATCCCAAGGTAGATATACCAATTATGCACATGGGCTGGTGCTAATGCGTAGCGTGTAGCTACCGCCCACCCCGAGCCACACCCCCAAATCAAAAATCAAAAATGGTCACCAAATCAATCTCAAAGTCAGAATATAACATCGAAGGAGTATGTCCGATCAGAGGAGCTACCTCATTGGCCTGAGATCTCTCCTGTTTTAGCCACCTTAAACCAACTCATGGGAGTCGGGTCCACGTATATACCTCAAAGGAACGCCGCCACCATCCTTCTTTATTCTGGAATCTCCACCACGTACACATTTGTTAAATTGGTTTTTGAAGTTGGTAGAAAGTATGACAACTTTCGATCTCGGTCTCTTTAACAACCAATCATTATTATAACCCATGGATATTTCTTTCAAAATCATTTACACTTTAAAACCAAAATATCATATCCTTTTCAAAACTAAATATTATATTATTCCTTTCAAAACCAAATCAATATATTGGTTCCATTTCAAAAATCTAAGTAATAATATATCCTTTAAATTCCAAAACCAAATCAATATATCAGTTCCATTTCAAAAATCAAAGTAATAATATATCCTTTAAATTCCGAAACCAAATCAATATCTCATTTAAATAAAACCCAAGTTTCCAAATCACTGAATATTTCCTTTAATTTATTAAACTTGAAATATTCCTTTAAATCCTCTTAAAACAACCACTTTACAAGGCCATATTCTTAAATCTTCAATTTCAATAAGTTCAAATTAATATATTTAAAGACAATTCTTAATTAAATACAATTTCAAATAATTTCATTTCCAAAACCATAGTGCCTCCAAAGTTATAACAACTCCAACCAAAATACTTTGGAATCATAATACTTTGAAATCATAACAATTTAGAAATATTATCATTTGGAAATCGTACTACTAAAAATCACAACACTTTTGAAATGTTATTCTTTGAAAATCATAGTACTTAGAAAAATCCTAACACTTAAAATGACCTTCATCTAAACCATTTAAATTCAATGTCAAATAATATTCATTTTAAAGTTGTAACATTTCTAAGTTAATTCATTCGATTATAAACTTTCCAAAGACATTGTATATTTCAACTACAACAACATTTATAAAATGTTACGGTAGATATAGAAATATTTCAAAAACATTGTCAAATTTCAAAACAGCAGCACTTCAAAGTGCCAGTAGGTATATAGTTATTTCAAAACAGCTCAGTTTCATTCAGCAACAACAGCACTTACTAAGTGCTACAGTAGCTATTTGTTATTCAAAACAGTTTACTTTCAGAAACAACAGCACTTACAAAGTGCTGCAGTAGCTATTTAGTCATTTCAACATATAGCTTAGTTTCTGCAACAACAGCACTGCTGTAGTAGCTCTTTATTATTTCAGAACTTAGTTTACTTCCAGAAATGACAGCACTTAACAAATGCTGTCTTAAAATCACAGCATTTTTGAAGTGCTACCAATGCTAATTCCAGATTTACCATAAAATTTCAGCAACATTAAAACTTCAATTTTAACCATATTAACTTATGAAAATCATATTTTTAGCTTCAAAAATATTCATTTGGATATCATTCACTTATGATTTAATAAAATAAAATTTTATTAATAAATATCCAAAATAAACTAAGATTCATTTGTTAAGTGAAAAGTACATTCTTCCTTAACTTAAATACTTTATTTTAAAATTACACACTTCATAAATAAAACTAAATTTTCATTTATTTACTTAACTCTATAATTTTATTTAAAAATCCAATTTCCAATTATCAAGTTAAGTCATTATTTAAGATACATTTTTCCATTTTAAAATCATAACTATTTATTTTACAAAACATAACATTTCACAAAAGAACATTTTATCATAGTTAATATAACAATCAAATTTTCCTTATAGATCTATTCATTTAGACAGCTATTAACTATTATTTTCTAGTTAAATAAATTTTATTACTAAATGTCCAATTAAACCATATTCCATTTTATCATTCAAAATACATTATTTATTATACAAAACATGTCCATTTCATAAAATTCATTACAACTTGTTAGATTTTTAAACTTCATATTAAGTCATATTCAATTATTAAGTTATTTATCATCAATAAAGATCTTTAATTCAACTTAAAACCAATTGTTAACTTTATGAAAATTTAACTTATAGAAAAAACCAATACACCTTTATAATTAAAGCATTAAATCAAATTTTAAGTTAAAACTTCATATATTTATAAAACTCAAAATACTAAAATCCTTTAGGGAAATATTATTTAGAAGTACTTAACAAATTTTTTTAGGAAAATATTATTTTGAATTATAACCATGGGCCTGTATAATATTTTCTAACCTAGGTCAAGTGATACGGATATGTATCATTTTAATCCGTAAATTAAAAAGGAAAAATCTGGGTTCTATCATTTCAAACCCGCAATCCCAAGTAAATCAAATACAATAAAAATCACTCGAGCCTATCATTTCTGCTCATAGTGTTTTTTCCTTATTCTAATGTCCGTTCGGGTATGTATCATTTCAACCCATAGTGACAGGGAACTGGCAGTGTGATACAGTAAATAAAACGAACAATATAATATAACATAGCTTATCAGATGATGTAACAAATATATAAACAACATTTAACATCATATTATCACATCACAGGCATATATGAATAACATATCAGTTTATACAGATTCATTTGTCATCATTTCACAATTATATAAGTACGTAAGTCTAGAGTGATAACTCCCCTTTTTAAAAGCTAGAATCAAATTCAAACACAAATCTAAACTCCACAAAGCACGAAAAGGTATGACAAAGCATGAAAAGGTCGACAAAGCACGACTACGCTTTTGAGTGAATGAAGAGTCAGATTCAAATCTTGTATGCAAAAAAATACAACATATATAAGAATATATTTCAATACAAAAGAATAGAAATTACAACAATGGAAAATATGAGATAAAAGTGACACAACCTTTGCTCTGGCTCGGCCTTGGTTTTGTCCTGGTCATAAGACATGGAAAAAGGGAGGGGATGGTCATGGCATGTGGTTATGGGTGGAGTTATGTTTGTGGTCGAGGCTAATAGGAGAGGTAGTGGTGAAAATGGTGATCTAGGCTAGGTTTCAATCAAGTTTGGTGATGTTCTTTGCATAAGTGGTCACGGCATGGGGCTAGGTGGTGATGGAGAGGTGATGTGGTCGGCATTGTGGTGGTGGAGATGTAACGGCCCACTATTTTGGACTATTCGCATCCGCACATGTCGGACTTGAATAATTCAAAATACCGAATTGTTAATTAAAATTTGGCAAAACTGAGCATATAGTAAATAAATAATCACAGATCACAGCACAGAGTAATAAATGCAGCGGAAACAAAAGATAGTAGTTCATGAAGCTACTTATACATATCAAAGTTAAATAATGTACAACAGATGTCTCGAATACAATAGTCAAATACAAGAATCATAATACCATCACTGGAATCAATTGAATATCTGAAAGCTGGATAGATAGCTGGATCTCCAAGCGAAGCTCCAACTCCCAAGGTGAGTCTCGAATACTGGTACACTCAGTCTGACCCGAGCGTAAAGTAAAGCACAAAACACTCGAGTCAGGATTAACATTCTTATATCAATAAATCCAAATCAAGTGAAATAGCAACTGAAATACAAGTAACTCAAAGGATGCTTGGAATAACCATCCTTTTAACGATCCGTTAAACTATCTATTATGTAGTACAATACACTATTACAATATGTCTACAGTAAAGTAAAAGTATTAAAATAGCGTTAAGGCGTTACCATAATTCCCCTTAACACATTTTTATAATGCCATAGTCTATACAGCACCGTAAACCCCACCATAAACTGGTGGTTATCAGAGTGTACCCCATAGGTATAACACAAAACAAAACGTCGTGGTCACGAATAGGATAATCAGTATGACAAGGTACATGAGGCGATACCAACTAGGATACTAGTAGTTGCGTGATCCGAACTGATGTTGAGCATAGCCAGCAACTACCTCAACACCGCGAAACGTCACTCCCAAATCAAGGGGTGCACTCAAATCGAATCACAACAGTAATATATATGGTATCGAAGAAGTGTGTCCGCTAGAGGTGGCGAACCTCAATGGCCCGACGCGGCTCCTGTTTTAGTCATGTCAGGGGTCATCCAATGTCGTTCTCTTTCTTCAGTCAACGCGTTCACCAAACCATCCACTTCATTCTCGATCAACACTCCGCGTATAATAGTTATTAAAGTGGTTTTCGGTATCGACAGAGAGTATGTCCATATCCGATCCCGGTCTCTTTAATAACTACGTATTATTACCCCGATGGTCATTTAGTGTTTAAAGTTTAAACAAATCAAGTCTAAAGTCAAGTTGCAAATTTGGCTTCCAAAATTTGACATTTCCCAATTCAATTTATATCAAATATTTAAAATCATATTTCCAAATGTATCTTAGTCCAAACATTTGAGTTAACAACTAAATTCAATATTCAAATTCAATTTAACAAGGTTCAATTTCACTTGTTTAATTTATTCATATTCTATGGACTTAATTTTAATACTCCGTTCGATTCAAATCATTTAACGAAAATTCTATTCATCTTACATTCATATTTACATTCATCCTTCCACTTACTACAAAAATATAGATTCGGCTAAATCAATTTTCATTAACTACACTCTTTAAAATCAAAATAGTTTCAATTAACTCGTTACCAAAATCCAATTCAATTTCATTAAGGAAATCTCATTCTATTTATTTAATTCCATGATTTGCATAACCTAGTTTAATTCCTTACCAAGTTTCAGAACCATTCAACCTCAAAACCCAATTGCAAATTCATAATTAAGTCAATTCATTAAATCTAAAATCATTTAAAATTTATCCCAAATTATATCCACTACTATACTAAGTTTAACTTTCACTTATGTAAAAGTTTCATTAAATCTTATATTACATTCATTATCAAGTTTTCAAATCGATTTAATTTAAAATCAAGTCTATGAATCTTAACCTAACAAATTCCATAACGTTCGTAATCATTAAATCTTAAATTATTACTTGTCAAATTCTCATTCCAATTCCTCGACTTACTTAACTTAAATTTCCTTAAATTAAATTTCAATTTCTTAAATTAAATTCATCAATTCATTCTATTCAGATTAAATAAATTCTCAAATCCGTTTCAATTTGAATCCATTGATTTATTTCAATTAATCTATTAATTTATTTCGGTTAAATCAATTAAGTTTGCTAATTAACTTTAAAACAATTTGTTAGGTTCATTTATAAATTTCAAATGGATTTCAATTACAAAATAATTTGTTGGCCAATCGGGTTTCTTATTTTAATTTTCTATCCTAGGCCAAGTTATTTAATTGGGTATTTATCATTTCAACCCGATTCCAATTCAATTCAAAATCAAAGCATAGCAAAGGGAACTTGCAGGTGATAACTGGGATGGTGTCAAAGTAAATAAACAAGCAATAACAACAATCAATAACAATCCAGTAATTTATTCAAATAATCCCGAAATAATCGTATTAATTCACATTGTTTTTTGTGCAAATGAATATAATTATTTCTAGAATATACACTACCATTTCATGTAGATTAAAGATTATTACACTAATCTTTATACGGTTCTTCACTTGGCATCTATTATTCAATTTCATACAACATCAATTTAAGCAACAAAACATTTAAATGGTTCAAGGTGTATTTTACCAAATTTCTACGTGTCAATTAATTCAACATTTTAAGAGTCATATTATGCAAATGTCGTCCAATCAAATTTAACATATGTCAAAACTAACTATCCTACGTCAAATTCAATTCAAATTATTTACTATTTACTACATTAACAATTTGACGTCCAATGTCAACAATCAAACAATCAACCATTTAACGACCAAACGGGATTATCATTGTATATATAACAGATAAAGGTGTCAGATGTCACAGGTGAACTGATACAGGTAATAGCATCTATAACAGTGTAATTAACTAACACCAGCATATTTCAATTTTTGTCTCAATTTGAAATCAAATTTAATAAATATAAGAATGTTACTCGTGAGTGATTGACCACCTTTCGAGGCTAGAGAATACCGAAGATGACACGGATATGCACACTGATCCAGACACAAGCAGATCAAAAGATGCTGCGACCAAATTGGATATTGGCTAGACAAGAGAAAAGCATGACTCTCGAAGTAAAGCTAGATGGCACGAATTCGACGATCCAGGCTGATAATAGAAATCGATGAGAATAAATCAAAATTTGATTTGATAAAATTTTAGCGAGATGTATATTATATTAAAACTTTTCTCTTAAAATAGATACTCAATTTAACATGCATTTTTAAATAAATTTTTTTCTTTTATTATTGACATATCTACATATTACTTTTATAAAATCAATATATACCTTAACACATCATAATATATACTTATATAAACCACTATATATACATTGTTACTTTGTAACCCATGTATACAATATTTCTAAAATGCAATACATATTATAGACAAAGATATGTTCACACAAATGTACAAGCGCCAGTCTAAACATGTATACACGTATACACCTACCGTTTCAAATATTATACAATTCTCAAATGTATTATAAATTAAATTTAATAATAACCACCCATATAAATTCACTTAAACTACATATGTATACTATAACTTATATAGTAAACTTATATAATAAAATATACTCATATGTATACTCTGTCGATAAAAAGATTGCGCAAGTTCAAGTCAGAACATTTCCATATTCAAGCAACAATATACATAAGCTTATCCTATCTAAAACAATATATATATATAATCTAAAAATCGATATTTAATAAACCATATATTCCTTTTATAATATGATATAACGCAGATATATATACCACCTTTGTAATATATGCTGTAAGCCTCTATATAACTTATGTATAATATAATGTAATATACTTTACTGAGATTTGAGCACACTGTAAAATAATACACTAAACACACCTCCTATATAACCTTCTCTTCAGCAAAGCAAAACAGAAAGAGGGGAGGAGCACGGCATGCTAGGGTATGGGTGGAGTTGCTGTGGTGGAGGCGGTACAAGGTTGTGGGCTTGGTGACGTGGCAGGTGTGGCGGGGTGGTGAGGCCGATGAGCCTGTGGTGGATGACGTGTTGATGAGCCATGGCGGAGATGCGAGCTGTGGTAGGTGTGGTTATTGAAGCTAGCTTGGTGGTGCAAGGATGATGGGTGGAAGCTCGGCCGGTGGTTGCCTGGGCTCGGGTTTCAGGCCTTGAGGACGCAGGTGGCAGCCAGGTCGAGGAGGAAAGAGGAGAAAGGCCGAGAGTAGCAAGCGGGGAAAGGTGTTGAGGTTGTTCGAGAAGCAACGACGAATGGAAGTGAAAACAAGAGGCGACATGAGGGGAAGGGCCGGAGAGGGAAGACACCGGCGTTGAACGGAGGAAGGGGTTGGGTCTCGGGTTGTGTGCTCTTCGCGTGGAGGGTATAACAGGCTGTGAGGGGAGGTGTTGCTTGGTTTTGGTGAAAGGAGGCAATGGAGGAGGAAAATAGAAAGGAGATGGAAAAATATGTACAGGCAAATTCTATAACATTATATGATATATTGCTTTCAAAAGCAGAAGAAAAGTGGTATATAAGAGATCAAGAGTCACATCCTGTCCAATGTGCGACAGCAAATGGTGATGGGAAATGAGACGTGGGCTATAAATAAAAGAATAAACAAAATGAATTTGAACGGTGGAATGGAAGTTTGCGTACACTTTATACATTATGAAAAAGCAAATGTCAGATCAGAAAAAGGCAATGTAACCTCACACGAATATATATATATATATATATATATATATATATATATATATATATATATATATATATATATATATATATAATTCTTGCAATGAGAAGTAGTTTTAGAATTTATTAAAGCAATTACAAAGTGTTTTACACGGCTGGAGATTTGAAAAGGCATATGGAACGAGATGACACAAATGCGGTACCGGTACGCTTACCGTTTCGTAGGTTCCATTATGTATCGAACTCCTAAGCACCCAAATAAATATACCGTAGAGATCAGCACGACGAGACGATCAAAACGGTACACAAATATCGATGGTACGACAATCCTATCAAAAGCGGATAATCGGTATCAAAAGTGCTGCTAAAATGTCAGAAATAAGATGAACAGAGCAATAGAAGATCAAATTTGAAAAAACGAATTATGACGTCTCACTCAGAACATCATTTACAAATTTATTGTATAAAAATATTCAGGTTTGGAAAATATTTTATTATCATCAATTTTAACTGATTTAAATTAAAATAGAATATACACAAGAAAATAAACTTTCATATTTTCAGATGAAAATTTGCCATTTGCTATGTTTAGTTGGACGTATTTTAAATATTAAATTTTATTTCAAAATTCAGTTATTAAAATTTCACTAAATTTCAGTTAATTGCGTTATTAAAACAAATAAAGATTATTAAAAACTTACGGGTCGTTACACTCTCCCCACTCAAAACTTTTCATCCCCGAAAGAAGGAGGTAGGAGAATGGAAACAACCAGACAGAAAAGATAGATTAAATTACCAAACACCACATATAAATTTAAATCCATATAACTACAGTTAATTTAAAATTGATTTATATCCAATTAATTTTAAATGTGAACACAATAAATTTGATTGGTTATATTTCCATATATTTTTATTCAATTGATTGGTTTCAAATTTATTAACATTTATTGCCCGAATTTTCACAACAAATTTTGTTTTATTTAACTCGTGTATTAAATTTATTAGATCAACCATAGTAAATTCCACCTCAACATTCAATTCAACTATTCAAACCTATACAGATTTCAATCAATATTCAACAGTTTGGTTTAATCCATTTGATTCAACTAATAGATAATCATTCAATTTAAAATTGATTTTCTTCCATTTTATCAACGTTTCTTTCAACAAATTCATTTTTAAATTAACTCATTTATTTTATCCATTTATCTTCAGCTAAGTTGATTCCATAAAATTCAAGCACAACTATTCTTAAGTCTATACTAATTTGCTTAAATATCATTCTCCTTTATTTATTGAACTTATATCACTTAATATATATTTTCCAACATATATTATGCGTACCACATTTTTTATAAACCTATAATATGCAATAAATCCATTCTCTTGTAATTATTCAACAAATAAATTTCCTTCTTATTATTCAATTTACTATCCAATTTATTATTTATAAATTCCCTTAACCAATATCATTTTTGATATCCTATAGCTTATATTATAGTGTATACTATAATATTACATTCTAATTACATTTAAACTTTTCTAGGTAAGTTATATTGATGTTTTCAGAGTGTAATTAAACACTATACAAATTTTCCCTCTGTCTGTAACATTTATATTAAGCCGTATTTTAGTTTGAACAATTTGTTACTTTATTTCTCTTGTATAACCTTTAATTATGAATTTTATTCTAACATTTTAACTTTTTGAATATTTAGGTAAGTTATATATATTAGAATGCAATTTAGTATTATACAAGTGAATTTTATTCAGACTCAACTATTTCAGGTTGGTTAAATTTCATTTATCAATTTAGATATTCTACTTATTCAATAATTTCACTTTATTTCAATAATTGAAACTATTTCTCAATATAAAACTTTAAGATTCAAATTTCCAGTTTTACTTCAAACTATTTTGAAATAATTATATGCATATATATATATATATTTTATTAATCAATTTATACGCAAGAAATTTAAATCAAATCCGTTTTCCTAAAAAAAAGTGTAGTAAAGCTACTAAGGGGTCTCTTCGTCTCGAGACTCGAAAATAAATGTCAATGATGTCTGCAGTCATCACCGAAATTATTTTCCAGCGACAGAAGAGAAGAGTACAGATTTAAACAATCAAAAGTTCTTTGGAAACGATTTCTATTTGAAAATACTTTAAACAATACACATTTTAAAACTTTAAAACCATAGTTTAAAATCCTCGGAATTTAAATCATCAAATCCTCATTTTAAATTGATTTCATTTCCAAATCTAATTTATAAACCATGCTTTAAAATTTGATTTCCCTATAATATACAATAATAATTAATGGTTTAGAAATGCTGATTAAAATAAAAAATAAAAAATTTAGCATTATAATTTCTAACAACCATTTCATTTAGCTATTCAATTTCAGAAATTTACACACACACACACACACACACACAGATATATATATATATATAATCATACACAATTTATATCTTTTACCAATTTTGAAACAATATTGTGTCAATTTGCTCTGTTCAAGTATTTTGAAATTCCTATCGATAACGTTAGCCAGACGAATCGATCGAACCCAAAATTCAAACTTAACAACTCAAACGACAAAATATAAAACATTTTTATATTAATTACAAGTACACTCCCACACTCGATAATACAAGAATGGATTTAAAACAAAGATAGAGATTCAAATCAAAGGGACCCAAATCCAAAGAATTCTAACTAGAAGATAGACTCGATGGGGATAAGATGATTGAATTTCGAACAAGGAAGGTGGATGGACTTAAATAAATCGTGGGCAACCTTAATCGGGTCAACCGTGATTTCAAAATAAGATCCATGCAGAATTAAGAGGAAAATCGACACATCCAATCACAAGAGATAGATTTCGAGTATAACAAGAGATAGCAGCATCTAAACCGAGCATATATAGATCTCCACTGAATCGATGTTATTGTAAAGGAGTTTCACCCCTTTACAAATCTTATAGTGGAGTTATGGGATACTCTAGAACATGAATAGAGAAAGACAAAATGGATTTTGGAACCGAGGGGGAGCGTTCTAAAATTATAAAGGAGTCTAAGTCAGAGAGGAAGAGATTCAAGCTCGAACGAAAGTAATTCGGTAATTAAATTTACTATATACGCTAAGTTTTGCCTAAAACCAGAGCTCTTATACCAACTGTAACGGCCCGCTATTTTGGACTATTCGCATCCACACATGTCGGACTTGAATAATTCAAAATACCGAATTGTTAATTTAAATTTGGCAAAACTGAGCATATAGTAAATAAATAATCACAGATCACAGACACAGAGTAATAAATGCAGCGGAAACAAAAGATAGTAGTTCATGAAGCTACTATATACATATCAAAGTTAAATAAGGTACAACAGATGTCTCAAATACAATAGTCAAATACAAGAATCATAATACCATCACTGGAATCAACTAAATATTTGAAAGCTGGATAGATAGCTGGATCTCCAAGCGAAGCTCCAACTCCGAAGGTGAGTCTCGAATACTGGTACACTCAGTCTGACCCGAGCGTAAAGTAAAGCACAAAACACTCGAGTCAGGATTAACATTCTTATATCAATAAATCCAACTCAAGTGAAATAGCAACTGAAATACAAGTAAATCAAAGGATGCTTGGAATAACCATCTTTTTAAGGATCCGTTAAACTATCTACTATGTAGTACAATACGCTATTATAATATGTCTACAGTAAAGTAAAAGTATTAAAATAGCGTTAAGGCGTTACCATAATTCCCCTTAACACATTTTTATAATGCCATAGTCTATACAGCACCGTAAACCCTACCATAAACTGGTGGTTATCAGAGGGTACCCCATAGGTATAACACAAAACAAAACGTAGTGGTCACGAATAGGATAATCAGTATGACAAGGTACATGAGGCGATACCAACTAGGATACTAGTAGTTGCGTGATCCGGACTAATGTTGAGCATAGCCAGCAGCTACCTCAACACCGCGAAACATCACTCCCAAATCAAGGGGTGCATCCAAATTGAATCACAACAGTAATAGATATGGTATCGAAGAAGTGTGTCCGCTAGAGGTGGCGAACCTCAATGGCCCGGCGCGGCTCCTATTTTAGTCATGTTAGGGGACATCTAATATTGTTCTCTTTCTTCAGTCAACGCGTTCACCAAACCATCCACTTCATTCTGGATCAACACTCCGCGTATAATAGTTATTAAAGTGGTTTTCGATATCGACAGAGAGTATGTCCATATATGATCCCGGTCTCTTTAATAACTAAGTATTATTACCCCGATGGTCATTTAGTGTTTAAAGTTTAAACAAATCAAGTCCAAAGTCAAGTTGCAAATTTGGCTTCCAAAATTTGACATTTCCCAATTCAATTTATATCAAATATTTAAAATCATATTTCCAAATGAAATCTTATTCCAAACATTTGAGTTAACAATTAAATTCAATATTCAAATTCAATTTAATAAGGTTCAATTTCACTTATTTAATTTATTCATATTCGATGGATTTAATTTTAATACTCCGTTCGATTCAAATCGTTTAACGAAAATTCGATTCATCTTACATTCATATTTACATTCATCCTTCCACTTACTATAAATGTAGATTTGGCTAAATCGATTTTCATTATCTACACTCTTTAAAATCAAAATAGTTTTAATTAACTCATTACCAAAATCCAATTCAATTTCATTAAGGAAATCTCATTCTATTTAATTCCATGATTTGCATAACCTAGTTTAATTCCTTAACAAATTCCAAAACCATTTAACCTCAAAACCCAATTGCAAATTCATAATTAAGTCAATTCATTAAATTTAAAATCATTTAAAATTTATCCCATATTATATCCACTACTATACTAAGTTTAACTTGCACTTAAGTCAAAATTTCATTAAATCTTATATTACATTCATTATCAAGTTTTCAAATCCATTTAATTTAAAATTAGGTCTATGAATCTTAACCTAACAAATTCCATAACGTTCGTAATCATTAAATATTAAATTATTACATGTCAAATTCTCATTCCAATTCCTCGACTTACTTAACTTAAATTTCCTTAAATTAAATTTCAATTTCTTAAATTAAATTCATCAATTCATTCTACTCAGATTAAATAGATTCTCAAATCCGTTTCAATTTGAATCCATTGATTTATTTCAATTAATCGATTAATTTATTTCAGTTAAATCAATTAAGTTTGCTAATTAACTTTAAAACAATTTGTTAGGTTCATTTCTAAATTTCAAATGGATTTCCATTACAAAATAATTTGTTGGCCAGTCGGGTTTCTTATTTTAATTTTCTATTCTAGGCCAAGTTATTTAATTGGGTATTTATCATTTCAACCCGATTCCAATTCAATTCAAAATCAAAGCATAGCAAAGGGAACTTGCAGGGTGATAACTGGGATGGTGTCAAAGTAAATAAACAAGCAATAACAACAATCAATAACAATCCAATAATTTATTCAAATAATCCCAAAATAATCGTATTACTTCACATTATTGTTTATGCAAATGAATATAATTATTTCTAGAATCTACACTATCATTTCATGTAGATTAAAGATTATTACACTAATCTTTATAAGGTTCTTCACTTGGCATCTATTATTCAATTTCATACAACATCAATTTAAGCAACAAAACATTTAAATGGTTCAAGGTGTATTTTACCAAATTTCTACGTGTCAATTAATTCAACATTTTAAGGGTCATATTATGCAAATGTCCTCCAATCGAATTTAACATATATCAAAACTAACTATCCTACGTCAATTTCAATTCAAATTATTTACTATTTACTACATTAACAATTTGACGTCCAATGTCAACAATCAAACAATCAACCATTTAACGACCAAACCGGATTATCTTTGTATATATAACAGATAAAGGTGTCAGATGTCACAGGTGAACTGATACAGGTAATAGCATATATAACAGTGTAATTAACTAACACCAGCATATTTCAATTTTTGTCTCAATTTGAAATCAAATTTAATAAATATAAGAATGTTAATCGTGAGTGATTGACCACCTTTCGAGGCTAGAGAATACCGAAGATGACACGGATATGCACACTGATCCAGACACAAGCAGATCAAAAGATGCTGCGACCAAATTGGATATTGGCTAGACAAGAGAAAAGCATGACTCTCGAAGTAAAGCTAGATGGCACGAATTCGACGATCCAGGCTGATAATAGAAATCGATGAGAACAAATCAAAATTTAATTTGATAAAATTTTAACGAGATGTATATTATATTAAAACTTTTCCCTTAAAACAGATACTCGATTTAACGTACAATTTTGAATAAAATTTTTTCTTTTATTATTATATCTACATATTACTTTTATAAAATCAATATAACACACCATAATATATAGTTTTATACACTACTATATATACATTGTTACTTTGTAACCCATGTATACAATATTTCTAAAACGCAATACATATTATAGACAAAGATATGTTCACATAAATGTACAAGCGCCAGTCTAACATGTATACACGTACACACCTACTGTTTCAAATATTATACAATTCTCAAATGTATTATAAATTAAATTTAATAATACAAACCCATATAAATTCACTTAAACTACATATGTATACTGTAACTTATATAGTAAACTTATATAATAAAATATACTCATGTGTATACTCTTTCGATAAAAAGACTGCGCAAGTTCAAGTCAGAACATTTCCATATTCAAGCAATAATATACATAAGCTTATCCTATCCAAAACAATATATATATATATATATATATATAATCTAAAAATCGATATTTAATAAACTATATATTCCTTTATTAATATGATATAACGCAGATATATATACCACCTTTGTAATATATGCTGTAAGCCTCTATATAACTTATATATAATATAATGTAATATACTTTACTGAGATTTGAGCACACTATAAAATAATACACTAAACACACCTCCTATATAACCTTCTCTTCAGCAAAGCAAAATAGAAAGAGGGGAGGAGGACGACATGCTAGGGTATGGGTGGAGTTGCTGTGGTGGAGGCGGTACAAGGTTATGAGCTTGGTGACGTGGCAGGTGTGGCGGGGTGGTGAGGCCGATGAGCCTGTGGTGGCTGACGTGTTGATGAGCCATGGCGGAGATGCGAGCTGTGGTAGGTGTGGTTATTGAAGCTAGCTTGGTGGTGCAAGGATGATGGGTAGAAGCTCGACCGGTGGTTGCCTGGGCTTGGGTTTCGGGCCTTGAGGACGCAGGTGGCAGCCAGGTCGAGGAGGAAAGAGGAGAAAGGCCGAGAGTAGCAAGCGGGCAAAGGTGTTGAGGTTGTTCGAGAAGCAGCGACGAATGGAAGAGAAAACAAGAGGCGACATGAGGGGAAGGGCCGGAGAGGGAAGGCACCTGCGTTGGACGGAGGAAGAGGTTGGGTCTCGGGTTGTGTGCTCTTCGCGTGGAGGGTATAACAGGCTATGAGGGGAGGTGTTGCTTGGTTTTGGTGAAAGAAGGCAGTGGAGGAGGAAAATAGAAAGAAGGTGGAAAAATATGTACAGGCAAATTCTATAACATTATATGATATATTGCTTTCAAAAGCAGAAGAAAAGTGGTATATAAGAGAGGAAGAGTCACGTCCTGTCCAATGTGCAACAGCAAATGGTGATGGGAAATGAGACGCGGGCTACAAATAAAAGAATAAACAAAATAAATTTGAACGGTGGAATGGAAGTTTGCGTACACTATATACATTATGAAAAAGCAAATGTCAGATCAGAAAAAGGCAATGTAACCTCACACGAATATATATATATATATATATATATATAAAAAATATTTGCAATGAGAAGTAGTTTCAGAATTTATTAAAGCAATTACAAAGTGTTTTGCACTGCTGGAGATTTGAAAAGGCATATGGAATGAGATGACACAAATGCGGTACCGGTACGCTTACCATTTCGTAGGTTCCATTATGTATCGGATTCCTAAACACCCAAATAAATATGCCGTAGAGATCAGCATGACGAGACAATCAAAATGGTACACAAATATCGATGGTACGACAATCCTATCAAAAGTGGATAATCGGTATCAAAAGTGCTGCTAAAATGTCAGAAATAAGATGAACGGAGCAATAGAAGATCAAATTTGAAAAAACGAATTATGACGTCTCACTCAGAACATCATTTACAAATTTATTGTATAAAAATATTCAAGTTTGGAAAATATTTTATTATCATCAATTTTAACTGATTTAAATTAAAATAGAATATACACAAGAAAATAATCTTTCATATTTTCAGATGAAAATTTTCCATTTGCTATGTTTAGTTAGACGTATTTCAAATATTATATTTTATTTCAAAATTCAATTATTAAAATTTCACAAAATTTCAGTTAATTACGTTATTAAAACAATAAAGATTATTAAAAATTTACGGGTCGTTACAGGAGAGATGGTGTAGGCTGAGCCAAGCAATGAGAAAACAAAGAGAATCAAAAGAAAAGAATAAAAGAGAAGAAGAGGAAGCCATGGAAAATTACTTGAGCTTGCTATATTTTTTTTCTTCCTGCAAATGATAATGAGATGAGGAATTTTTTTTGTATGGGATTTACAACTTTGTGGCAGCTAGGGTTACAATAAAATGAACAGCTAAAGATGTGTAGTGAATGGCTAAGGCAAGTAATAAAGAGGCTAGGCAATAAAAGCCAAGAGTTTGAATGGTTTGGAAAATAAAAAGGGAAGACTATAAAAACAAATAACTTGATGTATTTAATTAATTTTTTTCATTTGTTTGCACGCAAATGGAAGTGATATGAGAAACAATATGTATGTGATTGATACGAGAAAATCACGGCTATGAATGTGGGAAGTAATTGGTCATGCAAATGGAACGCAAGGGAAAAGGAAAAGGCAACAAATAAAAACAAGAAATCAAGTCTCTAGAAATTTCCAAAGCCTACTGTTAAAAATAAAACCAATCAAAAATCAAATAAATATAATAATAGTTTATACAAATAAAAATAGAAAATAAAAATAAGGGAAATAAACATAGGAAAAAGAGAAAATAAAATATAGAAATCATTTAAATCCAAAACCCAAATCAGTATATCATTTATTCTTAAATGCAAATGAAAAGGAGGATATTGAGATGGGAATGAAATGTTCTTGTATGTGAATGGCAAAAGGAAATACACGGCTAAAAGATGGTTTGGATGGCAAGTAAAAGAGTGAATGCTAGGAAACGGAAAAGGCATAATTTAAGGAGAAAGAAACGTATATATGTAACATTCCTGAAATTCATTAAATTTAAATTGGCAATTAAATTAATTTTTGGAAATAAATTGTGATTTAATTAGAAAAGTTTCTAGAATAAATAGATAATTTTTATTTTTAATAGTAATTTATATTAGAAATTTAAGAATAAGTGAGTTATAAAACAAGTATAGAATTTCAAAATAAAATGTATTAAAAATAAATTAGAGATAAAAACTTTAACAAGTTGAACAAACAAAAAAAAAAAGAAGAATGTAAATTGTGTAACATATAGATATATGGATAGTTACTTATTTAAAATATAATAGTTTGAAAATAAGTTTAATATTCTTTTTCTTTAAGTGATACAAATATAAATAGAGAATATAGATAATATATGTTACTAAAAGTAAACTAATATACATATCAAAATCTTGTCTATACAAAGCTTTGAGATGAATGCATAATTTGAAAGTGTAAAGTTTATAGTACATGAAAACAAAACAAATGTAAACATTCCTTTAGATTTTACATATCTATATACATATAAATAGCATCACTACTTTTAATTAAAATAGTGAAATTTAATAAAAAAATACAAGAAACTTAACATCTTCCCATATGCAATCATATAACTTTTCAGTAAATCTAAAGAATACAGTAACATTAGATTGAGATTCCAAATCTGAAAATCAAACTCAAAAGCCTCAGTTCAAAACTTTCAAGTTAAAGGAACCAAAACCTGGCAATCAATCAAACAGCAAGGGTAAGTTTCAAAACTGGAAACAAATAAAAAAATCAGATCAAAGCTCTCAAACCTGATGCAAAACAAAAACATTCCAGCTCAAAATAATTCGAGTCTTCTGTTTGAAACAAGAGCTTGCAAATTTTTAAATCTGAAAGCAAAGGATTAGTAAACTAGAAATCTGCAAATTCTTTCAACATCAAGCAGTGGGTTTGTGATTCATCTCTCAGGTGAATATTATACTTTACAATTTATAGATTTGTAGTTTTAAAATCAAATTCTAACACAAACAAATCAAAAAGGAAAAAAAAAAAAACTGCAGATTACAGATGAAGAAAGTGCTGCAGTGTTAGCCAAAGGAAGCAATGCAGTAATTTCTAAAAATATTAAAAGGCAAGTAAATTCTTTCTGTAAAAATGTGAATCAAATATTGTTAATCAGTATTTGAGCAAAAATATTTAAACAATTTTATCAAGTTAAACTGCAGGTTTATAAAAAGAAAATATAAAGAGAGAGGGGCTTCAGTTTTGCCAATGCAAGTCTTTGGAAAATAAAATAAAGGCAAGTGACTTTCTTTACAAATTTGAATTTAAAAATGGTTAACTAGTAGGAAAACAAAGATTTATACAACTTTGTAAATCAGTTACAGAGGGGAATTCAAAGCAAGTGAAAAAGAAAAAGACATGAAGCCTGCAGCTGGGAAAATAGAACAAGTTTGAAGTTTTAAACAAAATTCAAAGTTGTAAGTAAAAAAATTTAAAATTGTTGTTATTGTTGAAGTAAGTAAGTACAACAGAAACTAAGCAAAGTTTTGTTTAACAAGCTTTGCAGTTGTAACTTCAAGATTTAAAGAAAAAAAAGAGGGTTCAGGCATTTGAAACTGTCAACACTCCTATGTCTCTGTTCTTCTCTGAGCAACAAAACTTGTGAGCAAACTTCTTTGACCCAATCTTTAAATTTATGTGATGTGTTATGCTTGTTTCTGCAAAGTAGTGAAAATTGGTTGCATGAATGTAAATGTTGCTGTTGTATAGGTTGTTTAGTTCTGTGATATTTGGAAACATAAACACAAACTAAATTCTGTTTAAATTTTGAAATATAGATATCATGAATTGGTGTTTTCAAGATTACTTACAGAATCATTTAGTAAATTCAAGAATTTAAAACTAAAACTAAGTTTACAGTGTTAAGAAAATAAAATACAGTGTTAAGTTAACTGTATTTTTCATTTTTACCAAAATCAGTTGACCCTTGCATTGGATTTGAGTGAAATTGATTCTGGAGTGAATGTAGATATCAATAATTATGGGAAAATTATTTAATTGAGTTGAAGTTGGGTTTGGTGTTGAAAATTTGGAAGGTTACTGTGATGAACCCTAGTTTACTTTGGGTTACAGTTTTGGGTCGAATTTGAACTCCTCTGTGCATCGAGTTCAAAGATGTTTGGGGTGATGGTGGATGGTGAAGTAATGAAGCTAGTACCGGAGTTTGTATGTTGATAGTGGTCGAGAGGTGGAGAGATTGGTGTTGACAGTTTTGAAGTGGAGGTGGTTGGTCTGTTCCAGGTTTGGGGTAGGTTCTGGGTTGCAGAGTTTTGACTCGGGTTGGTCTCGAGATTTTTGGAAGGTAACTCGAAGTAGCAAGGGTAATGACTCGAAGTCATATAGAGTAGTTCAGTGTTTTGGGTTTCAGGTTTTATTAAACAGAAACTGTTCTGTTTTAGAAATTTTTAAAAATAAAGTTTAAATTTAAATCTGGGATTTGAACTTAGAATGAAATATTGAATCTGTAGATGAATTCAAAATGTTGAACTCTGATGTTGAAATAATTTAAATATAAAATTCAAATTTGGTTTGAAATAAAAAAAAAATATAAAAGGAGAAGAACAGGAAATTGTTTCCAGTTTTTTTAAAATTGGATAAAATTACAAACTACAATGTTAGCATTGGATTTTAAACTGAATATAATAATGAATTTAAATAAGTCTAAATTTTGTTCTTTTGAAATTATTTAAAATTTAGAAAATTTCAAAGTTAAGTTTCTAAATAAAACAGAAAACTGTTTCTGTTTTGAATGTAAAGGGTAAGTTTAAATTTGAAAGTGGAGATTTAAACTGGGTTTAAGTCTGAAAATTTGAATATGAATTCAAATTTTGTTGTCTGAGATTTGAAAATAATTATGTTTTCAAATTTAAATTTGATTTTAAACTCTCAAGTGTGGATGCTTGTGTGTTTTGCATTTGTATTGGAAGGTTAAGTATTTGAATTAGAAATTCAAAATGAATTCAATCTGAGTTTTTAAATCTGAATTTAAAATTTTAAACTTCAGTTTTAAAATAAAGATTTAAGTTTAAATTTCTTTTAAATGATTAAGTGATTTGCATTGAATGGAAGGTGTAATTGTAAGAAGCATTTTAAAGAATTTAAACTAGAATGAGAATGGAAGTTATATTTAAATTTTGAAATTTAAAGAATTTTTAAATTTGATTTGAATTTGAATTGAGATTTAAATCCTTTTCAACTTGTTTATTTAAGTATATGTTTCTTGTAAACATATAAGGTTTAGATTTGTATTATTTTAGAATCTTATTTTAAATAAATTTGAGTCTTGAGTTTAAAGAGAATGTTAAATGGAATTTAATGTAAATTTAAAAACATTTTGTTTTTAAATGCATAATTTAAATAAGGAATGTTTATCTAAAGATAAAGAATTTTTTTTAATGATTTGTAATTCATTTAATTATTAAGGTAGTGAAATGGATAATTAATATAATTAATTAATTAATGAAATGGATAATTAATATAATTAATTAATTAATGAAATGGATAATTAATATAATTAATTAATTAATGAAATGGATAATTAATATAATTAATTAATTAATGAAATGGATAATTAATATAATTAATTAATTAATGAAATGGATAATTAATTAAAGTAATTAAGGGTTTTAATTTGATTAATTAAAGTTTAAGATTAATTTTTCTTAGAATAATTAATTTGTAATTAAGAAATCATTAATTGAATGATATTAGATTTCAAATTAATAATTGAAGATTTATTAATTGAATAAATATGGATAGTTAATTAATTAGGAATAATAAATGAAAGTAATCATGTAGGTAATAAATTTAAAACCACCCAGTTTATTCATCTTAATTGTAGATGCTGATTGTTATTGAATGTTGTGTGATGGATTGATATATTTGATATGTGATGTGATGCTATGTGATACTTTGTGCTGATCTGCTATATTTGTGATGAATATACTGTTGTATGAATATGAAACCCTTTGACCCGTAAAACGACATTTGAATTTCGATGCGACAGGGAGTCGGATTCCAGTTGGTTATCCGGAACCCACATCGAATCATATTAGTGAATCTTTGGGATTGATGATGTTGTGCACTATTGTGTTGAACCCCTGGACCACACTATACACACACAAATATGGATTGCACGAGGAAATGGGTTACGTCACAGATTTTTGAAATATATTTAAAATTGTATTTTTGAATCGAAAATAGTTTTGGAATTAGAATTGAAGCTTTTGAAAATAGTTATTTTGAATAACTTAATTGAGTTTTGAAATTTAAATAATTTGATTTAAATCTGAACTCAATATTTGGGATTGAATTCTATGTTTTGGGAACTAGGGTTTAAAAGGGTTATTCAACATATAAATGG
The DNA here is from genome assembly GCA_030765085.1 of Allium cepa. Lineage (NCBI taxonomy): Eukaryota > Viridiplantae > Streptophyta > Magnoliopsida > Asparagales > Amaryllidaceae > Allium > Allium cepa. The sequence goes on along the minus strand of CM060940.1, from coordinate 138,518,032 downwards.
GCTTATATGGGTTTTTAAACCATTTTAAAAAGGTGATGTTGTGAAATTTAAATTTAACCCAAGATTTTAACTTGTGTAGATATAATTGGATTTTTCTGAAATGAAAACTATTCGTTTTCAAATAATAGAAGCTTTCACATAAGAAATGAACTTCCAACTTGTGTTAAAAAGATTTCAAGTCTAAATAAAAATAGTTTTCCAAGTTATAGGTAAAACTTTGGACATGCTTTGAAAACCATAAGTTAAGTCTTTAATTTAAAGATTTAAATGAGTAATCCAATTAAAATGGAAATTGTTTTGGAAATCTATAAATGGATCTTTGTGAAACTAGGTGAATTTTGTGAAATGAATCTTTTTATTGGAAGAGTTAAAATGGTAATTTGTTTAACCATTTAAAAGAGAAACTTTGGATTTTCAAGATTGTGACTTAACTGAAATCCCATATCCATATGTTTTGAACTATCGCGCTCATTATTCGGTTTAGCCGGGAGAGGACCTTTGTGTCGTATAACCCATTCCGAATAGTGATACGACGTTATGGATAGCAATTGAAGACCGGTGGTGAAGACCGGGTATTTGTGAGAACGATAGGATAACCTATCGATTGACTCTGCACTGAGTTGCTCCGGTATAGAGTTCTCCTTAGTGATGGGAAGTCCGATCGGGATTGTGGATACCCGGATTTGCAAGGGCTTCTTCGGAAGTGCCTTCGGTTCTGTTCGAACCCGGAACAGACTCGTATGGTTGTATGTCCGACATTACACTTTGAGATGTTAACTGATTTCTATCAAATACATTTCTGCCTGGTGGCGGAGAATTTATTCTCTCAGCTTAACACCCTTCTCTGAGACGTACGAGCTCAGAGGTTATGTAGTTGATATTTATCAGTGATATATTCCCAACTTGGTAATGTGACATACTGAGTGCTGCTGTGTGATGATCATTGGTTGATCATTTGTGATATGATCATTTGTTTGATCATTTATCTTTGTGATCATTGCTTTGATCATCTGTTGACCCAAAGCATGGCTTTGTGCCAAAGCGTAGCTTTGTGGACGAGACTGCATCAGGACCTCACACCCAGGAAATGGTCGAAACAGGAAAGATGCGGCAAGGTTATGAGGGTCGCTCCCTTTAGGGTGTGTCATTCCCTTCTGGTAAAGGGTGGTATCATGGTATGGAGCCCAGATACTTACTCATGTGGTTGCTCCAATCTCATTTACTGTGTGGTTGTTGCTTTGAGGCGCCTCGGATAAAGGTCCCAAAGGACCGGGGGATGGCATATTCGTGTAGTAGTTACCTAGTTACAGAGGTAACCCGGCCTTGTGTTGGCAGAGATCTAACCGTAACGTTAGTTCTCGGGACGTCCCGCCAGAGGCGATCCCATGTGGCAGTAGGAAGTTCCTTAGCCTGACCATTTGTGGGAAATCCATTCATCCAATACGTGCCTTGTACGGTTTTAGTTGTAGAACCTGCCATTTACTTATGGTGGCGCCCCACTGTTTAGATGGTAGCTATAGTAGGCATACGATACTGGTCGTATGTTGGCTAGGATTTATATTATACTTTCGAAATGGTTTTCCACACTTTGCACTTACAGTAATAATATCAAAGAAAATTTTCTCGTATTAAGCATATTTGACTATCATAAGGAGAAATCTCCTCCAATTCTGCGTTTGCATTGTGTGTGTGGCGGGAGGCCTTATGGTAGTTTCATTTTCTAAAAAGCATTACGGATTTCAAACTTTAAATTCCTATGTTGTTTGTTTTAAAAGACCAAATGTTTTCGTTTGCTCATACCAGTCTCATGACTGACCTGGAGTTTATTGTTCCTTTCCTAAACTCTGGGTGCCCACTATTTTCCCACACGGGCAGTTCTAGAGTTGGGTTTTCAGATAGTCAGATTCTTAGTAGATTTCTGGAGTTGGTTCAGTTTTGGACCACAGCTGCATTTGCTTATCTTTGTGCATCGTTATTGGGAGTTCGAGCTATTTCTGGATTGGTGCTTTAGAGATGGAGATTACTGATACTGGATTTCTTTCTTGAAGACTATTTTGGAGATTTGTTCCGCTGCTAGTGTTATTATTATATTTTCGCTGCTATTCTTTGTATCTCTGATATATATTGATGTTCATTGTACCATTCATGTTGTACCAGTTATTGTATCAAATGTTGTATATTGACATATTCTTTTTCTTCCGCTGTGTTATTTTACTTAATGTGTTATAAGCTCCGGCGAACCAGGTTCGACGTTTGGATCTGCGGCATTTGAATACGAGTGTCGTATTCGGTGCCGATTTTCGAAGGTCGAGTCAGGGTCGTTACAATTGGTATCAGAGCTGATGGTGAAAACCTTAGCTCAGGAGTATAACACATTAAGTAACTCATTAGAGATAGGGTGAAGCATACCCTAGAATGAGTATATCCCTAAGATATCTGTTCGAGTGCCTCAGTAAATTCTCTTACTATCCACTGATAGTAAGTATGAGTGCGAGAAGAGAACGAGATAGGGGACAGGGGAATACGACTACAAATGGTCGATACCCTGCAATAGCGGAAATAACTTTTCTCTATCAATCTCCTTTGATTCGATTTCGAATTCTTTCGATATCTTCGTAAAAACTCCAGAAAGAAGTTTCGGTGCGATGATGGCCCTACGAATCGTGTAGATAAGTCTCTATTTCGTATTCTCTTCATCCGTTTCTTATCAGCTTTTCGTTCTAAACTCTAATGAATTTGAAGATTTGAATTAAATAAATTGAAAATTTTAAATTGAGTTAAATTGGTTAATAGAATGTAAGGCTAAATTTGAATTGTATAAATAAAACGATATCGGTTAAAACCAATTTAAAATTGTAATTTAGTATATATATCAAAGTCCATATACTTTGGGGTATTCCGACCCGAATTCGTTATCCATATCTAGCATTTGGGAATTGTTGAAAATTAAGTCCATCTATCTTTTCTCTGGGATCCGATATATTCTACGAACGATTAGTTATCCCTTTGAACTAATCAATGCCCTTGCATATTCGTAGACCGGTGTATCCAAATAACTTGTGTAATATTATATGAGTTTGTTCTCATATTGTTGATATTCTGATTTGGTAAGCCAAATACAGAATTAATATTCATTTTGATTTGGAAAGATATTTCTCTATCTTTCATCCTACTCTTTGTTGTCTCCCTAGCAAATTTCGGGGACGAAATTTCTTAAGGGGGGAAATCTGTAACATTCCTGAAATTCATTAAGTTTAAATTGGCAATTAAATTAATTTTTGGAAATAAATTGTGATTTAATTAGAAAAGTTTCTAGAATAAATAGATAATTTTTATTTTTAATAGTAATTTATATTAGAAATTTAAGAACAAGTGAGTTATAAAACAAGTATAGAATTTCAAAATAAAATGTATTAAAAATAAATTAGAGATAAAAACTTTAACAAGTTGAACAAACAAAAAAAAAAAAAAAGAATGTAAATTGTGTAACATATAGATATATGGATAGTTACTTATTTAAAATATAATAGTTTGAAAATAAGTTTAATATTCTTTTTCTTTAAGTGATACAAATATAAATAGAGAATATAGATAATATATGTTACTAAAAGTAAACTAATATACATATCAAAATCTTGTCTATACAAAGCTTTGAGATGAATGCATAATTTGAAAGTGTAAAGTTTAAAGTACATGAAAACAAAACAAATGTAAACATTCCTTTAGATTTTACATATCTATATACATATAAATAGCATCACTACTTTTAATTAAAATAGTGAAATTTAATAAAAAAATACAAGAAACTTCACATCTTCCCATATGCAATCATATAACTTTTCAGTAAATCTAAAGAATACAGTAACATTAGATTGAGATTCCAAATCTGAAAATCAAACTCAAAAGCCTCAGTTCAAAACTTTCAAGTTAAAGGAACCAAAACCTGGCAATCAATCAAACAGCAAGGGTAAGTTTCAAAACTGGAAACAAATAAAAAAATCAGATCAAAGCTCTCAAACCTGATGCAAAACAAAAACATTCCAGCTCAAAATAATTCGAGTCTTCTGTTTGAAACAAGAGCTTGCAAATTTTTAAATCTGAAAGCAAAGGATTAGTAAACTAGAAATCTGCAAATTCTTTCAACATCAAGCAGTGGGTTTGTGATTCATCTCTCAGGTGAATATTATACTTTACAATTTATAGATTTGTAGTTTTAAAATCAAATTCTAACACAAACAAATCAAAAAGGAAAAAAAAAAAAACTGCAGATTACAGATGAAGAAAGTGCTGCAGTGTTAGCCAAAGGAAGCAATGCAGTAATTTCTAAAAATATTAAAAGGCAAGTAAATTCTTTCTGTAAAAATGTGAATCAAATATTGTTAATCAGTATTTGAGCAAAAATATTTAAACAATTTTATCAAGTTAAACTGCAGGTTTATAAAAAGAAAATATAAAGAGAGAGGGGCTTCAGTTTTGCCAATGCAAGTCTTTGGAAAATAAAATAAAGGCAAGTGACTTTCTTTACAAATTTGAATTTAAAAATGGTTAACTAGTAGGAAAACAAAGATTTATACAACTTTGTAAATCAGTTACAGAGGGGAATTCAAAGCAAGTGAAAAAGAAAAAGACATGAAGCCTGCAGCTGGGAAAATAGAACAAGTTTGAAGTTTTAAACAAAATTCAAAGTTGTAAGTAAAAAAATTTAAAATTGTTGTTATTGTTGAAGTAAGTAAGTACAACAGAAACTAAGCAAAGTTTCGTTTAACAAGCTTTGCAGTTGTAACTTCAAGATTTAAAGAAAAAAAAGAGGGTTCAGGCATTTGAAACTGTCAACACTCCTATGTCTCTGTTCTTCTCTGAGCAACAAAACTTGTGAGCAAACTTCTTTGACCCAATCTTTAAATTTATGTGATGTGTTATGCTTGTTTCTGCAAAGTAGTGAAAATTGGTTGCATGAATGTAAATGTTGCTGTTGTATAGGTTGTTTAGTTCTGTGATATTTGGAAACATAAACACAAACTAAATTCTGTTTAAATTTTGAAATATAGATATCATGAATTGGTGTTTTCAAGATTACTTACAGAATCATTTAGTAAATTCAAGAATTTAAAACTAAAACTAAGTTTACAGTGTTAAGAAAATAAAATACAGTGTTAAGTTAACTGTATTTTTCATTTTTACCAAAATCAGTTGACCCTTGCATTGGATTTGAGTGAAATTGATTCTGGAGTGAATGTAGATATCAATAATTATGGGAAAATTATTTAATTGAGTTGAAGTTGGGTTTGGTGTTGAAAATTTGGAAGGTTACTGTGATGAACCCTAGTTTACTTTGGGTTACAGTTTTGGGTCGAATTTGAACTCCTCTGTGCATCGAGTTCAAAGATGTTTGGGGTGATGGTGGATGGTGAAGTAATGAAGCTAGTACCGGAGTTTGTATGTTGATAGTGGTCGAGAGGTGGAGAGATTGGTGTTGACAGGTTTGAAGTGGAGGTGGTTGGTCTGTTCCAGGTTTGGGGTAGGTTCTGGGTTGTAGAGTTTTGACTCGGGTTGGTCTCGAGATTTTTGGAAGGTAACTCGAAGTAGCAAGGGTAATGACTCGAAGTCATATAGAGTAGTTCAGTGTTTTGGGTTTCAGGTTTTATTAAACAGAAACTGTTCTGTTTTAGAAATTTTTAAAAATAAAGTTTAAATTTAAATCTGGGATTTGAACTTAGAATGAAATATTGAATCTGTAGATGAATTCAAAATGTTGAACTCTGATGTTGAAATAATTTAAATATAAAATTCAAATTTGGTTTGAAATAAAAAAAAATATAAAAGGAGAAGAACAGGAAATTGTTTCCAGTTTTTTTAAAATTGGATAAAATTACAAACTACAATGTTAGCATTGGATTTTAAACTGAATATAATAATGAATTTAAATAAGTCTAAATTTTTTTCTTTTGAAATTATTTAAAATTTAGAAAATTTCAAAGTTAAGTTTCTAAATAAAACAGAAAACTGTTTCTGTTTTGAATGTAAAGGGTAAGTTTAAATTTGAAAGTGGAGATTTAAACTGGGTTTAAGTCTGAAAATTTGAATATGAATTCAAATTTTGTTGTCTGAGATTTGAAAATAATTATGTTTTCAAATTTAAATTTGATTTTAAACTCTCAAGTGTGGATGCTTGTGTGTTTTGCATTTGTATTGGAAGGTTAAGTATTTGAATTAGAAATTCAAAATGAATTCAATCTGAGTTTTTAAATCTGAATTTAAAATTTTAAACTTCAGTTTTAAAATAAAGATTTAAGTTTAAATTTCTTTTAAATGATTAAGTGATTTGCATTGAATGGAAGGTGTAATTGTAAGAAGCATTTTAAAGAATTTAAACTAGAATGAGAATGGAAGTTATATTTAAATTTTGAAATTTAAAGAATTTTTAAATTTGATTTGAATTTGAATTGAGATTTAAATCCTTTTCAACTTGTTTATTTAAGTATATGTTTCTTGTAAACATATAAGGTTTAGATTTGTATTATTTTAGAATCTTATTTTAAATAAATTTGAGTCTTGAGTTTAAAGAGAATGTTAAATGGAATTTAATGTAAATTTAAAAACATTTTGTTTTTAAATGCATAATTTAAATAAGGAATGTTTATCTAAAGATAAAGAATTTTTTTTAATGATTTGTAATTCATTTAATTATTAAGGTAGTGAAATGGATAATTAATATAATTAATTAATTAATGAAATGGATAATTAATATAATTAATTAATTAATGAAATGGATAATTAATATAATTAATTAATTAATGAAATGGATAATTAATATAATTAATTAATTAATGAAATGGATAATTAATATAATTAATTAATTAATGAAATGGATAATTAATTAAAGTAATTAAGGGTTTTAATTTGATTAATTAAAGTTTAAGATTAATTTTTCTTAGAATAATTAATTTGTAATTAAGAAATCATTAATTGAATGATATTAGATTTCAAATTAATAATTGAAGATTTATTAATTGAATAAATATGGATAGTTAATTAATTAGGAATAATAAATGAAAGTAATCATGTAGGTAATAAATTTAAAACCACCCAGTTTATTCATCTTAATTGTAGATGCTGATTGTTATTGAATGTTGTGTGATGGATTGATATATTTGATATGTGATGTGATGCTATGTGATACTTTGTGCTGATCTGCTATATTTGTGATGAATATACTGTTGTATGAATATGAAACCCTTTGACCCGTAAAACGACATTTGAATTTCGATGCGACAGGGAGTCGGATTCCAGTTGGTTATCCGAAACCCACATCGAATCATATTAGTGAATCTTTGGGATTGATGATGTTGTGCACTATTGTGTTGAACCCCTGGACCACACTATACACACACAAATATGGATTGCACGAGGAAATGGGTTACGTCACAGATTTTTGAAATATATTTAAAATTGTATTTTTGAATCGAAAATAGTTTTGGAATTAGAATTGAAGCTTTTGAAAATAGTTATTTTGAATAACTTAATTGAGTTTTGAAATTTAAATAATTTGATTTAAATCTGAACTCAATATTTGGGATTGAATTCTATGTTTTGGGAACTAGGGTTTAAAAGGGTTATTCAACATATAAATGGGCTTATATGGGTTTTTAAACCATTTTAAAAAGGTGATGTTGTGAAATTTAAATTTAACCCAAGATTTTAACTTGTGTAGATATAATTGGATTTTTCTGAAATGAAAACTATTCGTTTTCAAATAATAGAAGCTTTCACATAAGAAATGAACTTCCAACTTGTGTTAAAAAGATTTCAAGTCTAAATAAAAATAGTTTTCCAAGTTATAGGTAAAACTTTGGACATGCTTTGAAAACCATAAGTTAAGTCTTTAATTTAAAGATTTAAATGAGTAATCCAATTAAAATGGAAATTGTTTTGGAAATCTATAAATGGATCTTTGTGAAACTAGGTGAATTTTGTGAAATGAATCTTTTTATTGGAAGAGTTAAAATGGTAATTTGTTTAACCATTTAAAAGAGAAACTTTGGATTTTCAAGATTGTGACTTAACTGAAATCCCATATCCATATGTTTTGAACTATCGCGCTCATTATTCGGTTTAGCCGGGAGAGGACCTTTGTGTCGTATAACCCATTCCGAATAGTGATACGACGTTATGGATAGCAATTGAAGACCGGTGGTGAAGACCGGGTATTTGTGAGAACGATAGGATAACCTATCGATTGACTCTGCACTGAGTTGCTCCGGTATAGAGTTCTCCTTAGTGATGGGAAGTCCGATCGGGATTGTGGATACCCGGATTTGCAAGGGCTTCTTCGGAAGTGCCTTCGGTTCTGTTCGAACCCGGAACAGACTCGTATGGTTGTATGTCCGACATTACACTTTGAGATGTTAACTGATTTCTATCAAATACATTTCTGCCTGGTGGCGGAGAATTTATTCTCTCAGCTTAACACCCTTCTCTGAGACGTACGAGCTCAGAGGTTATGTAGTTGATATTTATCAGTGATATATTCCCAACTTGGTAATGTGACATACTGAGTGCTGCTGTGTGATGATCATTGGTTGATCATTTGTGATATGATCATTTGTTTGATCATTTATCTTTGTGATCATTGCTTTGATCATCTGTTGACCCAAAGCATGGCTTTGTGCCAAAGCGTAGCTTTGTGGACGAGACTGCATCAGGACCTCACACCCCGGAAATGGTCGAAACAGGAAAGATGCGGCAAGGTTATGAGGGTCGCTCCCTTTAGGGTGTGTCATTCCCTTCTGGTAAAGGGTGGTATCATGGTATGGAGCCCAGATACTTACTCATGTGGTTGCTCCAATCTCATTTACTGTGTGGTTGTTGCTTTGAGGCGCCTCGGATAAAGGTCCCAAAGGACCGGGGGATGGCATATTCGTGTAGTAGTTACCTAGTTACAGAGGTAACCCGGCCTTGTGTTGGCAGAGATCTAACCGTAACGTTAGTTCTCGGGACGTCCCGCCAGAGGCGATCCCATGTGGCAGTAGGAAGTTCCTTAGCCTGACCATTTGTGGGAAATCCATTCATCCAATACGTGCCTTGTACGGTTTTAGTTGTAGAACCTGCCATTTACTTATGGTGGCGCCCCACTGTTTAGATGGTAGCTATAGTAGGCATACGATACTGGTCGTATGTTGGCTAGGATTTATATTATACTTTCGAAATGGTTTTCCACACTTTGCACTTACAGTAATAATATCAAAGAAAATTTTCTCGTATTAAGCATATTTGACTATCATAAGGAGAAATCTCCTCCAATTCTGCGTTTGCATTGTGTGTGTGGCGGGAGGCCTTATGGTAGTTTCATTTTCTAAAAAGCATTACGGATTTCAAACTTTAAATTCCTATGTTGTTTGTTTTAAAAGACCAAATGTTTCGTTTGCTCATACCAGTCTCATGACTGACCTGGAGTTTATTGTTCCTTTCCTAAACTCTGGGTGCCCACTATTTTCCCACACGGGCAGTTCTAGAGTTGGGTTTTCAGATAGTCAGATTCTTAGTAGATTTCTGGAGTTGGTTCAGTTTTGGACCACAGCTGCATTTGCTTATCTTTGTGCATCGTTATTGGGAGTTCGAGCTATTTCTGGATTGGTGCTTTAGAGATGGAGATTACTGATACTGGATTTCTTTCTTGAAGACTATTTTGGAGATTTGTTCCGCTGCTAGTGTTATTATTATATTTTCGCTGCTATTCTTTGTATCTCTGATATATATTGATGTTCATTGTACCATTCATGTTGTACCAGTTATTGTATCAAATGTTGTATATTGACATATTCTTTTTCTTCCGCTGTGTTATTTTACTTAATGTGTTATAAGCTCCGGCGAACCAGGTTCGACGTTTGGATCTGCGGCATTTGAATACGAGTGTCGTATTCGGTGCCGATTTTCGAAGGTCGAGTCAGAGTCGTTATAATATAGGTTTTATTCTTAAATGAAAATGAAAATGAGAGATAGGAAATAAATTTTGTACGTGAATTTCCACTGGATATGCATGACTATGAGTAGAGAAATTCATGGCTAGGAATGAGGAGAAAATGGCTAGAAAATTAATAAAGAGGTTAAGAAATAAAAAGGTAAGAATTTAAACAATGCAACGTGTGTCCCCTTGATTTTCTCCAGTCATTTATAAAAAGATATAAACAAATAAATTCCAATAAATACAATAAAATTCTAGACAAATAAATAGAGAAATAAAACAAAGAGATGGATAGGAAAAATAAAAATACCCAAATTTATTGTGTGTAAACACGCTATATTTTATCCAATTTTAAAAGTATAAATCAGTATCTAATGAAACGAAAAGCAGGATGGATATCATAAATATATTCTGCTTCAGAGAAAAATTTTAAAATTTTAAAATTCAAATTTTAAATTTTAGACTGGAATTCAAAATTTGACCGGAGTTGTCCAAATTATAAAATTTTCAGAGAATGTTTATTTTATTGAATTTGGAAAAATAAATTATAAACAAATTCCAAACTTACATTGGAAAAATTCCAGAAATTCAATCTTAGATAATTTAAAAATTAAAGTTTTCAAATAAAAATTTAATTAAAATATTTACAAAATTATGGGTTGTTACATTCTCTCCCACTCAAAACTTTTCGTCCCGAAGAGGAACGAGGTAGGAAAATAGAAACGACCGGAAAGAAAATAGATTGAAAAACAAAATAAAACAATATTTTTTTTACTCCATATAAATTTCAATTTAAATTAATAATTGATTTCATCCATTGAATTTCACTCAAGTTAAATAGATATTATCTATTCTAACTTGATTATCTTATCCAGTTATCTTTAATTAGCAATTTTCTACAATCATAAATTTGCATAGTCATTTATTATAATCATATTTTATTCAACCAATTTGATTCTTCTTTATTCCAAATTACTTTTAAATTTATTCTACTTAATATATCTAACCACATATATCAAGCATATTTACTCCTACTATACTATTTCAATTTATTTATAAATTCCTTTAACATCATTTTATATTGTAAATTATTCAATTAACCTTTTGTTCTATTTACCGCTATTAATCTTTTATAGCTAAAATTTAAGTGTATAACATTTATTATAACCACTCAAATTTTATTTTAAAAATACTTTTATATTGTATATTATCCAATTACATAGTTAACTTCTGAAAAATTTATGTAAGTTATGTTGGAATGTAGTTGAGTATTATACATACAAAACTTTCTAATTCAATTATCTCAAGCTTAAATATTTATTCAAAATTTAATTTCCTTTTTATATTTGAAATTATCCTTTAATATAAAACTTTAGAATTAAATTTTCGATTAACTTCAAACTATTAGAGACAAATAGATATACACAATATATATGAAATCAAATTTTAAATCATATATCGCATATATTATAAATCAAGTCATATTTTGGAAATACAAATCAATTTAATTCTCCAAATCAAGACTGTAGCAAAACTACAAAATAGTCTTTTCACTTCGAAACTCAAAAATGAATGTCGATGATGCTGCAGTCATCATCGAAATTATTTTCGAGCGACGAAGAAAAGAGCACTGAAAAAATTCTTTGAAACAATTTATACTAGAAACACTTTAAATAATATATCCTTTAAAACTTTAAACACACAGTTTAAAACCATCGGAGATTAAATTCTTAATTTCTTGGTTTAAGTTCATTTAAATTTCTAAATTAATTTATAACCATGTTTTATAGTTCAACTATTTATATATGAAACAAAAGCTAATGGTTTACAAGCTATATACAGAGTCAAATATTATTTTTTACCATCCAATTCAATTAACTATGAAAATTCAGAAAATTATACTTATATACAAATACAATATGATTATATAGACTTTATTTCATATACCAAATTTGAAAACAATATAGTGTCAGTTTGCTCTGTTCAAGTGTTTTGAAGATCTTATCGATAGCATTGATCAGACAAATCGATCGAAAACCCAAATCAGCATCAACAACTCAAACAACACATTATATAAAATATTTTAAATATAGATTTATATATACACTATCTAGGAATAGATTTTCAAGCAAGGATAGAGATTCAAATCTGATTAACCAAAATCAAAGAGAATTCTGATTTGAAGATAAGTTGGAAACAAAAGATAAAATAATTAACTAACTGAATAAGGAAATGGATAAGCTTATATAAATCGTGGGAAACCTTAACCGGGTTAATCGTGACTTTAAGAATTAGATCGATGTGGAATCCTGAGGTAAATCTACATTCGATCTCAAGAGATAGAATTCGGGGTACAAGAGATACTAGCATTTAAACCGAGGATATATGTAAATCTCCAGCGAATAAATGCCTATTGTGAAGAAGCTCCATACAAGTCAATCAGTGGAGCTATGGGATACTCCAGAATTCAAAAGAATACGCATAATGAGGTACAAGAATGAATTTCGAAACCGAGGGAACATTCCAAAATTTAAAGGAAACAGAGTCAAAGAGAATGAGATTCAAGCTCGAATGAAAGTGATTCTATAAATAAATTTACCATATATGCTAAGTTTTGCCTAGAGCTAAAGCTATGATACCAAATGTAACGACCTGATATTTTCAACTATCGCATCCGCACATGTCGGACGTGAATTTCTAAAAATACCGAATTGTAAAATAAATTTGGCAAATCTCAGAATATAGCAAATAATAAATCACAGAATCAGAGACACAGAGTAATATAAAGCAGCGGAAGTAAAGAAATAGTAGTTCATGAAGCTACTATATAATATACATCAGAGTTAAGTAAGGTACAACAGAAGTCTCCTTATGATAATCAAGTACAATCAGAATACATCACTAGAATCAACGAGATGACTGGAATCAAAAGATAGCTGGATCTTCAAGCAAAGCTATAACAATAAAGGTGGGTCTCTAATGCTGTATCACTCAGTCTGACTCGAGCGTAAAGCAAAACACAAAACACTCGAGTCAGGACATACATACTTATACAATGTAAACCAACTCAAGTGAACTGTAATATGTGGTACAAGTAACTTAAAGGATGCTTGAGACCGCCCATCCTCTAAGGATCCGTTAAACTATTTACTATGTAGTAATATTTCGCTATTATAATAATGTCTATAGTAAAATAAACTTACTTTTAAATAGCATTAAGGCTTTACATTTTCCACCTTAACACGTAATAGTGCCAGTAGTCTATACAGTACCGTAATACCTCTTGATCAGGAGGCTACCAAAGGATACCCCATAGGTACGACACAAATCAAACTTATGCAAGGCTCGCTAGGTAGGTAACATGGCACAATAAGGCAATGTCAGGGTAGATATATCAATTACGCACATGGGCTGGTAGTAATGCATAGCGCGCAGCTACCGTCCACCTCGAATCACATCCTCAAATCAAAAATCAAAAGTGGCCACCAAATCAATCTCAAAGTCAGAATATAATATCGAAGGAGTGTGACCGATCAGAGGAGCTACCTCATTGGCCCGAGATCGCTCCTTTTTTAGCCACCTTAAGCCAACTCATGGGAGTCGTGTCTACGTATATACCTCAAAGGAACGCCGCCACCATCCTACTTCATTCTGGAATCTCCACCGCGTACATGGTTGTTAAAGTGGTTTTCGGAGTTGGCAAAGAGTATGACAACTTCCGATCCCGGTCTCTTTAACAACCAATCGTTATTATAACCCATGGATATTTCTTTCAAAATCATTTACACTTTAAAACCAAAATATCATATCCATTTCAAAACTAAATACTATATTATTCCTTTCAAAACCAAATCAATATATTAGTTCCATTTCAAAAACCAAAGTAGTAATATATCCTTTAATTTCCAAAACCAAATCAATATCTCATTTAAATAAAACCAAGTTTCCAAATCACTGAATATTTCCTTTAATTTATTAAACTTGAAACATTCCTTTAAATCCTCTTAAACTAACCACTTTTTAAGGTCATATTATTAAATCTTCAATTTCAATAAGTTCAAATTAATATATTTAAAGACAATTCTTAATTAAATATAATTTCAAATAATTTCGTTTCCAAAACCATAGTGCCTCCAAAGTTATAACAACTCCAACCAAAATATTTTGGAATCATAATACTTTGAAATCATAACAATTTAGAAATGTTATCATTTGAAAATCATACTAATTAAAATCACAACACTTTGAAAATGTTATTCTTTTGAAAATCATAATACTTAGAAAAATCCTAACACTTAAAATGACCTTGATTTAAAACATATGAATTCAATGTCAAATAATATTCATTTTAAAGTTGTAACATTTCTAAGTTTATTCATTCAATTATAAACTTTCCAAAGACATTGTATATTTCGGCTACAATAGCATTTATAAAATGTTACGGTAGATATAGAAATATTTTATAAAAATTGTCAAATTTCAAAACAGCAGCACTTACAAAGTGGTACGATAGGTATTTAGTTATTTTGTAATGACCCAGAATTTTGGGTCGCTAGATTTGAATATTTAATTCATTTTAAATGTTGAATATGGATTATAATTTGAATTTTGAAGTAAAAAGATTTAGATTAAATTAATAGAATTAGTTAAATTTCAAATATGGGAAATTCGATTGTAAATTTGAATAATAATAACTTAATATTAGAATTGGGATAATTTATGATTCTGAGTATAAAAAGAAATAAAATTAGATTCTAATATTTATTTTAAATCTATTTGGGTTTGAATTATAATATTGGACTGTTGGATGAAATTAAAAGTCGATAAATTAAGATTTGAAATTTTATATTAATTTAATAATGGAATTTAGTAATATAATAATGCAAATATTCAGATTTTGATTTAAAATGAATTAAAATGATTTCTAATGTGACTATAAATTCTATATGAATTATAATTAAGTTGATAAAATTATAAAAGGTGAAATTTTAAATTATTTCGATGATTTTGAAAATCGCTCGAATTAATCGACGAGTTAAATTAGCCTTCTGGTGCACAGTCTCGACAAAACCAGTTCCATTGGATCCATAATAATTAGTTATTATCGGATTTCAATTTTCGTATCAATCGGAGTTGTCGTTTGACGCCGGTAGCTTAAACGCATAGGAAGTACTTTAATCGATTTAATTTAAAATTGATCGTTTATTTCCGTAACTCACGCATACGACCAAATTAGCCTCCGAAATACGTTCCATTGTGTTCGAAACGTAGGTAAAACCTTAGAAATGCCTGGCGGCACATGAGATTTGGAGTTCGTTTGTAAAAGCTTGTTAGAATTGGAGATAATATTAAAATAATATTAATTAACGTTTATATATTCACATAGCTTAGAAATCCTAGAAGCAAAACGCGGCCGCCATCTTCTTTCTTTTTCAGTGGCCGACATCATCCCATATTCCCTCTCGATTTCCTTCTAATCCGTAGACCTTTAGCATTTGGTTTCAACTGGAAGATCGTGGGGCACTGCGAGATCTACGATATCGAGGGTGGCGATCGAATATGGAGTTGTAGATGGCTGGCAAATCATGGTGGAAGAGCCTCCGTTCACGCGCGTATCTCGAGGCAGTGGAGCTGCCGAGTTCCTCCAGGTTCAAGTCGAAGATGAAGGTCGCGACGTGCCGTCTCCTGGTGAGTTTGGATCGTGTTCGTGTTAATCGAGGATGGAGCGATGGTTAACTCTAAATCGTGATGATGGGTTCGGCTTTGAGCTGTGTATTGCATGGGGAGAAGGTCTAACGTGCGGCCTCGACTTTGGATTCTTGATCTAGTGGCCTGGATGATATTTGGGTATAATATAATTAAAATTTAAAGGAAATTGTTTTTAAATCTGTAATTGAACTTTAAAAATTCATATCTTGTGCATATTTGGTCAGATTTTGACAAAACTGGAAACGTCGGAATCGTAGAGACGTGTACTACGCAGTGGTGTAATTCTGGATTTTATTCCGAGCAATTAAAAATTTAGGTTAAATCGAACGCCGTTCGATTTAATTTAAATTTGAACGCTCACCGAAAACCCAAGGAGAGTTTGACTCACTCACGTCTGGAATACTGGTTAATTTAAATAGTCAATATCTAAATGATTGCTTGATTTGTTGAATATGATAATTATTATCAAATTGAATCGATATATATTGTTGTGCTAATATCTGTGGATGCAGGGAAAACAGGTTGGAGGGATCCAACTGGATTCCTCACAAATAGAAATTTATTTATATTCGATAACATATCACGTTTATATTCTATGATAAAATTGTTTTAGATCCTGTTATACTATGCTCTGTTTATTTACCATGATAGATAAATTAGACATTTAATTGTGTTGTACTATGATTGGATGAATACAACCTAGGAAATATAAATATAAATAAATAAATCGGATTTAAAGAAATTAAGGAAATTCTTAAGTAAAGAGTTTAAAAGAAATTAATCCAAGTAATTGTTTGAAAATATGAAGTGTTTGAATTTGTGGTTTAAAAAGGGAATTGAGAATTGTTAAAAATAATAGCGAGATTTATTTTAAAGAATGGGAGGTGTGCTTTCTCCTGGAAATTTTATTTTGTTTTTAAGAAAGCTTTCAAATTATAAATTTGCAGTTTCAATATGTTTAGAATATTTTTAGAAAGAAATATTATTTTAAAATGTTTTTAAGTGAAAGCAAATATTTGATTAAGTAATTATGGTATTTAATTATTTTTAAAAAGGTAAAGTAGTATTAAGTTTTCAAAAGGAAATTTTAATATGAATATTTGATTTAATAACCTTATTTTAAAAGTTAAATTTTATTTAAAATACTTAGGAAACCCCTATGTTTTCTTTAATTATTATTTATTTCTAGAGCTTATTTTAAATATTTTAAATGTATGTTTGAAAGTGATTTCTAGGAAATAGCAATGTGTTTAAAATAAAGGAGCTATTTTCAAAGTATGGAAATGATTTTACGGGATGAACGTAAAATTGAATTGGGATAAAACATATTGGATTGACAAAAAGAATTCTTTGGTTATTCTAAGATGGAAGTGTACTTCTCGAAAAGCCAAGTACGTTTTTAAAATAGATTTTTGAAATGTTAGATTTTGAAGTTATATTAAAGAATGGTTTCAAGAAAATTATTTAAGTTGTAAGAATTTTAAAAGTGAACATATATCAAAGTAGTTATAGAAGTAATTATTTTTAAAGGGTAACTAGAATTATGTTTTAAAGAATATTATTATTATTATTTATACTTTATAAATTGGTTCTATTTTAAAGATAATCAACCAAAGTATTATTTAGAAATGGTATAGAGTTTTACAACTTTATTTTAAATTTGGTATGACTTAACTTTATTTTGAAGAGAATAGTTCATACTTTCTAAAGCAGTTTGATTTGAGATATTTTTAAAAGTATACACACACACACATATTAGATCAAGTATGTAAGAAGTTTTAATATGAATGTTTTAATGTATTTTCAAGAATAAAGTATTTAAAATTTTTTAAATCTTAAGGATTGGTGCTTGGACACTTTCAAGGGAAGTAACAATTTGGGAAATTTATTCCATGAGAAATCGAGTTTGGAAAGTGTTTTCAACGGGATTTGAAAGGGAAAATTATATCCGGTAAAGATAGTTTGAGGAAATAAATAATTGGGCAAATTATTTATTGTGTGATGGATGTTTGTGAATGTTAATTAATAGTTAAATCACCGACTATCAATATTGGACAAATGCGTTGCTCGTTTCGAAGGGACCGGGATCGAGATTTATTTCTCGAAAACCACTTCGATCCAGTTTGTACGTTTTCGTGAGAAAAACAAGTTCGGAGTCGAAGATGGAGCAGTGAAGTGCAAGGGCTGGTCGCTACTAATCCTGAGGATATTTCCAAAATGGACGTAGTAGGAGTAGTGCCTTCGGTTCCATTTGAACCCGGGGCGGACTTGTATGGACGAATGCTTTCAGAACATCGTCAGGTGGGCGATGGGCATTCCAAGTGAAACGTTCTGAAAGGTAATGCTTAGCCTCAAGCTTCATCAACCGGGAATGACTGAAAATCAAGGGATATGTAGCAAGGCTTGGTGGGCAGCACCCATTTCTGAGTAAGGTCATTCTTGTCTAGATGTCCCTTTGATTTCGGCTTAGTGGTGCGGTTACTGATCCCAACCGCGGGGTGATCTTACTCGGGACTATCCAGTAAGGGTAGTCCAGGCCTTGTGTTGTAGGGGATCGGGCGTGGTCCTTGGTACACTGATCTAGACTAGGTACTGTGACAGGTGGTACCCCAATACCTAGTCATTAATTGGAAATTCATTCTCCCTACGAGCCTTGTACGAGTTTTGTTTATATTACCCACGACTGTGGCTAGTAGCTGGAATTTAATGAATGTAACAATTTCGGCTATTTTATAAGTATTTGTATATAGACCCTATTATAATATCAGAGGATTTCTATAAAAAGTGTTTTAGCTATCGTAAGGTAAAAACCCGACATGTTTATTTGTGATGTGGTCTTACGAGATGCTTTTGTTTTCAAAATGATTTTTGAAACTTTAATAATCAATTTGGGTGCATTATTATCAGCTGGTATTCCAGACTGACTCGGGTGTTATTTCATTATAATGCTCGGATCAGATCGAGTATTATATGTCCAGGATAGGATGCTATGGAGCAGGAGAGGAGCTGGAGTCAGAGAAGTATTATCTGTACTAGTATATGTATCCACTGCTGTGATTGTTTGGAATTGTCTGACTGGTAAATGTTGTTTGTTTGAGATACTCTGATGATACATTGTATAAAATAGATATAGTTTTCATTTTGTGTAAAGAGATGGTATTATATATTATATTTTATTCCGCTGCGACTGTGAGATTCTGATATTGTTTAGTTCCTTCTTTCTTCTACCTCTTATTCTTAAACCCTAGTATGCGTGTTTCTGTTCCACTTGAGTGAATTGATGTAGAATAGTGTTGACTCAAGGGGTATGGATTTACAGGCTGTTACACTTGGTATCAGAGCTTAGGTTGGCGACAACCTAGGCTTTGGTGGGAAAATTACTCATTAAACACAGTCAATAGTACTCTATAATGAGTTGACGTATTAATAGATATGAGAGTGTACTTGTTAGTGAATATAAAATTGATTTCATATTGTGTTGACTTATCGGTTGAGTGCTTATGAATTCTGGTCGGTAGGGAAGTACAACCGTATCGATAGGTGTTTCTAAACTCTTAAACAAGATAAACCGACATAGTATTGTTTTAAAGTGGGTAAATGAAATAATTTTACCCATAATTATATTTTGATATAAAAAGAATATTTTTTCTGAAATTATTATATATATATTTGATTGTTTGGTTGTTAATCTTAATCAAATAAGAATCTAAAATTCAATCTAAAATTTGAAATGGTTATAACCAAATAAAATTCCATGAGTATAAAATATACAAAAGAGGAATAACTAAATTTGAATTGAACCAGAATTTAAATCCCGGGGATTTTGAAAAATATTTTAAATATATTGAAAACAAAGGTTTGGGAAATTTAAAAATCTTGGGAATGTTTAAAATATTTGCCAAGGTGTTTGAAGGCAATAATGGAATATTATTTTGGAGTTATTTTTGAATGGAAACTGTTTTGAAATGAATTTGGGAAAGTAAGGAAGCACTGAGCTCACTTCAGTCGCTGGAAAATAATTCGGATGATGCTGGCCACATCATTAGAATTTATTTTCGAGTTTCTTATGTGATGGATTGCTCCCATAGTAATAGGGTATGATATCTGTCAGATTTGTTGGATATACAAAAGGTTTTAGAAGTTTCAGAAAGGGAAATTGCTTTGGTAAAAACAGATTGTTTTAGAAATCCGAAAGTTTGATTTGATATACCAAGAGAGTATGAGTTATTTATTATTTCAAAATGATTTTGAAATAAAACCGGGTAAATGAATTCTGGAAAATTCTATTTAAATAATGTGAAGGTTAAAATGAATCAGCTATTGGACTTATTGGCGAAGTTGATATTAATAAGAAGGAAATGAAAATTTTAATCTTGGAATTAAAATTGAACTCGAGTAAATGGAAGTGAATAAAATATATTGAAGTGAATAGAAAATTTGAATTTAGCTTGGGATAAGTTAAATAAATTGGGCTTAGAATTAAATTGATTTGGATTAAATTTAAAATGTAAGATGATTTTGTAATTGTGGGTCATTATGAAATGAATTATACCCATGAGCTATTAAGTGTTATACTTATAATTTGAAATTGTGGATTTAAAATTGTGCAAAGAATTAAGGTGAAAGAAAATTTGTATCTTTAAGAATTCAGTGATACATATATATAGAAAATTGAAATTGTGATTATAAGATGTAAATGGATTAAAATGAGCAATATAAGCTTTCAAGTGAATAAGTTGGTGAACTAAGAATAAAAAAAATTGGATTGTAAAACCAAGTAAAATGGAATTATAATCACAAATGGGAAATAGTTGAATGGTAAGGTGGATTCAAATCTAATCCTGAATGAAATGTGAATTGAAATAAGGTAAAGAGAATATAAAATATAAAGATGTGAATGAACTTAAGTTAGTAAATAAGCTTTGAACTTGTATATGGAAAAATAAAATTGGATTGAATTGGATTTAACTTCGATTAAATGGAATTGAGTTAAATTTGGATTGAATTAAAATCAAAATCCAGTTATGTTACAAATAATTTTAAATAGAATTAGGTCCTTATTTAAGATAGTAAAGGAAATGGTATGAATTAACTTGAATTATAATTGGAAAAGAATTGAACTGAAAGAAATTTAATTAAGTTGAAAGGATATTGTATGAATAAAATTTTAACTCAAAAAAAATCCAAAGGGGTTATTTTAAAAACAATGGTAAAGGTAATAGCATGTATTTAAGTTGACTGAATAAATTATTTAAACTTGAATTAAATTCAGGAAAAAATTGAATTAAGTGGAATTTAAGTTAAGTAAGAATGACATTGAATAAATTTAGTTCTCAATCAACTAAATTCAGAGAAATTGTTTGAGAATGAATTTAGCGTAAGCTAAGTTAAATAGAAAGAAGCTTGAAGATGAATTTGGTGTAAACTAAATTAAAGGGAATTTGTATTGGTATGGATGAAATTTTGGTGGTTTGTTAAGAAAATTTTAAAAAGAAAAATAAAACCCAGTTCTAGTATGGGATTTAATTTTGGCAATAAAAGCTGAGAGTGTGAATGAATAATGGAATTAGATTATAACAGTGATGGCTTGAATTATAAATAAATTCAAATGAGTGGAATAATTTAAAGTGTCATATTATTAACAAAATTCAGTGTGGATCGAGGAGATGAATTAAAAGTTCAAATGGATTGACTAAATAAACAAATTGAATTAAAATTTGTGTATGAACTGGAATTTGATTGAATGAGAATCAAATGAAAATGAAATAAAATTGATTTAAAAAGATAATGAAAATATTGTGAAAACTTAAGCAAATTGGAAAATAGCTGTGGTCAAGCTTTATAAGTGATCTTGAATGAAATTTGTTTAGGTAATAAACAATTAAATGCAAGTGAAAGAATTTTAATAAATTATTGTGATGAAATAAGAATGTTTGAGTTGTAAATAATATAGAATGGAGTGATATTAATATAGATGATGAACTTGAGGTGATAATAAGGGTTTGATTTAAAAACTGCAAGGAAATAAGAATACTTGGGTTGTGAATAATTCCGAATGGGATATAATTATTATAAATTTAAACTGGAATTAATTTTAGATGGTTATAAGCTTAAGTGATGCTTATTTGTTTGAATGACATGAAAATTTGCATAAGAATTGATCGTTTTGTTGTATTCGGAATTGAGTTGGTTTAAAGAAGCAAACGAAATTGGTTTTTGAATCAATTGGAATGGATTGAAATTTTATTAAGTGATTTTTGCATATGAATGAAAATGGATCATAAAAGGAATGCAAGTATATTAAATTTAAAAATAAAAATTTGATTGTGAATCAAATTGGGAATTGAATTGAAGTAAAGAGATGTAACAAAGGCATATGTTAATCATATTGAAGTGGAAATGAATTGGTTGTAATTAATATGAATGGTATATAGTGAACTTGAATGTAAAGCAATCGAGTGAAATAAAATGAAGTTTGGACTTGTATAAGAAATTCAAAAAGGTGATTGAAATCTTTGAATTGCTGATAAAATATGGTTAACATTGTTAAATTATGAAGTTTGCTTATTTAAACTATGAAATTGATATGTTTGGTTAAGATTAATGAGTGGAATGTTATTTAAATTCTTATATTATTGAAAACTGATGTGTTTGTTTAAGTAAGTACAGGTACGGGAGGAAGTAGATAGAGTTGGAGTGCGTATATGCAATATAGATTAGTCGCATGCTGTTAAAATGCTAATAAATGTATGCCTACACAATAAAAATAGGAAATATGAACAGTTTTTGGTTTTTCCGACCGTTTGGGTCGATGTATATATATTTATATCTATTGTGATATGCAAAAGCTCCTCCGTACACGGGAGACTCTGCCAAAAATTTTCGGAAATTTTGAGAGTTAGAAGTTTTTCAATTTTTTTGAAAATGTTTCATTAACGACAAAATTGATTTCAAATAAAAATTAAAATAAAAATAAAAATAATATTGGAATAGAAATCGAAACTAGCAGTTTCGATTTGAAAATAAAGAATTTAGGCAAAGTGAAATTGAGATTTTCACTAAGTGGGTTTTGCTATTGGGTTTCGAACATTCTTCTACCTTAGCAAATTTCGAGGACGAAATTTTTATAAGGGGGGAGGAATGTAACGACTCGGAATTTTGGGTCGCTAGATTTGAATATTTAATTCATTTTAAATGTTGAATATGGATTATAATTTGAATTTTGAAGTAAAAAGATTTAGATTAAATTAATAGAATTAGTTAAATTTCAAATATGGGAAATTCAATTGTAAATTTGAATAATAAAACTTAATATTAGAATTGGGATAATTTGTGATTCTGAATATAAATAGATATAAAATTAGATTCTAAAATTTATCTTAAGTCTATTTGGGTTTGAATTATAATACTGGACTGTTGGATGAAATTAAAAGTCGATAAATTAAGATTTGGAATTTTATATTAATTTAATAGTGGATTTTAATAATATAATAATGCAAATATTCAGATTTTGATTTAAAATGAATTAAAATGATTTCTAATGTGATTATAAAATTCTATATGAATTATAATTAAGTTGATAAAATTTTAAAAGGTGAAATTTTAAATTATGTCGACGATTTTGAAAATCGCTCGAATTAATCGACGAGTTAAATTAGCCTTCCAGGGCACAGTCTCGGAATTCGATGAAACCAGTTCCATTGGATCTGTAATAATTAGTTATTATCGATTTCAATTTTTGTAGCAATCGGAGTTGTCGTTTGACGCCGGCAGCTTAAAACGCATAGGAAGTCTT
Organism: Allium cepa; assembly: GCA_030765085.1. NCBI lineage: Eukaryota > Viridiplantae > Streptophyta > Magnoliopsida > Asparagales > Amaryllidaceae > Allium > Allium cepa. Next base: position 138,494,567 of record CM060940.1, on the reverse strand, counting down.
TTAATTGATTTAATTTAAAATTGATCATTTATTTTCGTAACTCGCGCATACGACCAAATTAGCTACCGAAACACGTTCCATTGTGTTCGGAACGTAGGTAAAACCTTAGAAATGCCTGGCGGCACGTGAGATTTGGAGTTTGTTTGTAAAAGCTTGTTAGAATTGGAGATAATATTAAAATAATATTAATTAACGTTTATATATTCACGTTGCTCAAAAACCCTAGAAGCAAAACGCGACCGCCATCTTCTTTATTTTTCAATGGCCGACATCATCCCATATTCCCTCTCAATTTCCTTCTAATCCGTAAATCTTTAGCATTTGGATTCAACTGGAAGATCGTGGGGCACTCCGAGACCTACGATATCAACGGTGGCGATCAAATATGGAGTTATAGATGGCCAGCAAATCATGGTGGAAGGGCCGCCGTTCGCGTGTGCATCTCGAGGCAGTGAAGCTACCGAGTTCCTCCAGGTTCTGGCCGAAGGTGAAGGCCGCGACGTGCCGTCTCGTGGTGAGTTTGGATCGTGTTCGTGTGAATCGAGGATGGAGCGATGGTTAACCCTAAATCGTGATGATGGGTTCGGCTTTGAGCTATGTATTGCATGGGGAAGAAGGTCTAACGTTCGACCTTGATTTTGGATTCTTGATCTAGCGGCTTGGATGATATTTGGGTATAATAAAATTATAATTTAAAGGAAATTGTTTTTAAATCTGTAATTGAACTTTAAAAATTCGTATCTTGTGCATACTTGGTCAGATTTTGACAAAACCGGAAACTCGGAATTGCAGAGACGCGTACTACACAGTGGTGCAATTCTGGATTTATTCCGAGCAAGTAAAATTTAGGTTAAATCGAACGCCATTCGATTTAATTTAAATTTGAACACTCACCGAAGACCCAAGGTGAGTTTAACTCACTCACATCTGGAATACTGGTTAATTTAAATAGTCAATATCTATATGATTGCTTGATTGGATGAATATGATAATTATTATCAAATTGAATCGATATATATTGTTGTTCTAATATCTGTGGATGTAGGGAAAACAGGTTGGAGGAATCCAACTGGATTCCTCACAAATAGAAATTTATTTATATTTGATAATATATCACATTTATATTCTGTGATAAAATTGTTTTAGATCCTGTTATACTATGCTATGTTTATTTACTGTGATAGATAAATTGGACAATTAATTGTGTTGTACTATGATTGGATGAATACAACCTGGGAAATATAAATATAAATAAATAAATTGGATTTAAAGAAATTAAGGAAATTCTTAAGTAAAGAATTTAAAAGAAATTAAATTCAAGTAATTGTTTGAAAATACGAAGTGTTTGAATTTCTGGTTTAAAACGGGAATTGAGAATTGTTAAAAAAATAGCGAGATTTATTTTAAAAAAGGGGAAGTGTGCTTTCTCCTGGAAATTTTATTTTGTTTTTAAGAAAGCTTTCAAATTATAAATTTGCAGTTTAAATATGTTTAGAATATTTTTAGAAAGAACTATTGTTTTAAAATGTTTTTAAGTGAAAGCAAATATTTGATTAAGTAATTATGGTATTTAATTATTTTTAAAAAGGTAAAGTAGTATAAAGTTTTCAAAAGGAAATTTTAACATGAATATTTGATTTAATAACATTTTAAAAGTTAAATTTTATTTAAAATACTTAGGAAACATCTATATATTTCCTCAAGTAAAAATTTCTAGAGCTTATTTTATATATTTTAAACGTATGTTTGAAACTTATTTCCAGGAAATAGCAATGTGTTTAAAATAAAGGAGCTATTTTTAAAGCATAGAAAGGATTTTATGGGATGAACGTAAAATTGAATTGGGATGAAACGTGTTGGATTGATAAAAAGAATTCTTTGGTTATTCTAAGATGGAAGTGTATTTCCCGGAAAGCCAAGTACGTTTTTAAAATAGATTTTCGAAACGTTAGAGTTTGAAGTTATATTAAAGAATGGTTTCAAGAAAATTATTTAAGTTGTAAGAATTTTAAAAGTGAACATATATCAAAGTAGTTTTAGAAGTAACTATTTTTAAAGGATAATTAGAACTATGTTTTAAAGAATATTATTATTATTATTTATACTTTATAAAATGGTTCTATTTTAAAGATAATCAATCAAAGTATTATTTAGAAATGGTATAGAGTCTTACAACTTTATTTTAAATTTCGTATGACTTAACTTTATTTTGAAGAGAATAGTTCATACTTTCAAAAGCAGTTTGATTTGAGATATTTTTAAAATGTATACACACACACACACACATATATTAAATCAAGTATGTAAGAAGTGTTAATATGAATGTTTTAATGTATTTTCAAGAATAAAGTATTTAATTTTTTTTTATATCTTAAGGGTTGGTGCTTGGACACTTTCAAGGGAAGTAACGATTTGGGAAATTTATTCCATGAGAAATCGAGTTTGAAAAGTGTTTTCAACGGGATTTGAAAGGGAAAATTATATCCGATAAAGATATTTTGAGGAAATAAATAATTGGGCAAATTATTTATTGTGTGATGGATGTTTGTGAATGTTAATTGATAGTTAAATCACCGACTATCAATATTGGACAAATGCTTGATCGTTTCGAAGAGACCGGGATCGAGATTTATTTCTCGAAAACCACTTCGATCCGGTTTGTACGTTTTCGTAGGAAAAACGAGTTCGGAGTCGAAGATGGAGCAGTGAAGTGTAAGGGCCAGTCTCTACTAATCCTGGGGATATTTCCAAAATGGATGTAGTAGGAGTAGTGCCTTCGGTTCCGTTCGAACCCGGGACGGACTTGTATGGACGAATGCTTTCGGAACATCGTTAGGTGGGCGATGGGCATTCTAAGTGAAACGTTCTAAAAGGTAACGCTTAGCCTCAAGCCTCATCAATCGGGAATGACTGAAAATCAGGGGATATGCAGCAAGGCTTAGTGGGCAGCACCCATTTCCGAGTAAGGTCATTCCTGTCTAGATGTCCCTTTTATTTCGGCTTAGTGATGCGGTTGCTGATCCCAACCGCGGGGTGATCTTACTCGGAACTATTCAGTAAGGGGTAGTCCGGGCCTTGTATTGCAGGGGATCAGACGTGGTCCTCAGTACACTGATCTAGACCAGGTACTGTGACAGGTGGTACCCCAGTGCCTAGTCATTAGTTGAAAATCCATTCTCCCTACGAGCCTTGTACGAGTTTTGTTTGTATTACCCATGATTGATGGCTAGTAGCTGGAATTTAACGATGTAACAATTTTGGCTATTTTATAAGTATTTATATATAGACCCTATTTTAATATCAGAGGATTTCTATAAAAAGTGTTTTAGCTATCGTAAGGTAAAAACCCGAAGTGTTTATTTGTGGCGTGGTCTTAGAGATGCTTTTGTTTTCAAAAGGATTTTTGAAACTTTAATAATCAATTTGGATGCATTATTATCTGCTGGTATTCCAGTCTAACTCGGGTGTTATTTCATTATAATGCTCGGGTCAGACCGAGTATTATATGTCCAGGACAAGATGCTATGGAGCAGGAGAGGAGCTAGAGTCCGAGACCTATTATCCGTACTAGTATGTATATCCACTGCTGTGATTGTTTGGAATTGTCTGACTGGTAAATGTTATTTGTTTGAGATACTATGATGATACATTGTATAAAACAGATATAGTTTTCATTTTGTGTAAAGAGATGGTATTATATATTATATTTTATTCCGCTACGACTATGAGATTCTGATATTGTTTGGTTCCTTCTTTCTTCTAGCTCTTCTTCTTAAACCCTAATGGTGCGTATTTCTGCTCCATTTGAGTTAATTGTTTTAGAATAGTGTTGACTCTAAAGGTACAGATTTGCGGGCTGTTACATATTTCAAAACAACTCAGTTTCATTCAGCAACAATAGCACTTACCAAGTGCTACAATAGCTATTTAATTATTCAAAACAGTTTACTTTAAGAAATAACAGCACTTACAAAGTATTGCAGTAGCTATTTAGTCATTTCAACATATAGTTTAGTTTCTGCAACAACTACACTTTGCTCTTTATTATTTTAGAACTTAGTTTATTTCCAGAAATGACAGCGCTTAACAAATGCAGTCTTAATATCACAGCATTTCTAAAGTGCTACCAATGCTAATTCCATATTTATAAAATTTTAGCAAAATTAAAACTTCAATTTTAACCATTTTAACTTATGAAAATCATATTTTTAGCTTGAAAATTATTCATTTGGAAATCATTCACTTATGATTTAATAAAATAAAGTTTTATTAATAAATATCAAATATAAACTAAGATTCATTTGTTAAGTCAAAAGTACATTCTTCCTTAACTTAACACTTTATTTTGAAATTACCCGCTTCATAAATAAAACTAAATTGTCATTTATTTACTTAACTTAATAATTTTATTTAAAAACCCAATTTCCAATTATCGAGCTAAGTCATTATTTAAGATGCATTTTTCCATTTTAAAATCATAATTATTTATTTTACAAAAACATAACATTTCACAAAAGAACATTTTATCATAGTTAATATAACAATCAAATTTTCCTTATAGATCTATTCATTTAGATAGCTATTAACTATAATTTTCTAGTTAAATAAATTTCAACACAAAATGTCCAATTAAACAGCATTCCATTTTATCAGTTCAAAACACATTATTTATTATACAAAACATGTCCATTTCATAAAATTCATAACAATTACCAGGTTAGATTTTTAAACTTCCATATTAAGTCAAATTCAATTATTAAGTTATTTATCATCAATAAAGATCTTTAATTCAAATTAAAACCAATTATTGACTTTATGAAAATTTAACTTATAGAAAAAACCAATACACCTTTATAATTAATGCATTAAATCAAATTTTAAGTTAAAACTTCATATATTTATAAAACTCAAAATACTAAAATCCTTTAGGGAAATATTACTCAAAAGTACTTAATAAATTATTTTTAGGAAAATATTATTTAAAATTATGACCATGGGCCTGTATAATATTTTCTAACCTAGGTCAAGTGATACGGATATGTATCATTTCAATTCATAAATTAAAAAGGGAAAATCCGGGTTCTATCATTTCAAACCCACAATCCCAAGTAAATCAAATACAATAAAAATCACTCGAGCCTATCATTTCAGCTCATAATGATTTTTCCTTATTCTAATGTCCGTTCGGGTATGTATCATTTCAACCCATAGTAATAGGGAACTTGCAGTGTGATACAGTAAATAAAACGAACAATATAATATAACATAGCTTATCAGATGATGTAACAAATATATAAACAACATTTAACCTCATACTATCACATCACAGGCATATATGAATAACATATCAGTTTATACAGATTCACTTGTCATCATTTCATAATTATATAAACACGTAAGTCCAGAGTGATAACTCACCTTTTTGAAAGCTAGAATCAAATTCAAACACAAATCTAAACTCCGTAAAGCACGAAAAGGCACGACAAAGCACGATTATACTTTTAAGTGAATGAAGAGTCAGATCCAAATCTTGTATGCAAACAAATACAACATATATAAGAATATATTTCAATATAAAAGAATAGAAATTACAACAATGGAAAATATGAGATAAAAGTGACACAACCTTTGCTCTAACCCACAAGCGGGCTCGGCATTGGTTTTGTCTTGGTCATAAGACATGGCAAAAGGTAAGGGATGGTCATGGCATGTGGATGTGGGTGGAGTTTTGTTTGTGGTCGAGGCTAATAGGAGAGGTGGTGGTGAAAAATGGCGATCTAGGTTAGGTTTCAATCAAGTTTGGTGATGTTCTTTGCAAAAATGGTCACGACATGAAGCTAGGTGGTGATGGAGAGGTCATGTGGCCGGCATGGTGGTGATGGAGAGATGGTGTAGGCCGATTCAAGCGAGGAGAAAACAAAGAGAAACAAAAGAAAAGAATAAAAGAGAAGAAGAGGAAGCCATGGAAAATAACTTGAGCTTACCGTTTTTTTTTCTTCACGCAAATGATAATGAGATGAGGAGTTTTGTTTGTACGTGATTTACAATTTAGTGGCGGCTAGGGTTACAAAAAAATGAATGGCTAAAGATGTGTAGTGAATGGCTAAGGCAAATAATAAAGAGGCCAGACAATAAAAGGCAAGAGTGTGAATGGTTTGGAAAATAAAAAGTCAACACTATAAAAACAAATAACTTGATGTATTTAATTAATTTTTTTCCTTTGTTTGCACGCAAATGGAAGTGAGATGCGAAAAAATATATACGTGATTGATAGGAGAAAATCACGGCTATGAATGTGGGAAGTAATTGGCTATGCAAATGGAAAGGAAAAGGCAACAAACAAGAAATCAAGTCTCTAGAAATTTCCAAAGCCGACTATTAAAAATAAAACCAATTAAAAATCAAATAAATATAATCAAAGTTTACACAAACAAAAATAGAAAGTAAAAGTTAGGGAAATAAACATAGGAAAAAGAGAAAATAAAATATAGAAACCTTTTAAATCCAAAACCAAAATCAATATATCATTTATTCTTAAATGCAAATGAAAAAGAGAATATTGAGATGGGAATGAAATATTCTTGTACGTGAATGGCAAAAGGAAATACACGGCTAAAAGATGGTTTGGATGGCAAGTAAAAGAGTGAATGCTAGGAAACGGAAAAGGCGTAATTTAAGGAGAAAGAAACGTATATATGTTTTATTCTTAAATGCAAATGAAAATGAGAGAGGGGAAATAAATTTTGTACGTGAATTTCCACTGGATATGCACGGGTATGAGTAGAGAAATTCATGGCTAGGAATGAGGAGGAAACGGCTAGAAAATTAATAAAGAGGTTAGGAAATAAAAAGGTAAGAATTTAAACAATGTAACGTGTGTCCCCTTGATTTTCTCCTGCCATTTATAAAAAGATATAAACAAATAAATTCCAATAAATACAATAAAAGTCTAGACAAATATATAGAGAAATAAAACAAAGTGATGGATAGGAAAAATAGAAATAAAAATACTGAAATTTATTGTGTGTAAAACGCTGTATTTTATCCAATTTTAAAAGTATAGTCATGAATTAAACGAAACGAAAAGCAGGACGGATATCATAAATATATTTTGCTTCAGAGATAAAGATTAAAATATAAAAATTCATATTTAAAATTTTAAACTAGAATTCAAAATTTGACCAAAAAATAAAATTTTCAAAGAGTGTTTATTTTATTGAATTTGGAGAAATAAATTATAAACAAATTCCAAACTTACATTGGGAAAATTCCAGAAATTCAATCTTAAATAATTTAAAAATTAAGGTTTTCAAATAAAAATTTAATTAAAATATATACAAAAATTATGGGTTGTTACATTTTGTTTATTGGAAAGTGAAAAGAAGAAGAGAGAAAAATGCAAAGGAAAAAGGGAAAGAAAAAAAGTGATTTTTTTGTTAGGTGTTGAAGTTATTTGCTTTTATAAACAAAACCCATTTTGTATACTTCACACTCAAGTAAAATAACATTTGCTAGCAACAAATCTAATCAAAATGCATATCGCAATGTTGTCCCAAAATTTGAATCTGATCTGATTTGAAACCGATTGGCGGTACTCCGCTATATAATATTCCATTCGCGTATGAACCTCGAAAGACAAAAATAAAAATACAATCATGCACCAGAATGTGGCATGATCATAAGTCAACAATAAAATACACATATTATTTCATTCAGTGAAATTTCACAAATATAATCGTTTTTCAGAAAATCCATTAAACGAAAATATAATTATTTTCCAAATAAAAAATTATGGAAAATTACTATAAGTTCAATTTATAGTACTATAATAAAAATGAAGTCATTTTATAAAAAAGAAGATTTATTTGTTATTTATTTGAAAATTTTATTATTGTAAATAAATTTACAAAATGGGTTCACCATTATTATTTATTAATTAAAAGGAGTTAAGCAAGGCTATTAAATCGATTTAATTAATATTTAACTCATAATTCAAATATTTAAATAATTCGTATATTTCAGTCTAAGTTATTTAAATTTTTAAACACTAATTACTTTAATATTCAAAATTAAATAAATATTCAAAATCAAATAAATATTCAAAATCAAAATGATAATATTCCGGGAAGTTATATCCAGTCAAAACTTAGAGTTGATCAATAGTAAGTATAAAAAAACAACAAGGAAGAAAATGCACAAGAGAAAACTGGCGAGGGCTTCATGGTCAAACACCATATAGTACGCTTTGATTTCACAATCAATGAATTATTAAAAGCATATGAAGATTTTCTTAAAAGTTTAATCACTTAAAAGGTCAATAAAATAAATTTAGCAAATTTAAAAGAAAATAAGAAAGAAATTATCACTTTATAAGATGAAAAGAGGATTATAAAAAAACATGTTTAATTTTTGAAAATACTTTAGAATATTTGATTTCAAATTATTTTCTTAAAAAATGCACATTTAGAAAATAAAACACCGAAGGAATTAATAATTAAAAAAAATATAAAATGCTCTTTTCTTAAATTTTGTTGAATAAATCTATTTTCCAAAATTTATCTTTTGAAAAAGAGATCAGAGCATTAAAAGAAAATAATTTTGATTTATTAAACATTGTGATGCATTAAAATATAGTAATCAAGTTCTATGAAAAGAAATTTGTCTTTACAAAGCAACTTTGATAAATGAAATGAAAAATCACTAACATAAATTCCATTGTTCTATAACAGGTTGCTTATCTCTGATTGCTCTCTGGCTTTTAAACTTTAATTCTATTTAAACATGCGTATGGATCAACGATCGTTGAACTCCATTACCCTAAGATTCTAATTGGTAATTTCTCTTAAACCTCTACACATCCACTTATATATCATTTGTGAGGGTTATATGAATTTGTTTTTCAGTGTGACTTATTATTGCATTGAAGACGCAATTTGTAGTCGGTCATTTCTTTGTAAATAGGAAAGTAAAGCCATAATATGTTGTTCAGAGAAAGATCGAAGCCCTATTATGTTGTTGAAGAAAAATTGAAATTTTATTTGGTTGTTCAATTAGATGTAATGTAAACATGTTCCTCTGGATAAAGTGATTGCCATTGATAAAATTTAAGAAAGGAATTCTAGGACTGGACGCATAATATGGAGGTCCAAATAAGTATAAAATCGACCATGTGAACTTTTATTATTTCTGTTTTATTTGATGTCTATTACTTTGATTATATACATGGACTACGTACGATCCCGCAATGCGACTTTAAACTTAGAACATAAGTTACTTAACCCAAGTCTAAAACCAAAGCACACCCTAGGTCACTGAAAAATTCGATCAAAGTTGACTTTTGTGGAAAACCTGAAAGAACCAATCAGCCAAATTTGGAGCTTCTTTAATGCACACAACAAATTCAGCACATTCGAGTTCATTTTGGGTCAGACCAACACAATGATTTTGAATTCATGCTAAATCAGTTGAACTACTCCCCCATGTTCCACCAAGAGCCTTCTTCGATCGCTCCATGTATAAATATACCAAGCTAGATTGAATTTAGAGTTTCTAAGATCAACCTTGGCTCACTAGAATAAAAAATACCTGAAGCACGCTTCAGAGCGTGCTCCAAAGCAAGACCTAAAGTGTGTGAAAATGTGAGTGAAGCTGGCTTCGAAGCCGATACCAAAGCTCAGCATTGGAGCTCCAATTCCGTGGCTTCGAAGCCGATATCAAAGCTCAGCATTGGAGCCCAATTCCTTCCCAAACCATTCGAAATGCCGCATCCCTATGTCAAACTATTCGAAATGCTACATCCCTATGTCAAATCGTTCAGAGCTCAAACTTTATACTACATGCCATTCAAATTTGACCCTTACATCTTTCAAATTGAGTCTCTAATTCATTCAAATTCGACCAGTTCAATATATGCTTATTTTGTAATCTAATGGGGATAAGGGACTCTCTTTTCTCTTCGAATACCATTACTTATTTTTTCCCCTTCTAGCCCGTTTCATCTCTTCTCCACTCCATTTTTTTCTCTTCTCTCTTCCGCGCTCCATTCCTTCCATACCTTTCTCATTTGCTGCAAGTTTATGCATCTACTTACTTTCTTTTTTATTCTTTTTTAAGACCGTTCCAAACTACTACAACCTCTATCCTTATTTGACGAAGCTATCCCTCAATTTCTATTGATTTCATCTTAGGGATTCTGAAGTCTTTTTATATGTTTGTTTGTTTGGACTTTGAAGTAGCTATTAGTACTCCAATGCTAATTCTGTTTCACAGTTGAAAATGCTATAGATTGTTCGGAATTTTTACCACTTAGTCACTGGGAAACGTGGCAATGCCTTGGACTATTTGTTGCCGATGGTGAATATGGTTTCTAGTGAGTTGATGGTTGAATGCAGATCCAAGTATTTGCCCTGCCTTTTCTTTGGTAACATCTAAGGTGTTACCTGGCGATTGCGATGCAACGAAGGTGTCTCCTTTTGATGTTGCTTGTGGTGTTTAAATTGGCTTCAGGTTGCTTTACTTTCGGTGCTCTCTCCTTCTTGGTCTGATACGTTTTTTACTCGTTAGTTTTTGGCTCTGGCTTTTCTCGCTTGAAAACTCGTTCCTTGTTCTTTGGATTGGTGATATTCTGAATCTCCTTGTCAGGATTTAGGAGCCCTTTTTTCGGTTAGTTATGTGTTAGTATTTATTGTCGCATCAATGTTTAAATTGTTGGTTAATACATTTTGTCAAAGTATAAGCAGTAGTGTGTGTATTAGTTAATACCGAGCATTAGTCGCCAAGATTTTGCAAATGTGATTTTCTTGTATGTTAGGTATTGTGAGCCTTAGTACATAGTGTTTATGCTCTCTAAGTGTTAGCACCAAAATTGGTTGCTAACACCCTTAGAAAGATTGTGTAGAGAGATTAATGAAGAAAGTAAATTAAAATAGAGAACATAATGTAAATTTAAATGTAGAAAGCAAGAACACCAAATTTATATTGGTTCGGTGTAGTAGCCTACGTCCACTTTGAAGTTGATCTTTATTCTTTTCATTGATACTTGATTACAGATACAATCCGCTTCTAAGTACTTGAATACAGTTGCAAAATACAAAGAAATAAGTTGGGAATGTGTCTTGAAAATGATAGAGTCTCCCCAGTGTTCTCTAAAATCTCTCTCTCTCTCTTTTCTGTGCCCCTGCCCCTCTATTTATAGACGAAGGTGGGTTGGACTTCCCTGGTGGGCCTGGTAGCCGAATATCCTGACCCAAATGGAGTAGTTTCTGTGCACCGAACCAGAGAGGCCGAATGATCGAATGCCGAACGTCCCAATGCCGAACGTACCCCTCTTTGCTGAATGAAGTGAGGCCGGATACTATGAATGCTGAATAGTCCCCTTATGCCGAACAATCTCCTTTAGCCAAACGAGAGGAGGCCGAACACATTGAATGCCGTAGGGAGCACTTGTGCCGAATGATAGTAGAAGCCGAATCAGCGACTCGACCGAACGATGGTTTGGCCGAACGATATGAGGCCGAATGCTCTGAGTGCCGGACACATCCTAATGCCGAACACGGTGCGGATGCCGAACGATACGAAATGTCAGATGACCCTAACATGCCGAATGCCCAGCGATGCCGGATGTCACTTGTAGGCCGAACGTTCATGGATGCCCAACGTTTCTTGAGGCCGGATGCTCCTAGATGCCGAACGCTGTCCAATGCCGAACGGTCTTAACATGTTGAACGTTTATTGATGCCTAACGTTCCATAGACGCCGAATGAGCTTGGACGCCGAGTGCTTCTTGGATGCCGGTCGTAACATGATGCCGAACGATAATTTTAACCGATTGATGGGGAGGCCGAGTACTAAGTTGCCTGGTCAATTCCCCAGGAAACACTTACCCCCCAAAGTGTATCACGTGACCGAACGTGATACGCTTTGAATTACGTATCCTCCATGCTCCGCTTCAAACCTTGGTTAAATCTTCTTGAAGGTGCCTTCTTGAGAACATCTGCGACGAAGGTGTGTGCCGAACGTGGTGTAAATGCTGAACGATGCATTAGAAGCCGAACACTCCTTGTGTGCCGAGCGGCTTTGTGTGCCGAAGCCGAACGTTGCGGCTTTGACCGGTTCTACCAGCCATAGCCTCTTCAACTTCTTCTTCCTTCCTATAAAGACCGCACCTCCCACCTTCTTCTCTTTTCACATTTTTACCACCGCCGCTTTGTACTTGCTGACCATTCCAATCAACAACCTTCAACGATTCATCAATCCCTTCCAAACTTCGATATACTAATTAGGTATTGTCTCTTCTATCTAATTCCTCTCCATGATTAAATTGAAATTAGAGCCGTGGTCGAAAAGGTTCGTGGATCCAAACTTTGATCTTTAGGGCTGAATGTTGGTAGGTAATGAGAAATGATTAGAAACGAGCTTGGTAGGAATCTGTTGGGAGATGTGTGGTGGTTTGGCATAGTTCCCTCGTGCCGACCAATATTGGAGGAAGAAAGACTAGAGGAGGAGCAGGAGATAGTTGGGATGCCGAACGGCATGGCCTGGCATGACTTGCCGAACGATTGGACCTCGTCGTTCGGTGTGGATGGTGGAAGAGAGGAAAGGATTAAGGGTGGAGTGTCGAGCGTTGGAGCTCGGCATAATTCTGGTTCGGTGTGACTCACCACATGTCGAACGGTGAGATGGAAGGTTTGGAAGGAAGCACGATTTAGCGGGGAGGATGCTGAGTATTGTCTCGGTCGAATGGAATTTTGGCTGATTGAAACTTTGCCGAGCGGTAACTAATTTGAACGGTGGTTAGGCCGACCGAGAGCTTGGCCGAACAATCATAGATGCCGAACCATGTTAAGGCCGAACAACATAAATGCCGACCCATATAAGGCCGAATAAACAATTGCCTTGCCTAATCATGTAACATAACAAGGACAGAAACTCCATCATACTAGCATATCGAACCGGTCTGGACTGATAATTTCCTAGTTTCAGTAGACATAAACTTGAACTCAAGTCGACATAACCGGATAATTTCTTCTAATGTTTTCTGAATTCGAAACTGTAATCACCATAAGACAGGCTTTTGGAGACGGTCGGCGATGACGGTCTTCGGATTCGACGATTCGCAACTTAGTTTTATATCAGTAACCGTGTGACTTTAAATTTTTTTATGCTTACACATGATTGATCGCACTAGTTCACACACCACTTAGGGGGCAATATTTGTGTTGTTGATTCTAATGTCGAACATTTTTCAAGTATAGCTCACACAGGTGCTTAGCCAAATTCACTATTTATTGAAGATGTCGAAAAAATCCAGCTCCGCCACGATTTCTGACAGACCAGGGCCATCACTCAACAGGAAGTCGCAGACGTCTCAAATCCATCAACCTCTCCTGCATATAACTTAGCCTCCGATGCCCTGGAGGCATCGATCTTCTTGGACAACCCTGTCGATTCACAGGCTTCAAAAAACAATGATGTTGCGCTCCGGCGAATATGCTCCATTCATGGAATACCTTTTGACGACGTACTGGTTCCGTCGGGGCACGACCTGCCACACTTGCCTTCAGTTGGATAAACAAAGTGCAACAAATTCTTGTGTTGGGTTGGAAGTGTGCTACTGCTCAATTTGTTTCTTGGGATGTGCTGCAATACATCGACATCGCCCCGTTGCAGTTTCACCCAAACGGTCACGCCTTCATCTATGACACTTACCTACTCTTCATGACCGTCTTCTCTAGGCCTCCCACTCCTGGCGACATCAGATATATTTATATGATCAAGAAGCGGAGAGATAGCCCCTCCTTTGTGTTCCTCGAACAGCATCACAAATGCCAAATTTTAACCGGGGCATGGAGGAAGTTATCCCTGTACAAACAGGAATAGTTCTATGTGCGTTGCCCCTGGTTTCGCGAGGAGATGGGTCTAAGTCTTCTTCTTGGAACAATACTCATGTTTTGGCCGAAGCTATTCCCGTTCTAACTCTTGTTTCATCTTCTCGGATATCATCAACGTCCCGACGACCGTGGTATTCTGAGGCCGTTGAAGCTATTAGAGCTCTTCCCGTCGAAGAACGAGACATCCGAACTCTTATCTCAAATGAGTCACTATCGAGGTTCGGGTTGTTAGCAGAAGGTTGCCCGGTAAGTCTTCCCGAAGGCGTTACTGTGCCCAGGTCGGTCTCCGGTAAAGGGAAAAAATTAGCTGAGTCGTCAGCACGCCACACCCCTGAGGTACTAGAAGAGGGGGAAATTAAGGAGGGTGAAACACCCGAAGCACAAGGTGAGAATCTGGGTCCAGCCCAAGATCCTATAGTTGAAGTGCACGATATCGAAACGTCATCTTCTCCTTCACAGAGGAAAAAGGGATTGACGTACAAAATCAGAAAGTAGAAGGTTAGCGGGACTTCGAAGGTTACGCTTATCCCGACGGAGAAAGAGGCTTCTACGCGGCATGTAGAAAGTTCTTTAAAGGTCTTATCAAACCTCTCTATTCTGGATGATCTGCTCAATTATGAATTTGACGATCCGGAGGCATTCAAACTTCATTCGCCCATCAGAGGCGACGCGGGTGCTCTGACCCAGAGTCAGGGAGAGAAAACTTCTATTAGCAAAGCGAATGGTCCGTTGGGGGGAAACACTAGGACACATACGAACACTTGCACTCCAATTTTCGCTTAGATTTTTGTCGCCACACTACTCTTTGCTAATTCGCTGTTATTTAAATTCTGTACAGGCGGTATGGGGCATTCACATGGATTCGATCGCCTTCGCGGTTCGTCGGTTCTTCATCATTCCGGACGGGACTCGGGTTCCGGAAGGCGTCGAAATAGGGATGGTGACAGGGATAAAGACTATCATTCCCAGGACTCGTCGTCTCGGAGGAAAACTTATTATCAGCCAAAATACCACCAGGACACATCTTCTCATGTGAAGAAAAGTGGAGACAAGCGCGACCATAAGAGGTCGCAACCTGATGCTCCCCGGGACCAACATTCTGATTCTTCTTCCACTCATCAGTCCCGAGATTCCTACAGGAGGGGCGAACTTTGAAAGCCGTCTCCTCCTGCTCCTGCAACGGACCCGTTAGTGCCGGAGAGGCTGGCCGAGCTTAAAGATAAATTCCCGAAGATCTGCTTCGATGGCCTGAAATTCCTCCCGGCTATTCATCCTATTCCTGGACATGCTAATCAGAGCGCCCTTGCCTGTACGAACGACGTCTATGTTCAACATGACGCGTTCGTTCACCTAGCTGAAAAACTTTCCGAAGTTTCCGTGGAGCGGCAACATGAAATCGATCGCTTGAATCTTGAGGCTATCCATGACAAGGATATCATTAAAGGTCAGGACGAAGAAATTGCCACTTATAAGTCTGAGCTTGAGGTCGCCCATCAGAGCACCAAGGATACTACTGAGGCCGTTACTCGTCTGGAATCAACTCATAAAAAAGAACTCGACGAGGCGGTTCAACGATGTGGTGCTTTGGATTTAGAGAAAGACTCAGTTCAAAAGGAAAGGGATGCACTCAGCCTTCGAGTCAAAGAGCTTGAAGAGCAGTTCTGCAGGGAAAGAGAAGAGAAAACGGCCGCTCAAGAGGAGTCACAACGGTACTGTGAAGAAATCATTGCTACACGACTCTTTAAAGAAAAACTTGAGGCCGGGCTTTCCCAAGTTGAGGCGATAAAGAATGAAACCTGAGAAGAGGGCAAGAAGATAGCATCCGTAGGTATCGATTTGCGTCTCGAGGCGGCTAGAGAAGAGGGGAGGGAAGAGATCAAGAGCATGTTTGACCCACTAATTGCTAAATTCAACGCTCACGTTCTCATGCATCGAGACTTGACTTTTTTGGGCGAGGGCTACCTTTAATCTTTAGCCGAGGCATGAGAGGCTCTGGTCGAAATCAGGAAGGCCGAGCATGGCACCGAAAAGATTGATGAGGGGGCATTAATAAAAGAACACCTCAAGGGAAATGAGCCTTCGGACTTATTGGCGGCCCAAGATATCTATTGCAAAGGCTCCCCCTAAAATAATGGGAAAGAAATTATTACAGGTCCATCCGGGGTTGTGCCTCCAATTCATGTGCCTATCCAGACGGCCAGTCGGCCGATACTTGATCCTTTTAAACAACACATTGGCTATGACCCGGAAGCTCCTAGCCTGGGCGTTCATGTTTTGTCTCCTATCCCGGAGGGTGAGACCCCCTTGACGGCTGGAAACCAGCCGGAATATGGTAGGCAATTCTTTTGCCTTAACATCCCAAGTGTTTCCCTGAAAGCTGTCGCATTCTAATACTTGCTTTTCATGATTTTGTGCAGGTTGTTCCGATCCTGAACCTACTCCGAGAAGCGTTGTCGCCAAGGAGGCGGGGAAGGAAACAAGTGAGGCCTCTCACGCAGGCGAGGCTCCCGGTCCTGATGCCCAGGTGATCAGGGCGCTTGACGAAGGCGAGTCTGTTTCCTCCTCTGGGGGTTACGAAGTGGAAATCACAGGCACCTCTGAGCACACATCCGAGTTGAGCATGAAGGAGAGGCTTGAGAAGGAGAAGAAAGAGACAACCAAGGTCAAAGTCGAGCCTCAACTGTAGATCCAGACGATCCCTTGACCAAACTGTTGAAGATCATTCTCCTTGGCAGGTCTAAACCCATGGATGTCCCTCACACTTCTCCGGCTGTCACTCCTCCATCAACGAAGGGTACCAAGGGTAAACGCGGAGGAGAGGGGTCGTCTGAGAAAACAACGGAGGTGAAGAAAGCAAAGAAGCATAAGAAGTAATCATTACTCTCGTTCAACAAGGGTTAGTTTAGCTTAGGCAAGTACTTTTGTTTTCTTAGTTTGTGTAAATAAACATTTAATTCCGAGCTTCAAAGGAGTTGTAATGGAAACTTATCTTTGATGAATAAAACTTAGTTTTCCTATCTTTCCATGGCTCTTGTCCTCTAATTTTCTTTGTGATTGTGATTCAAATCCAAGCTGTTGTGGATATAATAGACCTCTTGGTTCATCTTCATATAGCTCGGAAATACTTCGAGAACCATCTGTTTTTTCTTCCGCGCCCCAAGCACTTAGAACATTTTCTAGTATGCACGCTTAAGGATCGATGTCTTCAAGCCATTTATATCTAGTCCGTCTTCAGCGGACCTGCTTATTTAAATCGTTTATACTTAAGTCCGCGCTCCGGGGACTTAGAATACTCCAGTTCGCACTCCGGGGACTTGGAGATTTTGAAGTCGTTTATAATCGAGTCCGTGCTCTGGGGACTTAGAGTACTCCAGTCAAACACTCCGGGGACTTGGATATTTTAAATTGTTTATATTCGAGTCCACGCTCCGGGGACTTAGAGTACTCCAGTCTGCACTCCGGGGACTTGAAGATTCTAAATCATTTATACTCGAGTCCGCACTCCGGGGACTTAAAGTACTCTAGTCCGCACTCTCGGGACTTGGAGATTTTAAGTCGTTTATACTCGAGTCCGTGCTCAGGGGACTTAGAGTACTCTAGTCCACACTCCGGGGACTTGGAGATTTTAAATCGTTTATACTTGAGTCCACGCTCCAGGGACATAGAGTACTTCAGTCCGCACTCCGGGGACTTGGAGATTTTAAATCGTTTATACTCGAGTCCGCGCTCTGGGGACTTAGAGTACTCCAGTCCGCACTCCGGGGACTTGGAGATTTTAAATCGTTTATACTCGAATCCGCGCTCCGAGAACTTAGAGTACTCCAGTCCGCACTCCGGGGACTTGGAGATTTTAAATCGTTTATACTCGAGTCCACGCTCCGGGGACTTAGAGTACTCCAGTCCACACTCCGGGGACTTGGATATTTTAGATCGTTTATAATCGAGTCCGCGCTCCGGGGACTTAGTGTACTCCAGTCTGCACTCCGGGGACTTGGAAATTTTAAATCATTTATACTCGAGTCCGCGCTCTGGGGACTTAGAGTACTCCAGTCCGCACTCCGGGGACTTAGAGATTTTAAATCGTTTATAATTGAGTCCGCGCTCCGGGGAGTTAGAGTACTCCCGTCCACACTTCGGGGACTTGGAGATTTTAAATCGTTTATACTCGAGTCCGCGCTCCGGGGACTTTGAGTACTCCAGTCTGCACTCCGGGGACTTGGAGATTTTGAATCATTTATACTCGAGTCCGCGCTCTGGGGAGTTAGAGTACTCCAGTCCGCACTCCGGGGACTTGAAGATTTTAAATCGTTTATATTCGAGTTCACGCTCCAGGGACTTAGAGTAATCTAGTCCGCACTCCGGGGACTTGGAGATTTTAAATCGTTTATCCTCGAGTCTGCACTCCGGGGACTTATAGTACTCCAATTCGCACTTCGGAGACTTGGAGATTTTAAATCATTATACTCCAGTTCGCGCTCCGGGTACTTAGAGTACTCCAGTCCGTACTCCGGGGACTTGAAGATTTTAAATGTCCGTGCGCCTTCGCACGTTAGCCGTGAAACATAATTTTATTTGCCCGTCATAGGATCATCATTTGTAGAGACATTAGTAATTCATGGAAAAGATGGCTTCAAGCCTTTATTAATGAGAGCAAACTAAATTGCCTTATTACATGCCAAGAATTAGAAATAAAAGCATACTAGAAATGAGTGCAACTAATACATGAAAGAAATAGACTAAGTATAATAATGCCACAAGTGCTCGCTGTTCCATGCTCGAGGGAGTGTCGCACCATCGACGGTCGCTAGCTTGAAAGTTCCTTCTCCAAGCTTCCGTTCGATGACATATGGACCTTCCCATTCGGGATTCATATGAGACGGGATCGAGAAAACTCATTTCAAAACGAGGTCTCCCACACTAAAAGTTCTTGGTCGGACCTTCTCATTATAATATTTAGCGACTCTATGTCTGTATGCGGTCGTTGTTAAATTGGCTTCTTCGCGTTTTTCATCAATGAGGTCCAACGATTCCAATAAGAGATTCTGGTTCGACTCGGGGTCGTAATAAGTTACCCGATGTGATAGGACATCAAGTTCCACGGGTATGACAGCTTCCGTGCCATATGCCAATGCGAATGGAGTGTGGCCAGTCGCGGTTTTGTAGGTGGTCCTGTAGGCTCAAAGTGCTGTTGGAAGTTCATCCACCCACCTGCCTCTAGCCTTTTCTAGACATTTTTTCAATATGGACTCGATTATTTTGTTTACGGCTTCTACCTGTCCATTCGCCTTTGGGTGAGCAACTGCTGTAAATTTCTTCTCAATGCCATATTTCTGGCAAAATTCTTTGAACTCCTTGCTCTCGAATTGAGTTCCATTGTCCGTGACGATGGTCCGTGGAAGGCCAAAACAACATATGATATTTCGTACGACGAAATTAATAACCTTCTTGGCGGTTATCGTGGCCAGAGGCTCTTCTTCTGCCCATTTGGTAAAGTAGTCGACTGCAACTATTGCATATTTCGCTCCACCTTTGGCTAAGGGTAAAGAGCCTACTAGGTCGATCCCCCACATCGCAAATGGCCAGGACTAGCCATTTTTGTGAGCCGTTGGCGGATCTCTCGGGATTTTTGCATATATCTGGTATTTGTCACATTTTCTGACATAGTCTACAACATCCCGATTGACAGTCGGCCAATAGTATCCGTAACGGAGGACTTTCTTTGCTATCGTTTGCCCCCAGTGTGATCACCGCACTCTCCTTCATGGACTTCCTTTAATACTTTTTTATCTCATCATGGGCCACACACAGGAGTAAGGGGGTCGAGAATCCCCTCCGATACAATATCTCGTCATGTATTACATAACGTGAAGCCTTACGAAGGACTTGGCGTCTTTCGTTCCTCTTTTCAGGTAAATCCCCTTGTAGCAAGTACTGTCTGATCGGGGGTCAACCATGATTCCTTCTCGGGTTCAGTTTCTAACACGAGATCTATCTCCATCATCTCTATACTCGGAGCATGGAGGGTCTCAACTGGGAATAATCCAATTTGCTGTGCATCGCCAGTGCTTGCGAATTTTGCCAATGAATCGGCTTCTCTATTTTGTTCGGGCGGGACATGCGAGATGTCGTAATATTCTAGATTCGCCTGCAACTCTTGATCACGGGCAAGGTATGGAGCCAGTCTCTGTCCCTTCGCTTGATAGTCTCCCTGCACCTGATATACTACCAGTTGTGAGTCACAGAAGATTTCAATTGACTTCACTCCTAGTTCGTTAACAAGTCTCAGGCCAGCAATCAATGCTTCATACCCGGCTTCGCTATTTGTTGCTGCAAAATTCAAGCTTCAAAGCGTAGCAAATTGATTGGTCTTCCGGAGTCACAAGGACTACGCCAGACCCCGTGTGACGGTCTTTAGATGCACCATCGGTGTACATCTTCCATCGAAAGGGAGGTATGATACAATGACTGCTCAGTTCATCTGGCACAGTGAATTCAGCAATGAAGTCAGCTAGTGCTTGTCCTTGTATGGCCTTTCGCGGCAAATAGGTAATATCGAACTGACTTAACTCAATATTCCATTTCAGCATCCTTTCGGAAGTTTCCGGTCGTTGGAGTACCTGTCGCAAGGGTTGGTAAGTGTGACACCGATTGAGTGTGCCTGAAAGTAGGGGCGAAGCTTGCGTGATGAAATCACCAAGCAATAGGCTAGTTTCTCAATCTTTGGATAATTTCTTCCGCCCCTGTCAAGCGTTTACTGACATAGTAAACTGGATTTTGAATCCGGTCTTCCTCGCGAACCAAAGCTGTACTGATAGCATGCTGGGATACCGCCAAGTATACATACAACATTTCGTGGTCTATTGGCTTTGAGAGTACAGGGGGACTTTCTAAGTGCCTTACCAGAGCCCGAAATGCTTCCTCACAGTTGGATGTCCATTCGAAGTTTCTCTTTCCTTTCTTTATAATGTCGAAGAAGGGAATACACTTGTCTGTAACTTTGGATATGAATCGACTTAGCGCAGCCACTTTTCCATTCAGGCTTTGCAGCTGCCTTATGGTTCTGGGTACTTGTATATTTCGGATAGCCTGGATCTTCTCCGGGTTAGCTTTAATTCCCCGTGCATTCACAATGAAACCCAAGAACTTTCATGAAGCTATGCCGAATGAACACTTCAGAGGATTGATCTTCATCTCGTAGTGTCTGAGTACATCGAACATATATGCTAAGTATCAGATGTGGTCGTTTGACTGCCGCGACTTTACAAGCATGTCATCCACATAGACTTCCATTGTTTTACCAATCTAATCTTTGAACATTCAATTCACCAGACGCTGATAAGTTGCTCCTGCGTTCTTCAATCCAAAGGGCATTACTACAAAGCAATACAGCTCGACGTTCATGACGAAACTGGTGTGTTTTTGGTCAGGAACATGCATTGGGATTTGATTGTATCCAAAGTATGCATCCATAAAGGACAGTAACTCATGTCCGGCTGTTGAATCGACCAGTTGGTCAATTCTTGGTAACGGAAAGCTATCCTTCGGGCATGCTTTGTTTAAATCAGAGTAATCAACACAAGTTCTCCATTTTCCATTCGCTTTCTTTACTAATACCTGGTTAGATACCCATTCAGGATAGACGGCGTCGCGGATGAACCCGTTGGCTTTGAGTTTGTCCACCTCCTCTTTGAGAGCTGCAGACCTCTCAGGGTCCATGCCTCTCGTTTTCTGTTTCACAGGTACATGCTTTGGGTCTATGTTCAACATATTACTCGCAATTGCAGGAGAGATCCCATGCATATCAAAATGTGTCCAAGCGAAAACATCAACATTTGCTCGGAGGAAGTCAGTGAGGTTCTCGGCCACCACGGGGTCGAGTTGTGATACAATTTTAAGAACTCGTGATGGGTCATTGCAGCTAACTAAGATGTCAATGGTTAGTTCAGCCGGTGCTGCATTTGTTTCCCTGGGTTTCCCATCATCGTCTCTCGGATCTATGTCCCTATAGATCCGAGAATGTTGCCTGAGCCAGGGCTGGACGCTACTTGTCAATCATCAGCATTTAGGCTGCGGACGGAGCGGTCCGCAACCTTTCCTTTCTCTCTACGCTGAGCCTCTCTCAGCTCAGCTACATAACAGGCACGTCCGGTCGCCTGATCACCGTGCACCACTCCAACACCGCTGTCTGTGGGAAATTTTAATGTCAGACACCAAGGGGCCAATGCTGCCGTAAATTCTGCAAAGGCTGGACGTCCCAGAAATACGTTATATGGAGAGTCAACGTCCAACACTATGAATGGTAGGATTCGCATCCTCCTACGCTCGCCCTGCCCCAGTTAAACTGGTAACTCCACATATCCCACTGCATCCGTTGCTGCGCCGTTAAAGCCATGGATTCTGGCATTGGATGGTTTCAAATCCTTAACTTCCAGTTTCATTTGGTCATATGCCTTCTTGAAGATGATGTTAACGGAGCTTCCATAATCAATTAGAATTCTCTTCACATACGCCGGCCCAATTGTCGCAGATATGACCATCAGGTCGATGTTAGGGGCCTCCACCTTGTCCGCATATCGGCTCCTGAATACGATATCATCATTCATCATGCGCTGCTGCTTTGCAAGAGTCCCATTCTCCACATTCGAACAACACTCATACTCCGCATGTCTTGAAGAGTTAGCATATCACTCCATCTCCTGCCAATTCTTATCCTCAGGATGAGGTCCGCCAACAATCGTGTTAATAACCAATCTGCCCACAGTTCGAGTAGGTTGTTCTGGTTGGTGTGGGGCTGGCCCACGTCCAGGGTCCGATGTTTCTTGCCACCCGTCCTGTGGGTCTTTGACAAATTCCTGCAGCTTTTTCTGTCAAATCAGCTTTTCTATAGCATCATGGAGGTGTCTGCACTCCTCCATGTTGTGCCCATAAGACTCGTGAAAACGGCAGTACTTTCCAGTTCCCTTCTGTTCTTCTGTCGATTCCTTTGGGCGTGGTTTTCTATACTGGAAAGTGTTGCAGGTTGATAGATGAATGTTCTCAAGGGATGCGTTCAACGGGGTGTATTCATTGTAGGTTGGGATCCTTGACTTCCATCTCCCTGTTTCTTTTTTCTTTCTGGGATTTCCACCTCCGGATCCTTTAGACGGCCTAGGCTTGTTCTGGATGTTAACTTGAATTTCTCCAGAATTATCTCTGGGTTTTTTCACGGCGATGTTACTTTTCACAGACTCTTGGACGGGCCCTGGTGCCTTGTCTTGCCTTGTCCACCGAGCTTCCTCCCTTCCTATGAACTGATGAGCTTTCGAATAAAAGCGTTCCAGCGTAGCTGTGGGCTTCCTCGCCAACCAATCTCCAAACTCAGAATCCGGATCCACTCCACGCATTACTGCCATCAATATCGCGTGGTCGTTAGGATTTCTCACCTCGGTAGCCGTAACATGAAACCTTTGCAAGTATGCTTTTAATGACTCTCCCGGAGCTTGGATTATGCTTGATAAGGACATCACGTCCTTTGGGCGAGTGGTGTGTATCCTGAATTGTTCTATGAATTTCGTTGCTAATTCATCAAAGCTGGATATAGATCGAGGTGGGAGTCGAGTAAACCACATGGTGGCAATACCAGACAAAGTGATTGGGAAGCACCTACACTTGGTCGCATCATTGGCTCTTGCAGAATCCATCATCCATCCATACCTCATCACATGTTGCATGGGATCAGTCTTCCCCTCATAGGCTAGGATAGTCGGCATATTGAACTTCTTGGGGTACTCAGCCTGCAGGATACCATTCGTAAAGGGGGTATGGCTTCTGGTCACTCCCCAATCTTCATTGGTCAAGCGTTGGTTTTCTCTCATCAACTGCCTGACCATAGCTGTTAAGTCCGGAGTTTGTATGGAGGATGGAAGATTGGGTTCCGTTTCACGGGACCGTGTGGGTTGATGTCCCGCCTGATTTGGATCTTGGAGGTTCGGGTCCGGTCACTTCGCGGGCTCGATTCCCAACGCCTGCTTGTGCACCTTCATCCTTACGGCGTCTACGCCTAGGAGGTTTGTCAGTTGAGGTTGAGCTACCAGATTCAGAATAAGGGGCAGGGTTACCTTCAGCATTATGGCGCTGCTATTGAGCGAGCTGAGTCATGAGGTTAGTGTTGGCTTGAATCTGTTCAGCAAGCTGCCTTCTACTTTCCTTGAATTCTCTTATCAAATCATTGACCTCCATTTGGGAAATGACTTCCGCTTCGATTTGGGTGGAGGGCCCTGCACCTCTGGTTGTTTGCTGATTTCCAGGTCTAACTTGTTGTACACTAGCAGTTTCATGGACATCTGCATTATGAGAGGCCGATCTAGTTCGTGGTCTCCCCATGGTAGAGTTGTTAGTTATAACTCTGAGTAGAATCAACAGATGCCTTTTCAATGATTTTAGATCTCCTTCGGGGGATTTATGCAATCCAGAAGCTACAAAGCAGATCCTAACAGCCTGAGAATTCAACTCTCAATGAAAGCACCAAAATGTTAGCACAAAATTGGTCACTAACACCCTTAGAAAGATTGTGTAGAGAGCATAAT
The DNA here is from genome assembly GCA_030765085.1 of Allium cepa. NCBI lineage: Eukaryota > Viridiplantae > Streptophyta > Magnoliopsida > Asparagales > Amaryllidaceae > Allium > Allium cepa. Next base: position 138,470,113 of record CM060940.1, on the reverse strand, counting down.
GAAGAAAGTAAATTAAAACAGAGAACAAAATGTAAATTTAAATGCAGAAAGCAAGAACACCAAATTTGTAGTGGTTCGGCGTAGTAGCCTACGTCCACTTTGAAGTTGATCTATATTCTTTTCATTGATACTTGATTACAGATGCAATCCGCTTCTAAGTACTTGAATACAGTTGCAAAATACAAAGAAATAAGTCTGGAATGAGTATTGAAAATGACAAAGTCTCCCCAGTGTTCTCTAAAATCTCTCTCCCTTTTCTGCGCCCCTGCTTCTCTATTTATAGACGAAGGTGGGTTGGACTTCCCTGGTGGGCCTGGTAGCTGAATATCCTGGCCCAAATGGAGTGGTTTCTGTGCACCGAACCAGAGAGGCCGAACGATCAAATGCCGAACGTCCCAATGCCGAACGTAACCCTCTTTGCCGAACGAAGTGAGGATGGACACTATGAATGCTGAACAGTCCCCTTATGCCGAACAATCTGCTTTGGCCGAACGAGATGAGGCCGAACACATCGAATGCCGTAGGGAGCACTTATGCCGAATGATACTAGAAGCCGAATCAGTGACTCGGCCGAGCGATGGTTAGGCCGAAGGAGATGAGGCCGAATGCTCTGAGTGTCAGACACATCCTAATGCCGAAAATGGTGCGAATGCCGAGGGATACGGAATGTCAGATGACCCTACCATGACGAATGCCCAGCGATGCCAGACTTGTAGACCGAACGTTCATGGATGCCGAACGTTTCTTGACGCTGGATGCTCCTAGATGCCGAGCGCTGTCCAATGCCAAACGGTCTTAACATGCCGAACGTTCATTGATGCTCAGCGATCCATAGACGCTGAATGAGCTTGGACGCCGAGTGCTTCTTGGATGCCGGTCGTAACGTGATGCCGAATGATAATTTTAACCGATCGATGGGGAGGCCGAGTACTAAGTTGCCTAGTCAATTCCCCAGGAAACACTAAGCATATGTGCTGAAGCTACCAAGGTCCTCTACCGCACACCTATAATAATTTATTTATAAAAAATGGATGGGCCACTATGAAAACTAGCTTATTTTGGGAAAAAACTCCAATTCCGAAAATAAATATACATTCGAACTTGTTTATCACCAGAAAAGCCTACAAATAGCAAAACATTGGAAGAAGAAAGTATTGGGTCAAATGCATTGGTGGTGGGGTAAAATGAGAAAATTTCAAGAAAAATTCATTTTATTAATTTTCCACTATATTTATTTCGTGTTTACTAAAATAATTTATTTATACTAAATCACATTTAGTGTACATTTAATAAAAGGAGAGTTTGATATTTGTGTTTAATTTGGCTTTATTTTGTTTATATATATGTATATAATATATCTTTGTTTGTGTGTATGTTATGACTTAGATTTTATTTTATTATTAGTTTAAATTCAATTTTGAATTTCGTCAGTGTTGTTTTATTCATTGATGATTCATGTGACGACTTGGAACTTTCGAGCATTTAAAATCAGAATATTTAATAAATTTTAAATATTCAATAGAGCAATTTTAACTTGAATTACGAATATCACAATTTATTTGATAATTAATTTATCGAATTAAATAACTTGAATTTGAATAAAATGTTGAATCTGGAATTTTAAGCCTGTGAAAAATAATTTGAAGACTTATAAAATATATATTGATAATATTGAAGATAATAGAAGTTTTAAAATTTAAATTTAATGGTGATTTATTCGGTTCATCGTTTAAATTGAATTTAAAAATAGTCGTCCGAGGCACAGTCTCGGATTTCGACGAAACCAGTTTCATGGGATTCGTAATATTGAATTATTATTAGATTTCAATTTTCGTGCCGTTTGGAGTTGTCGTGTGAGCGTACTATATACAAACGCGCTGAGATTTTATATCGAAATTTCTCTTTATTCCGGGTTTTTCTAATCGAATCGAATAAGACTTATAACTTCGTCCCTTCCTTTATAAGCCTAAAATATAAAAAAATAAAAATAAAAATAATATGTATTACTCGCGGCTTCTTCTGGAAGCTAGGCCGACATGTTTTTATATAATCACGCGAACCCTTCTCTAAAAAAAAAGAGAACCGAGCCCCTTCTTTCAGAATAAAAATTCACGAAAACAAAATATCTTCTCAAATCAAACCTCATTCTCCTTCCCTAATTTCCATTTCAAAATCGAATTGAATACTCTGACCCAGAGAGAAAGAAAAAAAAGGGGAGGGGGGAAAGCAATCGAACACCGAGCGCGTTCGACTTCAATGGTGACCGAAGTCGCCGCGGTGGCTGTTCGAATCTCAGGGATGCGGCGAGGTGGTGAGTCGATGGAGCCGAGTTTGATTCGCGAACTCGAGATGGCGCGAGTCGATGAGGGTATGGGAGTGTGTCGCGACGATGTTGTGGTGGAGGCGGTTCATGGCAGTGAAGATGAACGAGGGTGGAAGGTTGCGACGTGGCGGCCAAGGCTGGGATGATGGCATGGGTGTGTTCACCTGTGAGTTTTGGGGTCAGTCATACTCGTGTGAGCATGAAGGAGGGTAGACGACTCAGGGAGGTTGAGCAGTAGCATCGACTTCGTACGACAGTTTAGGAGCGTGTTCTCGGTAAGGCGGTGAGGTCTGGATAGTTTTGATTTTTAAGATTTTAGGAAAATTAGAAATCTTTAGAATGTCTAAAGTTTATATATGTGAAATTAAAAACTTTGGATCTGTAAAACATTTTTATAAAGTATATATGAGATTTTGGAACATAGGAAGATTCGTAAATATTTGAGAAATTTATAAAAATAGATTTTTGAAATCTATAATTTATTTTTATTAGTAGTTTCAGAAAGGGAAAATTTATAGTTTAATTAATTATTTTTGTAACGTAAAATTTTATTTATTATGAGGGAAATTAGTTAATAGAATAATTTGGCTAATTAAATTTTTCTAACGGTAAAAAGATCATTAAACTAGTTCAAATTAAAAGTGATGGTTAATTAAATCTATTGAAAGGAAATTGATTGTTCGATAAATCATATAAATTGTTTATTGTAGGTCAATAACTGGAAAACCAAGACAATAAAGAAGTGGATTACAAATAAAAAGCAAAGGTGAGTTAATCTCACTCAGTTAATTTAAATTTAAAATTTAAAAGAATTAAATTTAAATAATTGTTGGATGGTTGAATTGATTTATGTGATATAGTGTGATATATTCTGGAATTGGCATATTGTTGTGCTAACATCTGTGGATGCAGGAAAAACAGGTTGGAGGGAACCAACTGGATCCCTCAACATTTATTTAAATTATCTAATACCCTCTAATGTGATTATTTTATATTCTGTGATGAATATTATTGATAATAGAAATATTGGATGTTTTGGTTTACCTGAATATATTCCGGTGCACTAAGTTATTAAGATATATATAGAATTGGATTTTGGAAATAAAACGAAGGGAATTTGTAAATAAAATAATTATGGAAATTTGAATAAATTTAAGATTTTATTTATTGGAAAAGAAATAAAGTGCCCTTTAAAATTCTATAAATAGATCTTAAGTTAGTAAGGGAAATTTGAATAATCAGAAGATTAATGAATTCTAAATTTTAGTGTTATTATAAAACATTTATTTAAAATTTAAGATTCAATTTATTGAAAAGAATAAAGGAGAAATTTGGAAGAAGCTGAGATTGGTATATTTCAGTTAAAAAGATTTAAAATCATACAGAAAAAGAATAATAATAAAACTAAAGTCCGTAATTAATGAATTTTGAAATGAACCAAGTAAGTAAAGAAATTTATTTCAAATAGAATAAATTGGAACTCAATTTGGGAAATTGATTTAAGTGCTTGAAGTTGGAAATTTCTCTCTGAAGAAGCAAGTACGTTTTCAAAGTAAATTTTTAAATATAAATTGAAGTTTAAAGTTGTTTTAAGAAGTATGTCTTGAAAAATTTACTATTTCTAAATATTTGAATTCTAAAGTAAGTATTTCCTTTTAACCTATTATAACAATAATTATTTAAAGAGTGATAGTATTTTATTTTTAAAAAAGTGAAAGTCTAGTTTTTATATTTTATTTAGTAACCTTATTTTCAAATATTCATATAGTATGTGTTTTTAACAAATCATTGAAGGAGTTTTAAAATAAATGTTTTAAAGTATATTTCAAAGTAAAGTGTTCTAAATATTTTTTAAAATCTAGTTTTGTGCTTGGTGATTTCAAAGGAGATAGAAATATTTGGGAAAGTTGATTCTGAAAAGAAAGATGGTTTTGAAACTGTTGTCAAAGGATTGAAAATAGAAATATATCTGGTGAAGACATTTTTGAAGTAAATAAATAATTTGGGAAATTATTTATTGTGTGATGGATGTTGTGAATATTAATTGATAGTTAAATAACCAACTATCAATATTGGATAATGCATTGATCGTTTCGAAGAGACCGGGATAGAGATTTATTTCTCGAAAACCACTTCGATCCGGTTTGTACGTTTTCGTGAAAAACGATTTTGGATTCGAAGATGGAGCAGTGAAGTGCAAGGGCTAGTCGCTACTAATCCTGAGGATATTTCCAAATGGATGTAGTAGGAATAGTGCCTTCGGTTCCGTTCGAACCCGGGACGGACTTGTATGGATGAATGCTTGCGAAACATCGTCAGGTGGACGATGGGCATTCTAAGAGATATGTTCTAAAAGGTAACGCTTAGCCTCAAGCCTCATCAAATGGGAATGGCTGAAAATCAGGGGATATGCAGAAAGGCTTCGTGGGTAGCCCCCACTGGAGGGTGAGGTCATCCCTGTCTAGATGTCCCTTTATTTTGGCTTAGTGGGCGGTTGCTGATCCCAACCGCGGGGTGATCTTGCTCGGGACTGTCCAGTAAGGGATGGTTCCGGTCTTGTGTTGTAGGGGAGTTAGGGTGGCTTCTCGGTACGCTGATCTAGACCAGGTACTATGACAGGTGGTACCCCAGTGCCTAACCATTAGTTGGAATCCATTTTCCCTACGCGACCGTACGGTTTTGATTGTGCCCAACTATTGCTGAAACGTGAGATGCAAGCATTTCAGCTAGATTCTATTTTACTTTCTATAGACACTATTATAATATCAGAGGACTTTAATAAAAATGTTTTAGCTATCGTAAGGTAAAAACCCGACATGTTTATTTGTGGCACGGTCTTACGAGATGCTTTTGTTTTCAAAGGATTTTGAAACTTTAATATTCAATTAGGTGTGATTTTCTCACGCTGGTATTCCAGACTGACTCAGGTATTATTTAACTGTAATGCTCGGGTCAGACCGAGTATTATAGGATACAGGATGATGCTGTAGAGCTCAGGAGTCGAGAAGGAGGGCGATACGTACTCCCGTACTTGTATATATATACATATTCCGCTGTGTTGAATTGTCGTGTATCCATTGGTATGCTATTGATGTTGAGCTGTGACCGATGTACTCTGATGATTATAAAATATGTAAGCAAAGATATTTGGTTTGAGTAAAGAGTATTCATTATTTATTATATTTTATTCCGCTGCGATGGTTAGATTCTGATGTTGTTTTCCTACTTTCTTCTTCTACCTCTTCTTCTTAAAGCCAAATGGTTCGTATTTCTATGCAACTTGAGTTGATTGTTGTAGAATAGTGTTGACTCAAGGGGTACGGATTTGCGGGCTGTTACACTTGGTATCAGAGCTTAGGTTGGTGATAACCTTGGCTCCGGTGGGAATTACTCATTTAAATTAGAGCCTGTAGTACTCTATAATGAGTTTGAGCGTATTAATATATATGAGCGCGTATTTGTTAGTGGGTATAAATTTGTTTTAATATTGTGTTGATTGGTTTATTGAGTGGCATATGAACCTTCGTCGGCACAGTCTGGACAACTGTATCGAAGGGGTTTCTAAACACTTGAATAGAACAATCGACACTATATTATTTTAAATATGGGTAAATGAAATAATTTTACTCAAAGACATATTTTGATATAAAGAATAGTTTTTGTAAACTATTTTAGCTAATATATGGTTGCTTGGATGTTAGAAATGGTAATATTAAAGTATTATCATTGTTAAGTGCAAAATTTAACTAGAAATTGAAGTATAACTAAAATTTAGGGGAATAAATTCATTTAAAATAAATTTATAAATATGAATTATAAAGGTAATTTATGAATTGGAATAACATTTAACGGCAATTTGTATAAACATAAAGCTGTACAAATGGATTATAGTCAAAATTTATTTAAGCAGGCTTTGGAAATTTAAAATCCTGGAGATTTGGAAATGTTTATCGAGGTGTTTGGAGATAAATAATAGTATTGTTGTTTTGGAGATATTTTTGAATGGAAATCTGTTTTAAATAGATTTTGAAAGTGAAATAGCATTGAAATCACTTGGATTGTTGGAAAATAATTCTGATGATGACGGCCGCATCATCAGTTTTCATTTTCGAATTTCAGAGTGACAGATTGCTACCAAATTGATTTGTTCAGGAAACCTGTTTGTTTTTGAAATCTCAAAGGAAATTTGTTGGGAATAAAACCAGGATTGGTTTAAATTTTTGGGAAGTGTGATTTTGAAATGTTGGAGATTTCAAAACAATTTGAAGCCAAAGCCGGGTGTTTAAAAATCCTGATGAGATAGTTGTAAGCTTATAAATTGAGATGATTTTTAAATCATGAAAGGAATATAAGCTTTGAATAATGGAATTTAAATTTAAAAGTTAAAAATGAAATTAACTTGGATGGGAATGAAAATTTGACTGGATTGAAATTAATCGAATCAGCTGAAAATATTACCAGTTGTATTCGAATCAAGTTGAAATTGAATTGGGTCAAATAAATCTGAGTTAAAGATAATTGAGTGGGAATGAGAATTCAATTGAATTAATAAATAGAATTATATTCTTACCTGAACAAATGGAAAATAAATTGGATAAGAATTAGATTGAAATAAATAAACCAGAATAACTTATAAAAGAATTAAAATGCATGAATAAAATATGCTTGGGTTATAAAGAAGCATAAGGCTTGAGTTAAAATAAAAGAAGAATATATTCAAGCCTATAATGAATGGAATTGTGTAAATAATAAGTTGTGACTTATAAATTTTGAAAGTGGAATAAAAAATCCAAAATAAATATTGTTTGATGTTTTGGATAATATAATAAAATAAAAATCTAAACTTGAATTATAAAGTAAATTTGAACTTAAGAAAATTAAATGAAGAGATTTTGAGATTAAAAATCAAGTTCTGGATTATAAGTTGGGTAAAAACTAATTAGATAATAAATTAATTAGTGAAATATGTAATGGAAACCTAATGTAGTTAAATAAATGCTGAATTGTGAGGTTATGATGAAGTTTGAAAATAAAACTCAAGTTATAAATCAAATTTGACCTAGATCGATAGTGAAGTAAATGTAATTAAATTGTGGTTAATTAACTGGTTGGTAAATTGGAAATGGATAATGAATTCAAACTTGAGTTATAAATTGAAAATTTGACTTGAAATGGTAATGGGTTGTATTGCAAATAAAATCCAAATAAGTGAAGATAACCGGGAAAATAGCTAGGTAGTAAATTGAATGAGCTGACTCTAGAAAGTTAAAATATATAATAATTGATCAAATAAATTTGTAGTTTGAAATGAGATTGGAATGAAATAGAATCAAGATAAATTGAAAAAGGGAAATTTATTTGCAAAATGATGAGCTTAAGTATATATATATAAAAAAAAAATTTGAATAAATTGTCGTGGAATAACTTAAGCAGAAGAGATGAAGGAGAGTTGAATTGAATTCAACTTAAAACTAAGTGTATTGATAGTGGATTGGATTTAAATCAAGTAATAATGATTTTAATTGAAATAAAATTCGGTGAGTTGCCGATAATATTTAATGGAATGAAAATTCTTAAATAAATAATGATAAACCATTTAAATTATTAAAGGATTGAAAACAAAACTTGAGACAATAAGGAAAACAGAATGTTTCAAGTTTACTAGAATGGTTTAAGTAAGTGTAGATAAACTAATTATGTTGAATAAGTAAATGGATAGAATAAATAAGAATTAAATGAAAGATGGAAGTAGAACTTATTATAAAAAGATATGGAAATGAACTTAAGTTATTGACTGAAGTAAGTGTTGAATAAAATCCAAATTCAAAATAAAGTATGGTTTAAATGAGTTGAGAAATAATTATTGAATGGGATAGCTTGGACTGTTTTCGAGCTAAATAAAATAGTTTGGAATAAACAAATATGGAATGAATGCAAGTGAAAGGGTTCAAATATGAAATGCAATGAAAATGAGAATAAATGGATTGTGAATAAATTGAAAATGGAATAGAATTAAGTATAAATTGAGTTGAAATCCATTTAAATTGGTTATAAACATAAATACTTATTTATTCACATAAATCTCGCAAATTGCATGGAATAAATTATCATTGGATGTAAATGGAAGTAATTAAAAATTCTATGGATTGATAGGAGTAAAATAAATTGATTTTGAAAGCAATTGAATTAAATATGAGTTCAGTTTGCTTAAGAATAAATTAAATGTAAGCGATTGAGTTTTAAACCATTCAAATTGATGAGATTGTATATGAATAGATTGAAAACCCTTCAAATTGAATGAAAATGGTTTGTAAATTAATTGAAACAGTTGAATTGGTATGGAAACTATATAAATTGCTTACAGCAAAATGTTTGGTGTGAATTTCTTTTAGAATTCATATGTTTTAACCATTGCAACTAGGTGAAATATAGTTAAACTACATATATTTGGTACTTACATGTTTAAATTGAGTAAGTACAAGTATCTGGGAGCCGTGTGGCTGGATTTGGGTTGCATTAACTGCTAAATAAATAAGCCGCTTGCTTAAAATGCTAAATAAGGTACGCATACGCAATAAAACTAGGAAATATGAACTGTTTTTGGTTTTTCCGACCGTATGGGTCGATGTATATATATTTATCTCTTTTGTCAAATTGCAAAAGCTCCTCCGTACAAAGGGGACTCTGCCAAAAATTTTCAGAAATTTTGGGAGTTAGAAAATTTCAGAAAATTTTGGAAAATTGTGTTAACGACTAGCGAATTCAAATTAGAAACTAAACTGAATTAGTAAATGAAACTAACTAAAATAATGACATAACTTAGTTATAAATGAAAAACAAGATTTATATATTCAGAGTTAAAGATAAATTGGATTCATATGGAAATGAAAGAATTGATTTGAATAGAAATAGATATAAACTAAAGTCGGAGTGAAATAAATATAAGAAACACATAAAATACTTATACTAACTTAAGTATGAAATGGTGCATTCTTAATTGGAAATGGAATATTACAAATACATTCTAAGTTCATATTTGGATTAATAAATATTGACATTGGTAAGAAAGTTGATATAATGTTTTGGGAATATTGTGATTGGATATTAGTGCTAAGCAGGATATGCAGGTATTATAAAAAGGGAAAAGGAAATTGGATTTGGTTTCAAGAGATAAATTTGTATTGCCCGACAAAAGGTACGTATTTAAATTTGGTATGGAAATTGATTATGATTTGAATTGAGCCACTTGGCGTTTTGTTTTCTTTTTGGATTTGGGAGGCCGTAGAGCCATTTTGTAGTTGTACCGAGTCAGCCGCGCAAAGGAGACGCTGGCAAAAAATTTCGAAAATTTAGGGAGTTAGAAAATTTTTGAGAAAATTTTGATAATTCAAAATTTAGTTTTGAATTATAATTTGAATAGTTGATCAAGTAAGTTATTTGAAAACTATAGAAGGTTTTGGGAAAACTTTGGAAAATTAATAAGAATAATAATGGGTCTTTTGTAAAAAAATAATTGGTAAAGATGTTGAATTGTTAGAAATCTGTTTGGTTTTAGGAAAAAATAATAAACGGGTATTGGACCATTCTTCCTAACTAGTAATTTCGGGGACGAAATTCTTTTAAGGGGGAAGGAATGTGACGACCCGGAACTTTCGAGCATTTAAAATCAGAATATTTAATAAATTTTAAATATTCAATAGAGAAATTTTAACTTGAATTACGAATATCACAATTTATTTGATAATTAATTTATCGAATTAAATAACTTGAATTTGAATAAAATGTTGAACCTGGAATTTATGCCTGTTAAAAATAATTTGAAGACTTATAAAATCTATATTGATAATATTGAAGATAATAGAAGTTTTAAAATTTAAATTTAATGGTGATTTATTCGGTTCATCATTTAAATTGAATTTAAAAATAGTCGTCCGAGGCACAGTCTCGGATTTCGACGAAACCAGTTTCATGAGATCCGTAATATTGAATTATTATCAGATTTCAATTTTCGTGCCGTTTGGAGTTGTCGTGTGAGCGTACTATATACAAACGCGCTGAGATTTTATATCGAAATTTCTCTTTATTCTGGGTTTTCCTAATCGAATCGAATAAGACTTATAACTTCGTCCCTTCCTTTACAAGCCTAATATATAAAAATATAAGTATAAAAATAATATGTATTACTCGCGGCTTCTTCTGGAAGCCAGGCCGACATGTTTTTATATAATCACGCAAACCCTTCTCTAAAAAAAAAAAAGAACCGAGTCCCTTCTTTCAGAATAAAAATTCACGAAAACAAAATATCTTCTCAAATCAAACTTCATTCTCCTTCCCTAATTTCCGTTTCAAAATCGAGTTGAATACTCTGACCCAGAGAGAAAGAAAAAAAAAGGGGAGGGGGGAAAGCAGTCGAACACCGAGCGCGTTCGACTTCAATGGCGACCGAAGTTGCCGTGGCGGCTGTTCGAATCTCAGGGATGCGGCGAGGTGGTGATTCGATGGAGCCGAGTTTGATTCGCGAACTCGAGATGGCGCACGTCGATGAGGGTACGGGAGTGTGTCGCGACGATGTTGTGGTGGGGGAGGTTCATGGCAGTGAAGATGAACGAGCGTGGAAGGTTGCGACGTGGCGGCCAAGGCTGGGATGATGGCATGGGTGTGTTCACCTGTGAGTTTTGGGGTCAGTCATGCTCGTGTGAGCACGAAGGAGGGTAGACGACTAAGGGAGGTTGAGCAGCAGCATTGGGTTCGTACGACAGTTTAGGAGCGTGTTCTCGGTAAGGCGGTGAGGTCTGGATAGTTTTGATTTTTAAGATTTTAGGAAAATTAGAAATGTTTAGAATGTCTCAAGTTTATATATGTGAAATTAAAAACTTTGGATCTGTAAAACATTTTTATAAAGTATATATGAGATTTTAGAATACAGGAAGATTCGTAAATATTTGAGAAATTTATAAAAATAGATTTTTGAAATCTATAATTTATTTTTATTAGTAGTTTCAGAAAGGGAAAATTTATAGTTTAATTAATTATTTTTGTAACGTAAAATTTTGTTTATTATGAGGGAAATTAGTTAATAGAATAATTTGGCTAATTAAAATTTTCTAATGGTAAAAAGATCATTAGACTAGTTCAAATTAAAAATGATGGTTAATTAAATCTATTGAAAGGAAATTGATTGTTCGATAAATCATATAAATTGTTTATTGTAGGTCAATAACCGGAAAACCAAGACAATAAAGAAGTGGATTACAAATAAAAAGCAAAGGTGAGTTAATCTCACTCAGTTAATTTAAATTTAAAATTTAAATGAATTAAATTTAAATAATTGTTGGATGGTTGAATTGATTTATGTGATATAGTATGATATATTCTGGAATTGGCATATTGTTGTGCTAACATCTGTGGATGCAGGAAAAACAGGTTGGAGGGATCCAACTGGATCCCTCAACATTTATTTAAATTATCTAATACCCTCTGATGTGATTATTTTATATTCTGTGATGAATATTATCGATAATAGAAATATTGGATGTTTTGGTTTACTTGAATATATTCCGGTGCACTAAGTTATTAAGATATATATAGAATTGGATTTTGGAAATAAAACGAAGGGAATTTGTAAATAAAATAATTATGGAAATTTGAATAAATTTAAGATTTTATTTATTGGAAAAGAAATAAAGTGCCCTTTAAAATTCTATTAAATAGATCTTAAGTTAGTAAGGGAAATTTGAATAATCAGAAGATTAATGAATTTTAAATTTTAGTGTTATTATAAAAAATTTATTTAAAATTTAAGATTCAATTTATTTAAATGAATAAAGGAGAAATTTGGAAGAAGCTGAGATTGGTATATTTCAGTTAAAAAGATTTAAAATCATACAGAAAAAGAATAATAATAAAACTAAAGTCCGTAATTAATGAATTTTGAAATGAACCAAGTAAGTAAAGAATTTATTTCAAATAGAATAAATTGGAACTCAATTTGGGAAATTGATTTAAGTGCTTGAAGTTGGAAATTTCTCTCTGAATAACCAAGTACGTTTTCAAAGTAAATTTGTAAATATAAATTGAAGTTTAAAGTTGTTTTAAGAAGTATGTCTTGAAAAATTTACTATTTCTAAATATTTGAATTCTAAAGTAAGTATTTCCTTTTAACCTATTATAGAAATAATTATTTAAAGAGTGATAGTATTTTATTTTTAAAAAAGTGAAAGTCTAGTTTTTATATTTAATTTAGTAACCTTATTTTCAAATATTCATATAGTACGTGTTTTTAACAAATCATTGAAGGAGTTTTAAAATAAATGTTTTAAAGTATATTTCAAAGTAAAGTGTTCTAAATATTTTTTAAAATCTAGTTTTGTGCTTGGTGATATCAAAGGAGATAGAAATATTTGGGAAAGTTGATTCTGAAAAGAAAGATGGTTTTGAAACTGTTGTTAAAGGATTGAAAATAGAAATATATCTGGTGAAGATATTTTTGAAGTAAATAAATAATTTGGGAAATTATTTATTGTGTGATGGATGTTGTGAATATTAATTGATAGTTAAATAACCAACTATCAATATTGGACAATGCGTTGATCGTTTCGAAGAGACCAGGATCGAGATTTATTTCTCGAAAACCACTTCGATCCGTTTGTACGTTTTCGTGAAAACCGATTTTGGATTCGAAGATGGAGCAGTGAAGTGCAAGGGCTAGTCGCTACTAATCCTGAGGATATTTTCAAATGGATGTAGTAGGAATAGTGCCTTCGGTTCCGTTCGAACCCGGGACGGACTTGTATGGATGAACGCTTGCGAAACATCGTCAGGTGGACGATGGGCATTCTAAAAGATATGTTCTAAAAGGGAATGCTTAGCCTCAAGCCTCATCAAATGGGAATGGCTAAAATCAAGGGATATGCAGCAAGGCTTCGTGGGTAGCCTCCACTGGAGGGTGAGGTCACCCTGTCTAGATGTCCCTTTATTTCGGCTTAGTGGGCGGTTGCTGATCCCAACCGCGGGGTGATCTTGCTCGGGACTGTCCAGTAAAGGATGGTTCCGGTCTTGTGTTGCAGGGGAGTTAGGGTGGCTCCTCGGTACGCTAATCTAGACCAGGTACTGTGACAGGTGGTACCCCAGTGCCTAGCCATTAGTTGGAATCCATTTTCCCTACGCGACCGTACGGTTTTGATTGTGCCCAACTATTGCTGAAACGTGAGATGAAAGCATTTCAGCTAGATTCTATTTTACTTTCTATAGACACTATTATAATATCAGAGGACTTTAATAAAAATGTTTTAGCTTTCGTAAGGTAAAAACCCGACATGTTTATTTGTGGCGTGGTCTTACGAGATGCTTTTGTTTTCAAAGGATTTTGAAACTTTAATAATCAATTGGGTGTGATTTTCTCACGCTGGTATTCCAGACTGACTCGGGTATTATTTAACTGTAATGCTCGGGTTAGACCGAGTATTATAGGATATAGGATGATGCTGTGGAGCTCAGGAGTCGAGAAGGAGGGCGATACGTACTCCCGTACTTGTATATATATATATATATATATATATTCCGCTTGTTGAATTGTCGTGTATCCATTGGTATGCTATTGATGTTGAGCTGTGATTGATGTACTCTGATGATTATAAAATATGTAAGCAGATATATTTGGTTTGAGTTAAGAGTATTCATTATTTATTATATTTTATTCCGCTGCGATGGTTGGATTCTGATGTTGTTTTCCTACTTTCTTCTTCTACCTCTTCTTCTTAAACCCAAATGATTCGTATTTCTGTGCAACTTGAGTTGATTGTTGTAGAACAGTGTTGACTCAAGGGGTACGGATTTGCGGGCTGTTACAATTCACATTCACAATATGGATATCCCCGTATGGTATAAATAAACTAATCTAAGACATTCATGGGATCAGTAATGGCATAACTGAACTAATTTAAGACATTCATGGGATTAACAATATAGAGCATGCATATTAGCATTGAGAATTATGGTCATATGTATAAAATGTGCTTATGACATCAATATTTAACACAATATCTCCTTAATATATTTGTGCATGTTTATAGAGACATTTGCATATATATATAAGTTTGTTTTTGGCCATACATTAAATAATATTTTTTTGGCTATATATAAAAAATGATTTTCGTTAACTTTTGGAAAATATTTAACTTTGCCCTATTTTATTTTTGGTTGAGAAAAATAATTATTTGTACTTGCAGAAATGTATATATATATGTATTTTAAGATTTAAAATTTAAATTGGATCTAATAATATTAATTTATATGTTTATTAGAGAAAGTTTTTTTTTCTAATTTTTAATCGGTCGAAAAGACCTTTCTAATATATTTTTGAAATCTATGAATGTTACATACTTATTGTTTAAGACTGCATACATATACGTAGTAAATTATATGTATATAATATTATTTAAACATGTCACCCATATAATTATTTAAATCCAGACATGTGGTTGAAATCGAGGGTAGGGGACCTTGAGGTGTAGCAAAAATGAGGTATGGTCGATCCTTGCCATATATGTGTGTGTAGGATCAATAGCCCACTTTATTAGCGCCATTTCATAGCCCTATGATATCATGACCAACTTTCCATTTAATTATTTATTCCTTCTCTCATATCACATGAACCAAATATTTAACTATAAAATTATGGTTAATGTCAGGAAATGGTGCTATAAACACACATATTGGTTGGAAAGAATTTTCTTTTATGGTCGAAAGAAAAATGATAAGCGCAAACACTCTTACTTTCAAAATAGATGTTTACCTCTGATCTGTTTGTTGTCAACATGTTGTGTTGTTAGTTATTCCTCCTCGGACAGTCGTACCTTTTTCTTTTTAGCTCGCCGTGCAAATCAAAACTTTAAGGCTCTAATTAATTTTAATGGGTGCTAGGGTTATTTTTTATGGGTTTATAATGACAGAAGATGGAGTGATTTATAACCGCTAGAGATCATAAATAACTCTGCCATTCCCTCATCTTTTAAATCTAGATTTGATCTAGGTAAAGAGAATCATTCTAACCTTTACCCCCTCACGTATATGGGTGACCCCCTTTGGGAAATTAGTCCCATTATTCTATGCCTAATTAACTCATTTATTAATTAATTAAGTATTTATTTCAAAACATATACTAAATTAAATTAGTATATAACAATTTTATAATTAATTCTACGACACTAGATAAATAATTAAAAGCCATAAAAAATAATTCAATATTTGCACTAATTATTACTATTAGTTCACAACAATTTTAACTTAATTTAAACAAGGAACTCGAAAAATTGCTAACAACCTGTTGTGGTTACTACTTCGTTGGAACTCGTTCCTTAGTAATATTTAAATAGTTTTAATACTAAATCATGTTTTGATTTTACTGAAGTATTATAATAAGGACGAGTCTAGTTGCTTATAGATCATTTAGACAAAATTCAATTTCTAACCTTTATTAAGAAACATCCTAGGCAATGAAATATATATGCATTTCCTTTTCGTCATCGCTATATCACTAAGATATCTTGATCTATCAACTGTTAGAAAATCCAAAATATTCATTGTTAATTACGTAGTGCGACTTTGAAGCCTTTGGTTCATTCCGAAAACGTTAATCGATTAACTAATTTATTTTGGCTAGAGATTTTGACATTAATTTAAGTACAAGTTATGGTTATACTTACCTTCTAAAACGAAGGAGACGAATCATCTCTTCAGCGGCATTTCTCTTCAAGCAATTCAACGTGTATCCATATGATTTTAACATGATCATGATGTCAACTGAATAGTCATAATCAAATTATAGTTTAGGTACTAAAGATCAATGGTGCTTTCAAGTCTAAAGGCTGCTGCACATCATTAAATGAGATCTTTTATTTTTACTTAGTTGAATCAACCTATAAAAAATTCTCACCGAGTCGTTATGTGATTGTTCCAACAACCATAAGTAGGTAATCCATTGATGTTACTAGTAGTCATGAGTAATTCACCAGCCATCGTGTGAAGAGCATTATGTATATTTGTTTCAACATATTTATCAATATTCTTTTCTTAATACATCTTGACTAGGACCAATTTAAGGATAAGTAATTTACATGTTCGGTTCAAAACTCATCAAAACTCATGATTAAGAACACCTACACAACTATAATCAATTATAAACTTTTCCTTAGGATTGCATATATATATATATATATATATATATATATAACACATATTCAGATCATTTCTTATACATGGTATAACGACACATACAATAGAAAACAAACTAAAAGTAAAAATTATATTGAACAAGATTCTTCTACAAGATTTAAGTTATATAATGAATTCCATAATTTCCCATAGGAAACGCCCTTAACTCTATCAATCTTCCATTTGTAATTGGAGTTAATTATGGAGCCACATCCCTATACCTTCGATCAGTATACCTATACTTGGAGTTAATTATGGAGGTTGTATCTCGTCTTCTTGTGAGCTCATGGTTCCATGATAATTTCTAGTGTTGCATTATTGTCCCAGTACATCAGCATCAAAACTTCAATGTTTGGGATCACCCCTAGCTTTTTAATGAACTTGCATTTACTTACTACTTTCGCTGCATCTTTTAAGGTGAGTACTCAGCCACTATGATTGAATCTGCTACCATTTCTTATTTAGAAATTTTCCAACATATAACCCCTCCGTTGAAGGTAAATCTGAATCCCAAGATTGATTTACCATCCTCTACATTGCTTTCAAAACTCAAATTCGAGCACCTTCACAAGGAGCTCGTTATTTCCATATACTAGAAACAAATCCTTAGTATTTCTCAAATACTTTAGCATGACCTTAACTAATGCTTAACGAAATTGGTTCAGATTTGATATCAAATACTACACCTAGTGCAAAAGCATCATTTAACAGAGTATATAACATAGTGTACATGATGGGTTTTATTGTTAAAACAGAAGAAATCACACTTATACGCTACCTGTCCCCATCCATAAAGGGGGGTCTTTCTTAGAAAAACAATTCCATACCATACTAAAACATTTTCACTCTTGGGATTTTCCTTAAATAATTTTTTTAGTATAGCATCTATGTACATCAGTTGGGATATTCCTAATACACTACTAGAAAATGCATAAATCTCCTACCTAGATTGCTGACACCTTGCCGATGCTATATAATTAGCATCAACATGGCATCGGCGGGATGTCACCTCATCCTGAAATAACCTACCGCCCTCCTTTCCACTTTTAGTTTCACTATTATTAAAAAATACCATTGTCCCCCTCAAAGCCATGGTCGCCCTCCAAACCATTGTTGTCTCCGTTGAAGTCATCTTGCCATCATCACCATTACCATCGAAGCCATCCTTGGAATTTGCAGCCTCCTTCAAAGTCGAATCTGCCATCGTCGAGGCCATCACCACCTCCTTCAGCCGCTTGTGCTCGTGTCGCACCGCCTCCTAGCCATACTACTCCAACATCAATAGTATGGGTAAAAGTAGAATTTTTACAATCTTCAAAATTTGCCTGCGAAATTTGCAATTGCGTTCGTGGTGATTTCTGGACAACTTTCATATATAAACTTTTGTAAGCGAAGTTCGTATAGATCATTAAAGTTTAAAGATTTGACATCGAAATAAATAAAATATATAAGAAAGGAAAGTAAATTTTAAATTAGGTAAATTTAACCGGTCGACACTGGGACCACCTAGCAGTCGGCCTTTCCCAATGAACCAGTCGATCAGTCGAACATTTTCGACTAGGGTTTGCCAAGGTCGAACGACACGGATTTTATTTTATCAAATCTAGTAGTCAATGTTGATTTTAGCGTTCATAAATAGCTCACTGTGATCATTCAAATAACCCTAATCTAAGCCATACCTCTAAACTTTGTCTCCTCAAAAATTTTTGAAACAAATATTTTTAGATGATAATTAATTGGAGGTAAAAATCAAACTAAGAGAGATCAACAAACCAAAGAGGGGACGATTCAAGTCACGATAAAATGGGAAAAGCTATTAAGAGAGTGAGTTTATTATTAAATTATGTTGATTTATAAGTAATTAGGTTTATTTATACATCTATATGATCTGGAAATTTATCTGATTTAGATCTGAGATAAAAGATTTTTTAATCTGAAGTAAATTTTGAGACATGATTGGAATAGATTCAAACTGATTTTAATATGAATACACCCTTTTATTAATCTTGAATTGAATATGAAAATGTGTAAATCTCCTACCTAGCAGTCGACCTGTTTTAATACTACCCGATGGTTTGAAGGCATTCATAAGCTACACCGAAACTTGTGATAGGGGATTGGGCACAGTTTGATACAGAAGAGAAGAGCGGTGAGCTGTTCTAGTCGATAATTGAAAGCCACAAGAGAAAGTATCCTATCCATGATCTCGAGTTGGAAGCCATTTTTTTGCACTCAAACCATGAAGATATTATCCACTAAGAGAGCAGTTTGAGCTATTTATGAATTTTAAGTCTTTCAAGTGTTTGTTCTAGAAAAATGATTGGAATTTAAGACCGCAAAGGTGGATGGAGTTTTTGAAATTATATGATTTTGGTATCTCTTATACTCCAGGCAAAGGTAATGTCATAGGCGATGCCTTAAGTAGGAAGCATGCAATGTTGATTCCTATGTGCTTAGAGTGGAAGCATTAGGAGTTCATTTCTACATTTGATTTTCGACCTTCGTCGGACATCACTACAGGATTGTTAGTAGCTTTGGCTGTACAGCCTACACTAATGGACCATATTGGGTCAAATCAGAAGCAAGATATGGAGTTGCTGGATATTTTCATGAAGCTTAGTAAAGAAAAGCAGTCGATTCATTTAAGGAATTATGACATTGACTCGAATGGGTGGTTATGAAGAGATGTTGACTATGTGTTCCTCTTATTATGAATTTGATTAATATGGTACTAGCTGGGTCCCATCGTTCTAGGACGACCATCCATCTTGGTGGGGACAAAATGTACCGTGATATGAAGAGGATCTTTTATTGGCCTAGTATGAAGAGGAATGTGGTGGAGTTTTTGTCGAAGTGTATGACTTTCCAAAGAGTAAAGGTGGAACAAAAGAAGCTAAGTGGATTGTTGCAATCATTAGATATTTCGTAGTAGTTGTGGGAAAGTGTTTCTATGAAATTCAATGATAGACTATGTAGGAGTAGGAGGTTAAATAAGAGTATTTAGATCATAGTCGACCGACTTACCATATGCACTCACTTTATTCGATTCGGAGCATGAGGATTGATGCTTCTTTGATGACTTTTTACGTGAGGGAGATAGTTCGATTACACGGGGTTGCTTCTAGTATTATTAGTGAAGGAGACCCACTTTTCACTAGCGAATTTCGAAGAAGTCTTCAGATGGCTTCAGGCACTGAGCTAAGTTTGACTACCACTTATCTCCCACATATAAATGGACAAATGGAGAGGACGAATTGAGTATTGGAGGATTTGCTTTGGATTTGTACGATGGATTTGGAGGCTTTTGTGCGGATCACTTGCCATTAGTGGATTTTTCTTATAACAATAGCTATTAGGTAATGATTGGGATGTCACCATTCAAGGCATTATTCTTGAGACCTTGTAGATCACCTTCTTGTTGGTGGGAAAATATAGATAGGATCATTCTTGGATCAGATAAGGTAAGGGAGACTTCAGACGCAATAGTCTTGATCCGTAGGAGAATGAAGAACGAATAAGATAGGCCAAAGTCTTATGCTGACATGAGATGCATAGAATCAGGGTTTGAAGTGGACGTCTTGTTTTTTTGTGTAGATCTTGCCGCTTAGGAATATCATGAGGTTTGGTGGTTCGGGAAAGCTAGCCCGAAGATTTATGGGGTCTTTTTCGATCACAGGTAGAGTAGGGTAGTTATCTTATATGGTGAGGCTTCATTAAAAGTTAGTGAGAGCACTTGACGTTTTCCATGTGTCACACTTGCGAAAGTGTCTACATGATATAGCAATTGTGGCTGAACCGAGTCAGCTAGAGGCGGTAGTAGTGGAAAGGGAGTCACTTGTTAGCTTTGCACCTACCTGTATCATTAACCATAGTACAAAGCGACTCTGTGATAAAGTTATTAAGCTAGTGAAGGTCCAATATGGAGACGACCCTATACAGAGTACATGATAGCCAAAGGAGAAGATCTGAGATACCCATCCAGAACTCTTTTTTGACATGTTTTCATTTTAGTTAATATGTATGTTTGCACAAAAACTGGGCAAACACCTCCAAGTCATATGATTTAGTTGATTATACGTTGCTCTTAGTGATTTGAGTGATTTATGCAAATATATATAAAGCAGGGACTAAATTGTAAAAGACACACGGATTTATAGTGGTTCGGCCAGAACGTGCCTACGTCCACTTTATATGTTATTCTCCTCTTCTATTCAGATTACAAGTACAAAGCTTTGATTACAAGTAGCTGAAAGTTGTTTGAAAGTTCTATCCGTGCTTGAGCTCTCAAACTTGTCTGCCATTGTTGTACCCCTGCCCCTCTATTTATAGAGTGAGGCTGGGGGCAGGGGTCTTAGATGTATATAGCTGCTGGTGGGCCCGGGCTGAAGCCATCTGGCCTGTTGACGTTGGTTCGGTTTGTGAGTGGTCCGGTAGTGGTTGGGGCGGTAGAGGTTGATCCGGTGGTGAATAGAGAAAAAGGGTTGGTTCGGTAGTGCCTGGTCCGGTGGTAGTTGATTCGGTGGTGGGTGTAATGGGATTTTGGTTCGGTAGTGAATGGTTGGAGGTGGTTGGTTCGGTAATAACTTCCTTGCTTTGGCTCGGTAGCATGGATTTGGACCGGTAGTCCTTGGTCCGGTCTTCTTTCCCTTGCTTCTGGTCCAGTGCTGGAAATGCGCCCAACACTTGCCCCCCAAAGTAGGGCATGCACATGGCGTGCTTTGTCTTGAACTTGGGTATTTCCATCCGGTCTGTAACGCCGATCCAACTGGTCCGGTCATTGATATTTGCTTATAAATAGGGTCCTAACGCTTTCGTTTTTTCCTCATCAGCCGAACCACCCCCTGTCTTTGCCGGATCGAACTATCTTTTCTGCCGAATCAAACGTGTTAGCCGAATCAAACCCTTATCTTCGCCGAACTAGGTGAGGCCCTACTCTGTCGAATGAACTTTCGTCTTCAATTACCAAATGGCTCGGGGACCTTGTGTACCGAATGAACCTGAAAGCTTTGATTTACCGAAAGAGTTCGTGGCCCCCAAGTACCGAATGAACTTGCCGATTGACCTTTTGCCCTTGTACTAATGTTTGAGTTACGAGTGAAATCCCAGACTACATGGTTTATATGTTTTAACGATGTACTTTCTTGTATTGCATATAAATGTCTCATAAAGTGGAAACTCGATCAGAAAAAAGGAAATCTACAGACAGAAGAGAGTCTCCTGTGGAGCCCCCAGCTCAGCCAGGACTGGGAGGACAGGGACCCACCCCGAGATCACTAGTGGATGGATATGGTCCTCAAGAGCTTCTAAACTCTCCTCCTGATTTCTTTCCGAGCTCTCTCAGAGAGGAGCAGCTTGATGTTATCTCCCGTTCCTTTGGGATTGATAGAGCACGTATGCTGCTGCCAGAGAAGGGGGTCATGCCATATAATCCCCCTGAAGGATACTTTTCTTATAGTAGGTACCACTGCATGTGTGGGGCCATCCCTCCAATCAATGCCTGGATAATTAGCTTCGTTACTTATTTGAAGGTGGCCCCTTCCAGCTTCAGCCCAACTCCTACGCTATCTTGGTGTGCCTATTCATGATTTTCCAGAGAAAGTACGGGCACCCCCTTCTAACCGGGAAATTCGATATCTATATAACTTGAGGGGTTACAAGAAGGGGTCTCCATACATCAGCTTGGAATCGGCCGTGTCCTTCAAGCCAGTCCTGGACTTGTATTCAAAGTTCACCATGTTCAAGAAGGAATGGTTCTTCGTCCAGGATGACACCGTTTCGATCCATCGCTTCACCTCTGGCTGTAAGTTGAAGCTTATTTATAATTTCTGTTCTGACTAAGATGCTTCTTCTTATGTGTTTTTATTTCTTTCTAGCGACAGGCGGCTTTGCGGTCGTGGAGAATGATCACTTGGTTCGGATGGCCGCGGAGATAGAGGCCATTTCGGGAAGGGATATGTCAGCTTCTTATCTAATCAGGAATGCCACTCTCCTGGAGCACAACTTAATCCTACCACATCAGTCTGTGGTCAAGCAAAGGGATACGGCTGAGGAAAGAGCTGCCAAAGCCAAAGGAGGGGCCATGACAAAGAGTAGCAAGAGGAGGCCCTTCTCGATACCTCCAGTCGTGGGGGGGAAGAAGCTTAAGAAATCTGATGGACCCTCTCCCAGCACATGCCCAGATGTTCCGGAGGAGGAAAGTGGAGAGGAGGAAAGAGGCGAGGAGGAGAGTGGAGGTGATGGAGAAGGTGATGGTGGCAACGGTGGCGAAGGGCAGAGCGGTAGTGGCGTTGGTGCCTTGACCTCTGGGCAAGCGGGTGAGATTCAAGAGTGGACGGATGATGCTTTCCGTCAAGCCTTTGAGGGGTTGGAGGAATGGTCGGCCTTGGTGGAGAAACCGAAGAAGTTTGATAAGGCCGGGACTGGTGCCAGTCTATCTTCTGAGAGTATTTCAGCTAGGGCAACTTCGGTGGTTCAAGGCGAATTCTTGACTCCTTTTTTAACTTCACATGTTTCTTTGATTATAGTCTCATGCATGCTTGTAATACTTGGTTTTCATCTCAGGAACAGGTAAGGCGGCCAAGACATCAGGCATTCGGCACCGCCTCGAACAGTTCAAACTCCTCAAAGCTTCTGCTAAACCGAAGCCCTCGACTGACCGTTCTGGAGGCGTAGTCGGCTACCATCTTCTTCTCGGGGTCATCGAGGAGGATATTCAAAAGAGAAAGAGGAGGTGTTCCATGTTCGAACCTTCGCTTGGACCTCAGCCCCCAACCCAGCCTATCCATGATATTACGAGGGAGGATACTGAGTCCATACCATCTCCACATCCATCAGAGAATCCTACCGTTACTCATGTTGATCGTCCCGGCTTGGCTCGTAACCCATTTGCGGGTCATCCGGATCTAGACCCGAGCCTCCATGGTATTTCCTTTGATGAGGTTACCGGTGAGAACCTCCTACCCCGCAATCCTATGGTAAGGGTGCTTGATGAGGCTAAGTCTTTGGATCTCGACTTGTTGACCACTTGGATTGTGACTATGGAGGATGAGGCCAAGGCGAATATCGATCGGGTGGCTGAGGAGACCAGAAGGCTGATGGAGCATCATGCCCGACTGGTCAAGGCTGGAGAGGAAATCGGAAATGCTAACATTCGGTTACGGCTAATGGTTTCCGATCAGGCCAAACAGCTTGCCGATCAGGCCATTCAGATCTCCCAGCATGAGGCGGCCTCCAGACGGCTAAAGAAAACCGTGGAAGAGGCTAGCAGAGCCGAGCTGTGTAAAATGGAGGTCACCTGCAAGGAACGAATCGATATGGCCATTGCCACGGTGGATGTGGTTCGGAGAGCGGATCTTGAACAGATAGAGGAGTTATCTGGGAGGCTTGAGGCCGCAGAGCTTGCTCAAGTCAAGCTGAAGGAAGAGATGAAGGCGATGCGGAAATCCCTTTAGGCTAACTGCTCGAGATACCGATTGGAGAGAGATGCTGCCGTCGTAAGGCTTTCGGCTTCCGAGGCCCAGATGAGGGAGTTTGAGGAGAACGAGGGGATGATGGATGAGATGCTCCAAGACATGTACTTCCGTACTTGGAAGCAGGGCAACCTGTCCTAGATGGACGACTATCCCCGGGTCATGGCTAGGATATATCTCCAGGCTTTGGAGGAGGCCAAGACTGAGGCGGATAAGGAGGGTGGTGTAGCTTTCCAGATGGATGTGGTTACGGCCCAGTTTACTGAGGAGGAGAAAGTGACAGTGAAGGAGGGCATGCGGCTGCTTACCGCCGAGGAAGTGGGTGTGCAGTTGGGGGATGATGATCAGGGAGTAGATGCTGGTAAGTTTTCCCTCTCAATCTTTTCTTAACTTGATTGCGTATCATTTATCTGGTGGATTCTTCTCCTGAATCGGACAGGTGGGACCTCTGGCCAGCATGCTGGGAGTTCTGATCCAGCGGTCAAGTAGATCCCGGAGGGCTAGCAGGATAGAGGCGGAGCCCTACTGCAGCTGACTACTCTTTTTTTTTGGTTTACTTGGCATTCCTGAATATACTAGTCCAAAACATTAATGTATTTTCAGGCTGTAATTATGTAATTATGTCATTGTAGCGAATGATTTTATTCTTATATAATTTTATAACATAAGCTGATTCTGTCATATTTGAATGCTGTCGTTATTTTGATGTGTTGCATAAGAAATATAGCTGTGTATATGCATGTGCTTCAATCGTTTTTGATGCTAAGCCCTTGCTTAAAATATAATTTCATGTCTCGCAATGTTAGTATGATGTGTGAATAGGCTATAGCTACATGTTTATGTACAAGAAAAGGAAGTACCCCCCCTCATGTTTTAGTTGTAGACGGTAGCTTTGAATGTCTTGTGTGACTGAGGATGGAATGCAGCTGAGCGACCTGCTATCCAGTTGTGAGTTCTCATTTCCACTAGCAAGTGTCTCCTATTTTGTGTCCTGCACTTTAGTGATCGTTATAGAGGATAGGAGGAAAGTTTTTATAAATAAAATGGAAATATAAGAAATGGTAAAACTTCCAATCACGGAAGGCCTTCGATGTGCTTAAGTTCGTGGTAAACGGGTTTTGTAATCACTTTCCCTAGCTGTGGGTCTTGGAGACATTCGTCACCCATCTTATGCCTCTGCGGGGAGTTTTCTTTTTTACCACAGCCGTACTTAAGACACATCGGAGCCGAGATCGCGCACAGTAACTACACGGGCCATTATGGCCCGTAATCATGGGTATTATTCGATTTACCGTAGCCGGCTAGCGTGGGTGCCGATCGTCAACTGTGAACTGCCCCTGGCTGGCCACACCTTATGTTGGGGCTTATAATCGGTTCACAGTCGCCGGCGAGCCGAACGCCGTAATGAGCTGCCTCGGCTATAGTCGGCCTTCTCGGTGGCTTATGATCGGCTCATTATAGTTGGCTTTGAGGGCCGTCGCGAGCAATGAGTTAACCGCAGCAGAGGGATGCTGGAGCAAAAGTGTCTCATCGACGAGGGCATAGATTCGTATAGTACCTGTTAGGTCCTGTCCAGGTGAGGTTGTGCTGTGAAGTGTCCAGAATGGACATGCCGTTATACAGGATTTTGTTCAACAGAAAAGGATAAAGCTTAACAAGCAGCCAAGATATAAAGGAACGAGTTAAAAAAGAGGCAAGATTTTTAGAGTGGTTCGGCACGAGAATGCCTACGTCCACTGTTTCTCTTTATTAATTCACTTCATATGGGTAGTACAAGTTAAGAAAAGTATCGACGAAGGTGTTGGATGTTCCATGCCCTCTGGAACACCTCTCCGTCCACTGTTGACAAAATATAAGCTCCGTTGTGGATCTTTATGAATTACATAGGGTCCGTCCCAGATTGGATCTAGCGCTCCGGGGCGTGGAAAGATCCGTTTGAGGACAAGATCTCCTTCTTGTAAGCTGCGGTGTTTGACTTTGGAGTTGTATTGTGCTGCCATTTTTTGCTTGTGAGCTGCCGCTTTGAGTGCTGCATCGTTTCTTCTCTTTTCAATTAGATCCAAAGACATGTGGAGGAGTTCTTCGTTCTCTTCTGGGTTGTAGTGGATCCTACGATGGGAGGGCAATACAGTTTCAACGGGGAGCATGGCCTCCGATCCGTATGCCAAAGAGAAAAGAGTATGTCCTGTTGATGTTCTGTAAGATGTGCGGTAGGCCCAATGTGCCGTAGGAAGTTCATCCACACAAGCGCCTTTTGACTTTTCAAGTTTCTTCTTGATTAGAGTTTTGAGAATTTTGTTGACAGCTTCGACTTGTCCGTTTGCCTGGGATAAGCTACAGATGAGAAGCTTTTGTGAATTCCGTGCTCACGGCACCAGTCAGTGAATTCCTCGCTGTCAAATTGAAGTCCATTGTCTGATATTATTTTGAGTGGAACCCCGTACCTGCATAAAACATTTTTGATCAATAAGTTAATAACTTTTGCCGAAGATATTTTATTTAAAGGTTCCGCTTCCACCCATTTGGTGAAATAGTCGACTGCCACTATAGCATATTTGGCTCCGCCTCGGCCCATCGGAAGTTCGCCAATCAGGTCAATTCCCCACACCGCAAAGGGCCAAGGACTGGTCATCTGAGTAATCTCATTGGTTGGTAGTCCAGGGATTTTAGCAAATTTCTGACATCTGTCGCACTTTTTGACGAAGTCCAAGGCGTCTTTGTTTAAGGTGGGCCATAAATATCCATATCGGAGTATCTTCTTTGCCAGATTCTGCCCTCCAGTGTGGTCTCCGCAACTTCCTCGATGGATGTTGGATAAGATTTCATTGGCTTCCCTTCTAGCGACACATCTTAACAAGGGGTTAGAGAAGCCGGGCCGATAGAGGATGCCTTCTTGTATCGTGTAGCGGGAAATACTCCTCAAGATTTTCCTGATTTCGTCACGCTCGTTGGGTAGTGTGTCATCTTGCAAGTATTTCCGGATAGGAGTCATCCAAGTTTCTTCTTCGATTGCAGCTATCAGATCCTCTTGTTCAAAGCTTGGGGCTAGTTTTTTTGAGATGGCTACTATTCCAGAAATGGTGCTGTTCTTCATGCTAGCTTGTTTTGCCAGTTCGTCGGCCTCTCGGTTCTCCTCTCGAGGAACGTGTTTGATTAAATAGTGATCCAATTGATTGAGCAACAGCTTGGCCTTCTTTAGATATGCTGTGAGTCGTTCTCCTCGAGTCTGGAATTCTCCCAGTATTTGATGTACAATAAGTTAAGAATCGCTATGGAGACATAAAGAGCCGACTCCAATTTCTAAGGCGAGTTCAGTCCTGCTATTACCGCTTCATATTCTGCATCGTTGTTGGTGGCAGCGAATTCCAACCTTAGGGCATAGTGCAGCTTCCTTCCCTTGGGGGTGATTATCACAATACCTGCCCCGAGCCCTGTTCGTTTGATGCTCAATCTACAAAGAGATTCCACTTGATATCTTTTTCTATTTCGGATTGATCCTTACCTTCGTTGGCAGTGAATTTGGAAATGAAATCGGCCATGGCTTGTCCCTTGATGGCGATGCGAGGGTGGTAGGTGATATCATATTGACTCAGTTCAATGCACCATTTTAGTAGTCACCCAGAAGTGTCGGGGCGATGGAGTACCTGCCTTAGCGGTTGATCGGTTAAAACTCTGATGGAATGAGATTGGAAATAGTGTCGCAGTTTCCATGACGTGATTAGCAAACAGTATGCTAGCTTTTCAAGTTTAGGGTATCTGGCTTCTGCCCCCGTAAATCTCTTGCTTACAAAGTATACGGACCGCTGTGCGTGGTTGTCTTCTCTCACCAAAGCGACGCTTAAAGCATGGGACGATACAGAAAGGTACAGGTATAGTTCCTCGCCTTCATTTGGAGTCGAGAGTACTGGTGGTTTCTGGAGGTGTTCGATTAAGTTAAGGAAGGATGACGAGCATTCGTCAGTCCATTCGAACTTTCCTTTGTCTTTCTTCCGAGCTTCAAAGAAAGGGATGCATTTGTCGGTTGCTTTAGAGATGAACCTGTTTAGGTCAGCCACCTTCCCGTTTAGGCTTTGCATCTCTCTTCGCGTGGATGGTATCTTGATACCTTGCAAAGCCCGGACTTGTTTGGGGTTTGCTTCAATCCCCCTGGCATGGACGATGAATCACAAGAACTTTCCCGACGATACTCCGAAGGAGCACTTTAGAGGATTCAGCTTCATTCCATATTGGCAAAGTACTTGAAACATCTCGTCCAGGTGGTTTATATGATCGTTGACTTCCTCAATTTCACCAGCATGTCATCCACATAAACTTCCATAGTTCGTCCTATTAATTCCGCAAACGTCTTGTTGACGAGGCGCTGATAAGTAGCTTTGGCGTTTTTAAGTCCAAAAGGCATTACTTTGTAGCAGTACAATCCCCGGTCAGTGATGAACCTAGTGTGGTCTTGATCGGGGGCGTGCATAGGGATCTGGTTATATCCTGAGTACGCGTCCATAAAGGATAAGAGTTCGTGTTCGGCTGTGCTGTCCACGAGCTGATCGATTCGGGGGAGTGGGAACCAGTCCTTCGGGCAAGCGTCATTTAAGTTGAAGA
Source organism: Allium cepa (assembly GCA_030765085.1). Lineage (NCBI taxonomy): Eukaryota > Viridiplantae > Streptophyta > Magnoliopsida > Asparagales > Amaryllidaceae > Allium > Allium cepa. The sequence continues at coordinate 138,441,514 of CM060940.1, read as the reverse complement.
AGTCGATGCATGTTCACCACTTCCCGTTAGCCTTCTTTACCAGTACCGGGTTGGCAATCCATTCTGAGTAGATGGCTTCTCGTATGAAGTCATTGGCAAGTAAGTTCTTTACTTAATCCTCGAGGGCTGCTGATCGTTCTGCCTCCATGCTCCTCTTTTTCTGCTTCACTGGCACCTTGGTGGGATCGATGTTTAGTACATGGCATGCTACGTCTGGGGAGATTCCTATCATGTCGGCGTGAGTCCATGCAAATACATCCATGTTGTGGCGAAGAAAATCGACGAGTTGATCCTTCAACTTCGCTCTTAACTGAGACCCAACTCTCAGTAGTCTACTTGGGTCGTGTTTGTCTACATATACAAATTCCATAGCCTCTGCAGGCTCGATGGTGGCCTCCTCCTCTTTATCCCTGGGGTCTAATTCGTTGAAAGGATCGCTGGTTGTTATTCCTCTTTTTGGCAAAGCCGCGATACCAAAAGATCGATCGAGAACGAAGGACAGTTCGTCTCAAGGTTGGTCATACTTCGTTTCGCCATGGATATCATTGAATTTTGTCCGAGTCCAGATTGAGCTACAATTGATAGGACACGGCAAGAAAGACCATAGGAGTCAGCATCTCAAGTTTCAAGTCAATTCGAGTTCATACGCTAAAGTTATGATCGGTTCAACTTGAAGGAAACACCCTGGTTTCGAACCCATCATGATGGATGTCTTCGAACCCATCATCATCCACCATTCGAAACCATCACCCTCGAACCAAAGGACATCGGACCCATCGGTTTCGAAACCATCAAAGCGCCTCACCTTCGGCTCCATCCACTTCGAATCCATCTGCTTGTTCGAACCCATCACGGAGTCCTTGTTCGAACCCACCATGGAGTCCTTGTTCGAACCCAACTGTGCAGCTTCATTCGAAACCACTGGGTCAACCAACCATGATGACGTGTCTCCCATCGGTTCGAATACGCCGAGATATATGGAGTCGAAGCGGTCAACACGGAATGAAGACCGGATCGATTCGAAGTTTGCGCTCCACGTCAACGCGAAGCCACGTGCCCCCATGGATTGGAAAGGATCGATTCGAAACCTTGGTTTCGAACCAAACAGCTGATCAATAAACCCAATTTCGAACCCATCATATCTCCGAACCTATTGATCCAAATGCCATGAAATTTTCACAGAAGCTTGCATACATGTTGAAGAATGTCCACGCCAAATTTCACCTCGATTGGATGAATTCTAGATCGGTTCGAATGGAGTTCGAACCGATGCCAAAGTGGGCCCAAACTTCCTGAGACCGTGCGTGTGGGCCCCTCACGTGCCAGAAGTGGTCTCCCGAGTTTTCAGCGAAATATCAGCAGCCCGCGCCTATAAATAGAGCCTCAGGGCCAACGGAAAAAGGACTTTTGGACTCTGAAGCGCCCAGACTCTGCCGGATCGAGATCTCCATCATCCTACATCATAATTTGATTGTTGATTTCGAATTTCCAGTTGTAACTTGTTGTTGATCGCTGTAACAACTTGTAAACATTGAAAGAGAATCAATAAAACATCAAAAAACTTCACAGTGGACGTAGGCGACACGCCGAACCACTATAAATCGCTTGTCTACGTATTTTCTTTGCTGTTGATTGGAGTTTTTGTTAGATAGTATTCATATTCAGTTCATACTCTTGATTGTTATCTCTTCAACGACTCCCGAAGAGTGTTGTGCCCAATTTTGGTGCAAACACTTTGGTGCTTTCACCGAGAAAACCCAGATTTTCTCCTGCTCGTTGGATCTGTCATCGATACCGGATTGAATAAATCTAAGAGAGAGATCTAGATCGTTAAATCCAACTTCCTTCCATTCTATTCAAATTTGCAAAAGTCTAAGGAAAGGAATTCAATTTTCAGGATGGTTAGCACAAGAACCACCTCAAACGCTGTCAATCAAGAAGAACATGATCGACAGAATCCTGCACCTCTACCTCCATCTAATCAAGATGCTACTGCACACTCGGAACCCTCAGCTCTGGTTACCCGACAAGAGTTGCAGTCTCTAATCTAAGAGCTGACCCAGAGTCGGCAACAATTAGAAGAACAGTTACGCGCTAACACCAAGCTAATCAATAAGTTGGATCGTCAGAAGCGAAAGAGATCCAAGAGAGACCACATGACTCGCCCCTCCAGCGAGAGTTCTTCATCTTCTGATTATCTCAATCGATCTCCACGACCCCGGTTGGATGGGAGTCGTATGCCACCCATTGGAAACCAACCGACATTGACCGTTGGACAAATAAGAGTTGGTCCGTCAGCCAGTTTCCAAACCGGACCCTCCTCCCGAGGAGGCGCCGTTCCTCATCACGCCGCAGAATACCGCGCTACTGACGTTGCGGCTGAACCAGGGGTCAACGTTCAAGATCAGTCGGACCTGAACCGTCGTCATGACGGACGTACTTCTGAACCATACGTCCCAGAGAACTATGAGCCAAGAAGGCAAAACTCGGACCGTCGACAATATCCGGTCCAACCCCAAAGCATGGAACGTAATCATACTCCAGCACGAGCCGCACAGAACGCGCAAATGCCGGATCTTTCCACTATGATACGTCAAATGATCCGTGAGAGCCAAGGATTCACAAATGACGATTGGGGGGTTACCCGAAGTCACACTCCTTTTACGGACGATATACTTAATGCTGAACCCCCACGGCGATTCCGGATGCCCACTCTACCCATGTATGAGGGAAACTCCGACCCCAACCAACATATTCTAAAATATGAATGGTCGATGACTGCTGCCAGAGCCGACGACGCTGTGAAGTGTCGTAGTTTCCCCATATCCTTGGGGGGCATCGCCACCATGTGGTTCACCCGATTGCCTCCTCGATCCATCTCCTCATTCGACTAGCTGGCCACAAAGTTCGTTGTGCAATTCCGCATGAACGTCGCAAGGCCGAAAGACGTCAACACTCTATTTAGTGCCACACAAGCTCCCGGAGAGACACTCAGACACTACTTAGAAAGATTCCATACTGCATGTGCAGAGATTAGTAATCCAAACGATAACTCCATCCTCATGGCATTAACTAAGGGGATCGTCCCCGATTCTGAATTTGGCAATTGGCTAGCTGGGAAACCACCTGCGTCATTGGACCGTTTCCATGCCAAAGCAGCTCAATTCCTGAGATGGGAAGACGCGAAACAGTCTAGGAAGCAAACTGACGCAGGGCCAAATGCGGGAGGAACCCAAAGCAATGTTGCAATAAAACAGTCCGGTGAGAGCTCCGGAAAAGTTCAGTTGAACATTAAAAATAAACAAGCTCGGCGAAGAGAGAGCGTGAATCAACTTAAAAAACAAGATCAAAATCGTGGCCCGCAACGTAAAAATCTGATGTTCGACAGTTATACTCCTTTGAATACTTCACTGGAGGACTTGTATTTGCAGACCCGTAATACAATTCAGTATGAAAAACCTACTCCAAGACCGTCGTCGGAGAGACAAATCCAGACGGGAAAATTTGGCAGGTTCCATGAAGGCTACGGGCACAATACGAACGAGTGTCGTCACTTACAAGATCTTGTTGAAAAACTAGTCAGAGAAAGAAAGCTGGAACAGTTTGTGCGGACACCGCAGCCCAAAGAAGCGGGCCCATCCAATCCAATCAATGAACCCAATCGACCGAGGCAGGAGGACTCGACTTGTCCCCGTGGGAGATTGGTGATAAACGCCATTAGTGGCGGGCCTATTTACTCAGGAGCCTGGAACGACGAAGAACCTCGTCACTGTCACACATGACAGGCTCCTTCAGTCTATGAATGCTTTGTAGCTTCCTTTACATTTTGAATTTTGAATTTGTAATAAGGCACCGACTTTGCCACATTTTCTCATTTCAGCAAGTAAAATGCTATCTCTTCAAGCTAAAGCTGTGATTCACCGAATACAACGTTCAACAATCACGACACACGAAGAGCTAAGTTCCATCGAACAATGGAATTTATTCAAATAGCGAGTAACTGCGTTACAACCGGCCACTCACTAAGTGAAACCCCAGCTCGGGGACAAGCCAACACATCGAAGGCTGAACTGGACCAACACACGACAGTCCATTCAACAATTCGTTCCCGGAGCGCGAACGGACTCCAACTTCTCAGAGCGTGAATTGGAGTATAAACATTCAACAATTCATTCCCGAAGCGCGAACGGACTCCAACTTCTCAGAGCGTGAATTGGAGTATAAACATTCAACAATTCGTTCCCGGAGCGCGAACGGACTCCAACTTCCCACAGCGTGAATTGGAGTATAAACATTCCATAATTCGTTCCCACTGCGCGAACTGACTCCAACTTCCCACAGCGCGAATTGGAGTATAAACATTCCATAACTCGTTCCCTCCGCGCGAACGGACTCCAACTTCCCAGAGTGTGAATTGGAGTATAAACATCAAATCCATCGTTCCCAGAGTGCGAACGAACTCCTAAAAAGCCCAATTAGGTGTGACTGACCACCTATCGGCTGACTCCAACTTCCCAGAGCGTGAATTGGAGTATAAACATTCAACAATTCGTTCCCAGAGTGCGAACGGACTCCAACATCCCACAGCGCGAATTGGAGTGTAAACATTCAACAATTCGTTCCCACAGCGTGAACGGACTCCGAATTCCCAGAGTGCGAATTGGAGTATAAGCATCAAATCCATCATTCCCAGAGTGCGAACGAACTCCTAAAAAGCCCAATTAGGTGTGACTGACCACCTATCGGCTGACTCCACCTTCCCAGAGCATGAATTGGAGTACAAACATTCAACAATTCGTTCCCGGAGCGCGAACGGACTCCGACTTCCCACAGCGCGAATTGGAGTATAAACATTCAACAATTCATTCCCAGAGTGCGAACGGACTCCGACATCCCACAGCGCGAATTGGAGTATAAACATTCAACAATTCGTTCCCACAGCGTGAACGGACTCCAAATTCCCAGAGTGCGAATTGGAGTATAAGCATCAAGTCCATCGTTCCCAGAGTATGAACGAATTCCTGAAAGCCCAAGTAGATGCGACTGACCATCCAGCGGCTAACTCCGACTTCCCAAAGTGTGAATCGGAGCATAAGTGCGGATTACGGGTTCCCGGAGCGCGAACCGAAGCATCCGTGCTAACTCCAAGTCCCCAAAGCATGAGTTGGAGTATAAACATCGATTCCAGGTTCCTGAAGTGCGAACCCAAACGTACATGTTTTATCCAAGTTCCCGGCGTGTGAATTGGAGCACAAACACCAAGTTAAAGTTCCCGTAGTGCGAACTGAAATGTTAGTACTAACTCTGAGTTCGTAGAGTGCGAGTTGGAATGTCAACATCATTTCCAAGTTCCCGGAGCGCGAACCGTGTTACAAGCATCGATAACTCTCGAATTCCTGGAGTGCAAACCAAGTTATCGATCTCAAATTATTCTAAGTCCCCAGAATGCGGACGTGTGCTCAAGACTTGCAACAAGTGCGATCAACCACCAAAAATACAAGTGTTGTTCCCCAAAACTAGGGGGCACGAAAGCTAAATATTAATCACTAACCGAAGTGATACAGCGTCTGAAGTTCAACTCATTCATCAATCACAACTTGTGACCAAGATTTTCAGGCTTGGCGAATGAAACGAACTCTACTTAAACGGTAAAAACACCACAAGTACACCGGACCGAAAACAAGACACTGCAAGTACTAAAGCGCAAATAAAACAAGAGTTGAAACAAAGAAATAAAATTTTATTTCAACTAACTTAAAACAAGGACTTACACGCAACTAAGTTCTTCAAAAAAAAGAATGCCTACTAGCAGGGGCCGAACCTGCGTCTATACACGACCTACTGACAAAAAACGAAGACAAGTACCTATCTACCAAAACATCTACTTGAGAAGCCGATTTACTTCTTCTTTTTCGTCCTTCTTACTAGCGGTACATCATCGGTGTCACTAGGGACAGAAATTCTTCGTTTTGAATGTCTCCTCTCCGGCGGTGGCTCTTCGGCTGGAGGCGTGATGTCAATATCCTCCTCGGAGCTTGTATCTACATGGAGGCTTCCCACCGGAGAAGTAGGGGGGACTGGATCCATGATGGAAGACGGGATAGTGCCACCCGGTGACACTACCCTAGCAGGTGCTGGACTCTGCGCCGCCGTACTACCGCTAACATTACCACTATGCCCCGCAGCCTCTATTTCGGCGCTGATTTCGGCCAAAATTTCCTCATCACGAGTCGCATGGGCTTGGCTGGGGGCATCCACGGTCTGCATCGAAGAACTTGAGGTCGGCGGGAGGCTACTAACGATGATAAATGGCAAGTCAGAGAAAGAACCACCCTGCTCACCGAGCAGCTCGCTCACCATTTGTTCGTCAACAGATAAGGATCTCCCCTGCGCCGCCTCAGTTGATACCGCAGTTACAACAGTAGTTTCGGTGGCGATGGCATTATCTTCTTTGCTTGATTCTTGAGCCGCGACAGTCGGCGCAACTCCAGTCCCTAGGCAAAAAATAAGAAGTTATTAGTAACTGCTGCAAAACAAACACTCAATTCAGAAAACGCTTGAGATAACTTCGGAATACCTTCCTCAGTTTGGCTCGCAGATGGCTGAACGGCCTCGAAAGTATGCTCATGAATAGGAGATAGGCGCGTCTGTTCCGGGTCGTAAGCATGAACAGGTTGTAAACCAACCGCAGATGCGGGCACTGACGAAGATGGTGTGGTGACTTCAGTAACAGCAGAATGGTGCTCAACACCTGATCCCTCTCCGACTTCCAGGGAACGACCACCGATCATCTCCTTCTCATGAGCAATGATAGCGTCATGAAGGACCTTCTTCTTATCGTCTGTGAGCAGCCGGTTTTCAAGTTCGAATCGATCGACCGCTTCACCTGGATGCGCTTCCTCTTCCTCCTCAACCAATCGGTCCCAAGCGCTACGAAGGTGAACCGGATAATCTTGAAGCCAGGCCAAGTTTCTGTGTTTTAACACATTGGCGTTATAAGTTATAAGCAAATCTTCGATATCGGCCTCTAGCCTGGCCTCTGCCTGTTGAACCTTCTCCTCCACCTCTGCTTCGACCGCCTGAACTTTGGCCACGGCCACATCTCTTTCAGTGTGAAGCACTACGGCTTGCTCGCAGGCTTCTTGCGCCGTGTTAAGCGCGTCGTCTCTATCTTTAATAATTTCGGCAAATTTAGCCTTGAGCTCATTAAGTTCTTTTAACGCCGCATCCCGCTCAGCAGTGACGACAGTGTTCCGGTGGCCCATGTCTTCCACCGTAACGTAGTGCTCCTTTTTCATTCTATCCATGGCTGCTTGAGCTTCATCGGCCTTTGTAAGAGCCTCCATCTCTGATTTTCAAGACAATTCAGCCTCGGTATTCAGCACTTGTATGATGCGGTCTTTTTGAGCCAGCTCGGTTTGTAGCTTTTCAATGGTAGCCGCTCGTTCGAAGGCCAACGCCGATGCCTTATCGGCCGCCCTATACCGCGCCTTGTATTGGGTGTAAAAATCATGCACATAGTCAAGCGCCAACCACTCGGCCTCCGGCGGGATTCTTTTCAGGTTCGGGGGAAAGACGTAGTCATCGAAGCAAATATTCGGGAACTCCCTCTTTAACTGCGCAAGCCTAATTGCCCCTTCCCCCGAGATTTCAGTAGGAGGCTGCTCCGCGACTATCGGGGTCATCGCCTCAGATCGGTAAGATTGAGAAACCGACGTATATCGAGAAGACTCGGAAGGATGAGGGACATGAGCAGGAGGTTGTACGGGATCTCTGGAAGGAGGAGGGGTACGCGATCGACGCTTATAGCCTCTGTCCGTGTCATATCTCTCGTGACTAGAATACCCAGAGCATCCCTGGTCATAATGCCCAGAGCGCCCCTGGTCATAACCTCTATCCCCTTCTCGTCTGCGCGAATCGTAATATGAAGGCTTGCGGGCATGTCGAAGACTCCCAAGCATTGAACCTCGCTTAGACATAATATCTGCGAAGCAAAATAAAATAGAATTAATCACCTTTCAAAATAGGTAGTTTACAGTCAAAGGTTATGCAGTGTCGTGAAATGTGTATGAATATGCATTCCCCCCGACCAACCAGAAGTGTCGACCTCGCTAGTAATCAGAGGCTCGTTCAATTCTAGAGTGCGATGGAATTCCTCCAACCCGGCATCATGTTGAAAAGACACATCATCCGGGATTGGAAGATCGGCAAGCCCTTCAAAAAAATTTTCAGTTCTCGGAGGAGACATCTCCGAGATTCTAACTCCGGGAGCGGGACGGGCCGTGACAACCAATTTCCATCTCCCCTTCTTACTTGACTTAACCATGGCAGCCTTGCCTTTTCTCTGCACTGCGCAATCCGGAACTGCGTCCGTAGGCCCGGTCAGCGGCTCATCATCGGTGTGGGTTCTTTCAGAGTCAGCTTCCTCAGCTGTAGTAACTTTGGGTTTCTTGTGCTTGACTCGTTTTTTCGAGACGACCCTTAGTGCCACCTCAAAGCTTATGCTCTGCCCTTGTTCGATCAAACCGCAGGCCCGGAGATTCCTATCCGTCAATAACACGTCGATATCCCTATCTCCACTCGGGACTTCTCGAAGCACTCGCACCATCTCCCTGAAGTGCTGGCCCTCAGGTCGTCGAATCGCCGCTGTAAAAAAGGATAAAATATAAGTTCCACTTCGGCTGCAATTGCCGTAATAATTATTTACGAACTCAGCTATACTCACGTCTGAATAGCCTTCGTCGGGCAAATCCAGGAGGACATCTGACATAAAACCATTCTGTCCTATAATAGCTCAACCTGGTCCAAGACCCGGTAACCACTTGGCAATTTCTCACCGCTTCCAAGAATGTGAAGGAGGGATAATCACCCCGAGTTTTGAAATTGAACAAGTATCTGATCTCGATCGAGAGTGGCGGTCGATGGAGATATTCCATAAATGCAATGAACAAGCTATTGATCGACGCATACCCGTTCGGGTGCAGCTGAGATGGGGCGATCCTCAAAAACGACAGTACTTCCCTTATATACTCGTTGAACGGAGGAAGTGTCCCGGCCGCACACGCGTGGCGGTTGAATGCAGTATACCCTTCCGGTGGATTGTGCGGTCTATCATTCGGCTTCGACAGTAACACATCGTCCAATGACAGGCCGTGCCTCAAGCATATCCTTCCCAACATGTCTTCAGAGATATTGGATGGAACGGAATCCGATGGATTTGCGATGAACGACGCATCAGGCAATTCGTCCGGCGCTGGGCCGATAATTTCAGGATCAATGTCTGGGACCTCTAACCTTGGAGGAACTATACTCTGAGTACCTTGTGGGGTTTTCTGCTGATGCAAACTCGAAGGCTCCATAACTGACTAACTCATGAGAAACCATCATTAGATGACAATGGACCCGTGCGTTCCCCAGTGTAAAGTGTATGAATCTGTGTGGTGCAGTGCCATGCATTACTTAAGTAAATGTCGCAGAGTTAAAGAAATATGCAAACGACAAAGCTACGGAGTCCAGCTGTAATGACCGTCATCGCTGACCGTCATCACTAATCCGTTTCCATGATGGAAATTGATTCGGATAAAAGTTGTTATAGTTCCATCGACGAGCTTCGAAAGGCGGTCAAACATGCAGTGTAATATTCGAGTCCAAATATGCAAGAATGAAGCTCGTCGGAGTCATGCTTAGAAAATATCAAACTTTGGTGTCCATCATAGAAAGTTCGAAACCATCACAAAGACTTCGTTCGAACCCAACCGAGCATCTCTTCGTTCGAACCCATCCTGACGTCGCTTCGAATCCATGCAGTTAGACGCGCTTCGAATCGATAACCAGATGCCAAGTTCGAAACGATTGGTAAGGGATGACTTCGAATCGATCATTGCTTGACAAGTTCGAACCGACGAGGGAACCCTCAACTTAACGTCATCCACGTTCGAATCGATACCCTCCGTATCGATGCGAAGTTGTGGACTTCGAAACCACAGCTGATGGGTTCGAATCCATCGATTCGAATGAACTCATCGAACCCGTCGATCAGTGCGAACCGTGCGCCCCATAAGGGCATCCCCAAGGATCGATGTGAAATCCAAGAAAATGATGCCACCATCATCGATTCGAACTCGAGCCCACGCATCGGTTCGAAGCCCTCCCAAAATAGATCTGGTTTTGCCAATCTCGAGGCTACGCAATCGATGAAGAAGAAATGAGATTTAAAATTACTTTGCCGCTTGGATTCAAGACCAATTACCTAGTTTGAATAATGGATTTGAGGAATTAGAGCTTTGGATCTTGAATGGTTCACGCAACACAGTGTTTTTTCTCCTTCGGAGCTCCGAAACGATGAAGAACACAGAAAAATCAAGGCGAAAGTAAAAAAGTAAAAAGTAAAAAATGGTGAGCCCACTGCTATTTATATGAGGCGTTGAAAGCAACCGAGACGATTGCACTCCCAGTCAACCCAACCGGCCGCAACCGGTCAAGTACCAGATCAGTTCGAAGTTAGCTTTCGAACCCATCTGCCTAAAGCCCTATCGATTCGAAGTTCACCTCATGCTTTAACGGTACGAAACGCACTACAGAGTGACAGGCTGCATCGATGCGAAACGAACTGTGGGCACATCGATTCGAAGACCTTGTTCACATCAACCACTTCGAATCCATCCATGGCCTATCGATACGACAGATGACTTCGTACCCATCCGCTTCCAATTCGAATCGACTCGAAAAATTATTTCATATCCATCCCCTCAAACCGGTTCGAGTGTTAACTTCGAACCCATCATAGCACAAGCATACCACGTCCATACAAATGTGGATTTCGAACCCATCGATGCTCGAATGCATCGGTTCGAAATATTACACTCACGCAATACAGAATTCAATTCCTTCAACCTTCAATATCGATTCAGGAGAGGATCGATACGAAGGGACTTTTCTAAACAACCATCAAGCGTTGTCTCAAATCAGATTTCCAAATCGGTTCAGGAGAGAATCGATACGAAATTCAATAGCCAACCAAGCTGGCAACGACTCGTGAACGCACGACGTTAACAAGGGCCAAGTCAACATATGTGCATATATGTCGAACTAGCATTCGATTTTAAACATTTACAGGGATCAAACACTCATCATGTTACAAATGCAACAGCCAACGGCTTAGCGCTATTATACAGCAATACAGCATACGAGTTTCAACGAAAAAGAGAGCAATGATTGTTCAGAGAGAAATTGCAGCTATTCAAAGCACGTCATGTTCCCACAAGACGTACTTTGGGGGGCAAAACGTTATCCTGCTTTTTGGCAAAGCCTCGATACCAAAAGATCGATCGAGAACGAAGGACAGTTCGTCTCAGAGGTTGGTCATGCTTCGTTTCGCCATGGATATCATTGAATTTTGTCCGAGTCCAGATTGAGCTACAATTGATAGGACACGGCAAGAAAGACCATAGGAGTCAGCATCTCAAGTTTCAAGTCAATCCGAGTTCATACGCTAAAGTTATGATCGGTTCAACTTGAAGGAAACACCCTGGTTTCGAACCCATCATGATGGATGTCTTCGAACCCATCATCATGCACCATTCGAAACCATCACCCTCGAACCAAAGGACATCGAACCCATCGATTTCGAAACCATCAAAGCGCCTCACCTTCGGCTCCATCCACTTTGAATCCATCTGCTTGTTCGAACCCATCACGGAGTCCTTGTTCGAACCCACCACGGAGTCCTTTTTCGAACCCAACTGTGCAGCTTCATTCGAAACCACTGGGTCAACCAACCATGATGACGTGTCTCCCATCGGTTCGAATACGCTGAGATATATGGAGTCGAAGCGGTCAACACGGAATGAAGACCGGATCGATTCGAAGTTTGCGCTCCACGTCAACGCGAAGCCACGTGCCCCCATGGATTCGAAAGGATCGATTCGAAACCTTGGTTTCGAACCAAACAGCCGAGCAATAAACCCAATTTCGAACCCATCATATCTCTGAACCTATTGATCCAAATGCCATGAAATTTTCACAGAAGCTTGCATACATGTTGAAGAATGTCCACGCCAAATTTCACCTCGATTAGATGAATTCTAGATCGGTTCGAATGGAGTTCGAACCGATGCCAAAGTGGGCCCAAACTTCCTGAGACCGTGCGTGTGGGCCCCCTCACGTGCTAGAAGTGGTCTCCCGAGTTTTCAGCGAAATATCAGCAGCCCGCGCCTATAAATAGAGCCCCAGGGCCAACGGAAAAAGGACTTTTGGACTCTGAAGCGCCCAGACTCTACCGGATCGAGATCTCCATCATCCTACATCATAATTTGATTGTTGATTTCGAATTTCCAGTTGTAACTTGCTGTTGATCGCTGTAACAACTTGTAAACATTGAAAGAGAATCAATAAAACATCAAAAAACTTCACAGTGGATGTAGGGGACACGCCGAACCACTATAAATCACTTGTCTACATATTTTATTTGCTGTTGATTGGAGTTTTTGTTAGATAGTATTCATATTCAGTTCATACTCTTGATTGTTATCTCTTCAACGACTCCCGAAGAGTGTTGTGCCCAATTTTGGTGCAAACACTGGTATATCGAAGAGGAGGGGCTTTCTTTAATTGCTATGCTTCCAAGTTTTTCTTACAGAGAGAAGTCTCTGCATCCTTCCCTTTATCCTTCCTGCGGTTATTGCAAAGTTCAGTCACATAGCAATCTCGAGCGGCGTCTTGATCTCCCTCTATTTCCCCTACTCTGTTATCTGTTGGGAATTTCATTTTTAGGCACCATGGGGCTAGGACAATTTGGAAGTCAGACAAGGCTGGTCTCCCTAAAAAGGCGTTGTAGGCCGAGTGGCATTCTATTAGCACAAATGTTTGCTTTCGCACAACGAAGCGGGGATGACTTCCTATCTCGACAAAGAGGTCCAGTTGCCCGAGGGGCATCTTCGCATCTCCAGTGAAGCCATGTAGCGGTTTGCTGCAGGGAGACACATCCTTCATTGACAGCTTCATTTTGTCGAAAGCATGTTTGAATAAGATATTTACTGAGCTTCCAGTGTCTATTAGAATTCGGAAAACCTTAGCTGGACCGAACCAGGCAGAGATGACCATAGGATCCATGTGAGGGTACTGCCTTCCCTCTAGATCACGCCTACTGAATGTGATGTCATCATTCTCTCTCAGTTTCGGGTGGCATTCTTCTGTAACGGAATTGACGTAGCCTTCATTGTTCCTAAGTGACTTACCGTATCTTTCCATCTCTGCCCAACTTCCATCGGCGATGTGTGGTTCTCCTGATAAGGTAAGGACCACTATCTTCTCTTGACTGGAGCAGCTGGTGTTGCGATTTCCTCCGCTAACTTCAGGGAGGGGTAGCCCTGGGTTCTCATTGGCAGGAGTTGAAGTCCTGTTCTGACCTTTCACATAGCGCTCCGGTCTCTTCCTTCTGATGTGTTCTTCAATCAAGTCCCGGAGATATGGCATTCATTGGTGTCATGCCCATGAGATTCGTGGAAGCGGCAGAACTTTCCAGACTTAATTGCATGATCTGATTCCTTCTTGTGCGGGGGGCGCTTGTATCTAACTTCGTCTTGGGTGGCCAAGAAGATTTTTTCGATTGTTTCATTTAGAGGAGTGTAAGAGTCAAATCTCGGCCTTGGCCTATATAAGCGCTTTTCTCCCTTCTTGCCCCCGGCGCTATCTCTGGAGTCATTTCTTCGAACGTCCTTTGCTACTGCGGAGGTGTTGCCATGAGCTGCCTTGGTTTGTTGCCCTGTCTGCCTTTCAATGGCAGCGTCTTCAAGTCTCATATACTTCCCGGCTTCGTGGAAGAAATCGGGTCAGGTAGCTGGCTCTTCTTTCGTTAGCCTCCTGGCAAATTTAGTATCCGGGTGTACACCACTGCAGAGGGCCATTAGGATAAGTTTCTCGTCGGCATCTTGGACTGTGGCCGCTGCGGCGTTAAATCGGGTTAGATATTGTTGCACTGTCTCTTCAGGTTTCTGTTTGATATTAGATAGGGAATAAGCGTCCTTGGGCTGTTCCACATGAATGCGGAACTGGCTGATGAACTTTTCTTTCAACATTTCCCATGAGCTGATGGACCCTTGGGGTAGATGGCAGAACCAGGAGGTAGCTAGATCTGCCAAGAATAGTGGGAAGCATTTACACAACACTCCCTCTGTTGCTCCGCTCATGAGCATATGTTGTGTGCATCTCTGTAAGTGTACGACGGGGTCAGAGGTTCCCTTGTAAGGTTCCATTGTTGGCATTTTCCATTCCCGGGGGGTGATGGCTGTTTCGATATTGCGGGTGATGGGGCTAGTTACCCTAGCGCCTATCCCTCGATCCCTTTGTTCTCGTTGGACGCACTCTTTGAACAATCACACCATCCTTTCATCAGAACTTGGAGCGGATAGAAATGAGTTTGGTTCTTCCCTGCGAGATTGATTCCGTCCGGATGACCTGTAGGGATGGTATCGTCTATCACTCCTAACATTCTCCAATGGCTGCCTCTGGTCTTCTGGGGGCACGCTGGGGTCAGCCGCAGTTGACCCTTGCCTTGATCTTCCCCTGCTGGGTTTTGTTCTCAGCACTTACTCGGGTCCAACTTCGGGCGGGACTCCAGCTCGGCCCCGTCCATTGGTGTTTCCGTGGTTAGGTAGCATGACGAGCTCAGCCACATCCGACCCCTGCCTGGTACCTCCCCTGTTGGGTTCGGTTCCAAGTGTTTCCTCGGGTTGGAATTCGAGCTGAGTCCGGGCTCGGCTCCTACCATAGCTGTTTCTGTTGTTAGCCTCTTCGAAGAAGAAAGACCTTTGTCGTCTCCCAGATCCTCCAGACCAGGACTCACCCCATGATTCAGTGTTGCGGTTGGTTTCTTCAACATCCCTTAAGCGTGACATGAGTTGATCCACCAAGGCTTCTTGTTGAGATGCGAAGCGGTTTGTTACTTCAGCAACAACCCTGTCCAGATCCGCCCTTATAATTGGTTGTTCCGTAGCAGGGGCTGTCGGATTCGCCTGATTTACATTTTCTGTTGGAACCGGACGATTGCCTTGGTCTCTGATCACTGGGTCTGGGATACTGCCAGTTGCGATGTTCTTTCCTTTATTAGCATCTTTCTTCCGTCCGGGAGGCATGCTTTCCAAGCAATGAACGATGCTGATAGGAAAAGGGTTAAGTGGGAGAAGCTGAAGCTCCGAGCTCCCTCTCTCAATGAAAGCACCAAAATTGTTTGCACAAAAAATGGGCAAACACCTCCATGTCGTATGATTTAGTTGATTATACGTTGTTCTTAGCGATTTGAGTGATTTACGTAAATATATATAAAGCAGGGACTAAATTGTAAAAGACACACGGATTTATAGTGGTTCGGCCAGAACGTGCCTACGTCCACTTTATATGTTATTCTCCTCTTCTATTCAGATTACAAGTACAAAGCTTTTATTACAAGTAGCTAAAAGTTGTTTGAAAGTTCTATCCGTGCTTGAGCTCTCAAACTTGTCTGCCATTGTTGTACCCCTGCCCTTCTATTTATAGAGTGAGGCTAGGGGCAGGGGTCTTGGATGTATATAGCTGCTGGTGGGCCTGGGCTGAAGTGATCTGGCCTGTTGACGTTGGTCCGGTTGTGAGTGGTCCGGTAGTGGTTGGAGCGGTAGAGGTTGATCCGGTGGTGAATGTAGAAAAGGGGTTGGTTCGGTAGTGCCTGGTCCGGTGGTAGTTGATTCGGTGGTGGGTGTATTGGGATTTTGGTTTGGTAGTGAATGGTTGGAAGTGGTTGGTTCGGTAATGCCTTCCTAGCTTTGGCTCGGTAGCATGGATTTGGACCGGTAGTCCTTGGTCCGGTCTTCTTTCCCTTGCTTCTGGTCCAGTGGTGGAAATGCGCCCAACAATGTATTTAACTGCTTAGGAACTTAGGCTTTACCTTAGTTTACCCCATAGGTAGAGATGTTTGGATGCTAGGAATGGTTGTAAACATGTCATTAGTATATGTTTTGGATGATGGTTGCTAATGGATGTACTTATTAAATTGCTTTTTGCACATATAGACAAATATATTCAATGTAATATGCACTCACACCATTATTTGTTTTATTTAAACAAGTTATGTGCATATAAATGTTTCATATGGATTGAATGGTCAGGCATACTTATAGAATTGCAAGTATATTTACATAGGATCTTGCATACATTTGGATACATGACATAATCACTTACATTTCAGGAGGTCGACTCTTTCAGGAGGTTGTCTAATTTTTGCATTAGTTATAGATTCATATGTATTCCATATCAGTATGTTCATACTACATTAGAAATTTAAACAAAGAACAATGGTTTCCAATGGTTGATGGTTGAGTATATGGCAGCAAACATTGATCTTCATGTATCCGAGCTGCATTTTTCCGTCCTTGGAGATTCAAGGATGAAATCTTTTTAAGGAGGAGAATGTAACACCCCATAATAATTAACCAAAAATTTAATAAAGTAATCAATTTATTAATAATAATGGTAAAAGTGGAATTTTTACAAACGTAAGAATTTGGCTGCGGAACTTTCACCATTGCGTTCATGGTGATTTTCTGAACAAATTTCATATATAAGTTTTTTATTGGAGTTCGTATAAGAAGTTATTAAATTTTAAGCTTTTGAAATCGAAACTAATTAAAATATAAAAAAGGAAAGGAAATTTTAAATTAGGTAATAGTATCCGATCGACACCGCCATGGGGATCGGTCGACACTTAGTGGTTAACTGCTCCTAATGAACCGGTCGATCGGTTGACTGGTCGAACCTTTAGGACTAGGGTTAGCCTAAGTCAAATGGCTTAGATTTTATTTTATTAAATCTAGTGGTCGACGTTGATTTCAGTGTTTATAAATAGCTCACAATATTCGTTCAAATAACCCTAATCTAAGCAGTATGCTCTAAACTTGGTCTCCTCCAAAAATTTTGAAACAATTTTTTGGCTACAATCAAATTAGAAGTAAAAATCAAAGTAAGAGAGATCAAAAAAATGAAAGAGGAGACAATTTAAGTCAGTGTAAAATAGGAAAAGCTCTTAAGAGGTAAGTGAGTTTATTATTTAATTATGTTGATTCACAAGTAATTAGATTTATTTAGACATCTATTTTATATATCCTTTTTATTTAACTCTGTACTAATTTTGAGATGTAAATATACATACGTGATTATAAAACCGAAGAAATGAAATCATGTAAATGAAATTATAAGTTATACATGAAAATCGTTGGCATTATATGAAGAATTGTAGACTTAACATATAGGTGAAACCCAATCAAAAGTTGTAAAATAATCACAGTTAAACAAAATAGGGTTCAAGGTGGAAAATACTATTAAGAATATGATTAATGATAAAAAAATGAAGAAAACAAATATAATAATCTGTACATGGACCTTGACGTATTTTAGGCACGACTTGAACCTTGGTATATGGCCCATGTTTAGAATATATGTATGTTGGTACATATTATATAAAATAAGTAAGGGAAGTTAATTCCCTAATTCTTGACTTTTGGATACTACAAGACTAGGTATGTGTGTATGCGGGCAATTAAGCTAGAAACAATTTATTTTGCAAATTTGATATCAATATAAGGCGGTTTGATCGCGAGCGTGTGCTAAGAACACGACACCAACAGAAGGTTCTTCGGTGTATATGCGACGCTGTTGGTGGATGCTTAGTGTGGTGCATGGTCCGACACTAATGGGAGGTTCCTCGATGCATATGACAATTTGGACATTCCACCGTTGGCAAATGACCAGTGCAGTGCAATAATTGATGTTACCATTGAGTTTTGGACACAGATGCTTTAGTAGACCCTAAGTTGTCTTTGATGCTAGCCGGCATTTTGGGATCCTCTCAATGTGTAAGTACGAAACATTGTAGTCATAGTTGGGTAATGCAGTCCCAACGGTGATATTTTATACAATCGTATGTTGGAGTAGTCCTAGAGGTTATTAGTTTGATCCGTTGTTGATCAATTGTCCGACCCTTGTTGATTAGTGGTTCGATTAGTTGTTCGACCCTACTTGTAAACCTTCATAAGATATGTGGACGTAGACGCATTTGAAACTATATTCCTTAGGTTAATGTAACCAACCCTAGTAAGTAATTCACAAACACAATTATGACACCCATGATCACATAGATTATAAATAAAGTCAATTGCTTGTGGTCACCATATATTAGTAATACAACTCATTCACCAAACATTTGTCTAACCCACTCCTTTTCTTTTTCCCTCATCATAAGAGGAATTATAGCAGGTGATTGGCTAAGATCTTGTACATGGAGAAGTGAGCTTATCGTTGGCATAACACACTATTCTTCGTTATTCTCACTGTAACTATGTATTGTATTTAGTACTTATCGGACTTTAGGCTATTATTTTGTAAACTCTGGAGTTTTATAACAACCCTGATTTCTACGCTGTAAATTGAATGGAAAAAGTAACACCTAGTAAAAATTAATAAGAAATAAATGAATTAATTAAATAAGATAAATCTATGAATGAAAATTATGTAAAATTCAGAATTTAAACAAGGAAGTTAAGCCGTTGTGTTCTTGGCGATTTTCTAACCACTTTCCATATATAATGGTTTGAAAACGGAGCTCAAAAGTAAAAGTTATGGTCATTTGAAGTTTTCAAATTCAAAAAAATTTAAATGGAATTTAAAATTCAAATAGATAATTAATTCTTAAATTTTAAATTTAAAAGGTAAGAGTAATTAGACTTGGGGTTAAGTAAAATGTTAAAATAAATGTTAAGGTTAAAATAATAATTAAGGTATTAAATGAATAAATCAACGATAAGAAAATAACGTTTCTAAAATAGACCTATCAGTCAACCGTCACCTATGGTCAATGGACCGGTCAACTGGTCGATGTTAGCGGCGGCTAAGGTTTTATGTTTTTGAACGGTCTTGATGTTATTATTTTTAATCAACTCAAATCCGATTGATCTGGTGCTTTTTGACCACTATAAATAAGAACCTAGCCCCTTCACTCTTAATCATAAATTATTTTGGGAACCCAGCGAAGCTCCATCAGTCTCTCTTTTGAAAAATTTAGAAAATTCTCTAGGGTTTCGTGTAAGAAATTTTAGGTGTTTATTATTCAATTTCTTATACTATTCTCCTCCAATCTCCAAATTTCTAAACCTAATCCATATACAATTCCCTTGTTGTATGTTTCTAAAAGGAGAGATTGCTAACATATTGAAACAGGCGTAAACAAATTCAAAAAGAAAGACCTAAGGACTTTTTGTGTGTGGGAATCTTAGTCCTTCTTATTTTAGTAATTGTATAGTATAACTTTGATTTGATATATACATTTGGGAAATTTTGTTTATGAAAACATCACACGAAAAGCCAAAAATTTTCCTAAAATAAAATGTCAATTCTTAGGCTAGAATCTCAATAATTCTATATTAAAATAGTGGAATTGTATAGCTATTGCAATTTTAATTTTTTACATTCTACTCTATTTTTTTAATCTTTTTCTTTGGATATGATTAGGGTTTTTTGAAAAGAATTAAGTTAGAAAATGGTGTGTAAGGTACGTGTTCTTTTATTCTAGTTTGCACTACCTATTTCCACAATTTAAATAGACATTTTCCTTTTTCAATTTTATACAAAGAAGTTGAATAGAGTGCAAAAGTATTTGAATTGTAAGTTTCTATTAATGTTGGTTCTGGTATTTTTGTAATATAAGTTTAGTATGCATTCTATTTTATACAAGTCTGTTAATTGAATTATGGATATTAGACATAGATATATTTGTTGATATGGAATTGGACTTGTATAAATTTGAAGTTCTGACATTTTAAACGTTAGTTTAGTCACCTTCTTTGCATGCTTAGAAATATTTTTGATGCATATTTACACTACATGCACGCACACACACGCACACATACACACACACATATATATATATATTAGCGTAAATAACATATAATTATAACATATTAATTACATAGTTAATGGGCTATAAATTACCATTAAATCCCCTTTAGGAAAGAAGTTAACAGTAAAGGTGAAATAAGAGTTTTCCTATAAATCATTGATATGGAACGCGTTGAGATGTGTGATAATATGTTAAGATAATATGTTAAGATAATATTATAAATTACGACTAAGTTATAGAGATGCGAGATATTCAGAAGCACATGGAAATCCGCCCATCTAGTCTGGCTACCAGAAGTGTGATAGTTGGGCTGATGTGAGATGACGCTTATAATAAGTACCTATGGAAGATGCGAGGTTAGTCCCAAATTCTATAGGGTAAACCTGCCTAGATAATGTGGCTACTGGTATCTACAAATAGTCAAACAAGTATGAGATGTTACGGTTGGGTTATGGGTCATATGAAGGACTTGCTTAGGGTTGAAGGTATTAAGTGGCTGATTGAGGGCCCGTCTCTTCCCTATGTAGGAAGTATTAAACAGTCATGGTTAGTGGTTAGGCACGATAGTGGATATCTTAGGGAGGGACCATTCGGGGTTTGAGGTATTATGTGGCTATTATGGTGTCTACTTTTCCTATAAAAAGAAGTATTAAGTGCCTTGGAAAGATTTTTTGCAGTGTCAGTTAGATAGTACCAAAAAGGAGTTTGCCTTGGGATAGGTATTAAATGACGGGGACCAGTTGACTGAGGTTTTAAATGGTCGGAGTCTGCTTAGTTTCCATTGAAAATGTATTAAGTGGCTTGGGTGATATCTCTTACATTGTTAGGACATTATTGACGATAGGTACAGGTTATTGGGTTGAAAGGGTAATGGTTGTGGAATTAGACTATAAAAGCCTTAGGGCTTATAGTTGGAAGACTTAAATACAGTTAGAAGACATAAGACATATTCTTATTAAATTAAATTATCCTATATAAATAATTATAGAAAGTTTCGAGATTTTTATTCACCGGGCATCGTTATTCCGAGTCACTCCTCATTACAATACAGGTTAAAGATGATGATACATATTTTCGAAGATGATGGCGAAGATGCAAACTTGTGGCAGCCATTTAGCTATCAATGTTATTTTTATATTACTGATGTACCCATAAAGACATGATATACTTTGAGATAATGTACCACGAATATTTGGCGTTATCATATGGGATTATTATTTTTGCTCTTGACATTTGAATTTTTAAATAAATAGGTACTATTTGAATATTATATTTTATCTTTCTACTATGAAATTCCGAATGTGTAGATAGATAGCACTGTTCATTGCCCTTCATATCTATGGCCAGCTTTGTAATGGGACTAAGGTTCGATGGGCTTTTTCTAGATCAAAATTAGGCCCCTTTTAAAATGGGTTATTACATTTGGTACTGGAGCTCAGGTTACTTGATCAACGGGAATATGTATACATATGAGTGGCATACTTGTTATTTTCAAAAGTATTTTTAAAAAACCTTACTATTTAAATATATATATATATACACACACTTATTTTGTGCATACACCTAACTCTATAAATCCCGACTATATAAGTAGTTGCGACAATATTCCAAAAGGATGGATAGAGCAATTATGAATTGGACCGATAAATAGAATTAAATTTATACTCCTACTCTAATTACCCTATGGTATGGAGGTCGTATCAAAAAGGGTGGACCAAGAAGAGCATGACCACGATATATAGAAGCACCTCAAAAGCTCAATGGTAGTTGACTCCTATGTTGGGCCTAGACTGCCTTATGATTTTTGAATTTCAATAGATTGCCGATTGAAGACATATATTTCATCCATATAGATGGAAGATAGGAACCTATATTCGTTAAGTTCCAAAGATATGGAATGATATGAGTGAATAAGATGTGAAGAAGAGTGGAGTGAGTTCCCACAAGAAGGTATGTATTAATCACCACAAGGAGATAGTCGTATTTTTATGAAGATTGAGTAGGGAAGAAGGAAAGTTCAATCGAAGGGACAATTAACCTCAATTTCTAAATCCAACTCCATGAAAGAAAATTTGATAAAAGGTTCTTTAAAAAATTCCTTGAAATTTTTTTAATGTACTTTTCAATTGATTTATTGGGAAGTTGTTTTGAGAAAGTAAGGAAAATTAAAATTCATAATTTAAAATTTTTGTTGAGTCAAATTTTTTTGATTAAAAGGTTTTTGGTAAAATGGTTCTTCATTTTTGAAATTCTAAGTTTGAAAATTGGTTGTGTCAAAAGGTTTTCGGCTTAAAGATTTTGGATGAAGGGATTTTTGTTTTTTGTTTTTGAAGTAAACATAAAATAGAGCATAGATTGGACTCAATGATTTCTTTTCCTATTTCATAAATTTGGAAGATCTTTTTTTTAATTCTTTCTAAAAGCGGGAATAAATAGAAATGAAGCTTGATTAAAATGAGGTAGAGAGAATAGAAGGGTAAGAATGCCCAATGATGTTGGTAGGAGGAACATTTCCATATAAGGAATTGTAGAGAATAATAGCTGAAATATATGGCTAAAGTATTAGATGAAAGCACTACAATGTGTCGGTATTGGAAAATTTAGATAGTAAAAGTATTAGGAATTTATATAAAATAAGATTAGTAATCTAGTTATAAATAATATAGGAGATAAGTAATAGAAATAGCATAGAATATAGTAGGATAGAAGTTATCCTTATCTATGTTAGAATCTTGTATTTTGATGTTTTGATCATGACAACTATATAAGTAAATATTATGTATACTAACCATATTTGCAGGAGAAGATGCTATTCTACTCGACAATAGATTGCAAATCAAGAATTCAGAGAGAAGTTTCAAAATTACTAATGATCTGTCTATAGCCTAATCTAGTAGAGTATTATTGCTAAAATCTCTCATAGGTGGTATTTGCACACACACAAGTACTCAAAAATTTTCAAAATCATATACACACAAAGTACTTCATTTATTTCAAAATCTGCTTACGATTGTTTTTGCAGAGATCTTTAATATGGCAGAAATACAACATTCAACCGACTGAATCAAGGGGTTCAGTCGACTGAATACCTGTGCATGTGAAGAGTGCACTTGAAGGTTCAGTCGACTGAACCACCCTATTCAGTCGACTGAATTATGAGTTCTTTTAGATTAACATTTTAATTCGAAGTTTGTGAATATTCAGTGGACTGAAATCTTTTCCTCAGTCGACTGAAAATACATACCGGCTATTTTTTTGAACGGTCACTTCCATTCAATGAATAGAAACATACCTTGATTCAAGAGTTGCTTCCGTATCTTTTGACCATAAATTTTCAAAAAAATTGTAACACGTATACACTATATACAGCCTTCATTTCAGTTGTTTTAATTACTTAATTTATGATTCTATTCTCGTATAATCATTATCTAAACTATTATGCCATTTGCTTTCAAATTTCGTTCCAATCACTTGCACATTCAAGCACAAATTCATTTATGATTAAATTAACTTCCAATCTTTGCGAACTACGCTATATACCACAAAGGAGAAGATTATAGGATGATTGTACTCTAAAGACTTATCCGTGCTATAATAAGAGCATAATCAGTCAAGAAAATTCTCTGTATTGTTGAAGTCCTGTTCGGTTGCTCAGCGGTAGAAGTCATATTCAGTTTTCTTGGTGGTAGAAGTCCTGTTCGGTTGCTCAGACAGTGTAATACCTATTCCTTCGGCTTAAGAGAGGGTTGATAGTTAAATTCCAGAATGAGTCTGGGACTGGACATAGAACGGGAGTTCGAACTAGTATAAAAAAACCCTGGTATCATTTACTTTCCTATTTAACTTTTATATCTTATTCTGCATAGTAGATAACTTAGTTACTATTCCATATTATGATCCTTGGCAGCACTTTCATTTGGTATCAGAGAAAGGCCATCATATAACCATAACATAGTTATTTGATATTCAGTTAATATGGAAAATAACACTAACACAAGTTTTGTTGAAGGTTAATCCACTGCACGACCACCACTATTTAACGGTTTGAATTATAATTATTGGTCAACTTCAATAAAAATCTTTATGCAAACAAATGGACATGATACTTGGAATATTACTCAAAGTGAATACATTATACCTTCTACACCATTTGGAGAATGATCAAATACAAAAAAGTTAGATGCTTCAAATGTAAAAGCCATGAATATGTTATTTTATGCCTTAGATAAAAATGAATTTAATAAAGTAAGCATGTGTACAACTGCTTATGAAATTTGGAGAACTCTTAAAGTCACACATGAAGTAACTAACAAAGTTAAGCAAAGCAAGATTTCTATGCTTAAAAATCAGTTCCAAAATTTCAGAATGAGACCAGATGAAACTATAAATGACATGTATTCTAGATTCCAAGACGTATATCATTCACTATTAGCACTGGTAGAAATTTTTTCAGAATTTGATATTGTCTCAGAAATTCTAAACTCTTTAACGAATGAATGGGAATGAAAAGTCTTAGCTATTGAAGAAGCTAATGACATTTCTATCATCAAACGTGAAGGGTTAATTGGAAATCTCATGTCATTTCTATCATCAAACGTGAAGGGTTAATTGGAAATCTCATGTCATACGTTAATTTCTAGGAAAAACGAGATCAAGCCGAAGATAAAAAGAATATTGCCTTCGAAGCTGAACAAGAATATTCAGATTCAAAAAAAATGACATGGCATTAATTGCAAAGAATTTCAAAAAGTTTTTAAATTTTAGAAAGAACAAGAAGTTTGGAAACAATAGGAGAGACAATTCCAGTAAACCACTAGTTTCGAATCTCGAATGTTATGAATGTCATAAGAAGGATCAAATGAAACACCCCTCACCCCTTAATATACCTAAAAGGCACAATAAAAGACGTGGTGCGTTGTAGGTATATAAGACAAAAATAGATAAAAAAAGGGGAAACTAGAATAATAACTTATTTAAAATAAAACTTTCATAATTACTTCATAAATGAGTCAAATACCAAATACAACATCCATATCTCAAAATCATCATGTCTTATGAAATAAACATTCATAGTCTCAAAAATTAGAGTGCATAATATCCCTCATAATAAGCTAGTACATAAAAAGAACAAAAGCTGAAAGAAAAGAAACATATGGTAGCAAACTCCTCTAAAAAATCTCTAAGCAACTGCAATCTACTGACTTCTCCCTTGATTGCCTATGAGGGGAAGGGGAAAATAGCGGAGTGGGTCAGACTAAAAGTCTGGTGAATGATAGTAATTATTGGAGTCTTTAAGCAAGATAAAAGTAGTAGACTCCACAAAAGTTCTAGCATAAAGAAGGATAGTAAAGGAAATAGGAAAGAGATAAACTGAAAATAAGTACGGTTAAATATTGATCAATTTATACGATAGGTTAACTTTGTTTATTTGCACTTGTTCCTGATTTCTGCTTTGATTTGGATGAATTCCTAATCCTGTAATTAGGATGTAGCCCTGATTCTACCCTTTTTTATCGACCTACTACTCTATTATACTTTTTTGTGGACCAACCGCTATATAACTCTCTACACAAAATGTTACCGTGGCCAAGTCGACATATATAGCTCCCTACACATAAGGCAATGGTGTCTACTAAAGACACCCATACTAAGCGCTTGGAGCTCATAGTTGTTACTAAGCACCTACAAATGGAAGTCGCATGTGTAACTGCCACCATGCTTATGCTACCTTTTGCTTCACCTATTGGATCTTCTTATTACCTCCAACATCCATAATAGCATGCCCCTCATCTCACTTCAGGCTAATGTGAGATCACCGTGTGTCTATAGAAACTATAGGGGAAATGATGTTGGTACTGGCCCTTCATATAAACAATATTTAGTTGCGCCCCTTATCCAAAGCCTCGTGATTTAGACTTCTATTCGACCGATTACTACAATTCTTAGCATAAGCGTGCCCTCATCTCACTTCAGACTAATGTGAGACAGTGTTTTGTCTAATAGGGAATTGTGACGACCCGCAAAACCGTACCCCTTGAATCGACAATAATCCACACATGTCCGACCCAAAAAGCACAAACTGAAGGAAAGTCAAGAGAAAGAAAAGAAGAGAGAAGAAGAGAAGAGAAGAATGAGAGAAGATAGAACCAAATAGAACAATACAGAATCCCATATCGCAACGGAAAACATAAAATATCATATCAATGATCTTTATAAAACAGAAACTGCATATACATCATCAATCAGAGTTCAACAATCAATTAATAGTTATCAGCTTGAACAGTTTTAATAACGTGTCCTCACAATTACAGATAATGCACAACAACAAACAAAGCAATGCAGCGGATAATTAATAATCAAAACAGATACGCGTATATGAAATGAAGATCTCCAGCTCTCTTGCTGAAGCTCCAAAAGCACCAAAGCATAACCTGTACATATACTCGATCTGACTCGAGCATTGAAAAGGAAGAACACCCAGATCAATCTGGTAAACCAGCGTGAGAAACGCACTCAACTGAATTTATTAAATTACCAAAACTTTTCCTTTATCAAAACAAAAGTATCTCGCAAGACAAGTCTACACACAAATATAGACATGTTTTTACCTTACGATAACTAAAACATATCGTATCAAATCCCCTTATATTATAGTAATGTCTACTATATACAAATAATATTAATCATAGCCGAAATTGTTACATTGATTAAATTCCACATATTGCCCAACTGGGTAATACAATCAAAATGGCAAACACGAAGTGGAGTTTGGATTTCCATACAAATGACCAGGTGAAGGGACTACCTTCCAGCAATACATCTCTTGAAGAAAGCACCGAGAAACCATCACAAAGTTTCTCTACCAACACAAGATCGGCCCTCCTCTATAACCAGATGGTACCGAATATGTCATCCTCCAATCGTTACCAACCTTACCGAGGGCCCTCTAGCATGCACACCACAATAATCAAATACACGACGTCACAACGTGCAAAGATATATCTAAGAAGAGGATGATCATATCCTACTTGGGAATGACCCACTTAGCCTTGCCGCATCTAACCCTGTTTTGGTCATTTCCGGTTGGTGAGGCTAGAGGTAATGATTACCTTTCACATTTCACAATCGCATCACTTTGAATCCCACACGGCCATTTCCATTGACTACTAATTGCCTTCCACAAAAATACAATCCTTAAGCTCATATGTCTCAAGGAGGGTGTTAAGCAAGAGAAGTTGCCTTCTCCGCCACCACTGATGTACATTTGTAGAAACCAATGTACGTAATCTATAGAAATGCAATTTCAAACAAACATCCATACAAGTTGTCCAGGAACATGACAAACCGAAGGTACTTTCCTGTCACATCCTGTCGGGAAATCCTTAGGATTAGTAGCGAATAGTCCTCGCATTGGATATTTCATAATGAATAGACCACTGCTACTGGATGTATATTTGGATTTTAATCCCAAACGATCAACAAGCAGTCCCCCACTATGAAACTCCAAAATAACAATATCATCACAAAGTAGCCTGCACAATCGCCGCATATACGTTGGTTCGAAGTGGTTTTCGGATAAACCGATCTCCGTCTCTTCGTACCAACAACGCAAAAGCGTTTCTCAACTTCACACAGCAACTAAGTCTCATAGGCTTATCACATCTTCAACTTTCAACTTGGTATCCTTCGGACTAAGAAGGAAGCTCGATAGAATGGAGTAATACTCTGCACTATACGAATCAACATCCTCAACACAAACGATAATCAAGCCTACACAGAAGGCTACGTACTAAATGTACGACTAAATAGTTCCCACATCAAGTCGAGGCACTAAATTTTTTGCCAATGTTTGATAGTCGGTTATTAAACTAGTAAAACAAACAAACAAATATTTAGCGCCATAACAATCACTAGGCCTTTTAATTAATCTTTTATTAATTAAATCAATTGCCAAATATTCACTTCTAACTATCTTTAAAAAGATATATTCTCAAAACATTTCAACTTCTATATGAGAAAACATTTCCAAATACTTATTTAATAATAATTAATTCACAAATCAATTTATTTTCAAACACTTAGAAAATATTGCATATACTTAAATCGGGATTGAGTATATATTTTATTCTTTAAGGAAAACGTTCTCTCTAAATATCTTTTTTTAGGTCAAAACGAATGTTGCGTAAAACATCGTTATGACAACCTAAAATCACTAGTATAGGGATTCGAAAATAATATAGATATATAAATGCCAATACTATACAAAAACATTTCCTTTCGAAAATCATTTACTATAACAATCGTGTTATCATTTACTTCTCGAAAACATCTATTTTAACAATGAATGTTCAAATCTATGGTTTTGATCCTTAACACATTTTAAAACATCTTTTGTCATTTTATTCCATTTATTAATATTCACTTTCCAAAAATATCCATTTTATTTAATATATTATTCACTGTCCTAAAATCGTGAATACAAACAGTTTACCAAATTTAACATTTCTACACATTCATTTTAAAGATTTATCCACTGTCCAAAATCGTGGATACGCTTCTCAACCCAAATTCATTATTATTTCAACATTTAATTTAAACGATTATCCACTGTCCAAAATCATGGATATATCTCCTTTAATAAACTATAACAATTTACTTATCAAATTCAATTGATTTGGATTTATAAAACAATGTTTATAAATTCCATTTATATATTTTATAAAAACTTCAACTTATAAAATCACTTTATTAACCAATTCCATTTATAACTCAATCACATGCCAAAAGTCCAAATTATAAGTTAATATCTTATAATTCATTTATTCAACAAAATTCGGTCTTTTTATAACTTCACAAATTCATAAATCTATAAATCTTATTTACTTATAAATTTCATTTATACTACATTTTAACATTTACAAAACTTATCTATAATTCAATTATTTGATTTATAAAATATCAATTTTATAAATCTTCTACATAAACCATTTAATATAATTCAAAAATCTCAATTTTAAACCATTTACAAAATCATTAACTCTAGATTTCGAAAATCACGTTTCAACTATATTTCTCAAAAATCATAATTTTTATAACATAAAAATTATAGCTTTTATTTATTTAAAATAAATCCATTTACCTGACCATTTAAAACTAACAAAACATCAATTTCCAAAATCACATTAAAAAATTCTTTTTAAATTGAAATCATCACTAAAAACATTTTAATTATTCCCAAAAATAGGCCCAATTCTGCAATGGCACTAAATACAACAAACATGGCAACTAAAATATCATATATAATATGATAACAGCATATATAACAATATCTGCAAATAAATCAATACCGGTGAGGAATCCAGTTGGATCCTCCAACCTGTTACCTGCAACAAATATACATATTAGAGTATGTGTACAATGTCCGCTTCAAGGCAGACGCGCGTACAAAGGATCATCCGTTCATACACGGGAACATATAGGGTCATCTGCTCCACTAGGCAGATATATATCCAAATATCAATCAATATATCATATATCATCCAAACAATCATCAATCATCATATAGTAAATTATTTCTCACTTATATAAAAATATCAGTGAGTCAGAAAGAGTGAGTTGTACTCACATTGCTTGCAATAGCAGTTTCAGCGTTTTATTCCGAATAAAATTAAACAATCGTTTAATTTTACCCAAAATTTACACTAGCTCCAATCAGCTCCAAACCAGCTCCATCACGTAGTGGTCGTCCATACGGACCCAACTCAATTCGTTTCATGCGAAACGGACCTCGTATGAAAAAGTTATGAGGTTTTAAAGATTGTAGATTTTAAATATAATAATTTACAATTTAATTTTAATAACCCTACTTCCATTTCTGGCCGTTGATTGGGGCCTTCAAATCAAAGCCGTAGCTTACTTTCTTCCCACATCAGGCTTCCAAACGAACGAAAGAACCCATATAGACCGCCACTAACCCTAATTATCGCTCGTCCTACGACTAATTTGAAGACGATCAGAGGCCACCGATCCAAAGCTCATGCCACCGTGTCCCTACACCTTGGACAGCGTGAAGCTCGGCCTCACTATAATCAAGCAAAATGCACATGAACTTCGACCGTTTGAACGAGATTTGCCAATGCCTCGCTTCGCCTACCACGATCTTGAAAGAGGCTATACGGTAGGATCGTGTAATATGGAATAATGAAATAGTCTAGGTAGATAAAGTAGGTAAATGCAAGGAGACACCAGGATTTTATACTGGTTCGGACCTCTCGTCCTACGTCCAGTCCCTAAGCTTCACTTAGGAATTTCATTAACTAACACCCTCACTTTACCCGGAGGAATAGGTTTACAACTTACCCGAACAACCGAACGGGATTTCTTGCCTCAACTACCGAAGAGGACTTCAACTCAATTACTAAAATACAATATTCGAGTTGTTGTGTTCTTGTCAACACTAACGAGTCTAATGTAGTACAATATTCCTATAATCTTATCCTCGAGAGTATGCAACGTGTTTGTGAAGATTTAGGAAATGTGAGTTGCTATGAATCAAAAGAATGTTATAAACAAAAACAGTGATTCAAGCAATAGATTGGTGATTGCTTTGAGAATATCTAGAGAATATGAACAAGAGAATAGTAAGATTAAAGCAAGAGAATTCGGTGAATTAAATGATGTTAGAATCATGTATATATACTTGTAGAAGAGATGCATATGTTGTCAAAGGTTGCAAACAAGAGATGCTTCCATTTCCATTGATGAAAGGTTGCAACTCTTTGGAGGAAGAAGGTATCTTTTATAGAAAATTCCCAGGTTCAAATTCAGTCGACTGAGCAGGGAATTCAGTCAACTGAAAATATGAAGTAAAATTTTCGGGAGCAAATTCAGTCGATTGTGCAGGAAATTCAGTCGACTGAACTCATAAAAC
The DNA here is from genome assembly GCA_030765085.1 of Allium cepa. Lineage (NCBI taxonomy): Eukaryota > Viridiplantae > Streptophyta > Magnoliopsida > Asparagales > Amaryllidaceae > Allium > Allium cepa. Next base: position 138,410,666 of record CM060940.1, on the reverse strand, counting down.
CTACATAGTTAAAACTTAATGGAAACATGAAGTTTATAAAAAATTTCTAGTGTTCGTGCAAGTTTCTTGAGGATAGATTTTAACAATATATCTAGACTAAGACACATGTAAAAACATACTTTAAGTTTGTTTGGTCTTCATCTATCTTCCTTTAGCATTTGCATATATTTCTTTAAAGCACATTGTCATTGATCAAAATCTTCGCGTATCAACATTCTCCCCCTTTTTGATTGATGACAATACCGATTTATTCTAGACGTTTTACTTATTTTCTCCCCCTGAAGGTATGCACTATCTTTCCTATAAAACAAAGTTAGTACCATAGATTTTCTCCCCCTTTGTCATCGACAAAAAGGAAGAACTAACAGCAGTAATAATTTATCAAAACGATCACTGAAGCATAGAGAATATTTGCATAAGCATGAATTAAGAGAAATAAAAATGTTGTGACAGACAAGCATAAAATGGCTATTTATACAAGCTATTAGAAAGTTAAAAATACACATCAAAACAACAAAATTACTCATCCTTATCCCAGTCATATGAACCTTCTCTTCCTGTTGGTTCACGTATGACGGGTCCTCCTGTTGGTAGTCTATGTGCTCTTCCTCCTTGGCCACAACTAGCTCCACTAGCGCTGCTACTTGTATGCTCTTCGGATGTCGTCCATGTAAACGTAGGCGCCGGACGTTTGCCGTGAGATGTTGACGCAGTAGTGGTGCTTAAGCATGAGATTGCATCCCAAAGCTTGTTGAAGAATCCTTTGATTTTGTCAAGCTTATGATCTACCTTTTTAAGACGAGTGTCAAGAATTTGTTGATTTCTTGACAATATCCCCAAGGATTGGTTGGTAGTGAAGCTTGGGTCAACAAGACGAATTTCATCATCTTGCTCGAGATGCTCTTCGTGGCGAGGTTGAGGAGGTTGTTGTTGTTGTTGTTCTTGATTCCTTGCTTCCCATTCGGCAAGTGATATTATGCGAGGAGGTCGAGATGGGAGTTGCATTAGACTTATGGTCCGATGGTTAATTTGATAGACCATTGTATTCTCTGATTCAGGTAATGGCGTATCGACATTTAGGAGAAGTCGCATGATGTACTCTTCAAAGTAAATAGTACGCATTTTGCCATTGTTAAAGGTGAGAAACTCATCAAGAATAAGCTGTACCCAATTAACTTGTATATTGCCAAAAATAGCATATAGAGCTCGATAGTTATTTGGGTAGACAATTTCGTACGAGCCCGTACGAAGAGTAATCGTTCTCATTAGGGCTTTATGGAGGATTCTCGCCATAGGTCGAAGAGAGGTGGACTTAAAATCCCTAAAGTTGATATTATCATCCATAAATCGATGGTTTATGTTGTCGCGAATGTGTGGGTTGAATTCTATCTCCTCTAGCTTTCTCCCGACATTTGGAGACTCTAAAATGTGTGCTATTCTATCCAATGAAAACCAAACCTTCTTTTCACACACCATACTCCAAACACTATTGTTTGGATTTCTTGGAGTTTGGTGTCCAAGATTAAGATTAGCATAAAATAATTTTACCATTACATGATTAATGGCATGGTCATTTCTTTTCAAATCTAAAAGTGAAGTTAAACCTGCCGGATCTGTTAACGCTTGAAAATTGTAGGTTTGAAAGCTTTGAAAATCAACGAAAGAATGCTCGAAAATTCGAGAATTCTTCATCTTGTTCCATCGAGTGACAGCGGTTCCATCGTAAAGCCATTGTGCTATTTGAGCATCAATTGGCTTGGAGGATGAAGAAGATGAAGCTCTTGCTCTTTTTGGTGCCATTTGGGTGAGAATTGATTTGATTTTGAGGAATTTGGGAGCTAGGGTTTCGAAATTATTTTGGGGAAGAAGGTTTGTAGGAGGTAAAAGTGAATTGGTAGGGTAAAATCTGGTAGTTAAAAGGGGAAATTTTGCCTGGGAAGTAGCGTTCAGTCGACTGAATATACTGTTCAGTCGACTGAATCATAGGCCGAAGTGTTCTATGATAGATTTAGTCGACTGAGCAGTACATTTAGTCGACTGAATTTTGTTGCTGAAATTTTCTGTTGAATTTTTAGTCGACTGTGCAGATGGTTCCAGTCGACTGAACTTTGTATATATTGTTTTCTGTCATATTTTCAGTCGACTAAGTAGGGGCCTTCAGTCGACTGAAACATGCATTTTTGTTGTTTCAGTTAATTTTTGAAATTAAACAATTTATTTAAAGATATTGTTACAAAAATATTGATGTAACAACGTAATTTTTTTTTTAAAATTTAACTATTTCTTTGGGGATGGACTTGGAGTCTTCTTTCCTTCATTCTTTATGTAATTTATATCTCATGAATTCGGACTATATTGAGGAGTCTTAGGAGACATCCAAGGATTCACTGGATCGACTGGTGTACGATAAGATGAAGAAGGATCAAGAGAGCTAACAGGGCGAGGTAGGGGTTCAGCCACTTCGTTATCTTTGATCCACAGAAGCGTAAACCAATTTGCTCTAGGAAACTTAAACGTCTTGCCGTAACTTTTTGTTTGAAGTATAGTTCTCTTTGAAGACCTATCTGTTGTTGTTGGAATTGATGAATTTCATCAATCTTTCTTTTTGTGTCAGGTGAAATAAAGAGTCCGCGTTTTGCCTTTTTGGATTCTGGTGTGAAACCAGTACGATAATTTTCCCATTGGTAAACCGGCTCATGTGCTGGTGTTGGTGTGGGAAGTTTTGGCGATGTTGGAGTGTTATCAACTGACGAGGTGATATTGATTGGACAGAAGGAGTTGTCGGATGACATTTTATATTGAATTAAGATTTTATTCGTAAAATCAAGAGGAAAATAAAAATATTTTTAAGAGTTTATTTATAATAGAATTTTACTAAACAAATAAAGGTTATAATTTAATAAGAATTTTTAACCGCATAGAGATTTAATGGTAAAGAGGATTTTGTTAAAATGTATGTTTCTTATTTAATAATTCAGTTTTACAAATGTTTGGTCTATAAATTATATAATGTAACATATAACAAAACTGAAAATATTTAAAATTATTATTCAGTCGACTGAACAATTTGTTTTAGTCGACTGAAATATGGAAATGTTTCTAATGTATATCTAATTAATGTTTTCAAAGGATATTATACCTAATTCTCGTCGAAGTTTTATAAAGGAGTTTTCTAATAGAGGTTTAGTAAATATATCGGCAATTTGATTTTCGGTAGAAATATGTTCTAAATTAATTATTCCTTTTTCGATATTGTCACGTAAAAAATGGTGACAAATATCTATATGTTTTGTACGAGAGTGATTAACCGGATTTTTAGATGTTTATTGTACTTGTATTATCACAGTATATTGTAGAATTTGTTAAATTTATATTAAAATCTTTAAGTGTTTGTTGCATGTATATAAATTGAGTGCAAGCTAAAGCAGCTGATATATACTCTGCTTCGCATGTGGAAAGCGAGACAGAATTTTGTTTCTTACTAAATCAAGATACAAGTGATTTTCCAACGAAATGGCAAGTACCACTTGTACTTTTTCTATCCGTTCGAGATCCACCAAAATCAGCATCACTGAATGACACTAACTCAAATGAACATTCCTTTGGATAGAAAAGACCGAAATCTTTAGTGTTGTTAAGATATCGCATAATTCGTTTTACCGCTCTTAAATGTGATTCTTTAGGATTAGATTGAAAACGTGCACATAAACAAACACTCATCATTATGTCAGGTCTACTAGCGGTTAAGTAAAGTAAGGAACCTATCATACTTCTAAATAATTTTTGATCTACACTTTTGCCATTTTCATCTTGATCGAGATGTGTAGTGGTACTCATAGGAGTAGGTTTAGCAGAAGTGTTTTCCATGCCGAATCATTTAATTAAATTAGCACAATATTTTTCTTGGTTTATAAAAATTCCATTTGTTAATTTTTTGATTTGAAGTCCGAGAAAATATGATAGTCCTCCCATATGAGACATTTCGAACTCATTAGTCATTATATTTGAAAATTCTTTACATAAATTTTCATTTGTTGAACCAAAAATAATATCGTCTACGTATATTTGAATTATTAAAATATCTTTGGCAGTATTTATAATAAAAAGTGTTTGATCTACTTTTCCAATTTTAAATCCCGAGTTTAATAAATAACTTTTAAGTCTTTCATACCAAGCACGAGGTGCTTGTTTAAGACCATATAGTGCTTTCTTTAATTTAAATACATGATCCGGATATTTTTCATGTATAAATAAAGGAGGTTGTTCTACATATACATTTTCTTTAATAAAACCATTTTAAAATGCACTTTTAACATCCATTTGATAAAGTTTAAAATTGTGAAAACAAGCAAAGGCTAATAGTATACGTATTACTTCCAGTCTTGCAACGGGAGCAAATGTTTCTTCAAAATCAATACCTTCTTCTTGATTATACCCTTGTGCTACTAGTCTTGCTTTATTCCTTGTTATATTACCTTGTTCGTCTACTTTATTTTTGTAAATCCATTTTGTTCCAATTACTGATTGATTATTAGGACGGGGAACTAATTTCCAAACATCGTTACGTTCAAATTGATTTAATTCTTCTTGCATTGTGATAATCCAATAATCATCTGTTGATGCTTCTTTTGGATTTTTAGGTTCTATTGATGAAATGAAAGCTACATGACCCATTTGATTTAGTTGATTTCTTGTTCTAACTTGAGAATTTATTTCTCCTATTATATTTTGAGTTGGATGATCTCGTAATATTCTAGGAGGAGATCTTAGTTCATTATTATTATTTTCAAGGTTTGTTTCTTCTATATTTATTAATTTTTCATCATCTTTATATTTAAATTTTTATTAAAATTTTCATCAAAAGATATATGCAAAGTTTCTTCAATTAAGTTTGTTCATTTATTAAAAACTTGATATGCTTTACTTTGTTCTGAGTATCCTACGAAAATTCCTTCATCAGCTTTTGAATCGAAAATTTCTAATTGATCTTTTGTATTTAAAATGAAACATTTTGATCCAAATAATTTAAAATAAGATATATTTGGCTTTTTATTATTAAATAGTTCATAAGAAGTATTTTTAGTTAATGGTCTAATTGATATTCTATTTAATACATAACATGCAGTACCAACGGCTTCTGCCCAAAAATGTTTTGGTAGAGAACATCCATTTAATAATGTTCTTGCTCATTCTTGTAATGTTCTATTCTTTCTTTCTACAACTCCATTTTTTTGAGAAGTTCTAGGAAAAGAAAAATTATGATTTATTTCTTTCTTTTTACAAAAAGTTTTAAAACTTCATTTTCGAATTCGCCTCCATGATCGCTTCGAATATTTTTAATTTTCAAATCTTTAGTGTTTTGAATTCTTTTGACAAATGTTTTAAAATGCTCAAAAGTGTCAATTTTATTTTTCATAAAAATAGTCCATGTATATCTTGAAAGATCATCAACTATTACAAATACGTATCGATTATGATTAATGGATTGAACTTGTGTTGGTCCGAATAAATCCATATGTAGTAATTTTAATGGTTGTAAAGTTGAAATATTTTTCTTAGATTTGAAAGATGATTTCGTTAATTTTCCTTTTTGACAATCATCACAAAAATTATTTATTTTAAAATTTATTTTGGGTAATCCTCTTACTAATTCATTTTTAGAAAGTTTTCTAATAGTTTTAAAATTTATATGACAAAATCTTTTGTGCCATAGCCAAGGATCATTATCTTTGGCAAGTAAACACATACTTGAATTATGATTAATATTCATATTTAAAACATAAATATTTCTATCTCTATTTCCTTCAAAAATAAGATTTTGGTTTTGATAAAAAATACTACATTTATTATTCGAGAAATTTATTTTAAAACCTTTGTCACACAGTTGACTTATGCTAAGTAGATTATGTTTTAAATTTTCAACTAATGAAACATTTGTTATAAAAGGTAAATTTGATGTACCGTAATTGTTCACATCTCCTTTGCCAATGATATACCCTTTTGAATTGTCTCCGAAGGTAATCGAGCCACCATCAAAGTAAGCGATGTTTGTAAGCATATCCTTGTCTCCGGTCATGTGTTTTGAACAACCACTGTCTAATATCCATTTCTTCTTTTTGAATGGCACCTGAAAATAAATATGAAATTATTGGTACCCACCTTTTAATCGGGTCCTAAAAAGTTAGAGTTTAGGAAACCAAACCCAATTTGGTTTAGTATCCTTTTTATAAATATAGTTTTCATTATGATGAACATTATCCATAAATGTTTTAATGTATTTATTTCTTATTATTACATTGTTAGTCTTTGGTATCCAAATTTTAACTACCTTGTTTTCAACTTTTGTTTTAATAGGTTTCTTTAGCAATATTTGTTGTTTTGAATCCATATTCCTCTTAAAATTTGTATTTTTCTTTTTAGGAATTTTTGACTCCTTTTTATATCCTAATCCATGTTTACTTGAAGAGGATTGGGAATTTTCTAAAATCTTCGATAAATTTTCTCTTCCTTTGTTAAAGTTAGAAACATTTTTAGTGATGCTATCTAATCTAGCTTGAAGACTATTATTTTCTAACTCAACTTGTCTAATCTTAGTTTTTAACTCATGATTTTCAGAAACAATTATATCATTCTTTGTTTTTTGAGTTTCAATTTCTTGACTTAAAAGTGATAATTGAGTTTTCAAATTTGAATGAGATTCTTGAACTTTTTCAAGTTCTTCTTCTACGATTTTCTTTTCATTTTTAACATATCCCTTTCAAATTCAGCTTTGTTTTGATTTTCACGAGTTTCTTTTTAAGAGTTTTTATTGTGCTTAAAAGTTCAGTGTTTACTTCAATTAAATCGTCGAAATTTAAATTATCTACCTCAGATTCTTGAGCCATGAAGCATACATTTGCCTGTTCATTTTCACTATCACTATCATTTTCGGATGAAGATGAATCTGAATCGTCCCATGTTACAGAAAATGCCTTCTTTTTGAATTTATCCTTCTTTTTTTTTTTGAAGTTTTCCTGATTTTCCTTCATTTGTTCTTGACAATCTTTTTGCATGTGTTCTTTCTTGTGACAATTGAAGCATTCTATATTTGAGGATGAAGGTTTGTTCAAGAAATTATTTTTGGATCCGTTTTTGTTTCCTTTTCTATACTTTAAGAATTTCTTGAAATTTTTGGCTATAAATGCTAGATCCTCATCTTCAGACTCTGATTCTTCCTTTTCTGCATGAAAAGCAACATTCTTTCTTTCTTGAGATTGATCCTTTTTAGCTTGCATATTTATTTCATAGGACATAAGATTTCCAATCAATTCTTCTGGTTTCATTGTAGATAGATCATTTGCTTCCTCGATTGCTAGTACTTTTCTCTCCCATTCATCAATGAGTGAATTTAGAAATTTAGACATAATGGCAAAGTCCGTGTATCTTTCTCCTAGTCCGATTAAGCATGATGAATGTCTTGAAATCTTGAGTACATGTCATTGATGGATTCATTTTGTCGCATTCTAAAGTTTTGGAATTGATTCTTCAGCATGGATATCTTAGTTTGTTTAACCATGTTTGTGCCTTCATGTATGACTTTAAGTGTTTCCCATATCTGATATGCAGTAGTACATATGCTAACACGGTTGAATTCATTTCTATCCAGGGCGCAAAATATCATATTCATAGCTTTGGCATTTGCACTAGCTTCATTCTTTTGAATTTGTGTCCATGTAGGATAATCGGTTGTGGGTACAACGAACTCTGCTTGAGTAGCATTCCAGGCTTCGAAACTTGTTGCTTGCATATAAATCCTCATCCTTGTAGCCCAATAGTTATAGTTTAGTCCATTGTATAGAGGAGGTCTTTGGGTAGATTGTCCTTCCGCAAATGTAGAACTATAGGCAGATGTTGTGCTTGTAATTGCGTTATTTTCCATATTATCAATATGTCTAATAACGGTATTATGGTTATAGGACGACCTTGCTCTGATACCAATTGAAAGAGGCTATGCGGTAGGATCGTGTAATATGGAATAATGAAATAGTCTAGGTAGATAAAGTAGGTAAATGCAAGGAGACACCAGGATTTTATATTGGTTCGGACCTCTCGTCCTACGTCCAGTCCCTAAGCTTCACTTAGGAATTTCACTAACTAACACCCTCACTTTACCCGGAGGAATAGGTTTACAACTTACCCGAACAACCGAACGGGATTTCTTGCCTCAACTACCGAAGAGGACTGCAACTCAATTACTAAAATACAATATTCGACTTGTTGTGCTCTTGTCAACACTAATGAGTCTAATGTAGTACAATATTCCTATAATATTATCCTCGAGAGTATGCAATGTGTTTGTGAAGATTTAGGAAATGTGAGTTACTATGAATCAAAAGAATGTTATAAACAAAAACAATGATTCAAGCAATAGATTGGTGATTGCTTTGAGAATATCTAGAGAATATGTACAAGAAAATAGTAAGATTAAAGCAAGAGAATTCGGTGAATTGAATGATGTTAGAATCATGTATATATACTTGTAGAAGAGATGCATATGTTGTCAAAGGTTGCAAACAAGAGATGCTTCCATTTCCATTGATGAAAGGTTGCAACTCTTGGGAGGAAGAATGTGTCTTTTCATAGAAAATTCGTAGGTTCAAATTCAGTCGACTGAGTAGGGAATTCAGTCAACTGAAAATATGAAGTAAAATTTTCGGGAGCAAATTCAGTCGACTGTGTAGGAAATTCAGTCGACTGAACTCATAAAACCTGCATTGTTAAAACGTAATGGAAACATGAAGTTTATAAAAATTTTCTAGTGTTCGTGCAAGTTTCTTAAGGATAGATTTTAACAATATATCTAGACTAAGACACATGTAAAAACATACTTTAAGTTTGTTTGGTCTTCATCTATCTTCCTTTAGCATTTGCATATATTTCTTTAAAGCACATTGTCATTGATCAAAATCTTCACGTATCAACAGATCTCCACCGTTGGATTTAAGGATTACGTCATGCTCTACGAATTTATATTGAAACATTTTGCTAAATGTCAATGGATCGTGAGATATTTAGGGAAGAAGGTAGCAATTTGCTGGCCATTGAATATTAAACGGCGGCTAAGGCTTGAAACCCTAGGGTTTGTGAAAAAAGGAAAAAGTGAGCTCATTTTATAGAAAATAAACGCACACTATTCATCCGAATTTTTTTGAACCTGAAACGAAGCGCGCCGCCTGGCGTTTTTAATATTTTACCGCTATTCCGAACGCAATGGAATATATATCGAGAGCCAATTCGATCATATTTGGAAGATAGGTTTTCAAATCAACTATTTAAATTTAAAATTCACTTAAACAGATTTCTATGCGTTTTAGCTTGCCTCGGACAAACCGTAAATCCGATTGACACGAAATTTGAAATATTACAATAATTTAACATTACGGATCCAATGAAACTTGTTTCGTCAAAATCCGAGATTGTTTGAAAATGACTATTTTTACTCTTCAATTAAATATTAAATATACAATTTTTACAAATCAACTTTTAATTCATTTTTAAAAGTTCTTTAACATCATCCTAATTCAAATATAATTTAATATCACTTTACAAATCATTTTTATTCACATTTAATTTAGATATCAATTATTTCTGTAATTTCAAATATTAAATTAACAATTTAATTATCTAATTAAATCTAGATATTCGAAATATAAGTTATTTGACTTGTAAAATTTACTTGTGCATATTTAAAATCAATTAAATATACGAATTTCAAATGACTGAAATTCTGGGTCGTTTCAGAAATGCTATTTGGTACAGGTCATACTTTCATCTTACTTATCAACTTCGATAAATTATTGAAATAATCCTTTATAATCATTTTTACTTTCTACGCTTATTAATTTATTCCAAGTCTTAAAATAAGCCCCATTTTGTTCCTTTTATTATAATATATGTTATAATCATGCTTATTACTTAACCCAAGGTCTAAGTGTGAAAATAAGCCTTTCAACTTTGACTCTTTTTGGTTATAATTCTAAGTTATAAATAAGCCAATTAATTAATCCAATTCTAATCATAATTAGGCATAATTTCATTCCAGTTCCACTTATATTACAGTTTTTATAATTTACGTCTCATAATTATAAATAGGCCAATCTCTTTAATTCAGTCTAAATAATATCATAATTAGGCATAATTTCAATCTTAACTCCATTTTATTACAGTCTTTGTAATTTACATCTTATATTCCATTATTCCAATTTTCTTACTCTTCAATCTGCATTCGCGTTAATCTTACTCTAATCTGTACACGAAGAAGAAGGAGGAATAAAAGAAATTGAAAATCGAAGAAAATCCAAAACATATAAAGAAGACGTAAACAACTTATTGTAACAACCCAAAAATTCTAACAAGTATTTTATTCTTTTATTTATAAACTTTGGGGTTTTAATTTGCAAAAAAAGTTAATTTTTTTTAATTTAATTATAAATTGTCACCAAAATTTTATTAATATATGCCAATTCTATAATTCTTATTTTTCGTTAAAGTTTAACATTTATTGGAATTTAAATCTTTTAAATTCTAACTTCCAAATCTTTTTACTTAACTGAATATATTGGTAACAACATTTTATTTCCACTTTTGTTCTTCTAAAAATTGGTTAATATTCTATAAAAGAAATAAACTTTATATGTATACACATTTGTTTCTTAGTTAATTGATTAATAAGTAAAATTTTAAATTGAATAATATATAGGAAATAAATTTTACGTTTTCATTTTTACGTATATACATCAGTTATGTGTTAAATGTTAAGTAAATCAAACCAATGTAAACAAATCAAAAGTTAATTAAGTAATAAAGTATAAAGTTAATAGAGTATAGATAGGATATTTAAAATACACATTTTAATTTGTATGTTATATCCGTTTTGATTTATTTAGTTAGCATATAAATGGTACGTAGCTAATGAATATTCTTTAAAACGTATATTTTACTAAAAATAGGTAGAGAATAAATAAGTAACGTATAAATTTAGATACGTTACTTTTGTTATAAATTTGGCGTATATTGTACTAACTATATAAGAAATAAATAAATAAGAAACAAATAGTTTCTAATCACGTTACTTTTGTTAATTATTTGAGCGTACGTTTCAATTAAAATTATGCATCTATTACACGCTCATAAATTTCATACCTTAGCTACAGAAAACAAATCAGTAGCCGCGATTTTTGGAAAAAAATTTGACCGTTGCTTCTAAAACTGCTCATATTTAATTTGATATGTTTCATTTTTATTTGTTCCGTTCTTTTACCTGTTGCCTTTTTCATTCCTTTCTTTTTAGTGCTATTGGCTTCAACAAACGTATCATATTCAGTACAAAATTTATATATATATTCCTTACCTTACCTGTGTCTTTTCTTTATCTACTCCTCTTCTTTACAAGAAAATTATAAAGTATTTTAAATAGATTTTCAGCTGAAATCAAGGGGATTGAACGGATGCCATTATTTTGTTTATATATTTCAGGTTCTCTGTTGCTTTCGGAAAGAAATATACGTTGCCTTCTTTGTGTATTTTTCGACCTGCTTAATTTTCGCGTGCGTTTCTATTATTTCTCTTTTCTCTTACCTGAAGCATTTATTTTGACTCTTCAATCTCCTTCCATTTAAATTTTTTTTCAAAACTTCCTGTCTAATCAAATTTATTGCTTTAATAATCTTTCCTAAATCAATGCTTCTAACCATTGCTATTTCATTGCAGCAAATTATTCATTACTTTACATTTATATCGGTACCTTTAATTGTGACAGTTAATTTCCCTTCGGTTTTAAATTTTGAAACGTGCTGCACACGCATATCAATTGCTTAATTATCTGCGTCAATCAAGTGTTTATGTTACTTCTCATTTATTTTATTGCCCACAGTACAAATTCAAACGGTCATCTAGCTTTATTACTCCCTTTATCTTTTGTTTTGCACGATCACTTGAAGAAACGTATAACGTACGTACGTTTTTCTTCTTTTTCATTATTTGATTTGGCTGCAGCTCATATTTTATTTGCGGGTATAAATCAAAGTGAATATTTATGGCCTAAAATCCTCACATGCTACTTTATATTTATTATTTAGGTGATACGTTTCCCAATTTGTGCCTATTCGTTTTTCCTACATTACTTGTTTTAACCGCTGAAACATTTTTAACCTTTTGACCATTAAGTTTTTCCACTCTACCCATTTTATATATTTCTTTTCTTCACCCTCTCCATATTCTCTGCTTTCAATATAAATTTTCCAAATCCATCTTTATATTTTCACTCGACAGGGAATTTTTTTTTTATAAAAATAAAAGCATCACTGCTTCATCTTTTGCCGCCTGGATCTCATTGCCTTCGCCAATTCCAGAGCAAGCCTTAAAACTCGCACCTAAACCAAATCCAGATCTGCGGCCTTGTCGCTCAACCTCGGCAACCATCATCTTGTCCTCTGCCTCTGTGCGTGTTGTAAGTGTGCTATATTTTTTTATTTTTTGTTTTATAATGTTTGTATAAGTTATTTACAAGCAGCCTACGCATGTATAAGTTATATAGGGTTTTGTGATCTGTTAAGTTAAATACTTTTTTTTACTTGATTTTTATTGACTTTAAAACATTATTATATAAGTTATTTATATAGCCTGCAATGCTTTTGTATATACCAGTTATTTTAGAACTGCCTTAGTATGATTTACATATGTTATATATATATATATGTTTATGTATATATCAGTATAGGGATTTGCTTTAATATGACATGTGTATATATTTATTTTACGAAAATATTATATTTTATATAGTTACTATAAGTATATGCATATGTATAATAGTTTTACAAAGTTGTTTATATATGTATATAGTGTTATAATAAATATTTTTGTAAAGTAGGTTATATGCATTAGTTTTATTGTTCTGCTATAAGATTTACATATATTTTCATGAGTCGGTTTCAAAATGTATAGATATATTATATACATAACAGTTTTAATATTTCATAATATAAGTATGTCATACATGTTTGTTATACATAAAAGTTACATATGTTGTTTTGAAATACTTGTATTTTTTTCAAATATGGGTAGCTTGTTATTATATAGTGATATTTATACCTGACTTTGAATAAATGATATATTAAACCTACGATTTTAGTGTAATGTGTTTTAAAAGGATGTAGGCATACAAAGTGACGTTAAGATCTACATATAAGTTATATGGATATGTTATAAATTTAAATTGTATATATGTTAGTATATATATGTATAGGTCATGTTATTTTTTTATGTACATATATAATATGTTATGACATTCTGAAAGTAATAAACTATAGTATGTAAGTATTTTGTATTTTTAAAATAAATATATACATAAGTATTTATTTCAAAATATATTATTTTAATATTTTGTTTCAAATTTAACATTTATTCATGGAAAAAATAATAAAATATATTTTCCTACAAATATTGAGCCGATTCTGATTCATTTCATCAATACCTTATTATCAGCTTTGTCCATCTAAATTCGTGCCCAGCTAGCTTTGTTTCGTAATTGTGACGCCCCACCTCTATACCCACGCTAGCCAAGGACACTACATAGTAATACCGTCAACTAACACGGAGAATAAGGCTGGTTAGGAGCGACCATCTATAGCCTTGCTCTAACTATCTATTGAATACATCGACAATAATCATACCAAGCAGGTCGACATACCCAATGAATACTTAAAACAAAACCATAGGTGGTTGGAGGATCTATCAGAACAGGATATAACAACTCAAATGTAATATATATCACATAATAGTAGATCATCATATACACATATACAGATACATAACAGAGTTTACAAAATAATACATGTCAAGTGGTATAGCAAACCACAATATACAGACGAGTCAAAAGAATACATATATCAGAGGTACAACAAAATAGGACAACACAAAAGCTTTAACAAAAAGGAACAAGCTGAATAGTCCATGCGGAAGCAAAATAGGCTAAGTCCAAAAGCACCTAACCTGAAACATCTCGGTCTGACCCGAGTATAAAATACACGGGTCAGTCTAGCTATACAAATCAGTTAGATAAACTGAACAACAATAAACCTGTAAGGTTACAAGGCATAACAAATATCTCTAAAGGAGATAACACAATCATCTAACAAAAGATGAATCGTATGATAACAAAACAAGCCTCATATCATCAACATCATATAGAAACAAAGGATAAGAATACCCCAAAGCAAGCCAAAAGGGAATAACAAATACCAATAAGTTATACAAGTTCCACAAGGTAATCGCTACATATCATGCGGCTCAAAAAGACCAACGCCGAAGGGCGATACCTAGGGAATATACATATGAATGAAACATCAGAAAATTGCTCGAGCTCAGTACTGTATAAACAAGGATCCATGAACCTGAAGACTCCAAACCCAATATCACCCATGAGGCTCATAACGACCAACATCGAAAGCGATACTAAAGGGCAACCCAATATCACCCATGCGGCTCATAACGACCAACATCGAAAGCGATACTAAAGGGAAACAAACTCGAAGGCACAAACCCGTAGGCACATACCCGAAGGCAACAAACCGTAGTGGTGAAGGTCCGGAGGCCCAGTACTGGACACCACTAACTGGCGGAATGTGTCATAACTCTCAAAAAGGAATCCGAAAAGTGGTAACGTGAGTCCCATAACCACTCGTTCGCACTAAACGGTTTACTATCCGGTAGTTAATTTCACACTCAAAGCAATACAAAGTTCACCTCATCTCATTGGTAAACCAGACCAAAAGGCCAAAACGATCAATCGAATAGGTCGGGGATTAATCGGCAAGACAAACGCATGGATTCATGGTCCGTGTTTTACCTAACCATTTAATCTCCCTTCCACTTCGCTCGAAGTGCAAAATTGTGTGTGCGTTTTAAATAGAATTTATAAATCGGAGAAAGCGAGCTTTTAATACGATTTAGAGGGATTATTTTATAAAAACTCGTGGATGAAGTCAAGAATAAGTTATCAAAGTCAAAGATGCAATAACAACTACTAAAAAGCAATTTGAATTGATAAAATTTGGAAAACCAATCAAAATATGCAAAAATAGGCAAAACAGGGGAAACAGGAGCAGGTCGGTCGACCGAACCTCCTGGGTCGGTTGACCGGGCCAGAAACAGAGAGGTGCTCGGGGTATCAGGTCGGTCGACCGCACCTCTGGGTCGGTTGACCGGAGCCCAAATTTCTACACTTCCAAATCAGAGGCAGGGAAGTGCCCAGGTAGCAGGTCGGTCGACCAGACCCAGAGTTCGGTCTGCCGAACCTGATGATTTGCACTTCCTGCCTTATTTTCAATGAATGTCAATCCTTTTCAAATCCAAAGCAATGGCACATGCATACTTGTTAGGAATTCATACCCAACATCAATGATATCAAGAGAAGTAGATGTGAGTTCAAAACTCACCTTTAACCCAAAACAAAGAAGAAGGAGCTCAATAACAAGGAGAAGACCAACCAAACTCTACTTCGACTCAACAAGCTTCAATCTAAGAATAAAACACATATTTCCCAATTTAGTTTTAGGAAATTTTGTGATATTGGAGAAGAAAGAGTTGGAGAAGATGAAGAGAAGGCTTACCAATGGCTTCTCTTTGATTTTCTAGCAAGAATTTGGAGTTTGCAAATGGAATTAGAGCTTAGAGTTTCTAATTCCTTTTCCCTTCCACCATTTCAGTTTTTGCTTAAGTTAAAGGAATGAAATGAGGGTGAATGGATGAAGAGTTAAGGAGCTAGAGGGTTAAGAGGAGATTGGGGCTGAACCCAAACTCAAGCCCAAGTAGAAAAAAGGTCAAAATTTCACAAACTCCAAACATATCAAAGATTATACTCAAAAAGATCGCAAACGCCATTTTGGACCCAATGGAGGTGGTTTCAATCTCCAATTCGGCCGTTTGCAGAAAGTAACATTATGGACCCAAATCCGACTAACGATGCTTTATTTAAATAAAACATTTAAATATAAAATCGTTAAGTATGCGGGTTGTTACAGATCTCCCCTCCTTACAAAATTGCATCCTCGCAATTCCTAGAGACGATATTTGTAACAACTACATACATACAACCTTCAAAAGGAAAGAAAATAAGCTTGAGACAAAAGGATATACTCACCGTTCCCAAGCAAAGATAGAAAACCCGGATAAGATCGCTCGATAAACTCTCTGGTTTTCCAAGTATAGTCATTGGGACTAGCGGACCATTGAACCTTAACGAGCGGCACGTCCTTGTTCCGAAGGTGTCACACCTCCGTGTCAAGTACGCGAATAGGCTGCTGTAGAATAGATAAGTCTGGTGAGATCTCAAGCTCTAGCAAATCAGGAGAAGTAATAACAGAATCCGACTCCCGAAGACACTTCCGAAGCTGCGAGACGTGAAACACGTCATGAATACCAGATAAATGAACAGGAAGTGAGACTCTATAAGCCACAGGGCCAATACGTTCAGTAATAGAAAATAGTCCTATAAAGCGAGGAGCCAATTTCCCAGTCGTACTGAAATGCATAACCCCCTTCAAAGGAGAACACGAACAAAGACAAGATCATCAACTGAGAACTCGAGAGGCTTCCTACGGCTATCCGCGTAGGATTTCTGGCGGCTCTGTGCCTCTTTCATTCTCAACCGAATAAGATCAATCTTCTCAGAAGAATCACGAACAAAATCTGGACCAAGAATAAGCTTCTCCCCAGATTCCAACCAACATGAAGGAGATCGACATGGCCTTCCGTATAAGGCTTCGAAAGGAGCCATATCGATACTAGACTGAAAACTATTGTTGTAGGAGAACTCTACAAGTGGTAGATGATCCTCCCAACTACCACCGAAATCAAAAATACAAATACGGAGAAGATCTTCCAAGATACGATTCGCCCTTTCAGTCTTCCCGTCAGACTGCGGATGATAAGCTGTAGAAAAATTAAGCTTTGTTCCCAAAGCTTGCTGAAGACTCTTCCAAAAATGACTCGTGAATAAAGGATCACGATCACTCACAATAGAACTAGAAACACCGTGAAGTCTAACGATTTCCTTGACATACAACTTAGCTAAATGCGAAGCAGTCCTATTAGACTTAATAAGGACAAAATGAGCAGACTTGGTGAGGCGATCAACAATAACCCAAATGCTAGAATGGCCTGATCTCGAGCGAGGTAGACCGTCAATGAAATCCATAGAAATCTTATCCCATTTCCACAATGGAATCTCTAGAGGCTGAAGAAGACCAGAAGGACGCTGATGTTCGGCCTTAACACGCTGACAAGTTATGCAATTACTCATATAACTCGCCACATCACGCTTCATGCCTTCCCAATAATAAAGACGACGCATATCGGCATACATCTTACTACTACCATGATGAATGGTATACTTAGAACGGTGACAATCATCAAGAATGTCATGCCTAAGTGCAAAATCAGAAGGCACAAAAAGACGGTTCTTCTTACGAAGACACCCATGAGAACCAATGCTGAAATCCCGCAACGACTCATCACAGGATCCAGATTCACAAAGCTGAATAAGATGCAACAAATCAGGATCACGCCGCTGAGCATCGGCAATAAGATCCAACAAAATAGGTCGAGCTCCCAAACTAAATAATAGAATAGGAGAATCAGAAGATGAACCTCGATCACGAATTTCACAAAAAGATAGAGTCTCAAGAATATTCCATTCGGCGAGCATCATAGAAACAATAGTCGAATGTTTGCGACTAAGCGCATCAGCAACACGATTACCCTTTCCAGGGGTATACCGGATATCAAATTCATAGGAAGCAAGAAACTCGAGCCAACGCTGTTGTCTCATATTGAGTTCCTTCTGAGTGAACAAATACTTCAAGGATTTATGATCGATATAGAGAATGAAGCGCTCGCCCAATAAATAGTGTCGCCAAATCTTCAAGGCAAAGACAATAGCGGCAAGCTCAAGATCATGAGTGGCATAGAGAACTTCATTCGGACGCAGTTGCCTAGAAGCATAAGCAACTACCCTTCTGCATAAGAACAGCACCGAGACCACTACCACAAGCATCGGTGTAGACAACAAGATCATGATTCCCCTCGGGAACCACTAAAATAGGAGCATTAGTGAGAAGTTCCTTCAATGTCTGAAAGGAAACTTCACACTTGTCGGACCAAATAAAACGAATGCGTTTTCGAGTAAGGCAAGTAAGAGGAAGCACAACACGGGAAAAATCCTTAATGAACCGACAGTAATAACCTGCCAATCCAAGGAAACTACGAATCTCATGAACATTCTCGGGCTTCTTCCAATTCTAAATGGCTTCGATCTTTGAGGGATCGACTGAAATGCCATCGGAAGATACAACATGGCCTAAGAACTTAACCTTATTCTCCCAAAAGTGGCACTTGGAGAATTTGTCTCTAAGCTGATGATGACGGAGGGTACTCAAGACAATTCTCAAGTGATTAGCATGCTCAGCTTCAGACTTAGAATAAATAAGGATGTCATCAATGAACACAAGGACGAACTTGTCGAAATATTCTCGGAATACTCGATTCATTAGATCAACAAAGAAAGTAGGAGCGTTCGTCATACCGAACGGCATAACGAGCTACTCAAAAGAACCATATCGAGTGCGAAAAGCGGTAAGAGGTATGCTATCCTCCGCGACTCGTAATTGATGAAAACCTGTGGCAAGGTCAAGCTGAGAAAAGACCTTAGCACCACTCAATAGATCGAACATATCATAGATCCTAGGCAATGGATATCTATTCCTGATGGTTAACTCGTTAAGTTTGCGATAGTCAATGCAAAGCCTAAGAGTTCCATCAGACTTCTTCACGAAGACGACCGCGGATCCCCATGGAGAAAAACTGGACTGAATCAACTGCTTGGACTCTAGCTCTAAAAGCTGCTTCTTGAGTTCCTCATTTTCCTTTGTAGACATCCTCGTGGGAGGACGACTAACTGGCTGCGCGCCTGGAATGAGATCAATGCGGAACTCAATTGCCCGCTTCGGTGGCAAACCCGATACAGGCTCAAAAACATCAAAAAAGTCACAAGCAATAGGAATACAAGATATATCATTATCATCTCGCGAGTCAAGAGAATATAAAGTCATTTCGGAATTATCCACATCCCGAAGAACAAAAGATAACTGAGTAGGAGAATCCGGATGTCGAAGATATAAAATTCTCTCCGAACAAATAATCCTGGCATCATATCTCACTAGCCAGTCCATACCCAAAATCATATCAAATCCCAAACAAGAAATAACGTGCAGACTCGCACGAAAAGAAAAGCCACATAAAACAATCTCAACATCATCACAAAGCATACTAAGGGTCGCGGATGCCCCAATAGGATTTGCAATCCTCAAAGAAGTAACCAAACAAGAAACATCCAAAGATAAATCATCCGCGAGCTTCTTCGATACGAAGGAATGTGAAGCGCCCGTATCGAAAAGAACTCGTATACTATGATCATGAAAAAAAATAGAACCTTCCAAAATAGATGGAGATATACCTTTGGGCTGAGAAGGACCTTCAGAAGCCTTGGCAGCATAAAGCCTGCTAGACTTGGCACCAACCAGAACAGTAGGGCAAGCTGAAACATGATGACCTTCCTTCTTGCAATAGCGGCAGAAGAGAGGCTTAGGACAAGCTCGAATAATATGATCAGGAGAACCACAATTGAAACACTTCCGAATGAAAGGTGTTCCAGCAGATTGAGATTGAGAATTAGAACCACCAGTCTTCTTCTTCTTAGAAGGAAAAGGCCTGGACTTCTGAATTGGAAACGGCCTCTTGTTGGGGTTCTTGGAAACCTCAACATCAACACTATCACACTCCTTCTCGACGGTCTCGAGATGAAGCGAAGAATCAACCAATTCCTCAAAAGAAAGCTTAAGCTGGAGCAACAAAGACTTCTTAAGATATTTCTTAAGACCAGAAACAAACTTCAAATTTTTCTTATAAGAAGTGCTAATGAATTCTTGACCATACTTAGATAAAGCCTCGAATAATGCAACATACTCAGAAACAGAAGATTTTCCTTGCTTCAACTCAAGGAAGCGATGGGTCAATAAAACTTTTTCAGATTCGGGAACGAACTTGAGTTCAAATCGCTCCCGAAACTGAGTCCAAGAAAGTGTAGACTCATCAATTTCGGCTACAAGAAGCTCATACAAATCAAGAGCACGCTCTTGTAATAAGCTAGAAGTTACAAGAACTCTATCATGGTCAGAAAGATCCATACGAGAAAAGATACGCTCGCACGTGCGAAACCAAGCTTGGACTTCAAGAACAGACTCGGAGCCCTTAAACGACTTTCCTCCAAGATGAGCAAAATCACTGCACTGGCGTGCAAAGGCAGACATGCGAGGTGGAGAAACTCGAGGAGGAACTGGAGGCTGAATGCTCCTAAACAACTCCATAAACTGATCAACAGACATATAAACGCCATCCGGATGTGAGCCACTGGATTGCCCAACATCCGAACGTCATCCCCTGCCTCTTCCAGCCATATGCTGAAAGTAAGATAAGAACAAGATTATTCACAAGGTAGATAATCAAGATGAAATACTACGGAACAAAAATGCATTCCTAGACGTATTCCCAATTTCTGTCTACCACAAAAGGCACAAAAGAAATAAGGAGGCACGATGGTTCAAAGATTTGTATCACTTATACACTTTGATGTACCGTAATATGTGCTCTATTATGTGTTTATCATATTTTGTCCTGAACTCGGCTATGATACCACGCTGTGACGCCTCACCTCTATACCCACGCTAGCCAAGGACACTACATAGTAATGCCGTCAACTAGCACGGAGAATAAGACTGGTTAGGAGCGACCATCTATAGCCTTGCTCTAACTGTCTATTGAATACATCGACAATAATCATACCAAGCAGGTCGACATACCCAATGAATACTTAAAACAAAACCATAGGTGGTTGGAGGATCTATCAGAACAGAATATAACAACTCAAATGTAATATATATCACAGAACAGTAGATCATCACATACACATATACAGATACATAACAGAGTTTACAAAATAATATATGTCAAGTGGTATAGCAAACCACAATATACAGACGAGTCAAAAGAATACATATATCAGAGTTACAACAAAATAGGACAACACAAAAGCTTTAACAAAAAGGAACAAGCTGAATAGTCCATGCGGAAGCAAAATAGGCTAAGTCCAAAAGCACCTAACCTGAAACATCTCGGTCTGACCCGAGTATAAAATACACGGGTCAGTCTAGCTAAACGAATCAGTTAGATAAACTGAACAACAATAAACCTGTAAGGTTACAAGGCATAACAAATATCTCTAAAGGAGATAACACAATCATCTAACAAAAGATGAATCCTATGATAACAAAACAAGCCTCATATCATCAGCATCATATAGAAACAAAGGATAAGAATACCCCAAAGCAAGCCAAAAGGCAATAACAAATACCAATAAGGTATACAAGTTCCACAAGGTAATCACTACATATCATGCGGCTCAAAAGGACCAACACCGAAGGGCGATACCTAGGGAATATACATATGAATGAAACATCAGAAAATTGCTCGAGCTCAATACTGTATAAACAAGGATCCATGAGCCCGAAGACTCCAAACCCAATATCACCCATGCGGCTCATAACGACCAACATCAGAAGCGATACTAAAGGGCAATCCAATATCACCCATGCGGCTCATAATGACCTACATCGGAAGCGATAATAAAGGGCAACAAACCCGAAGGCACAAACCCGAAGGCACATACCCGAAGGCAACAAACCGTAGTGGTGAAGGTCCAGAGGCCCAGCACTAGACACCACTAACTGGCGGAATGTGTCATAACTCTTAAAAAGGAATCCGAAAAGTGGTAACGTGTGTTCCATAACCACTCGCTCACACTAAATGGTTTACTATCCGTTAGTTAATTTCACACTCAAAGCAGTACAAAGTTCACCTCATCTCATCGGTAAACCAGACTAAAAGGCCAAAACGATCAATTGAATAGGTCGGTGATTAATCGGCAAGACAAACGCACGGATTCAAGGTCCGTGTTTTACCTAACCATTTAATCTCCCTTCCACTCCGCTTGAAGTGCGAAATTGTGTGTGTGTTTTAAATAACAACTACTAAAAAGCAATTTGAATTGATAAAATTTGGAAAACCAATCAAAATATGCAAAAATAGGCAAAACAGGGGAAACAGGAGCAGGTCGGTCGACCGAACCTCCTGGGTCGGTTGACCGGGCCAGAAACAGAGAGGTGCTCGGGGTATCAGGTCGGTCGACCGCACCTCTGGGTCGGTTGACCGGAGCCCAAATTTCTACACTTCCAAAACAGAGGCAGGGAAGTGCCCAGGTAGCAGGTCGGTCGACCAGACCCAGAGTTCGGTCTGCCGAACCTGATGATTTGCACTTCCTGCCTTATTTTCAATGAATGTCAATCCTTTTCAAATCCAAAGCAATGGCACATGCATACTTGTTAGGAATTCATACCCAACATCAATGATATCAAGAGAAGTAGATGTGAGTTCAAAACTCACCTTTAACCCAAAACAAAGAAGATGGAGCTCAATGACAATGAGAAGACCAACCAAACTCTACTTCCACTCAACAAGCTTCAATCTAAGAATAAAACACATATTTCCCAATTTAGGTTTAGGAAATTTTCTGAAATTGAAGAAGAAAGAGTTGGAGAAGATGAAGAGAAGGCTTACCAATGGCTTCTCTTTGATTTTCTAGCAAGAATTTGGAGTTTGCAAACGGAATTAGGGCTTAGAGTTTCTAATTCCTTTTCCCTTCCACCATTTCAGTTTTTGCTTAAGTTAAAGGAATGAAATGAGGGTGAATGGATGAAGAGTTAATGAGCTAGAGGGTTAAGAGCAGATTGGGGCTGAACCCAAACTCAAGCCCAAGTAGAAAAAGGGTCAAAATTTCACAAACTCCAAACATATCAAAGATTATACCCAAAAAGATCGCAAACGCCATTTTGGACCCAATGGAGGTGGTTTCAAGCTCCAATTCGGCCGTTTGCAGAAAGTAACATTTCGGACCCAAATCCGACTAACGACGCTATATTTAAATAAATCATTTAAATATAAAATCATTAAATATGCGGGTTGTTACAGTAATCATGCTTGGATCCGTAACTCATCTCATCGTCAAACCTCTCGCTGGCCTCAAAAGGTGAGCAATCACTCACGATTAACATTCTTTTATTTATTAAATTTGATTTCAATTGAAACGACAATTGAAATATGCTGCTGTTAGTTATTTACATTGCTATATATGTTGTTATCTGCAATTGTTCACTTGTGGGATATGACACCATATCCTGTTGTTTATATTATATTGGTATTGATGATATATGCCTGTTATTTTATTTTATTTTATTATCTGTTATCACTCTGCAAGTTCCCTGTACTTTAGAATTCACTATGGGTTGAAATGATACATACCCGAACGAACTTTAGAATAGGAGAATTTTGTTATGGGTTGAAATGATAAACCCAAGCGATTTTCAACTACATTGAATTTGGGATTGCGGGCGAAGTGATATCTACCCATATATTTAAATTTTGGATTGAAATGATAAATATCTATATCCCTTGACCATAGGATAGAAAATTATATACAGACACCGTTGGTCCATATATATATATATATATATATATAAATGTTTGAAAATAATTTCTATGGTTTGAAAGGAAATATATGGTTTTTAATAAATATTGGTTCTTAAATTATTATATATAAATTGAAATTTTATATGTAGATTTAATAATAATATTATTGAGATTGAATCAATCCATATAATATGTTTAAGTATTTATTTAAATTTATATTTCAAAATTGATTTTTGTAATAATTTGAATAAGTTAAGGTTGAGAAGATAAAGTTGAATTTATTTGAACTGGTATTTAGTTAAGAATTCTACTTAATTGGATTGATTTGAACTATTGAATTTGAAATTTAATATTTGATTTATAACTTAATTTTGATTTAAATGATTAAATGGAAGTCTCAAGTTTAAACAAATCGAAAGGAATATTTAGTTTAAAGGTAAATTTTGGTTATTTAATAAATATTGAATTTATTAAGTGAACATTTCAAGACTAAATAATAAGGTTAAATCGAGATCTATATGAAACTATTAAATTGAACTTTGGAATGTTGAATATTAAAGCTTTGAATATACAAGAATTTAAATGGTTAATTTATGATTTAGATGTGTATTTGAAATATATATAATTTGAATTTGTTTGGTCAGAAACTGAATTGAATGGAAATTGATAAATTGAGATTGAATTTAATTTGAATAGGGAAGTCGGGTTGATTTTGTAGTGATTTTTTAAGTTTGAGGAAATTTCAAATATTCTACTTTATAAAATATTTATATATATTTTGGAAATATATATATTTGAAATGAAATGATATTTTGTTGTGAAGTATAAATTAACTTGAAATGACCTCGGTGTTATAGTGTATATTTCTACCTTGTAGATAGTTCCATGGACTCTTAGAGGATGGTTATCCCAAACATCCTTTAAATTACTTGTATTTCAGTTGATATTTCAGTTGAGTTGGATTTATTGATATAAGAACGTTAATCCTGACTCGAGTGTTTTGTGTTTTTGCTTTACGCTCGGGTCAGACTGAGTGATACAGCATTTGAGACTTACCTGTGGAGTTTGGAGCTTCATTAGAGATCCAACTATCAATTCAGCTTTCAGCTTTTCCAGTTGATTGGTTCAGAGAAGTCATCTATTCGTACTGAAGACTTCGCTGTGTTTGAGATATTCTGTTGCATTCTATTTCTAACTCTGGAATTTGTATAGTAGTTTCATGAACTACTATTTAATTATTCTGCTGCGTATTATTGTATTACTCTGTGTCTATGATTCTGTGATTGATTTATTTACTGTATATGCTGAGTTCGCAAAATATAAATTAACAATCTGATATTTTGAGCAATTCAAGTCCGACATGTGCGGATGCGAATGGTTGAAAATAGCAGGTCGTTACAGTTGGTATTAGAGCTTTGGCTATAGGCAAACTTAGAATATACGGTAAATTTATTTACAGAATCACTTTCGTTCGAGCTTGAATCTCTTCCTATTTGATTCGGTTTTCCTTTGAATTTTGGAACATCCCACTCGGTTCCAAATCCATTCTTTCCTTTCCCTATTCGTGTTTACTAGATTCTGGAGTATCCCAGCTTCACTGAATGATTGTAAAGGGGTGAAACTCCTTTACAGTAGCATCGATTCACCAAAGATTTATATATCCTCGGTTTAGATGCTGCTATCTCTGGTTATGCCGAATTCTATATCTGGAAATCGAATGTCGATTTGCCTTGAAATTCCGCATCGATCATATTCCTAAAGTCATGGTTGACCCGGTTAAGTTCGCCCGCTATTAGTATCCATCTTCTATTTTGAAATTTAATTATCTCATCTTCGTTTGGGCCTAGCTTCAAATCAGAATTCTATTTGATTAGAGTCCTCTAATTTGAATCTCTGTCTTTGTTTTGAAATCCATCCTTGAATCATCCTTTGAAAATCGTGCTTTGTTTGTATTTTAGAAATTATTTTATATACCGAAATTATTATTTTGATAATTATGATTTTATTCGATATATGAAAGTGAAAATGTTTTCGAAAGGATTACATACCTTTTAAAAAAACTAGAATTTGAAATTACGAAAGGATTTGAAATTTTGAAAATTTTATAAGAAATTTGATTTATATAAAAATGATTCATAAATGAAGGGTTCCGCATTTGAAATTTGAGAAATTGAACT
Source organism: Allium cepa (assembly GCA_030765085.1). NCBI lineage: Eukaryota > Viridiplantae > Streptophyta > Magnoliopsida > Asparagales > Amaryllidaceae > Allium > Allium cepa. The sequence goes on along the minus strand of CM060940.1, from coordinate 138,384,816 downwards.
CCGGTATTTTGAAATTGATTTTAAGATTTTTGAAAATATATAACAATGCGATTTGAAAGTATTTTTCAAATAAGAAGTGTATCAAATGACTCATACGAGTTCCAATGATTTCAAAGAAACTTCAAAGAAGTTTTAAGAAAATAGAAGTCCAGAACTCACTTATGTTGTTGGAGAATATTTCGGTGATGAGTGCACGCATCATCGACATTGATTTCCGGTCAAAGTTGGGGAGAGGCCACTTTAATAGCTTCGCTATGCGAGTGATTTGTGAAACCAATTTTGATTTCAAATTCCGAAGTATAATTCGATATTCAAAAGATATATGTAAATATATTTGAAATGATTTAAAGTAAGCCGGTGTTCAATCCTTAAGTTTTCGATTTGATTTAGTATAGCTATATTTATAAAAATTAATTTATCGATTTGTTGTGATTTCCAACTCTTGGATTTGAAATTTGATTTCACCGACTATTTTGAAGGTTCGAACACTTTCAAATCAAGGTTTAAAATTTTAAAGCTAAGTAATTTCGAAAAGTATAAATTAATGGATAAAGTATATAAGTTTAAACTACTTTGTTAAGTAAATGGATATGACTAATTTGAATTATACTAATATGAAATCTGGTTTTGAATGCTTTATAAATAGTTTAAAGGTTTCGAAGGGGTGGTTATAAACTTGAAAATCATTTGGGCATAATTGATTTTAGAAAATATTTTGTTTCGAAAAATAAGATTTGGAATTTAAAACCCATTATTTATATGATGATTTTGGAAATGAATTTTTTTGACTTGAGATATTTAATTTGGAAGAAAATTTGGTGAAATCAAATATGATTTTGAAACTGAATTGATATTAAAATGATTTGAAATTGAGAACCTTATATTATTAAGTACTTGATTTGGGAGTGGTCGAACTTATATAAAATGGATTTGTATAAGTATGAAGTTGATTTGAAAACAACTGATTTGAAAGTTACCCAATTTGGAAAGAGAAATATTATATAATCAAAGTCTATATGAGTGTGATTTGATATACTATTGATTTTGAAAAGTATTCGATTTGAAAATGAAATCTTATATATAATGGACTTATATAAGTATGATATTTGAAAGTGATTTTAAAAGGTACTATATGATATATAGTTTCGAAGTAATGATACGGAAAGTGCCTTCTGCTTGATTTCCGCTCTGTGGCCACATTGTGGATTCATTCTATCGATATAATTCTCTCTGATTTTTGGTTTTTCGAATGTGATACTCGAGTGTCGTACCGTGGCGTAACCCACGGCCTTTTTTTTTCTGGAGTAGCGTAATCCGCAAGGCAGAGATTGCCTAAAGGGTATGGACGTTCCTGGGGATCCAGGCGTAACCATTGTTATGTATCCTGCAGTCTACCGGTTTTGTTGTCGTGGCGTGATCCGCAAGGCAGAGATTGCTTAAAGGGTATGGATGTTTCCTGGGGGATCTAGGCGTCACCGTTGTTATGTATCCTGTGGTCCACGGATTTTGTTTATCATGGCATAATTCGCAAGGCAGTGAATGCTTAAAGGATATGGATGTTTCCTGGGGGATACAGGCGTAACCATTGTTATGTATCCTGCGATGCAGGTGATTTTTTTTGGATTGTACTTTTCATATCTATTTTTAAAAGTTTTCATATTTTCACTGGGTGTTGAAACAGGTCTACTAAGTACTTGAAGAATTCTAGCTTTGCGCCTGATCAACGCATGGCCAGAGCCTACAAGAACGAAGATAAACTTGTTGAAACATCGAGTTATAAAAGTATTTTCGAAAGAAAATTTTGTTTCGATATTAAGGTATTTTATTATAAAAGTATTTTTCAACAAAGAAATTTTGTATTAATATTTGAAATTGAGACTCTTATGGTTTGAAATTTACGATTCATGCCCGATACTATTCTTTTCGATCTACTTTATCCGCTCAGCTTATTTATTCACCTATATTCTGTTTCCTGAATCTACCTTCCTTTTCCTTTTCGAATATAATCTTTAAAATATTGTTTATTTATATACTACCTGGTTTAATAGTAAAAAATTTAGTGTTTTATATAAATAATTGATCTCGTAAATAATTGAATGGATTTAATAAAATGAGTTTAATCGAACTATTAAATATTAATTAAAAAAAATATATGGTTTTAAATAAATTGTTAATTTGTTTTCCAAAGTCTAATTTTTCATCTGGTTGTTTCTATTCTCCTACTTTGTTCCTTTCCGAGGACGAAAAGTTCCAAGTGGGGGAGAGTGTAATAACCCAAAATTCTAACAAGTATTTTATTCTTTTATTTATAAACTTTAGGGTTTTAATTTACAAAAAAGCTATTTTTTTTAATTTAATTATAAATAGTCACCAAAATTTTATTAATATAAGCCAATTCTATAATTCTTATTTTTGGTTAAAGTTTAACATTTATTGGAATTTAAATCTTTTAAATTCTAACTTCCAAATCTTTTTACTTAACTGAATATATTGGTAACAACATTTTATTTCCACTTTTGTTCTTTTAAAAATTGGTTATACACCTTTAAATCAAGTAATTAATATTCTGTAAAAGAAATAAACTTTATACGTATACACATTTGTTTCTTAGTTAATTGATTAATAAGTAAAATTTTAAATTGAATAATATATAGGAAATAAATTTTACGTTTTCATTTTTACGTATATACATCAGTTATGTGTTAAATGTTAAGTAAACCAAACCACTGTAAACAAATCAAAAGTTAATTAAGTAATAAATTTTAAAGTTAATAGAGTATAGATAGGCTATTTAAAATACACGTTTTAATTTGCACGTTATATCTGTTTTGATTTATTTAGTTAACATATAAATGGTACGTAGCTAATGAATATTCTTTAAAACGTATATTTTACTAAAAATAGGTAGAGAATAAATAAGTAACGTATAAATTTAGATACGTTACTTTTGTTATAAATTTAGCGTATATTGTACTAACTATATAAGAAATAAATAAATAAGAAACGAATAGTTTCTAATCACGTTACTTTTGTTAATTATTTGAGCGTACGTTTCAATTAAAATTATGCATCTATTACACGCTCATAAATTTCATACCTTAGCTACAGAAAACAAATCAGTAGCCACGATTTTTGGAAAAAATTTTGACCGTTGCTTCTAAAACTGCTCATATTTAATTTGATACGTTTCATTTCTATCTGTTCCGTCCTTTTCCCTATTGCCTTTTTCATTCCTTGATTTTTGGTGCTATTGGCTTCAACAAACGTACATATTCAGTACAAAATTTATATATATATTGCTTACCTTACCTATGTCTTTTCTTTGTCCGCTCCTCTTCTTTACAAGCAAATTATAAAGTGCATTAAATAGTTTTTCAGCTGAAATCAAGGGGATTGAACCGTTGCCATTATTTTGTTTATATATTTCAGGTTCTCTGTTGCTTTCGGAAAGAAATATACGCTGCCTTCTTTGTGTATTATTCCACCTGCTTAATTTTCACGTGCGTTTCTATTATTTCTCTTTTCTCTTACCTGAAGCATTTATTTTGACTCTTCAATCCCCTTCCGTTTAAAAAAAAATTCAAAACTTCCTTTCTAATCAAATTTATTGCTTTATAATCTTTCCTAAATCAATGCTTGTATCCATTGCTATTTCATTGCAGCAAATTATTCATTACTTTACATTTATATCAATACCTTTAATTGTGACAGTTAATTTCCCTTCGGTTTCAAATTTTGAAACATGCTACACACGCATATCAATTGCTTAATTATCTGCGTCAATATAGTGTTTATGTTACTTCTCATTTATTTTATTGCAAAAAGTACAAATTCAAACGGTCATTTAGCTTTATTACTCCCTTTATCTTTTGTTTTGCACGATCACTTGAAGAAACGTATAACGTACGTACGTTTTTTTTACATTATTTGATTTGGCTGCAGCTCATATTTTATTTGCAGGTATAAATCAACATGAATATTTATTGCCTAAAATCCTCACCTGCTACTTTATATTTATTATTTAGGTGAATATTTAATATTTAACCACCGAAACATTTTTAACCTTTTGACCATTAAGTTTTTCCACTCTACCAATTTTATATATTTCTTTTCTTCCCTCTCTCCCTGTTCTCTGCTTTCAATATAAATTTGCCAAATCCATCTTCATATTTTCACTCGGCAAGGAATTTTTTTTTATAAAAATAAAAGCATCGCTGTTTCATCTTTTGCCTCCCGGATCTCGTTGCCTTCGCCAATTCTAGAGCAAGCCTTGAACCCCGCGCCTAAACCAAATCCATATCTGCGGCCATGTCGCTCAACCACGGCAACCATTATCTTGTCCTCTGCCTCTGTGCGTGTTGTAAGTGTGCTATATTTTTTTTTTATTTTATTTTATACTGTTTGTATAAGTTATTTACAAGCAGCCTACGCATGTATAAGTTATATAGGGTTTTGTGATCTTTTAAGTTAAATACTTATTTTTTACTTGATTTTTAGTGACTTTAAAACATTATTATATAAGTTATTTATATAGCCTGCAATGCTTTTGTATATACCAGTTATTTTAGAACCGCCTTAGTATGATTTACATATATTATATATATATATATATATATGTTTATGTATATATATCAGTACAGGGATTTTCTTTAATATGACATGTGTATATATTTATTTTACGAAAATATTATATTTTATATAGTTACTATAAGTATATGCATATGTATAATAGTTTTACAAAGTTGTTTATATATGTATATAGTGTTATAATAAATATTTTTGTAAACATTTATTCATGGAAACAATAATAAAATATATTTTCCTACAAATATCTAGCCGATTCTGATTCATTTCATCAATACCTTATTATCAGCTTTGTCTATCTAAATTCGTGCCTAGCTAGCTTTGTTTCGTAATACGTGCTTGGATCCGTAACTCATTTCATCGTCAAACGTCTCTCTAGCCTCAAAAGGTGAGCAATCACTCACGATTAACATTCTTTTATTTATTAAATTTGATTTCAATTGAAACGATAATTGAAATATGCTGCTGTTAGTTATTTACAATGCTATATATGTTGTTATCTGCAATTGTTCACTTGTGGGATATGACACCATATCTTGTTATTTATATTATATTGGTATTGGTGATATATGACTGTTATTTTATTTTATTATCTGTTATCACTCTGCAAGTTCCCTGTACTTTAGAATTCACTATGAGTTGAAATGATACATACCCGAACAGACTTTAGAATAGGAGAATTTTGTTATGGGTTGAAATGATAAACCCAAGCGATTTTCAATTAAACTGAACATGGGATTGCGGGTCGAAGTGATATCTACCCGTATATTTAAATTTTGGATTGAAATGATAAATATACATATCCCTTGACCGTAGGATAGGAAATTATATACAGACACCGTTGGTCCACATATACATATATATAAATGTTTGAAAATAATTTCTATAGTTTGAAAGGAAATATATGGTTTTTAATAAATATTGGTTCTTAAATTATTATATATAAATGGAAATTTTATGTATAGATTTAATAATAATATTATTGAGATTGAATCAATCCATATAATATGTTTAAGTATTTATTTAAATTTATATCTCAAAATTGATTGTTGTAATAATTTGAATAAGTTAAGGTTGAGAAGATAAAGTTAAATTTATTTGAAATGGTATTTAGTTAAGAATTCTACTTAATTGGATTGATTTGAACTATTGAATTTGAAATTTAATATTTGATTTATAACTTGATTTTGATTTAAATGATTAAATGGAAGCCTCAAGTTTAAACAAATCGAAAGGAATATGTAGTTTAAAGGTAAATTTATGTTACTTAATAAATATTGAATTTATTAAGTGAACATTTCAAGACTAAATAATAAGGTTAAATCGAGATCTATATGAAACTGTTAAATTGAACTTTGGAATGTTGAATATTAAAGCTTTGAATATACAAGAATTTAAATGGTTAATTTGTGATTTAGATCTGTATTTGAAATATATATAATTTGAATTTGTTTGGTCAGAAACTGAATTGAATGAAAATTGATAAATTGAGATTGAATTTAATTTGAATAGGGAAGTCGGGTTGATTTTGAAGTGATTTGTTAAGTTTGAGGAAATTACAAATATTCTACTTTATAAAATATTTATATATATTTTGGAAATATATATATTTGAAATGAAATGATATTTTGTTGTGAAGTATAAATTAATTTGAAATGACCTCGGTGTTATAGAGTATATTTCTACCTTGTAGATAGTTCCATGGACTCTTAAAGGATGGTTATCGCAAACATCCTTTAAATTACTTGTATTTCAGTTGATATTTCACTTGAGTTGGGTTTATTGATATAAGAACGTTAATCCTGACTCGAGTGTTTTGTGTTTTTACTTTACGCTCGGGTCAGACTGAGTGATACAGCATTTGAGACTCACCTGTGGAGTTTGGAGCTTCATTGGAGATCCAACTATCGATTCAGCTTTCAGTTTTCCAGTTGATTGGTTCATAGAAGTCATCTGCTCGTACTGAAGACTTCGCTGTATTTGAGATATTCTGTTGTATTCTATTTCTAACTCTGATATTTGTATAGTAGCTTCATGAACTACTATTTAGTTATTCCGCTGCGTATTATTGTATTACTTGTATATGCTGAGTTCGTAAAATATAAATTGACAATCTGATATTTTGAGCAATTCAAGTCTGACATGTGCGGATGCGAATGGTTGAAAATAGCAGGTCGTTACACTTATAAATAACAGTAAATAACTAAAAAACTATAAATAAACTGTAAATAATTAGAAAAGCTATAATTAACATAAATAAATACTAAAAAGAATAGCTGAAAGGAAATAGACTGAAAATAATACTAAAAACTGTAAATAAACAATTGAAAAGGCTATTTCAAAAATCTCAGTAAAACTACAACTATTGGAAACCTTATTATTTTAAATTACTTAAAGAATATTAAAATAATTATAATCACTCACCTCTAAACCTTAGCTCTTCCCTTTAGGCCTTCACGGATCCACTTGGGGTTGTTAAAATAATTTTATTAAAAAGATACTCTCAGAAAATTATTTCTTTTAGGGCCCTTCCTGAAAAGGTTAACCCAAGCGGAGAAAATCTTAAATGAGAAAAAGTGTTAAGCCTAAGTCTTATTTATAGGTGTAGAAGTGGATCTCAGACCGTTGAATTTGGGGATTGAATAGGATGCGACCACGTCATAGGCCTAATAGGAGCCATCAGATGGAAGCACGGATGGACCAGATGGAATAAAAGAATGCAAAACAACATGTATGAAACTTCTGCTGACTCAATTTTGCTATGTCAAACCTTACAGTGCGCCTTGTCAGCGTCTTATCTTATATTTAATTTAATTAATTACACCCTCAATAATATACAAACTATAAATAACGTTTTCTTCTCCTCAATTAATTTCTAATTTATGCGTTATAGTTCAGGTTAAATTTCTATGCATCTCTTTTTATTCGCATATTTCATTTCAGTTTTCAACATCCCATTTAATTTACATGTTTACATGTAACAACCCTGTATTTTGTAATTATTTTAATTGTATATTTTAATTATTTTAATTTAAATTTTGATAAAAAAACTTATTTTACTTATTGAAATGATTAAATTTTATTATTTAAATATAAATCTTGATTTTTATATGAATTATAATTCCAAAACTTGTGTAAGTTGAATATTTCCAGAAAAAGTGAATTTTTGGTCAAATAGTCAAACTTTGACTTTTAACTTAAAATTTAAAAGTTTGAAATTTTAAATTTTATCTTTTATTATGAAAATAGATTTAATAACTTGAACACTGCCTTTTGTTTCGTGGAAAATGGAGTTAAACTGCAAAAGATATGTACATTTCAATTTTGAGTATAAATTGTTTATTTGCAATTTTGTTATTTTAAATTGTATAAATTTTATTTTTTTCTTTGTCATATTTTATTTTAATATTTTTTAATATGTTATATTATGTATATTTTGACTTTTAAATATTTTTAAAATGATAATAGAATTTTTCTAAAATTTACTATGATGATTTCCTATTTTTAAAAGGCTGTTTTCCTTTTTCTGCTATTTTCTTCATCTAAACTATATTTAAATTAAAATTTATTTATTTACTTTTGTGATTTCCCTTTTATTTTGTTTTCTTATCTTTATTTATAAATACTTTTAAGTACATAAAAATTTTCCCAAGTTCATTGCACTTATTTTTCATATTTTCAAGACTAGTTGCAAATTTTGCTGTTTTATTTAATTAAACTATATATAATTAATAATTTATTTTTATTTTTTTTATTTACTAAATTTTCGTATTTTATCTTATTTTATATATATATTTCAGTTATATAAGGTTTAAAAAGAAAATAATGGAAATTTGAAGAGTTTGTGTCTCTTTAGTTGCTCAAGGCTCTTCGTTTTTCCACCTCTTCATTTTCTTTTGCCTTTTCCTCTCCTTGCTTTAGCCGTACCTTTTTCTTGCATTAGCCGTACCTTTTTCTTGCATTAGCCGTGAATTCTCATTGCTAATTCACGTGAGAAACATCTCCTCTCTTCATTTCTCACGGCCACTTTATTTTCTTTAAAAATATTTGCAAGTTAATGGCTTCTTCCTCTCGCTTTTCTTCTTATTTCCATTGATTTTGCCTCGCCTCTTCTCCTAGCTTTTCTTGGCCTAGCCTCTCCACCATCAGCTCCACCATCACCTCCTCCATCTACAGCAGCCATCAGCCCCTTCTCTGACAAAAAAAGTCAAGCCATGAGCACTTGATGATGATAGCTCCACAAAATTTGCACAAACTCCTCCAATAATGCCTTGCCAAGCCACAAACTTCACCATAGCCTTTCATATTCATTTCGGCCACACCCCTAGCTCCACCACCACCTACTGACCTGACCTTTAGCTGCAGCACTACCTCTGTCCAGATCTGAAAAGCCCTATAGCCGAACCCCACTTACCCATAGCCGAGTCACATGTTGACCAAACTTGCCTATATTGCTTTATTCCTATGTGTTCTTCATGTTGTTGCATTCCACTACACCTTCATCTCCACTTGTTGCCTTTCCTATATGATGTTAAACCTGACCTATATGATGCCATACTTGACCCAAAAACACATCATGGCTGAGCATAGAGTCCCCTAAGGCCAAGCATTGAAGTGGTTGAAGCAAGGTCCAATCTATCTTGTTCATTTTTGCTTTGTATTTCAACTTGTTTCAATGTTATTGTGTGTTGAATATTTATATATTGCCTTGTTTGTTTTGTTTTGGGTTGTTGATACAAAATCATATCTTGGCTCTCTCCACTCATTCAAATCAAGTCATACTTGTCGTGCCTTTGGAATCACTCTTGGGTGTGTTGTTTGTCTCTAGCTTCGAAAATGTGAGTCTTTCTCACTCTGACATTTATACTTATGAAATAGTGAATTGATGACAAGTGTTTAGTAATATAAAATGTTATGCAAGTTAATGATGATCATATGATATGCTATGCCATGTTATTACCATGTTAAAACTATTAATTATCACCTGACATCTGATATATGACATTATATTGTGACATTGACATTGTTTATATTGTTTATGCATATATTCACACTGCAAGTTCCCTGTTAGAATAGAATCATTATGGGTTGAAATGATACATACCCGAACGGACTTTAGAATAGGAAAAAATCATTATGGTCTGAAATGATAGGCCTGAGCGATTTTTATTGTATTTTATTTGACTTGGGATTGCGGGTTTGAAATGATAGAACCCAGGTTTTCTTTGTAAACTGCGGATTGAAATGATATATATCCGTATCACTTGACCTAGGTTAGAAAATTTTATACAGACCCCGTGGTATATTTTTAAATGATTTTATTAAAATATGTATTTTTAAAAGTACGAAATATTGATTTAAAAATATATTTTTTTATGGTTTTAAGAAAATTGACTATTAAGGCTTGAAATTGCGATTTTAAGTATGTAAATTTGAAGTAAATGTGATTTTGACTTTAAATTTTATTTTAAAATGTAAATAAATAATGGAAATTAAATTTAAAGTTTTGAAATGATATTTGAAGTAAAATTTTAATTTTATTTACTTTATAAATTAATAAACAGTGAATTTTGACTTAATAAATGAATGGAGTTTGCAAAGTTGAATATTCGATCTTAAAATTTTATTGTGTTAAATCAAATGTTAAAATGATTTTAAATGTGAAATTTTGAAGTCTAGAAATATGATTTTTAAGTTATAATAATAAAAATTTGGAGTTTTATTATTATTTTTGAAAAGCTAAAATGAAACCTGGAATTTTATAGCATTTTCAAAATGCTTTAGTCTTTTGACAGCATTTTAATGCTATTGTTTTGAATCTAACAATATTTGAAATAACTAAATATCTATTACGATATTTTATAAATGTCGCTATTCTTGAAATAAACCATTTTGGAAAATATAAGCTACGATAGCACTTTATAAATGCTGTCGTTGCTATAATTTGACAATGTTTTGAAATATTATAGATTTTAACACTGTTTGGGCTATATTTTAAAGTGTTAAATAATTTAACTTTTGAAATGGATTATCTGCGAAATTTTAGAAGTTTTGAATATTTAAATTTGAATTTTTTAAGGAAATTAAATTGAATTTGAATTTAAATAAAGTTTACTTGGTTATGTGTTAAACGGAATGAAATGTAATATAATAAATGAATTTTTGAATGGAATTTTGGAATGTATTTTTGGTAATGATGTTTGAAATAATAAATGAATGACATATTTGATTTTTAAATGATATTTAACTTTGAATATTTGGATTCGAATTCAAATAATGATTTGATTATGAAGTTTTGAAAGGATGTAATATTTTAATGATTTTGAAATGGTTTGGAAATGATTTGATCTTTATTTTAATAAAGAATGTGAATGTTGAATGATATTTGATTTTTCTTTATTTGATAAAGGAATATTTGAAGTTTATATTTGTATGAAAAGATATTTGGTTTAATTGTAATTTAAGTTTATTTTAATAATATTGGATTTATGAAATGAATATTTCAAAACTACATAATAATGAAATTAGATTTGAGATATGAATATATGGAATTATAAAGTTTATTTTTGAAATGTGGGATATTAAAGTTTAGAAACATATTAAAATTGGATAGCTTATTTTGTAGATCAAATCTATATTTGAAATTTATAAGATTTGAAATGTTTTGTTAGAAAACTGAATTGAATTGAAATTGATGGTTTGATTTGAATTAAATTGGAAATTTGAAATTTTGAATTAAATTGGAAATAAATTTGTAAAATGTAAAGAATTAAATGAATGTTTCATGATTTCAAATGTATGATTTCAGAATGTTATGATTTTCAAAGTGTAATGATTTCAAGTATTTTGGTTTCGAAAGAGTTATAACTTTGAAAGTATTATGATTTTTGGAAGTGAATATAGGTTTGAGATGGAAATGATAAAGTATAAACTATTTTGATTTGAATATAGTTTTGAAATAAAAATGATTTTGGTTTCGAAGTATAAACTATTTTGATTGAATAAATAGTTTCAAAATAAAAATGGTTTTGGTTTCGAGGCGTAAACTATTTTGAAAGGAATATAGTTTTGAAATGAAATGATATGATCCTTTTGAAATATAAACTATTTTGAAATGACCACGACGTTATAATAACGTTTAGCTGTTGAAGAGACCGGGATCGGAAGTTGTCATACTCTCTGCCAACTCCGAAAACCACTTTAACAACCGTGTACGCGGTGGAGATTCCAGAATGAAGTAGGATGGTGGCGACGTTCTTGAGGTATATTACATGGACCCTACTCCCGTGAGTTGGCATAAGGTGGCTAAAACAGGAGCGATCTCGGGCCAAAGCAGGTAGCACCTCTGGTCGGACACATTCCTTCGATACTATACTCTTACTGGTGATTGATTAGATGGCCATCCTCCGATTTTGATTGGGAGTGTGTTCCGAGGTGGGCGTATGTGGCTGCTGCGTTACCACCAGCCCGTGTGCGTAATTGGTATATCTACCCTGGCATTGCCTTGTGTGCCATGTCACCTACCATACCGAGCCTTTACTACGAGTTTGTTTTTCTCCCGTAGCCCGTGTGGTATCCTCTGACAGTCACCCAGAGTGGAGATGGCATGATATTGGATGGACTACTGGGACTATTATGTGTGAAGGGTGATATGGGTAGCCCAGAACGCTATTTGAAAGTATGTTTATTTTACTGTAGACATTATTATAGTAGCGCAATATTACTACATAGAATAGTTTAACAGATCCTTAAAGGATGGGCGATCCCAAGCATCCTTTAAGTTACTGATGCATTTTTGTTACTGTTCACTTGAGTTTATTTGCAGTTCATAAGTATTTATGTCCTGACTCGAGTGTTTTGTATTTTGCTTTACGCTCGAGTCAGATTGATTGAGTTAGCATTCAAGATTCACCTTCGGAGTTGGAGCTTTCCTTGAAGATCCAGCCATCTATTTTGCTTTCTGTATCCAGTGATTTCAGTGATGTATTCTGATTTGTACCTGATGTATCTTGTTACTTTTTGTTGTATCATGTTTAACTCTGATGTATCTTATTTTTATATAGTAGCTTCATGAACTACTATTTCTTTTAAATTCCGCTGCATTATTAAATACTCTGTGTCTGTGATCTGTGATTATGTATTTACTGTATATTCTGAGATTTGCCAAATTTTATTTACAACGCGGTATTTTGAGCAATTCAAGTCCGACATGTGCGGATGCGAATGGTTGAAAATATCGGGTCATTACAGTTGGTATCAGAGCTTTGGTAGCTCTAGGCAAAACTCAGCATATAGAGTAGATGTGTTTACAGAATCACTTTCATTTGAGTTGAATCTCTTTCTTTTGACTCGATTCCTTGGAATTTTGGAATGTTCCCTGCGGTTCCAAAATCCATTCTTATTCCCCACTATTTGTCTTCATTTGATTTCGGAGTATCACATAACTCCACTTCGAATGATCTTTATAGTGAATTGGCGGTCTCACCAGTATTCTAATTTTCCTGTAAAAGGGTGAAACTCCTTTACAATTAGCATCGATTCACCAGAGATTTATATTTATTATCGGTTTAGATGCTAGTATCTCCTATTATCCCAAACTTTATCTCTTGAGGTCGAATGTAGATTTACCCAGAAAATCCACATCGATCTTATTCTTTAAGTCACGGTTGACCCGGTTAGGGTTGCCCGTGATTTATTGCAGCTTATCCACCTCCTTACTCTGTATTTTATCATCCTGTCTTTTGTTTCCAATCTATTCTTCCAAACATTTTGAATTGTACTTGTAAATCTATATTTTGTTTTATATATTGTGTTGTTTGAGTTGTTGATGTTGGATTGGGTTTCTGATCGATTCGTCTGATCAACGCTATCGATAAGATTTCCAAAACACTTTGACAGAACAAGCTGACACAATATTATTTTAAAAATTTAGGAAATGAAATATATTTTGATATATAAGTAAATTTATGGAACTTAATAAATTGATTTAAATTGATAATTTGAAATGATAATACTTGATTTATCATTTATTGTTCTACAAATGAATTTACAAATAGTTGTTTATAAATTGATTTGGGGACTGACATTAATTTAAATCAAGAATTTGATAATTTAATTTCCGATGGATTTCAAACCTTATGTTTAAAATTTAAAAAGGATATATTATTTAAAGTATTTTCAAGTAGAAATTTGTTTCTAAAGAATTTTAAAGTTTAAAATTAGTGCTCTTCTCTTGGTCGCTGAAAAATAACTTCGGTGATGACTGCAGCATCATCGACATTCATTTTCGAGTTTCGAAGTGAAGAGACAGTTCTGTAGTCTTACTACAGCTTTGTTTTGGGAATTTAATTGATTTGAATTTCTAAAATATGACTTGATTTTAGTATATATAGATATATGATTGAAATTTGATTTGACATATTATGTATATATTATTAGTTATCTCTAAATGGTTTGAATGGAATCGGAAATTTAATTCTTAAATTCTATCTTAAAGAATAATTTCAATTATGAAAGAAAAAAATTATTTAAAAATTTGGATAAATGATTCAAACTTGAGATAATTGAATTTGAAAGTTTTATTTGTATAACACACAATTGCATTTCAATATAACTTACCTTAATTTTTTTTTTAAAAGTTAACAATGTAATTAGATAATATACAATATAAAAGGATTTTATAAATAAAATTTGAGTGGTTATAATAAATGTTATACACTTAAATTTTGGTTATAAAAGATTAACAGAGGTAAATAAAGAAAAAGAAAATTTAAAGAGATTTTATTTAAATAACTTAATAATCAAATTTGATTTAATATGGAACCTTAAGTCTAACCCAGAAATTTTAATAAAAGTTATTTCCTGAAATGAATATGTTTGTATACTAAACAATGTATCTTTGAATAGAAAATAAAATATATTTGAACGGGATATTTTGTAATAAGGTTTATTTAACTTGAAATCATAGTTTAATTGAAGTATAAATGAATAAAGGTGTAAAGAAATTTGATTGCTGTATTTGCTATGATACTATTTTATAAATAAAATATTTTATTTATAAAATAGACATGTCTTGTCAAATGAATAATTTTGATTTAAATAGTTAAGATGTATTTTTAATATCACTAAAATTTGATTATTGATAATTTGGTTTTCAAATGGAAATTTAAAGTGTAACTTATTGAAGGAATATCCTATTTATGAAATGAGTATTTTAAATAAAGTGTTAGGTTATTTGTTAAATTAAGAAATAGGTAAAATAATGAACTTTTGACTTAATAAATGAATTATAGTTTAATTTGGATATTCCATTCATAAAAGTTGTTTTAATAAATTTAAGTAAATGATATCCAAATGAATATTTCTAAAATTGAACTGATTTGAAATACTAATATGTCTACTGTAACATATTATAAGTGCTGTTGTTTCTAAAATAAAATGTTTTGGAAATTTTATAATTGAATAAATGAACTTAGAAATGTTGCAACTTTGAAATGAGTATTATTTGACATTGAATTTAAATGGTTTAAAGGAAGATTATTTTAAAGGTGTTATGATTTCAAAGTATTATGATTTCAAAGCATGATTATTTCAAATTTATTATCTTATTTTGTTTTTCAAACTATCTTTTAGTTGTCCTTATTTTCCTTATCTTTCTATAGAATGGGGAGGTTATTGCTTATACCAGTCTGTTTAGAAATCTTTCTATAATCTTTGAAAATCTTTGGTACTCATCTGGATCTGAACACTGCTTACCATCCACAGACTATCAGTAAAACGGGAAGGGTGAATCAGATTTTAGAGGATCTTTTTGTGCTTGTATTTTTTATTCTGGAGGATCTTGGAAGATCATCTCCACCTTGTTAAACTTACCTATAACAATAGTTATCAGGTATGATTCGAACATGCTTGTCATCTTATCTAAATCTGGTATCATTCTATATTTTTCTTCTTCTGTGCTTTCCCGTACCACGTTCCTTTTCGGGGACGAAAAGTTTTGAGTGGGGGAGAGTGTAACAACCCTGTATTTTGTAATTATTTTAATTGTATATTTTAATTATTTTAATTTAAATTTTGATAAAAAAACTTATTTTACTTATTGAAATGATTAAATTTTATTATTTAAATATAAATCTTGATTTTTATATGATTTATAATTCCAAATCTTGTGTAAGTTGAATATTTCCAGAAAAAGTGAATTTTTGTTCAAATAGTCAAACTTTGACTTTTAACTTATAATTTAAAAGTTTGAAATTTTAAATTTTATCGTTTATTATGAAAATAGATTTAATAACTTGAACACTGCTTTTTGTTTCGTGGAAAATGGAGTTAAACTGCAAAAGATATGTACATTATAATTTTGAGTATAAATTGTTTATTTGCAATTTTGTTATTTTAAATTGTATAATTTTTTTTTTCTTTGTCATATTTTATTTTAATATGTTTTAATATGTTATATTATGTATAATTTTACTTTTAAATATTTTTAAAATGATAATAGAATTTTTCTAAAATTTACTATGATGATTTCCTATTTTTAAAAGGCTGTTTTCCTTTTTCTGCTATTTTCTTCATCTAAACTATATTTAAATTAAAATTTATTTATTTACTTTTGTGATTTCATTTTTATTTTGTTTTCTTATCTTTATTTATAAATACTTTTAAGTACATAAAAATTTTCCCAAGTTCATTGCACTTATTTTTCATATTTTCAAGACTAGTTGCAAATTTTGCTGTTTTATTTAATTAAACTATATATAATTAATAATTAATTTATTTATTTTTGTTTATTTACTAAACTTTCGTATTTTATCTGATTTTATATATAAATATTTCAGTTATATAAGGTTTAAAAAGAAAATAATGGAAATTTGAAGAGTTTGTGTCTCTTTAGTTGCTCAAGGCTCTTCGTTTTTCCACCTCTTCATTTTCTTTTGCCTTTTCCTCTCCTTGCTTTAGCCATACCTTTTTCTTGCATTAGCCGTGAATTCTCATTGCTAATTCACATGAGAAACTTCTCCTCTCTTCATTTCTCATGGCCACTTTATTTTCTGTAAAAATATTTGCAAGTTAATGGCTTCTTCCTCTCACTTTTCTTCTTATTTCCATTGATTTTGCCTCGCCTCTTCTCCTAGATTTGCTTGGCCTAGCCTCTCCACCATCAGCTCCACCATCACCTCCTCCATCTACAGCAGCCATCAGCCCCTTCTCTGGCAAAAAAAGTCAAGCCATGAGCACTTGATGATGACAGCTCCACAAAATTTGCACAAACTCCTCCAATAATGCCTTGCCAAGCCACAAACTTCACCATAGCCTTTCATATTCATTTCGGCCACACCCCTAGCTCCACCACCACCTACTGACCTGACCTTTAGCTGCAGCTCTACCTCTGTCCAGATCTGAAAAGCCCTATAGCCGAACCCCACTTACCCATAGCCGAGTCACATGTTGACCAAACTTGCCTATATTGCTTTATTCCTATGTGTTCTTCATGTTGTTGCACTCCACTACACCTTCATCTCCACTTGTTTCCTTTCCTATATGATGCCATACTTGACCCAAAAACACATCATGGCTAAGCATAGAGTCCCCTAAGGCCAAGCATTGAAGTGGTTGAAGCAAGGTCCAATCTATCTTGTTCATTTTTGCTTTGTATTTCAACTTGTTTCAATGTTATTGTGTGTTGAATATTTATATATTGCCTTGTTTGTTTTGTTTTGGGTTGTTGATACAAAATCATATCTTGGCTCTCTCCACTCATTCAAATCAAGTCATACTTGTCGTGCCTTTGGAATCACTCTTGGGTGTGTTGTTTGTCTCTAGCTTCGAAAATGTGAGTCTTTCTCACTCTGACATTTATACTTATGAAATAGTGAATTGATGACAAGTGTTTAGTAATATAAAATGTTATGCAAGTTAATGATGATCATATGATATGCTATGCCATGTTATTACCATGTTAAAACTGTTAATTAT
Organism: Allium cepa; assembly: GCA_030765085.1. NCBI lineage: Eukaryota > Viridiplantae > Streptophyta > Magnoliopsida > Asparagales > Amaryllidaceae > Allium > Allium cepa. Next base: position 138,367,257 of record CM060940.1, on the reverse strand, counting down.
CACCTGACATCTGATATATGACATTATATTGTGACATTGACATTGTTTATATTGTTTATGCATATATTCACACTGCAAGTTCCCTGTTAGAATAGAATCATTATGGGTTGAAATGATACATACCCGAACGGACTTTAGAATAGGAAATAATCATTATGGTCTGAAATGATAGGCCTGAGCGATTTTTAATGTATTTTATTTGACTTGGGATTGCGGGTTTGAAATGATAGAACCCGGGTTTTCTTTGTAACCTGCGGATTGAAATGATATATATCCGTATCACTTGACCTAGGTTAGAAAATTTTATACAGACCCCGTGGTATATTTTTAAATGATTTTATTAAAATATGTATTTTTAAAAGTATGAAATATTGATTTAAAAATATATATTTTTATGGTTTTAAGAAAATTGACTATTAAGTCTTGAAATTGTGAATTTAAGTATGTAAATTTGAAGTAAATGTGATTTTGACTTTAAATTTTATTTTAAAATGGAAATTAAATTTAAAGTTTTGAAATGATATTTGAAGTAAAATTTTAAGTTTATTTAATTTATAAATTAATAAACAGTGAATTTTGACTTAATAAATGAATGGAGTTTACAAAATTGAATATTCGATCTTAAAATTTTATTGTGTTAAATCAAATGTTAAAATGATTTTAAATGTGAAATTTTGAAGTCTAGAAATATGATTTTTAAGTTATAATAATAAAAATTTGGAGTTTTATTATTATTTTTGAAAAGCCAAAATGAAACCTGGAATTTTATAGCATTTTCAAAATGCTTTAGTCTTTTGACAGCATTTTAATGCTATTGTTTTGAATCTAACAATGTTTGAAATAACTAAATATCTATTACGACATTTTATAAATGTCGCTATTCTTGAAATAAATCATTTTGGAAAATATAAGCTACGATAGCACTTTATAAATGCTGTCGTTGCTATAATTTGACAATGTTTTGAAATGTTATAGATTTTAACACTGTTTGGGCTATATTTTAAAGTGTTAAATTATTTAACTTTTGAAATGGATTATCTGTGAAATTTTAGAAGTTTTGAATATTTAAATTTGAATTTTTTAAGGAAATTAAATTGAATTTGAATATAAACAAAGTTTACTTGGTTATGTATTAAACGGAATGAAATGTAATATAATAAATGAATTTTTGAATGGAATTTTGGAATGTATTTTTGGTAATGATGTTTGAAATAATAAATGGATGACATATTTGATTTTTAAATGATATTTAACTTTGAATATTTGGATTTGAATTCAAATAATGATTTGATTATGAAGTTTTGAAAGGATGTAATATTTTAATGATTTTGAAATGGTTTGGAAATGATTTGATCTTTATTTTAATAAAGAATGTGAATGTTGAATGATATTTGATTTTTCTTTATTTGATAAAGGAATATTTGAAGTTTATATTTGTATGAAAAGATATTTGGTTTAATTGTAATTTAAGTTTATTTTAATAATATTGGATTTATGAAATGAATATTTCAAAACTACATAATAATGAAATTAGATTTGAGATATGAATATATGGAATAATAAAGTTTAGTTTTGAAATGTGGGATATTAAAGTTTGGAAACATATTAAAATTGGATAGCTTATTTTGTAGATCAAATCTATATTTGAAATTTATAAGATTTGAAATGTTTTGTTAGAAAACTGAATTGAATTGAAATTGATGGTTTGATTTGAATTAAATTGGAAATTTGAAATTTTGAATTAAATTGGAAATAAATTTGTAAAATGTAATGAATTAAATGGATGTTTCATGATTTAAAATGTATGATTTCAGAATGTTATGATTTTCAAAGTGTAATGATTTCAAGTATTTTGGTTTCGATAGAGTTATAACTTTGAAAGTATTATGATTTTTGGAAGTGAATATAGGTTTGAGATGGAAATGATAAAGTATAAACTATTTTGATTTGAATATAGTTTTGAAGTAAAAATGATTTTGGTTTCGAAGTATAAACTATTTTGATTGAATAAATAGTTTTGAAATAAAAATGGTTTTGGTTTCGAGGCGTAAACTATTTTGAAAGGAATATAGTTTTGAAATGAAATGATTTGATCCTTTTGAAATATAAACTATTTTGAAATGACCAGAAATGACCACGGCGTTATAATAACGTTTAGTTGTTGAAGAGACCGGGATCGGAAGTTGTCATACTCTCTGCCAACCCCGAAAACTACTTTAACAACCGTGTACGCGGTGGAGATTCTAGAATGAAGTAGGATGGTGGCGACGTTCTTGAGGTATATTACCTGGACCCAACTCCCGTGAGTTGGTATAAGGTGGCTAAAACATGAGCGATCTCGGGCCAAAGGAGGTAGCACCTCTAGTCGGACACATTCCTTCGATACTATACTCTTACTGGTGATTGATTAGATGGCCATCCTCCGATTTTGATTGGGAGTGTGTTCCGAGGTGGGCGTATGTGGCTGCTGCGTTACCACCAGCCCGTGTGCGTAATTGGTATATCTACCCTGGCATTGCCTTTTGTGCCGTGTCACCTACCATACCGAGCCTTTATTACGAGTTTGTTTTTGTCCCGTAGCCCGTGTGGTATCCTCTGACAGTCACCCAGAGTGGAGATGGCATGATATTGGATGGACTACTGGGACTATTATGTGTGAAGGGTGGTATGGGTAGCCCGGAACGCTATTTAAAAGTATGTTTATTTTACTGTAGACATTATTATAGTAGCGCAATATTACTACATAGTAAATAGTTTAACGGATCCTTAAAGGATGGGCGATCCCAAGTATCCTTTAAGTTACTGATGCATTTTCGTTACTGTTCATTTGAGTTTATTTACAGTTCATAACTATTTATGTCCTGACTCGAGTGTTTTGTATTTTTCTTTATGCTCGTGTCAGATTGAGTGAGTTAGCATTCAAGATTCACCTTCGGAGTTGGAGCTTTCCTTCAAGATCCAGCCATCTATTTTGCTTTCTGTATCCAGTGATTTCAGTGATGTATTCTGATTTGTACCTGATGTATCTTGTTACTTTTTGTTGTATCATGTTTAACTCTGATGTATCTTATTTTTATATAGTAGCTTCATGAACTACTATTTCTTTTAAATTCCGCTGCATTATTAAACACTCTGTGTCTGTGATCTGTGATTATGTATTTACTGTATATTATGAGATTTGCCAAATTTTATTTACAACGCGGTATTTTGAGCAATTCAAGTCCGACATGTGCGGATGCGAATGGTTGAAAATATCGGGTCGTTACATTACATCTAAAATAAATAAATAAAAAAATATCAATATCTTTCCACATTTACATCTGAATTAAATAAATTATTATGTGAATTGTTATATCTACATTTTTTCCATATTCATATCTATTGTGATTAGATAAATAACATATGTCCACAAACGTGTATATATGTTGTGTATTAACTGGTAACCTTATTCTTTACCTTTAAATTGAGCAATCAATTACATTAATTAATTGGTATAACCGTTTTTATGTTCAAAAACCAAACAGACTCTTATTTCTTACTAACAAAGAAATAACATACCTTATATTTTCTGTAAGAAATGCAATCCTTCCATAATACACTCTTGCCTTTTCTTTTTAAAATACAACGTTTATTTTATTAAATGCCTTCTTTTTTTTATAAATATATGGTTACATTTCCTCTCATTTACAATAATCCATCTCATTTGAACATTGTCATCTTCACTTTTCAAATTTATAAAAGCAGATGCCTTCTTTTTAAATATACTATTATAAATATATATATATATATATATATATATATATATATTATGTCTTTCTTTTTTTAACAAAACAAACTCCCTGTGTATAAAATTATACATATATTCAAAAATGAAAAGTTTATTTCATTTATGTCAAAACATTCATTTATTTCTATTTAAAATGATCATTCCATTTTGACACAAATGCAAGTTCTTTTATTAAACTTAATCATTACGATTTAATTCCTCTTTCTCTTTCTAATCGAAACGTTTCAATAAATCTACTACCAATTAATTTCAATACTAGTTTCAACGAATTCTAATCAAACACAATTTCTTTTCGCTTATAATTATTTACCAATTTCTCCTTAAATTTTAGGTTGTTACATTCTACTCTTCTAAAGGGATTTCATCCCCAAAATCTCAAAGGATAGAAGAATGAAATAAATGTTTTCATCCAAGTTCTACAACCAACTACTCAATCATCACCCATTACATCCATTGTCCTTAGGTTTTTCAAATGCGATTTATGATACGTATGCAAATAGTGTAGTGTCAATTCCCTAACTAATGCAAAAGATTAGACGGTCCACTGATTCAGTCGACCTCTTTTTATGCAATCATGTCCATGTCGTGTGTCCAAATGAATGCAAGTTCCCTACTGATAACTTATAGTTCTATATGAGTGCTGCAACCATCATCCAAATGCAACAATCATATGATAATCATCCATTTATAGCGACCACGAAAATAAAATAAAAATACAAATGCGCACACATCCGTATGCATATGCTCTAGTGTCCTAATTAGGCCGATCCTTAAAGGATAATGGTGTCGAGTGTAAGTATATGCATCCATTAGCATCCACTATCAAACACTTGTAACCGCTAGCGTACATCATTCATAACATGTTCTATTAACATGTACGTCAAATCCTACCATCCATAGGTTCAATCCTAAGTTCTACCCTCCTAAAGGATAATAAAGGAAAGAACCTATTCAAAATAAAGATGGAAATAGAAAATTCTAAAACTTAATATAAAAGAAATGCGGATATGAGATACGAATTTCTCCTAATCAAATCAATTTTCTCTGAAGTCTCCTTAACTATGTTGGAACCAAGGCAATCCCTCTGTAGACTTTAACCAACGCAAAGGCGACTTGCACGGTCTTCCATAAAGAGGTTCGAAAGGTGCCACTCCAATGCTAGGTTGAAAACTACTACCATATGAATTCCACCGATTTCATTTTATTGTTCTTCATGAATCAACACTCCTAGGTTCTTACCAGTGTCCTGTACACTTTATGGAAACTTCCATTATTACTTCTAAAAGTAATTACTGTTATCTCCTTACACCTTTTCCGTTACTCCTAGAAAATGATTCTTACCTACTCCATATTTAAGAGTTTGGTTTAGTATTTAACACCTTGTTTTAAAAACTAAGGTTTCTAAAAATTTTGAAACATCAAATCCCAAAAAACCTTTGTCTTTAAAAATGTTATCTTTTCAGTTTCTATTAAATTCAAAATACGTAACTACTCAATATTTTATTTTTCTGAACTTGCATCTTTATAGCTTTTTGAGGGGAAATTTTTAAATCCAAAACTTCTTCATCATTTTCTTTTAAAGACCTTTACAATTTTCTACAAAAATTAGGATTTTTAAATTCAATTATTACTAAGCTTTTTTCTTTCAAAAACTTATTTACTTTTTCGTCAAACCATTTTTCTTTTAAAATATCTTTAAAAATGTCCTTTTCAAACCATCTTCTTATTATACCTAATAGCTTCATACCATAAGGCATTGGAACTACTTTCTCTAATGAGAAATTCTTAATGCTAAAATCATCTATGAACCTTTTAAAAGAGGACTTCATATTTATGTGGAGTTATGAGGAATTTATTCTATATTTTCGAAATAGACTATACAAAATATTGGTGCTTCCAATATCTTGTACATCTTTCTCATATATTCCTTGTGACTTGCATATAACATTTTTATTGGTTTCATAGAAAATATACCATTATTACTTTCATTCCAATAGATTAAAGAATGTTTAATTTATGCTTTCCTATTATAAATATTTTCTTATACTTATTTAAATAATAAGTGTATTCACAAATTACTTTATTTCTATTCTTAGAAATTACCTTTTTAAAATACATCTTTATTTAGGTTAAAGTGGATGTTGCGTAAAAAACCGTTACTACAACCTACAAATTCTAATGTATGAATTTAATTAAAAATAAATACTAATAAACCTCGCATATTATGTCAAAACATTCCTCTTGGGAGTAATCTACTATAACAATAGCTTATAGTCTATGCTCCTTTTACTTTTCATGAAAACATCTATTACAACAATAAATGTTGTGACCTACATTTTCGATACTTAATACACTTCTTTATTTACTTAAAAAGAAGCTAGTGAGTTATATACGCTCTATAATTCTTCAAAAAGAATTTAACTTTTTCAACCAATTTTAAATTTCATGCCATTTTTCAAAAATACCCAATATTTACTTTAAAAACGTTGACAATTATACTTTTCAACTTTTCCTAACAATTTTATTGGGTTAGATATAAAGTGGGTTTTCTTCTCATTACCCTAGGAGTATCCTTCCTAAATTTTAGTAATCCCATTTCCTTATCAAAGTCATTTACTCCAATTCCTCTTTGATGCTTATATTTTTACTCTAAGGCACTACTATTAAATCAACTTATATTAAACAATTATAATTTCTGCAATTATCTACACATGGGCTTTCTTCTTTTATTATCAACTAAATCTATTATACATCTCCAACTTTTTCCTACCTCTCTTTGGATTTTCATAATCCGAACCTAAAAAACAACACCATTTCTCAAACTCCTACCATGTGTAGACCTTCTCCATGCCCCGAGAAAAACACCTCTTTAAAGACATCTAGGAAATTTCTGAAGACTTAAACTGAATCTAACTCTGCTGATGATGAATCGAGGGGATAAAAGAAGCTCAACATGATTGACTCCTATGGGTCGCAAGAAACCTCAAGAGTCCTACTGCTGCATGTCTCTTATCTAACGACTCTCCTCTCACAGTCTAATATCGTTCCGTAAGTGGATACCCAATCCATTCCCAAAATCATCCCATACCAAAAAATCCTAATACATAGTCGTCGCAGTCATACTCTACGCCTAAGATAAAAAATTTCAAACCCCTACAAATCATAGATAAGTGTGTCGATCCTCTTATGGGGTTTGAAACAACAATGGGGTCTACTACAAAAGAGATGCCTGAGTGCAAACAATCAAACAAAGAATTCGAAATGAAAGGATTGATACTCTAGAATCGAAAAGAATCCAAATGGTAAAATCAAAAATAGAAATCAAAACTTTCCATGATGACTTTCCTACCTCTATCTAGTCCAAAAATAAAAGGTGCCGCATTCAAAGCTTATACTTGCGTTGTAGGTGCGCCTGCTCTCTGCCCCTTCCTCTAGGGACAATCCCACTCATGTGACCAGGTTGTCCACAATTATAGCACTTTCCATTCATTTTATAGTCTTTTGCGTAAGGACCAGTCACCCCACAACTATAGCACTTTGCTCCTTCCTTGAGTTTTATGATGTCCTAGAAATTTAGGCAATATTTATTTAACGATTTCCATTAATAATTATTTTAAAATGTGCAATATTGATTTAATAATCTAATTATCTTTTCAAAAACTAATAATTGTTTAATTTAACAAATGTTATCTTTTCAAAATTTATAATAAACTAATAATTTAATTTGGCAAATTTTATTCTTTTCAAAACTAATAATACATTTAATTGATAAAATTTACCTCTCTAAGCTAATTAAAAATATATTCTTTTTATAATGTATATGTGTGTTATACGTTGTGAAAAGGAAGTTTGTTTTCAATTTAAATTTAATAAAAATATTTTCAAATTTATAATATATATATGTGTATATATTGTGAATTGGAGGATTTGACTAAATTTAATATAGAAAATTTTCAAAAGCTTATTTAAAAATCTATCTTATATTTTTAAAAGTCATTAAGTAAATATTTATTTTACTTTAAAAAAATATAATAACTTAAATAGTATATTATAATAAAAGTTTATTTTGTTTTCCTTTAAAATTTGATTTTTGAAATAAATTTAGTTCATCTATATTAAAGTACAATAATTTGGTTTGAAAACTTTAAAATAAGGTTTAATTCAACATCCTTTTCTTTTTAATTTTCTTCCTTTTAAAATTTAGCTTTTGAAAATATATTTTTAAAATATATAAATAAAATATAAAAGTATGTAATTATATAAAGGTAATTTATATGTAAACATTGAAGGATAACTGAAATAAGCATTTCAAATGTGCTAAAATAAATAGGAAATTAATTTAAAAGAATTTTTAAACATTTATAAAAATAGGAAATTATTTTAATAATGGAATAAAACATGTGTAAGGCTATTAAGAACATGCAAAAACACTTGGAAGCATTTTACATTCTAAGATAACAAGTGGCATTGTCTTGATTATTTTTGAAACATTTATTAATACATGTATTAAGAGAAACTTGAAAAAAAATATAATCTAGTTCAAACCATTTTCTTTCTTCTCTTTTGAAAAAAACTAAAAATTGGATTTTGTGAGAAAATTCAAAACCAGATTTTAAAAGTCTCAAAGCCAAAATCAAAAATCAGTTCAAAATTTTCAAATCTGTCATTTTGCATAACAAAGAGAAGATCAACACAAACTCAAAGCAAAAGAAAAATGAAGATCAACAACAAACTGTAAATCAACTACTGCAAAGATCTCTGGATCTACAACAAAATTCAACTAACAAGACAGCAGATTCAACAAACAAGGTTTCTCAACTAAATAAGCAACAGTAATCAAAACTGCAAGAAAACCCAATAACATTCGAAGTACCAGAGAAAAAACAAAACTTTGTTGTCTGCTTCTTCATGTTGGTGAGTAAACATTTATTTAAAAATAGTTTTTAGGTATTTCATGTGATGATCTTATGTGATAAATTTGTGATATGGCTTGCATGATTTATTTCATCTAGACAAGGTATGAAATTGCACTTTTACCAGTGTGTATATCTGTATATATTTGTATTATGCTCTGTTATTAGCAACAGGCTAAGCTTCAATCACAAAAATAATTCATATCTCCCTGTATAATCAAAATTAGATTATGATTACTGAAGGGAAAATGTTAATAACATTGTATTCTTGTTTTTATAAATATTTTCAAGTAAATATATTTAGTTAATACTCTGTAAAATTTAAAGTTATAGTGGAAATCAGAAAGTGGACAAAATTCAAACATGATGATTTTCGAATTCAACAATATAGTCTGATTTGTCTTCGAAAACTAGGAATTTTAAAGGCTAAATCATAATTTTTAAGTTAGAATTGAATGAGATATTTGGGGTTCTTCAGAAAACGGTTTTTGGGTCTTTTATGATGATCGGTAAGTTTGGAGGGATCGAGTTTGCTTCAATACAACATGATAAGGGGTTCTGGCCTCGCGTTTGGTGGCGATCGGGAGACTCTTACCCCTACATGTCCCTTTGAGGTAGTATAAGGACTTGGGTTGGTTGTGAGTCGAGAGGCTGGCCGTAAAAGGAAATTCGAGGTACCACTGTATGCCATGGCGGAGAGTGGCCGCTGTCGATGGTTGAAAAGCCTAGACTGTTACATTGTGGTATCAGAGCGCTAGGTTGAGTGAATACCTAGGCTTTGGAGTGATTTCCTTCTGAGAGAGCGTACTTATATATATATATATATATATATATATATTATGTATGTATATGTATATGTATATGTATACCTACCTATTTGTTAGGTTACCTGTTTGGGTTTTTCAATATAAGTTCTAGAGGTAGAAGAGGTAGTGGTGTGTATAGCACGACAACCACTAAAGGAAGAAGTCCTAGTGTAGAGTTTGGATGTGTACCTGCCAGGGAAGTATTGGGCATCTTGGGTAAGTTTTGCAGCATAATATAAGGATTTCAACAATCTTTGAAGGAAACATTTTCAAGGTTCGAAGTCCATCTTTGGAATGTATGTTTGGTTGCGCTCGTGCGAGCGAATTTTCCAGAATTTGGTTCAGTCGGAAGTGCTGAAGCGAGTGATGGTATCTTGGCCACCTTAGGAAGGAGTCTTGTATGTATTGGAGTTTGTGACTCAGTTTAGCAAGTTGTTAGTGCTTGGTTTGAAACCGAGTTTCTTAAGAGATATCTGCCATCTTGAAGGCTCTTTTGTAGAGTTGGTTGATATAGCTTTGTGATTCGAGGAGCTTTTGGATAAGGAAGTCTTTGGCAGCAGTTGTAGCTCAGATGTAATGATCCCAATTTTGAATTAAATTTAAATTAATAATTAATGTAAATTTTGGGATAAATTTTGGAACTAATTTGAAATTTTCAAAGTAAATAAAATAAGTGTTGAATTGTATATATATATATATAATAAGATTGTAAAAATTCATTTGAGTTTAAGAATTGAAAATAATAAATGTTTAGAATTATTTGAATTTGAAATATATATGTATACGTATACATATGAGTAAATTTGAATTTGCCTTTAAAATTTGAATTTGAATATCGAATTTGCATTTGAATTTAAAATTTAAATAAATGACTTAGAAAAATGATTTGGGTTAAAAATATTGTTTAGTAGTTAGTTTTAAAAGCATTTTCTTTTAAATAGTATGTATATAATAATGATTAGGAATGTCTTTATATAAATAAGAAAAATGTAATGTAAATTTAATTAAAACCTTTAATACATGCATAATACAAGTGTAATGGTTTTTGCGGTGGAATTAAACAAGTGTAGTGATCTTATCAATTTTTTTACAAGTGTCATTTTGTTGTGTTTATTTTTGATAAAAATTTAATTAAAATAGAAACAAGCTATAAAAACACATCTTCCTCCTTTTCATTCTTTTATCTTCATTTGCAAAGTCCTGTAAAACAAAGTCATCTTCAACTCTAAAAATTTGAAATCCATCCTCTTCAAAAATTTGAAACAAAAAAAAAATTCAAAATCTTCTCCCAAACTAAATTCCCAAAAACAAAGTTTAAAAAAACCAAAAAAAAGAGAGAGCCTGTGAGCAAGTTTTCAAAAGCCTGGAAATTTAGAACCAAAGTAAACAATTTCAAGCCTGAGAACCAAGAATTCAAAACAACTTCAGCAACTTCAAGCTCGAACCTGAATCAAGATAATTCAACAAGAAGATCAAAACTAAGATCAACTCATGCCCATCAAAATAAAAAGTCTGGTCAATTTTTAAACTCAAATATCATTTCCAGATTTTGCTTCTCCTCTGTTCTTCAATTTGAGGTGAGTAAACCCTTTTATTTCTTAATTTAGATCTGTTGTTTGAAAATATGTTAAAGTAGGATGAAAATTACTTGCATGTGTGTAAATTCATGAATATATATGTGTGTGTGTGTGTGTATAGCTTTGCATGCCTGAGAACAGACATTGGTCTCTGTTTTAAGTATTACAGGGTTCAATCCTGTTTGAAAATCGAGAACTCACCCTATGGTCATTTATTGATCTTAATGTTCAAAGAAAATTTGTTAGAATTGTCAAGATCTCTTTTCTAAAAATATTTGTAGGCACTAAAGATAAATAGGTTTTCTGGAAAATATCAAAACACAGTGGAGTCTCATTTTTGTAAAAATGTAATTGATTAAAATTTAAGTTTTGAATGTATGATCTTGTTCACTTTTACAAATCATGATTTTTAAAATGAAAATCCAGATTTTTAGTGTAATTTTGGGTGAGAAACCGTGAGATAAACAGATTTGATTCTTTGGGCAAATTACGGTGGTTGGCAACTTTGTTCGTTTCGTGATCAGAGCTGTAGCTAGCCGAGAGGTCGTAGAGTCTAGGAAAATACGCGATAAATTTTCAGATCACCGTAGTGGGTGATCGGAGTAGAATTAGGGTTTAAGCCCAATGATTTTCAAGGTCAGGAAACCTCATTAGTACCGCCTCGTCAATGCATCGGAATTCGTTGGACCGAGAGGAAAAGCTTTGAGGATCTTTAGAACAGCTGAGGTTGAAGTGGTGTGGCCTCTGGCGTCGTCATGCGGCAGAGTGGATCGAGTTTTGTGATCAAGTAGGCTTCAAGAAAGGAAAAAATTGGACTCGAATTCACCCGATTTTGATTTAGGGAAAATTTTGTATATTGGGTTGTTCGAATTGATTCGGGTGATCACCGATGATGCTTGGATGGCTGTAGCGTTGACCGGAGTTGGTCGTGAGGTTTGTGCACGTGTACGTGCCTATGTACGTATTTGGGTTGAGATGGTTGGGGAAGAAGATGGGGGAGCTCGAGTTCAAGCGCGTGCAAATAAGGGGTGGACTCGAAGCATTCGAGTAATCGTCTCAGGGAAAAGAAATTTTCGGTTGGATCAGAGTGAAGCTTAGGTTGAAAGAGTTTCTGCTCGGGTTTTTGGTTTGATACAGGAAATGATTTTAAAACTAAAAAGAGATCAAAGTTATTGAAAACAAATTTTGTTAAAAACCAAGTTTCTTTTTATATTGGATGTTATCTAAGTTTTTAAAATTGGTTAAAAGGTTTTTAAATAAATTGTTTCAATTAACCAAGTTTTAAAATGGTTTAAAATATAAATATAACTTTTATTTTGAAAGTTTATGTTTTTTAATAAACTAAATACTATTAAAGGTTAGTTAATTAATATAAAGAATGTTTTGATGGTTAATTAACTTTTAGAGTTTAAGTTAATATATTTGTTAAAGGAAACTAATTACTTGAAGTGAATTACTTAATAAAAGTAATTAAGGTAAATTTGTTAATAATGTAAGTTTGATTAATACAGCAATTAATGAATAATTAATTTAAGGATAACTAATTACTTAAAAATAATTACTTAATGAAAGTAATTAAGGACGGATAATTGATGATTAAAGATTTATTTAATCAAGTGTTTAAAGGTTAGTTAATTAAGGATAATGAAGTAATGTATGTAATTAGGGTAATTAATTTAAGAAGTAATTAATTAATTAAAGGTAGTTAATTAACAAAAGTAATTAATTAATGATAAAAGTTAATTAAGTAATTAAGGATAATTACTTATTTTAAATTAATTAGGATTAATTAATTAAATGATAATTAATTAAGGGTTAATTAAATGATTAATTAATTAAGGATGATTAATTAGGGGTAATTAATTAACTAAGATTAATTCTTTAATAGATTAAAGGTTAATTAATTCATTAATTAAGGTTAATTGGTTAGTAATTAATAATTAATTAATTAATTAAGGAACAATTAATTAATAAAAGTACTTAAGATTTAATTAATTACAATTAAGGATTAATTAATTAAGATAATTAATTAAGGAATAATTAATTAATGAAGGTGATTAAGATTTAACTAATTTATAATTAAGGATAATCAATCAATGGTTAAGGATAATTAATAAAAGTAATTATATGATTAATTTATTCTAATCACATGGTTAATTCATCTTATTTATAGGTGATTGATTGTTATTGAATGCCTTAAGCTGATTGATACCCCTGTTATGGGATTGTGATATTTTGTGATGTGAATTGCTGTGTATTGCTCTGTGATATCTGTGATATGTTTCTGTGTGAATGTGAAAGCCCCTTGGCCCGTAAAACGGCATTTGAATTTCGATGTGACAGGGAGTCGGATTCCAGTTGATTATCCGAAATCCACATCGAATCGTAATGGTGAATCTTTGTGATTGATAAATTGACTTTATCTATGAATCTGTGAATGAAGATGAGCATTATGGATTATACCGCTTATCGATGTTGATATGATTGAATCTGTGACGATTGATGTTGTGCACTATTGTGTAAAACCCCCTGGACTACACTATACATACACAAATATGGATTGCACGTGGAAATTGGTTAAGTCACAGATTTTTGAAGTAATTTTAAAATTGAATTTTTGAGTCCAAATGGTTTTGCATATGGATTGGGTTTAAAGTGAAAAGCTTTTGAAAAGGAATTTCAAAGATAAAAGTTATTTTTGAATAACTTGATTTAGTTTTGAAATTTGATTTAAATTTGAATTCAAAATTTGAAATTGAGTCTTATGTTGAGAATTTATGATTTAAAAAGGTTATACAAGTTTATATAGGTTTTAAACCATTTTAAAGTGTTGTTTTGGGAATTTGAAATTAACCCAAAGATTTTAACTTGTATAAAATGAAATCAGATTTTTCCGAAATAAAAACTATTTGTTTTCAAATAATAAAAGCTTTCATATAAGGAAGCAGTTTCCAATTTGTATTAAAGGGATTTCAAATTTGAAATGAAATGGTTTTCGAAGTTATGAACGAATCTTTGGAAAAACTTTTGAAAGCTATGAATTAAACCTTTGATTTGAAGATTTGTTGAATTAATCCAATTTGAAAGGGAAATTGTTTTGAAAGGCTATGTATGAATCTTTGTTGAAGATTGGTATACTTTGTTTTCAAATTGAAAAGGGATCTTGAAAGTGTAATCTTTCTATAAAAGATTAGAAAGAGAAATTGTTTTGAAAAAACTATGAAAGAATCTTTGTAAAAGATTGGTGAACTTTATGAAGTGAATCTTTTTGTTTAAAAGATTTGGAAATGGTATTTTGTTTAAACCATTTGAAAAAAGGCTTTGGATAATAAGTTATGACATAACTTAAATTTCAGTATCCATATGTTTTTAAATATTGCGCTCACTATTCTATTTAGCCGGGAGAGGACCTTTGTGTCATATAACTCTTTCCGAATGGTGATACGAAGAAATGGATAGCATTTTTAAGACAGTGGTGAGGATCGGGTGCCTTCGAGAACGATAGGATAACCTTTCGAATGACTCTGCACTGAGTAGCTATGGTATAGAGATCTCCATATGTGATGGGAGTCCGATCGGGATTGGGGAGACTCGGATTGCAAGGGCTTCTTTGGAAGTGCCTTCGGTTTTGTTCGAACCCAAAATAGACTTGTATGGATGTGTGTCTGACATTACACTTTGAGATGTAAAGCTGGTTTCTATCAAATACATTTCTGTTTGGTGGCGGAGATTTATTCTCTTAGCTTAACACCCTTCTCTGAGACGTACGAGCTTAGAGGTTATGTAGTTAATGGCTACTAGTGATACATTCCTAATTCGGTAATGTGGCATACGAAGTGCTGCTGATCATTAGTTGATCGAAGCATGGCTTTGTGAAAAAGTGTAGCTTTGTAGACGAGACTGCATCAGGACCTCACATCCCAGAAATGGTCGAAACAGGAAATATGCAGCAAGGTTTTTAGGGGTCGCGCCCCTAGGGTATGTCCATTTCCTTCTGATAAAGGTGATATCATGGTATGCAGCACAGATATTTAACCTATGTGGTTGCTACAAACTTATTGCTTTGTGGTTGTTGGTTGAGAGGAGCCTCGAATAAAGGTCGATGACGACCGGGGATTGCATACTTGTGTGGTCGTTACTTATGTTACAACTTGGTTAAAGCGTGAGGCAGCGTCGGCCTTAGGTTAGCAGAGATCCGGTTAGGTTCTCGGGGACGTCCTTCCAGAGGCGTACCCATTTCGGTGTAGGAAGTTCCTTTGCCTGACCATTTGTTGGAAATCCAAAGAAACAATACACGTCCTGTATGGTTTTAGTTATATAACCTGCCATGGAATGTGGTGGTAACCTACTGTTGAACATGGCAGCTATAGTAGGCATACGACGAAATGTTGTATGCTGGCTAAGATTAATATTATATTTTCGAAAGGTTTTCTGCACTATGCACTAATAATAATAATATCAAATGGTTTTCGCGTATCAAGCATTTTTAACTGTCATAAGGAGGAATCTCCTCCAAGTGTGCGCTTGCATTGTGTGTGTGGCGGGAGGCCCTATGGCAGTTTCATTTTTCAAAAAACATGAACGGATTTATTTTTATAAATTGTTTTGTGCAAACAACTGTTTTTTTTACTCATATCAGTCCCATGAATGACCCGGAGTTTGTTGTTCCCTTCCTAAACTCTGGGTGCCCATAATTTTTCACACGGGCAGCCTAGAAGCAGGTTATCCATGTTTTGGAGCTAGCTTGGATTCAGAAGTCTTTTGGAAGCCGTCAGATTTTGGAAAGCTTTTGGGTTTGGAAATATTTCAAAGTGCTTGGAGTTTTTGGAGTTTTTAAAGACCTTATCGAAGTTGATGTATGTTGGAAGCTTTTTCTTTGAAGTCTCTATTGTTCCACTTTGGAGCGGTCATTTTGTTGTAGTATCTTTTGTGTATCACTTTGATATTAGTGATCAATGTTGTAGTGGATATTGTATCAAAGTTGTATCTGTGTTATGATCAATGATATTCATTTTGTATCCACTGTTTATTTACATCTAATGTTGTTATAAGCTCCGGCGATACGGATTTCGATGTCATTTGTCGGGTATCGAGTTCGGGTCGTCACAAGTGGTATCAGACCTAAAGGTTGAGTAAGAACTTTAGCTATGGAGTATAACACATTAGATGGCTCATTAGAGATATGATGAAGTATCCCCTAGAATGAGTACAACCCGTGAACCGAAAACCCCAATTACTCAGTCTATTTTCTTTAACTGTTGATATCCCTAAGATATCTTGTCCATATGCCTAAATCAAGTTTTCTTACTATTTACAGATAGTGAGAATGAGCGGAAGAAGAGAACAAGGTAGGGGATGGTGAAATACCACTGCAACTGGTCAAGTCCCTGTAACAGCAGTTATTCCTACTCAATCTCAACCGGATCTGGCGGATTTGTATCAAAGTTTTTCCAAACTGGGTGGAATGCCGTTCACTGGCAAAGAATCCATTATCGAAGCCCAAGCCTGGATCCAATCATGTGAAATGATTTTCAGGGGACTAAAATTGAAAGACAATCAGATGCGACTAATAGCTTGTTGGCAACTCCAAGAGGAGACCCCAGCATGGTGGGAGACAGTTACTTTGGATGAGCCAGAAGAAGAATTTACTAGGAGTCGATTTAAGGAGGTGTTTGAGAAGTGCTATATGCCTTCGGCTGGTATCTCCCGAATGTACCAAGAATTCATGGACTTAAAGAAGGGGAGTTTATCATTTGAGGAATATTTAAACAAATTTAAAGAATTATCCCGTTTTGGTCCAGAATTGGTGAACATGTCTCTAAACAAAAATGAAAGATTCATTCATGGGATGAATAAGAGGTACCACGAAAGGATGACAGCACACGTCAAAGAATCTTTTTCAGATTTGATAGATATGGGGTATAGGTATGCTACTCTGGATATGCAGGAAGTCCCGAGGGAAGGAGAAAATACGAGCATTCAAAATTGGAAAAAAAGAAAATTCGTGGGCAAGAAACCATATCATGGCAAGGAAAAGGACAATTAGGGAAACCCGATGAAAGATATAACTTATTACAATTACCAAGAAAAGGGCCACTATTCAAACAACTGCAAGAATCCGAAGAAACAAGTTAAGAAAGAACAACATGTGAAGACTGGTCAGGGTGTTAAGAAGTGCTATTACTGTCACAAGCCAGGTCACGAAGTTAAAGGTTGCCCGAAGAAGAAGCAAGCTCATGTAGTAAAGGTGTATGCAATCAAAGATGATCCTTCAACCTTAAAGCCTGATAAGGGAAAAGGAATTTTAGAAGGTAACCTTCTCATTTACAATAATTTTTTTTGAGTTTGGTTCGATAGGGGAACTACACAGTTTCATTTCCCAGCAAATTGTAAATAAGTTAAATCTTGAATCTGAGATCGTGGTCGAGCCTATTTTTGCCTATTTCATTAGGTTTCGATTATTCTACGAATGGTTGGTTATTCCTTCGAACTAACCAATACCCTTGTATATTTCGTAGATCTGGATAATCCGAGTATTTTGTAAAGTATTGGATAGAATTGTTCTCATATCTATTGTTGATATTCTGATTTGATAAGCCAAATGCAGAATAGATATTCAGCTTGATCTGGAAAGATATTTCTCTATCTTTTTCTGTGATCTTATATTCTTTGGTTGTCTTTCTCTCTCTTTCATATTTTGACGACGAAATTTTCTTTAGGGTGGGAATTTGTAACGATCCCAATTTTGAATTAAATTTAAATTAATAATTAATGTAAATTTTGGGATAAATTTTGGAATTAATTTGAATTTTTCAAAATAATAAATTAGTGTTGATTTGTGTGTATATATGAATAAGATTGTAAAAATTCATTTGAGTTTAAGAATTCAAAATAATAAATGTGTAGGATTATTTGAATTTGAAATGTATATGTATATGTATATATATGAGTAAATTTGAATTTGACTTTAAATTTTGAATTTGAATGTCGAACTTGCATTTGAATTTAAAATTTAAATAAATGACTTAGAAAAATGATTTGGGTTCAAAAATATTGTTTATGTAAATTATCTTATCGGTGGTTAGTTTTAAAAGCATTTTCTTTTAAAACTAAATATGTTAAAGTAGGTTGAATATGTTAAAGTAGGTTGAATATTACTTGCATGTGTGTAAATTCATGAATATATGTATGTACATAGCTTTGCTTGCCTGAGAACAGACATTGGTGTCTGTTTTAAGTATTACAGGGTTCAATCCTGTTTGAAAATCGAGAACTCACCTATGGTCATCTATTGATCTTAATGTTCAAAGAAAATTTGTTAGAATTGTCAAGACCTCTTTTCTAAAAATATTTGTAGGCACTAAAGATAAATAGGTTTTCTGGAAAATATCAAAACACAGTGGAATCTCATTTTTGTAAAAATGTAATTGAATAAAATTTAAGTTTTGAATGTATGATTTTGTTCACTTTTACAAATCATGATTTATAAAATGAAAATCCAGATTTTTAGTGTGATTTTGGGTGAGAAATCGCGAGATGAACAGATTTGATTCTTTGGGCAAATTACGGTGGTCGGCGATTTTGTTCGTCTCGTGATCAGAGCTGTAGCTAGCCAAGAGGTCGTAGAATTTAGGAAAAATACTCGAAAAATTTTCAGATCACCGTAGTGGGTGATCGGAGTAGAATTAGGGTTTAAGCCCAACGATTGTCAAGGTCAGGAAACCTCATCAATACCGCCTCGTCAATGCATCAGAATTCACTGGACCGTGGGGAAAAGCTTCGGGGATCTTTGGAGCAATTGTGGTTGAAGTGGTGTGGCCTCTGGCGTCGTGACGCGGCGGAGTGGATCGAGTTTTGTGATCAAGTAGGCTTCAAGAAAGAAAAAAATTGGACTCGAAATGCTCGATTTTGATTTAGGGAAAATTCCGCATATTGCGTTACTCGAATTGATTCGGGTGATCACTGATGATGCTTGGATGGCTGCGGTGTTGACCGGAGTTGGTCGTGAGGTTTGTGCATGTGTACGTGCCTATGTACGTATCTGGGTTGAGATGGTTAGGGAAGAAGATGGGGGAGCTCGAGTTCAAGCGCGTGCAAATAGAGGGTGGACTCGAAGCATTCGAGTAATCGTCTCAGGGAAAAGAAATTTTCGGTTGGATCGGAGTGAAGCTCGGGTAGAACGAGTTTCTGCTCTGGTTTTTGGTTTGATACAGGAAATGGTTTTAAAACTAAATGAAATCAAAGTTATTGAAAACAAATTTTGTTAAAAACCAAGTTTCTTTTTATATTGGATGTTATCTAAGTTTTTAAAATTGGTTAAAAGGTTTTTAAATAAATTGTTTCAATTAACCAAATTTTAAAATGGTTTAAAATATAAATATAACTTTTATTTTGAAAGTTTTTTTTTTAATAAACTTAATACTATTAAAGGTTAGTTAATTAATATAAAGAATGTTTTGATGGTTAATTAACTTTTAAAGTTTAAGTTAATATATTTGTTAGAGGAACTTAATTACTTGAAGTGAATTACTTAATAAAAGTAATTAAGGTAAATTTGTTTATAATATAAGTTTGATTAATAAAGTAATTAATGAATAATTAATTTAAGGATAATTAATTACTTAAAATAATTAATTAATGAAAGTAATTAAGGATGGATAATTGATGATTAAAGATTGATTTAATCATTTGTTTAAAGGTTAATTAATTAACGATAATGAATTAATGTAATCAGGGTAATTAATTTAAGAAGTAATTAATTAGTTAAAGGTAGTTAATTAATAAAAATAATTAATTAATAATAAAAGTTAATTAAGTAATTAAAGACAATTACTTATTTTATATTAATTAGGATTAATTAATTAAACGATAATTAATTAAGGGTTAATTAAATGATTAATTAAGGATGATTAATTAAGGGTAATTAATTAATTAAGATTAATTCTTTAATAGATTAAAGGTTAATTAATTCTTTATTTAAGGTTAATTGGTTTGTAATTAATAATTAATTAATTAAGGAAAAATTAATTAATAAAAGTAATTTATATTTAATTAATTACAATTAAGGATTAATTAATGAAGATAATTAAATAATGAAGGTGATTAAGATTTAGTTAATTTATAATTAAGGATAATCAATCATTGGTTAAGAATAATTAATAAAAGTAATTATGTGATAATTTATTCTAATCACAAGGTTAATTCATCTTATTTATAGATGATTGATTATTATTAAATGCCTTGAGCTGATTGATACCCCTATTATGAGATTGTGATATTTTGTGATGTGAGTTGTTGTGTATTGCTCTGTGATATTTGTGATATGTTTCTGTGTGAATATGAAAACCCCTTGGCCCATAAAATGTCATTTGAATTACGATGCGGCAGGGAGTCGGATTCCAGTTGATTATCCGAAACCCACATCGAATCGTAATAGTGAATTTTTGTGATTGATAATTGACTTTATCTATGAATCTGTGAATGAAGATAAGCGTTATCGATTATACCGCTTATTGATATTGATATGATTGAATCTGTGATGATTGATGTTGTGCACTATTGTGTAAAACCCCCTGGACTACACTATACACACACAAATATGGATTGCACGTGTAAATTGGTTAAGTCACAGATTTTTGAAGTAATTTTGAAATTGAATTTTTGAATCCAAATGGTTTTGCATATGGATTGGGCTTAAAGTGAAAAGCTTTTGAAAAGGAATTTCAAAGTTAAACTTAGTTTTGAATAACTTGATTTAGTTTTGAGATTTCAAATTTGAATTCAAAATTTGAAATTGAGTTCTATGTTGAGAATTTATGATTTAAAAAGGTTATACAAGTTTATATGGGTTTTAAACCATTTTAAAGTTTTGTTTTGGGAATTTGAATTTAACCCAAATATTTTAACTTGTATAAATGAAATCGGATTTTTTGAAATAAAAACTATTTGTTTTCAAATAATAAAAGCTTTCATATAAGGAAGGAGTTTCCAATTTGTATTAAAGGAATTTCAATTTTGAAATGAAATGGTTTTCGATGTTATGAACGAATCTTTGAAAACGGTTTTGAAAATTAAATCTTTGATTTAAAGATTGGATGAATTAATCCAATTTGAAAGGGAAATTGTTTTGAAAGGTTATGTATGAATCTTTGTTAAAGATTGGTATACTTTGTTTTCAAATTGAAAAGGGATCTTAAAAGTGTAACCTTTCTATAAAAGATTAGAAAGGGAAATTGTTTTGAAAAAGATATGAATGAATCTTTGTAAAAGATTGGTGGACTTTGTGAAATGAATCTTTTTGTTTAAATGATTTGGAAATGGTAATTTGTTTAAACCAATTGAAAGACAGGTTTTGGATAATAAGTTGTGACTTAACTGAGATCTCAATATCCATATGTTTTTAAATATTACGCTCACTATTCGGTTTAGCCGGGAGAGGACCTTTGTGTCATATAACTCATTCCGAATAGTGATACGACGAAATGGATAACATTTTGAAGATGGTGGTGAAGACCGATTGTCTTCAAGAACGATAGGATAACCTGTCAAATGACTCTACACTGAGTAGCTACGGTATAGAGATCTCCATATGTGATGGGGAGTCCGATCGGGATTGGGGATACTCGGATTGCAAGGGCTTCTTTGGAAGTGCCTTCAGTTCTGTTCGAACCCGGAACGGACTTGTATGGATGTGTGCCTGACGTTACACTTTGAGATGTAAAGCTGGTTTCTATCAAATACATTTCTGTTTGGTGGCCGAGATTTATTCTCTTAGCTTAACACCCTTCTCTGAGACATACAAGCTCAGAGGTTATATAGTTGATGGTTACTAGTGATACATTCCCAATTTGGTAATGTGGCATACGAAGTGCTGATCATTTGTTGATCGAAGCATGGCTTTGTGAAAAAACGTAGCTTTATGGACGAGACTGCACCAAAACCTCACACCCTAGAAATGGTCGAAACAGGAAAGATGCAGCAAGCTTTTTAGGGGTCGCGCCCTAGGGTATGTCCATTTCCTTCTGGATAAAAGGTGATATAATGGTATGGAGCCCAGATATTTAACCTGTGTGGTTGCTACAAACTTATTGCTTTGTGGTTGTAGGTTGAGAGGCGCCTTGGATAAAGGTCGGTAACGATCGAGGATGGCATACTTGTATGGTAGTTACCTATGTTACAAC
Organism: Allium cepa; assembly: GCA_030765085.1. Classification (NCBI taxonomy): domain Eukaryota; kingdom Viridiplantae; phylum Streptophyta; class Magnoliopsida; order Asparagales; family Amaryllidaceae; genus Allium; species Allium cepa. The sequence goes on along the minus strand of CM060940.1, from coordinate 138,344,994 downwards.
TTTGGTTAAAGCGTGAGGTAGCGTCGGCCTTGTGTTAGCAGAGATCTGGTTAGGTTCTCGGGGCATCCTTCTAGAGGCGTACCCATTTCGGTGTTGGAAGTTCCTTTGCCTGACCATTTTTAGAAAATCCAAAGAAACAATACGCTCCCTGCACGGTTTTAGTTGTATAACCTGCCATGGAATGTGGTGGTAACCTGTTACTGAACATGGCAGCTATAGTATGCATACGATGAAATGTTGTATGCTGACTAAGATTAATATTATATTTTCGGAAGGTTTTCTGCACTATGCACTAATAATAATAATATCAAATGGTTTTCGCTTATCAAGCATTTTTAACTGTCATAAGGAGAAATCTCCTCCAAGTGTGCGCTTGCATTATGTGTATGGCGGGAGGCCATATGGTAGTTTCATTTTCAAAAAAACATGAACGGATTTCTTTTATAAATTGTTTTGTGCAAACAACTGTTTTTGTTTACTCATACCAGTCCCATGACTGACCTGGAGTTTATTGTTCCCTTCCTAAACTCTTGGTGGCCATAATTTTCCACACGGGCAGCCTAGAAGCAGGTTATCCATGTTTTGGAGCTAGCTTGGATTCAGAAGTCTTTTGGAAGCCGTCAGATTTTGTAAAGATTTTGGGTTTGGAAATATTTCAAAGTGCTTAGAGTTTTTGGAATTTTTGAAGACCATATCGAAGTTGATGTATGTTGGAAGCTTTTTCTTTGAAGTCTCTATTGTTCCGCTTTGGAGTGGCCATTTAGTTGTAGTATCTTTTGTGTATCACTCTGATATTAGTGATCAATGTTGTAATGGATATTGTATTCGAGTTGTATCTGTGTTATGATCAATGATATTCATTTTGTTTCTGCTATTTATTTACATCTAATGTTGTTATAAGCTCCAACGATACGGATTTCGATGTCGTTTGTCGGGCATCGAGTTCGGGTCGTCACATCAGAGGTGTTGAGTGTGTTGTTAGGAAGGTCTCTTTGCTTAGCAGTATCCTAGAGGTGAAGTCCGGAAGCAATATAGTGGTCTGTTTCTTTGATGGTTCAGGAGTCTTTGTGATTCTTCTGTCAGTAGGCTGGGCAGATGGTGAAGGATTGTCCACTTCTTCTGGAAGCTCAACCGAGTTTAATGTTTGAGGTTGAGGGTGGACCATCAGTTCTTCTTTTGAAAGCTTTAAGCTATTCTGATTTGTGTAGAGAGAATGGTTTCTTTGGAATCTGAACTAGGTAGAATCGCAAAAGTGACTTGCGATGGTTCGGAAGTTCTCTTAGTCATCTTTGTTTGGGATTGAGGTATCTCTAGAGGATGTGGAGCTATCGAAACGGTTTGAGATTTTTCGATTATCTTCGGAGAAGTCAAGATTTTCATCCGCATCAGGAATTCTATGTCGACTTGATTCTTGGGGCTTTTCCAGTGATTCAGCCTAGTAGGGGGATGGCTCCTTGAGTGAGGTTTTTGTAAAGTAGTCAGGATAGATCGGATCTAGTTTTCTGGTTGGATTTTTGCTGTGGTGTTTTGACCAAATCGGATAGGTCACTAGGATTTTATGGAATTTGATAGATAATGTTTTCGGTTGAGTGGATCAAGTCTGTGCTTGTGTTCATCAACATCATTCTCATCTTCTTCAGATTAGGGTTGTGCAGCGGAAGCAAGAAGCAGCTATTCTAGAATAAAAGCAACCTTGGATTCCTTAGAAGTTTGTGTTTATCTTGGATTTGAGGATTTCTACAGGAATTTTATTCGATATCTGAAGGCTTGGTTGTCTAGTGCACCTGTTCTATTTTTTCGAATAAGGAGTAGTAAGTTTGAAGTCTTCTGATGTTTGGTCCAGATTAGGTTCGAGAGGTAAATGCGATGTTTGGTTGATCAAGAAGGTTGAAGGCGGCCCAGGATCGGTAGAAGATTTTTTGGATAAGAGTCAAAGGAATTCAGAATTCGAAGTCGGAGATTTAATTTTGATAAGTTTTCTTCGATCGTAAGAGCTATAAGATTGGGTAAGACTAGAAGCTAGCTCAGAAGTCTATTGGATCTTTCTATATTCTCTTAAGGATAAGTATTTTGGTCTATGGGTTTGAATTGCCAGTTCGAATAGTAGAAATTCATAATGTATTTCACGTGTCTCTGAGGGAGAGTGTGTATGATCTATCACTGGTTTTAGAACCAGCAGTTCTAAGGAGATTTGATAGTTGAACGGGTCTTGTCTGTGGTTTAATATCCTGTTCAGATTGTAGATCTAGATATAGGAGCTCGAGTTTTGAATGGTGTTGCTAGTTTAGATTCAGTAGAGCAAGTATCCTTGTTTTGTACTTGGGAAACTCTAGGAAGTTCTATCCAGAATTTTGTCTGGATAGTTAGAGTTGTTTGTTTGAATTGATTGCTATAGTTGTTTGTATGTGGTTGATAGCATATGTTTCCTGTTTTAAAATTAAAATCTGTGTGGGATTATTAAATTATCTTTACTTTTAAATTTCGGGGACGAAATTTTTTTAAAGAGGGAGAAATGTGATATCCCGAAAATTTAGGCAATATTTATTTAATAATTTCCATTAATAATTATTTTAAAATGTGTAATATTGATTTAATAATCTAATTATCTTTTCAAAAACTAATAATTATTTAATTTGACAAATGATATCTTTTCAAAATTTATAATAAATTAATAATTTAATTTGGAAAATTTTATTCTTTTCAAAATTAATAACACATTTAATTGATAAAATTTATCTTTCTAAGCTAATTAAAAATATATACTTTTTATAATGTATACGTGTGTTATACATTGTGAAAAGGAAGTTTATTTTCAATTTAAGTTTAATAAAAATATTTTCAAATTTATAATATTTATATATATATGTATATATTGTGAATTGGAGGATTTGATTGAATTTTATGTAGAAACTTTTTAAAGGCTTATTTAAAAAACTATCTTATATTTTCCAAAGTAATTAAAGTAAAGATTTATTTTATTTAAAAAATATAATAGCTTAAATGGTATAGTATAATAAAAATTTATTTTGTTTTCCTTTAAAAATTTATTTTTGAAATAAATTTAGTTCATCTATATTAAAGTACAATAATTTAGTTTGAAAATTTTAAAATAAGGTTTAATTCAACATCCTTTTCTTATTAATTTTCTTTCTTGTAAAATTTAGCTTTTGAAAATATATTTTTAAAATATATAAATAAAACATAAGAGTATGTAATTGTATAAAGGTAATTTATATGTAAACATTGAAGGCTAATTGAAATAAGCATTTAAAAATGTTAAAATAAATAATAAATTAATTTAAAAGAATTTCAAAACATTTATAAAAATAGGAAATTATTTTAATAATGGAATAAAACATGTGTAAGGCTATTAAGAACATGCATAAACACTTGGAAGCATTTTACATTATAAGATAACAAGCGGCATTGTCTTGATTAATTTTGAAACATTTATTAATAAATGTATTAAGAGAAACTTGAAAAAAAATAATTCTAGTTCAAACCATTTTCTTTCTTCTCTTCTAAAAAAATGAAAATCAGATTTTGTAAGAAAATTCAAATCGGATTTTAAAGAAGTTTCAAAGCCCAAATCAAAAATCAGTCAAAATTTTCAAATTTGTCATCTTGCATAACAAAGGGAAGACAACACAAACTCAAAGCAAAAGAAAAATGGAGATCAACAGCAAATTGTAAATCAACTACTGCAAAGATCTCTGGATCTACAACAAAATTCAACTAACAAGACAGCAGATTCAACAAACAAGGTTTCTCAATTAAATAAGCAACATTAATCAAAACTGCAAGAAAACCCAACAACATTCAAAGTACGAGAGCAAACTATTTTAGGAAACAAAACTGTGTTCTCTGCTTCTTCATGTTGGTGAGTAAACTTTTATTTAAAAGCAGTTTTTAGGTATTGCAAGTGATGATCTTATGTGATAAATTTGTGATATGACTTGCATGATTTATTTCATCTGGACAATGTATGAAATTGCCTGTTTACCAGTGTGTATATCTATATATATTTGTATTATGCTCTGTTATTAGCAACAGGCTAAGCTTCAATCAAAAAGATAATTCATATCTCCCTGTATAATCAAAATTATACTTTTATTACTGAAGGGAAATGTTAATAACATTGTATTCTTGTTTTTAAAAATAATTTCAAGTAAATATATTTAGTTAATACTCTGTAAAATTTAAAGTTACAGTGGAAATTAGAAAGTGGAAAAAATTCAAACATGATGATTTTCGGATTCACCAATATAGTCTGATTTGTCTTCAAAACTAGGAATTTTAAAGGCTAATCATAATTGTTAAGTTAGAATTGAATGAGATATTTGGGGTTGTTCAGAAAAGGGGTTTAGGGTCTTTTCCGATGATCGGTAAGTTCGAAGGGGTCGGGTTTGCTACCGAAGGGGGCAAGGAAGTAGTGGAGCATGGGAAAAATGTTTGGTGGATTTTACAAACGCCGTGGTGACGGCGAATCGATGAGGTAAGGTTTAGGACCTGCTGTGAGCCGTCTTTGTTCATGAGGCTTTTGCAGCGTCACCAGAACTTCGGAGTTCATCGGAACGGTGGGAAGGGCTTCGGGGATGGCTGGAGAACGTTTGGCCGTGGTTACACGTCGTACGGTGGTCGGCAGCGTCTGATCGAGGTGAATTTGGTCGATCAGTGAGTTTCAGGTGATTTCGTTATTGCTCGTTTTTCAATTTTGGGCTTCGTGCTGATTTTGGGTGGTCAGAACCATTTAAGGGGAGGTTCGGCGACATGTTTTAGATGGCGTCGATGATCAGTGACGGGTGGCCGAAGCGTATACGTGCACGCATGTTCCTTTGTTTGGTCTGGTTTGTTCAGTTGGGTTGGGTAGTGATTTGCTTGGGTTTACTCGAAGGGTTATTCGAGAGTGTCTCGGGGGAGAAGGCATGCGAGTGTGCTTGATTGATAACTCGGGTTTGTCATGGGAAACTTGCTGATTTGCTCGGGAATGTTTAGTTCCCAGTTTTTAAATCTGTTTAATTTTTAAACTAAAATGATTTTCAAATTTTAAAAGCAAAACTAAAATTTTAAACAAGTTTTAACTGGTTTTAAATGAAGTATGGAATGTTTTAAAGTTAGAAAATGATGTTTTAAGCAAATTTAAATTTAAAGGTATGGATTTTAAAGTTTTTAAATTTTGTTTTAAAAAATGGTTATGATTTATATACATATTACATTAAACAAAACTTTGTAATTAATCCATAAGTGTTTCCAAATCAAAAATAATTGTTGAAATTGCAATGTGATTAAGGTAAAAAGGTATTTAACTTTAATTAGTTAAAGATGATGTTTTGTATAAATCAAATTCAAATTTTAAAATTAATTTATTTCAAAATGGAAGTTAGGAGTTAATGTAATAAATGATTTATCTTAACTTAATCATGTTTTGTTAACTAAAGTAATTAAAGTATAATTACTTAAGTAACTAAAATGATTAATTTGAGTAATTAAATTAAGATAAATAAATTTGTGTAATTAATTAAGTGTAGATGATCACTTAATTATGGATTGATTAATCAAGGTTAATTAATTAAGAAATAGTTAAGCAATAAGTAATTAAGAGGTTAATTAAGAGGTTAATTACTTAATGTTAAGAAGATTATTAAGGATAATTACCCAATAAAGTAATTAAAGTAATTAATTACTCGGTGTAATTAATTAAGTTAATGTGATTAATTTTAGTTAATTAATTAAGTTTAATTAATTAAATATAATTACTTGATGATGGGATTAAGTATAATTACTTAATGTAATTAATGAAGAATAATTACTTAGTGAAGTAATTAATGGGTAATTACTAGATGTAATTAATTAAAGGAAAATACTTAATGGGAAGTAATTAAAGGATAATTAATTAAAGGGAAGTAATTAAGTGATAATAACTCAGTGTAATTAAAGGATTAATTAATGTAATTAATCAAGGAGTTGATTTAATTGATATAAGTAATTAAGGGAAGTTAATTACTATTGTGATTAATCAAGGTTGATTAATGAATGTAATTAAGTTAACAGTTAGTTATTAATGAAAGCAATTAGAGGATTATTAATTAATGTAACTAATGATAATAATCAAAGGTTTAATAGATTAATAAATGTGATTAATTAAAACATAATTAATCAATGAAGTGATTATGATATAATTAATTAATGTAATTAATTATGCATTAATGTAATTAATGCATACTTACCTAATAAATGGAAGTAATTAAGGTTAATTACTAAGTGATTAAAGAATAATTAATTTGTGTAATTAATTGAAAGGCTAATTACTTAATGTAATTAAGTAATAACTAATCAAGGGTGATTAATTTAGAAGATGATTAAAGGGTAATTAATCTATAATTAGGGATTAATTATTTGGTTTATAAGGTAATTAACGAGTTATTAATTGATTAAATGATCTGTAATTAATTAATTAATGATTGATTTAAGCAGAATTATGGGATTAATTCTCAAATAATTAATTTAATTTAAGTTGATTAAATTAATTATAATAGGGATTAATAATTCCTGTTTGTGGTTGATTGTTTGGGTAGAATGCCTGAATTTTATGATCTTATAGTTTGAATAATCTGTGATGTGTTATGATGTGATATAAATTATAGCAGTGATAAATGTGTGATATTTATCTGTGAATGATGTTGTGTGAATTCAATATTTTAAATTGAATTAAGTTGTTCAAACTTAAATCACTTGGACATTAAGATGGCGTTTTGGATTTCGGTGAGACCGGGATTGGATTTCCAATTTGAAATTCCAAAAACCACATCGATCCAAATTAAACGTTAGGTGGTGAATCTCAAGTGAAGAGTGAAGACTCGAGGTGTAAGGACTATTCGTCATTAAAACTCTGAGGGTGATTCCAATACGAGTTTAACGGGGTAGTATTTTTAGGTTCGAGATGAATATACAGAATGCAAGGGCTATTATCGTTAACTCTAAGGGTGATTTCAAAATGAGTGTAGCGAGATAGCGCCTTCCGTTTCGTTCGAACCCGGAACGAACTTGTATGGATTGAATGCTTTCAGAACATCGTCAGGTGGACGATGAGCATTCTAAGATATATATGTTCTCTAAAGGTAATCGTAGCCTCAAGCCTCATCAATCGGGAATGGCTAAAACAGGGGAGGTGCAGCAAGGCTAAGTGGGCAGTTGGCGACGGCCATCTGTGGGGTTGTCTTGTTCGGGACTATCCAGTAAGGGATGGTTCCGGCCTTGTGTTGTAGAGGATTTAGGGTGGATCCTCGGTACGGTGATTTAGGCCCCGTACTATAACGGGCGGTACTCCAATAGCCTTGCCATTGATGGAAATCCATTCTTCCTATGTGCCCTTTACAGTTTTGATTGTATAACCCACTTTGTGGCTAGTATGTTGGAATTTAATCATGTAACAATTTCAGCTATTTCATATTTACTTGAAAACCCTAGATCCTATTATAATATAACTGGATTTCTTATCAAATGTTTTGGTTAGCGTAGGGTAAAAACTTACCCATTTTTATATGTGGGGAGTCTTACATGATACCTTTTGTTTTCAAAGGATTTTAAAAGTTAAGCAACATTAACCCGTTTACTCACACCAGACCCATGTCTGACCCGTTGTTTATTTTCTATTTTATTAAACTCTTGGGTACTCAAATTTTTATGATTAATCAAGGGATTCAGGTTAGCTTTGACGAGTTCTAGAGGAGATATGGAGTAGGAGGCTTCAGCATGTAGATATATAGTGGTTCCGCTGTGCTATTGTTGTATCTGTTTCTCTGTGATGTGCTTGAGTTGTAGGAACTAGACTTGTGTTTATAACTGTCTAGTTTGTGTTGTATTAGCTATATAACCTTGATGTATATGATACTATGTAATATCTTATGTGATATAATATAATTTATTCATTCCACTGTGAGATTCTGATGGTGTTTGGTTCTTTCTTTTCTATTCTTTTCTCTTTTCTATCCTTTTCTTTCTTCTTAATGATGCGTCTTTCCATGGAATGAAAGGCGGGTCGTTACAATTTTCTTCTAAGGGCCTTCCCTTTTTGACTCAGGAACCTCTTTAAGCTCTCCCTTGGGTAGCGAAGATATAGGCTAACTCTCTGTTGGTCTACCAAGTCTAACAGCCAAAACTTTTGCTCCATATCTTCCAAACTAGCTCGTGTCTCCTCGAAATCTTTCATGCCAGAAAACGTTCTGCCCCCTATACCAGCGAAGTCTTGCATAGCTTAGAAAAATCGGCCGATGTAGGTGGATTAAAGGGATTTCCACCTACCGATGTTGTATTGGGCATTTTTCTTTGCACTTTTGGTACCGTAATTTTACGGAACCAGTCAGCCATACTATGCAAAGAAAAGGAAACTCAGGCTTGAAAGAATCGAAAGAAGGTTGAACTGGACTTTGAGGGGATTTTTATAAAAACTCTTTTGTACTTGAAAACTATTTCTAAGAGTTCCGTGGAAAATACTTTTAAACAAGTTAATTTTTGGAGAAATACTTTACTTTTAAAATAAATTTTTAGGCATCTTGTAACTTTAGGCTCTGATACCAAGTGAAACACCCCACACCACTTAATATACCCAAAAGGACACATTAAAAGGCGTGGTGTGTTGTAGGTATATATAAAAAAACTAACAGAGACTAAGATTCACAAGACAAAAAAAGATAAAAACAGGGGAAACTAGAATAATAACTTATTTAAAATAAAACTTTCATAATTGCTTCATAAATAAGTCAAATACCAAATACAACATCCATATCTTAAAAACCATCATGTCTTATGAAATAAAAATTCATAGTCTCAAAAATCAGAGCATACAATATCCCTCATAATAAGCCAGTGCATAGAAAGAAAAAAAGCTGAAAGAAAAGAAATACATGGTAGCAAACTCCTTCAAAAAATCTCCAAGCAACTGCAATTTGCTGACTTCTCCCTTGATTGCCTATGGGGGGAAGGGGAAAATAGTGGAGTGGGTCAGATTACAAGTCTGGTGAATGATAGTAATTACTAGAGTCTTTAAGCAAGATAAAAGTAATAAACTCTGCAACACTTCTAGCATAAAGAAGGATAATAAAAGGAAATAGGAAAGAGATAAACTGAAAATAAGTACGATTAAATATTGCTCAATTTATACGATAGGTTAACTTTGATTATTTACACTTGTTCCTAATTTCTTCTTTGATTAAGATGAATTCCTAATCCTATAATTATGATGTAACCCTAACTCTACCCTTTTTGGTCGGCATGTTACTCTATTATACCTTTCTGTGGACCAGACACAATATAACTCTCTACACAAAATGTTACTGTGGCCATGATGACATATATAGCCCCCTACACAGAAGACAATGGTGTCTACTAAAGACACCCATACTAAGCGCTTGGAGCTTATTACTGAGCACCCGCAAATGGACGTCGCACGTGTAACTGCCACCATGCTCATGCTACCTTTTGCTCCACCTATTGGGTCTTTTTATTACCTCCAACGTCCAGCATAGCATGCCGCTCATCTCACTTCAGGCTAATGTGAGATCACCGTGTGTCCATAGAAATTAAATGGGAAATGTTGTTGTTAATGGCCCTTCATGCAAACAATATCTAGTTGCGCCGCTTATCCAAATCCCCCATGATTTGTACTACTATTTGACTAATTACTACCATTCTTAGCATAAGTGTGCCCTCGTCTCACATCAGACTAATGTGCGACACCATTTTGTCTAATAGGGAATGTTGTTTGGTATAGATCATATTTTCATCTTTGCTTGTTAACTTGGATAAATTATTTAAATAAGCCTTTATTATCATTTTCCTTTCTACACTTATTAATTTATTCCAAGTCTTAAAATAAGCCTCATTCTATTCTTTTTATTATAACCTATGTTATAATCATGCTTATTACTTAACCCAAGGTCTAAGTGTGAAAATAAGCTTTTTCATCTTTTACTCTTTTTAGTTATTATTCTATGTTATAACTAAGCCAATTAACTAAACCAATTCTAATCATAATTAGGCATAATTTTAGTCCAATTTCACTTATATTACGGTCTTTATAATTTACATATCATAGTTAGAAATAGGCCAATCTCTTTAATTCAGTACAATTAATATCATAATTAGTAATAATTTCAATTCTAATTCCATTTTATTGCAGTCTTTATAGTTTACATCTTATATTTCATTATTTCAGTTTTCTTACAGTTTAATCCGTATTCGCGTTATCTTATTCTAATCTGTACGTGAAGAAGGAGGAATAAAAGAAAACTGAAAATAGAAGAAATTCAAAACGTATAAAGAAGATTTAAATAACTTATAAATAACAGTAAATAACTAAAATATGTCAAAGCTATTGCTACGACATACAGATTTGACGACTGCTATGACAAAAGGAGAATATATACTACAAGGAGACAAGACTTCAAAACTGGTGCATCAATTATATTATATTATTTTAGTTTTGAGTCTTAGATCAATTTTGTTAAAATCTCTCCTCGATTACATATATATTAGCTTATATATTTAATCATCTTATTCTCAAATATTTTATATTTATATAAGCATATAAAATATATAAAAAAGTTTTTAAAGTTACATATATTACTATACCTATGAAAACTGTGCATATTGCACAGATTTCACCAGGTCAGTCGACTAACTCAGAGGTTCAGTCGACTGACACTGGAAAATCTGTACAACATGCACAGATGCATAGGTATTCAAATATATATTTTAAATTCATTTGAATATTCAATCGACTGATCCAGAAGCTCAGTTGACTGAATTTTTACAATAGCCACTTTTTGAAAAGACACGACTTTTTATGAAGAGTTATGAACCTCTACGAAAAGATTTGGACGCAACACTTCAATCGAAACTCTTCATCAACAGTCGATGCTTTCTAACCTTTATAAATACAAACTCCAACTTGACTCCAAATCACTTACTTACAATCTGATTTACTACCGAATTTTCTTATCTCTAATATAACACTCTTGAATCTATTTGCTATTATACTTTCAGTTAGTTTGCATTAAAGCAATACTATACCTTTCTATTCTTCATATACTTCAAATACACACACATACTCTCTGTCTCAAGAAGAAGAAGAAGCTTATAGGAAGGATGTACTACAAGTGACAAATCCGTATTATTAAGAACACATAAAGTCAAAACTATTTTTGTATTTGATGAAGTCCTGTTCTGCTGCTCAGGCATGTGAAGTCCTCTTCGGCTGCTGAGGTGAATTCCTGTTCTGCTGCTCAGGTCCCTGTTCGGCTGCTCAGGGGTAGTATAGACCTGTTCCTCCGGGTTAAGTGAGGGTTGTTGTTTTAGTGAAATTCCAGAAGGAGTCTGGGACTGGACGTAGGACGGTGCTTCGAACCAGTATAAAAATTCCTGGTGGTATTTTACTTTACTGCTTTTATATTCCGCATATTTACCATATAACTGTCACCACTATACTCTGTATTATTGTATATCCATATTACACGATCCATAGCATACTTTCATTTGGTATCAGAGCCCGGAATTCTATCGATCATCACAGCATCATAGAATAATGACTAGAAAAGGATCCAGTTGAAATACAACAGGCAAAATCCCTGTAAGAGCCACCAGTGAGGGCTACAAAAAGGTACTTTCTGACTTACAAATTTCAGTAAAAGATAATAATGAATTAGTTAATGTTATCCTACCTTTTGGCAAAGTCGAGATAGCCAAAAATTAACTGAAAATCAATGATTACTAGTTACGGATATCGGCTATGCATTGCAGGTTCACCATGGATATCGATGGGTTTTGTCCGAGTCTGGATCGGGCCACAATTGATAAGGCATGACAAGCGAAGCCATGAAATCTAGCGTTTCAAATTTCAGGTCAATCAGAGTTCGTATGATGGAGATATGATCGACACAAGTTAAAAAGGACACACTGCTCGTACCCATCGAGGGAAGTCAATTTCGAATCGATCGAGTTCGACTCGATTAACAGCATGATAACGATCTATTCAAATCGATCGGGTTCGAGTCGATCCTTGGTGTGCTGTTCGAATCCATCAGGTTCGTATCAATCAATGTGGAACTATCCATATCTATAAGGATAGAACTACTTTGTATCGATCAGAGTGCAATACAGTTCGTATCGATCGTAGGTAAGCATAGTTTGTATCCATTCAATTCATGGTTGTTCGAACCGATAGCATCCGAGTCCTTGTTCGTATCCATCGTGCTCAAGCAAGTTCGTTTCGTATCGATGGTATCTGCAGCGATCAATATGAAATATGCCCACAACTATCGGTACGAACAAGGGCGACGATGAATGGAAGCGAATTGATAATCAATTCGAAGAAGGACTAAAGTGAGTGGATACGAGTCAACGGTCAATGCGAACGAAGCCCCGGTATTGGGTACGAATAACTCGGTCAACTCACCACAAAGATTGGATCGATACAGGAAACTCGCGCCACGTCATCCTATGCGCACATGCTTCTGATCGATACGAAGGTAATGGATACGAACCATGCATTCGAAGTCGACAGCCTTCGAAGAACACAATCTTGCATCGATCATATCTCACAAGCCACGGGTCCAAACACAATGAAATTTTCACAGGAGCTTACGTACAAGCTAAAGAACGTTCATGCAAAGTTTCAGCTCGATTGGATCATTTGTTGATCGATACGAAATTGGTTCATATCGATCGCGAATCGAGTCGAAACATTCCAGGATCGATCGCGTGGGCCCACTCACGTGCCAGAAGGAGTCTCCTGAAGTTTGAGCGCGATATCAGCCTCCTACACTTATAAATAGCCTCCTGGAAGCCTACAAAAATGGATCTTTGGCTATACGACGTCCAGACTCTGCCGAACTCAATTCTACACCTTACCATCACTATTGTATTGGAAATTCTTCATTGTAATCCGCTGTAATCGACTGTAACCAACGAAGAACATCAATAAAAGATAATTACTTGAAGTGGACACAGGCTGGAGATAACCGAACCACTATAAATCTTATGTCTCTGTTCGTTATTTCTAGATTGTTAGTCGTTGTTAGCTTAGATCTATGACTTATGCTCGAATATTGTTGATTTACATTCATATATTAGTGCTTTCACGATACTTGGTGTTTGTGACCAATTTTGGTGCAAACACTTTGGTGCTTTCACTGAGAACAACTAGCACCCGCTACACCAAATTTGAAGTTCAGATTTAAAAGCTTGAAGGATTCAGATTTAGAAATAATGACTCGACAAACAAGTAGAAGACAAAGAGCTGAGAAAAGCCAACAAGAAGGAAGCTAGGAGGCATCCTCTGGAGCTGGAGAAGGACAAGCTTCGATCTACATCACCAGGGATGAGATGGAGGGCATGGAAAATTCAATGCATGAAAGAATAATGAATAGTCAATAGGAGATGCTGCAGAATTTCTTTGACCAGATGAGAGCAGCAATTGTGCAAAACCTTGGGCCAACTACAGCGGCTGCAAGTGCGGGACAAGGAGTCAGGATTGCAGAAACCAATGAAGGTCAAGCTCAAGGTCACAATGCAGAACCAGAAGGCAATCAACAAGGACTTGGGGGCAGAACCTTAGGATCTAATACTGGAAGACCAATGGATGGAGCTCAACAGGCTAGAGCCAATGCTAATGCTAACGAGCTACACGAAGAGTATGTACCAGAATTCCATTCGAGACTTGGGGGTAGGATAGAAACATAACAAAGGGGCAACCCTCGGATGGAGACGAAAGAATGGTGGGTCTAGTGCGACGAATCATAAGAGGAGGCTTGTCGAGTGGGGGATTGGAAGAAGTCAGTCAGAGTCTGTTCACTCCGAATATCGGAAATGCAAGGAACTCTCCAAAGTTCAAACTACTAATGCTGGACCCTTATAACGGGAAGTCAGACCCGACCATGCACATTACCAGATAAATCAGACATATTGAAGTGCTGGGAGCATCCGACGAAGTGATGGCATGATGTTTCCCTTTATTTTTATCAGATTTGGCTGCGCTTTGGTTCAGACAACTAGAAACTGGATCGATCAGAACATGGGGCAAGCTCGTAGATTGCTTCATGAGACAGTTTAGGGTCCACGTGATGCGAACCAAGAGTGTGATGACTTTGGCTTCAATAAAGCAAAGAACCGGAGATCCATAAAAGATTTTCTATTGCGATTCAATGCAATAATGGCTTCTGTAAATTGCCCGGATCCATTGATGATTTTGATGACGGCGATGGAAGGGGTTGGGGAAGGCACCGAATTCAAAGATTCTTTGGCAAGGGATCCACCACAAGATCTTGGAGAATTGTATCATGAAGCTGAAAAATTCATTCGACTAGAAGAATCACGAGCCGAGAGGCGAGAAACAAACGTTGTGCAGGGCGAAGGAACTGCTAGAGAATAGTCTGGAGTAGACAAAGGAAAGAGAACGCAGGATGACAGACACGATGGTCCTGATAAACGGAAGAAATTTCAAGAGTCCAGATTTAGGCAATACACAGATCTGACGGCAAGCCTAGAACGGATTTACACATAAACTCGGGGTCAATTCCCCTATCGAAAACCACCCAGGAGAGATCCCACAAAGCGGGAGCGCAGAAGTGGAAAATATTGCCTATTCCATGAGTTGGATGGGCACACTACCATTGAGTGCCGCCACCTAAAGGATGAGGTGGAAGAACATGCCAGGAGTGGTAGATTGCCACAATATACCGGAGAACGGATAGCAGACGTAATACCTGAACAACTACCGCCTCCGCCTAACAGAACTGATCCTGGATCGGGATCACGACTCGTCATCAACTAATTATGATGGCAAGGGCCAAGTTTAGGATTTTGAATTTGGTCGATTAGATTTCTTAGATTTGATTTTAAAATAAACGGCTATTCCACTTACTCATTTACGGGAACCGGAGAGATCCCTAGGCATGCGCTGAGATGGTAATAGATCGATCTGCTCGGAGTGGCAATGTCTAGTTTTTCCTGATGTTTGAGATTGAACATCCAGGATTTGAATTTAATAAATGAATTTGAATTTCTCGAAATAAACCTTTGACCGAAGAGTTAAAGGATGAATATTATAAACCAGCCTGAACTTGATCGCTTTATGACCCTGCCCGGAGAGGCGGGGTCCGGAGTGCAAGAAGGTGGTTACTTCGTCGGAGAGTGACATGATCGACTCACTAAAGTCGTTCCCCATTCACCGGAGAGTGATTGGATCGGGGATCGATAAGAGCCTGGAGTGGCTGTGATCGGCCCAGGACTTAGGCCATGACATCGCTTAATGTTCAGATACACTGAACCGGAGTGCAAGAAGTGAGTTGCTTCGTCGTAGAGTGACAGGATCGACTCACTTAACGTTGTTTCCCCTTCACCGGAGAGTGACAGGATGGGATCCAGTAAGATCCCGAAAAGGCTATGATCGGTCTAGAACGACCAAGACGTCGCTATATACCCTAGCTAGGGACAGAGTGCAAGGGATAGAAGGCAACGCCGAAGTGCAACAGGATCTTTTTATTCGATCGCTAAGTCTGGAACGGACTTGGCAAGGGTCTGGAATGACCACTGGTAGTCCAGAGAGACTATAGAATTTCATTCTTAACTTTCATAGGAGGAAATGAATAATTGTCTTCGAACAGCCGCAAACTTGATTGACAATGCTATAAGCTTTGAACTGAACATGAATTCACTGCATTCGATTTGAGACTGTTCAAAACACACCTTTACAAAAAGGCATGTTTTGTGGGGCAAAGTTTTATTCCACCTTTTGGAAAAGCCAAGATACCCAAAAATTAACTGAAAATCAACGATTACTAGTCATGGATATCGATTATACATTGTAGGTTCACCATGGATATCGATGGGTTTTGTCCGAGTCCGGATCGGGCCACAATTGATAAGGCATGACAAGCGAAGTCATGAAGGCCAGCGTTTCAAATTTTAGGTCAATCGGAGTTCATATGATGGAGATATGATTGACACAAGTTAAAAAGGACACACTGCTCGTATCCATCGAGGGAAGTCAATTTCGAATCGATCGAGTTTGACTCGATCAACAGCATGATAACGATCTATTCGAATCGATCGGGTTCGAGTCGATCCTTGACGTGCTATTCGAATCCATCAGGTTCGTATCGATCAATGTGGAACTATCTGCATCTATAAGGATAGAACTACTTCGTATCGATCAGGGTGCAATCCAGTTCGTATCGATCACAGGTAAGCATAGTTCATATCCATCCAATTCGTGGTTGTTCGAATCGATAGCATCCGAGTCCTTGTTCGTATCCATCATGCTCAAGTGAGTTCGTTTTGTATCGATGGTATCTACAGCGATCAATATGAAATATGCCCACAACTATCGGTACGAACAAGGGTGACGATGAATGGAAGCGAATTGATAATCAATTCGAAGAAGGACTGAAGTGAGTGGATACGAGTCAACGGTCGATGCGAACGAAGCTCCGGTATTAGGTGCGAATAACTCTGTCAACTCACCACAAAGATTGGATTGATACAGGAAACTCATGCCACATCATCCTATGCGCACGTGCTTCTGATCAATACGAAGGTAATGGATACGAACCATGGATTCGAAGTCGACAGCCTTCGAAGAACACAACCTTGCATCGTTCATATCTCACAAACCACAGATCCAAATGCGGCGAAATTTTCACAGGAGCTTACGTACAAGCTAAAGAACGTTCCTGTAGAGTTTCAGCTCGATTGGATCATTTGTTGATCGATACGAAATTGGTTCGTATCGATCGCGAATCAAGTTGAAACATTCCAGGATCGATCACGTGGGCCCACTAACGTGCCAGAAGGAGTCTCCCGAAGTTTGAGCGCGATATCAGCTTTCTACACCTATAAATAGCCCTCTGGAAGCCTACAGAAAAAGGATCATTGGCTATTCGACATGCAGACTCCGCCGAACTCAAATCTACACCTTACTATCACTGTTGTATTGGAATTTCTTCATTGTAATCCGCTGTAATTGACTATAACCAGCGAAGAACATCAATAAAAGATAATTACTTAAAGTGGACGTAGGCCGGAGATAGCCGAACCACTTTAAATCTTGTGTCTCTGTTCGTTATTTCTAGATTGTTAGTCGTTGTTAGCTTAGATCTGTGACTTGTGCTCGAATATTGTTGATTTACATTCATATATTGGTGCATTCATGATACTTGGGGTTTGTGACCAATTTTGGTGCAAACAATTAATATAAGCAATAATATTTCAAAGCTTAATTTTATTATTTTAGAAAAAATAAAATCTGTCGAACTTGAAAATGAGAAATTCAAAAATGAAAATTAAATTTAGAAAGTCAACTTGGTGTTTTGAAGAATAATTTTATAACTATTAAGATTTTCTAGATGAACAAAACACCATATTTGAAAAAGAGAGAGAGAGAGAGAGAGAGAGGAATTTTCAAAAGAAATTTTTGATTTGAAAAGACAAAATGATTTATTATAATCCTCTTTAGATAATTCAGAATCTCAAAATTCCCTTCTCAAAAATGAGAACCGTACGTTAGAAAACGAGAATTCTGAATTAAACGAAAAAATTGATATTTTGTATAATAGTAATATTTCTTTTGAAAATAATAATTGTGACTTTAAGGCTAAATTTAATAAACTTAACACTGAAGTTACAATATTAAATAAAGGTCAAAACGATTTAAACATGATTTTATCTAGTTTTAGACCTTTAAATGATAAAAGTGGTTTAGGATATAATAAAACATATCATAGAAGTAGCACTAGAGACGCTTTCACGTATAGTAAATATGTTAGTGCTAGTACTAGATTACGATAAAAGTCTAAATCCAGTTTTTATAGAAATTCAAATACTGCTATGACCAATGATTTTTATAATTTCTTTAGAAGTACAAAATCATTGACGGAAAATATGAATAAAAATTATATAAATATTTGGGTTCCTCCTAAATGGAAAAATAGAAAAAAAATACATTGATGATTAGTTTGATATGGTAGTTAATAATGAAAATTATATTTATGAAGGTTCAACCACACTCAAATAGGTATGGTTTCCTAAAAATTAGGAAATTATAAGAACCTTGGGTATCTCATGCATTAAATGTTAATTTTTTTCTTATACCTTACATTATAAGTAGTAGTTATTTTGTTTTATATTATTCTATGTTACCATTTATGTGAAATATAATTTATATCATCATATTTTTATACTCTTTATTCCTTTTTATCGATGGTAAAGGGAGAGAAATATTATTGCTAACATTAAGAATGTAGGATATAGAGCGTCAAAAATTCAGGGGGAGTAAGTATTTATATTATATATATACAGTCGAAATCTATATCTATTTACAGGTTGTCGTCAATCAAAAAGGGGGAGAATGTTGAGACTTGGTTTTGATTCATGACACGAAGCTATCACTATGACATATAGATTTGACGAATGCTATGACAAAAAGAGAATATATACTACAAGGAGACAAGACTTCACAATCGTTGCATCAATTATATTATATTATTTTAGTTTTGAGTCTTAGGTCAATTTTGTTAAAATCTCTCCTCGATTACGTATATATTAGCTTATATATTTAATCATCTTATTCTCAAATATTATATATATATAAGCATATAAAATATATAAAATGGTATTTTAAAGTTATATATATTACTATACCTATGAAAACTGTTCATATTGCATAGATTTCACTACGTCAGTCGACTGACCTAGAGGTTCAGTCGACTGACACTGGAAAATCTATACAACATGCACAGGTGCACAGTGTTAACCGGCATCTTGGCCCGGTTACAAAACGACAGTTGAAGACACTATTATCAGCACTAGACAAGATTATGACCACGAAGAGCCTGGAGGCATACGGGTTTGATGAGGACAACATGTTTGGCATTTAGGCATGGTTCAGCGAGAACGGTTACGCGCACGTCGCTCGGCAAGCTTCGCTCGGCATCAGAAGAATGCTCGACCTCAGAAGAACGTTCGACATTCCAGCTTTGTTCGACCTAGGAACATCCTTCGGCTAAAGGGTATCGTTCGGCTAAAGGGTACGTTCGGCGAACCTCGATTGTTCGGCATCCAGCTTGGTTCGGCAACCTTGGATCGCTCGGCATTCCAGCTTCGTTCGACCTAGGAACATCCTTCGGCTAAAGGGTATCGTTCGGCTAAAGGGTACGTTCGGCGAACCTCGATTGTTTGGCATCCAGCTTGGTTCGGCAACCTTGGATTGCTCGGCACTCCAGCTTCGTTCGGCATGAGAGCATCGTTCGGCGCCATTGCCTTGGCTCGGCATCTTACCGTTCGGCCTCCCTGGTTCGGTACACAGAGCTTACTCCCTTTGGGCCGTTTACTCTATTTGGACCGAGCTATTCAGCTACCAGGCCCACCAGGAAAGTCCAACCCGCCTTCGTCTATAAATAGAGGGACATGGGCACAGTGAAATGGACCTTTTTTCCGGGAATACTGGGGAGACTCTGCCATTTCTTATACTCTCCTCTTTTTAACTCAAACTTGTGTCCAAGTGATTGATTTACAGATTGTATCTGTATTCAAGTAATTGAGAAAGCAATAAAGATTAAACTCAAAGTGGATGTAGGCAGTTACGCCGAACCACTATAAATCTGGTTTCTCGTTTTTGTTATTCTTTTTCATTGAATTGCACTATTTTTCGGTCCTAATTTACTCTCTTCGTTAATCTCTCTACATAACTCTACTCAAGGGTGTTAGTGACCAATTTTGGTGCTAACATTTTGGCGCTTTCACTCAGAATTGAGTTCTCAGCTTGATTGGATCTCATCATCTACTATTGGATTTCCATATTCGCGAGATAGATCCAGTTGTCTAATAGAAAACTTCCTATTCTACTCAGATTTGAAAGAAATCTAAAAGAAGCTGATAGCCGTAGATTGGATTCACTGATGTACACAAGATTTGGCGATTGGATGTTAAAGTTTGCACTCAAGTTGAATGAAGGCCGACCCTCCTCTAAAGGCAATTCAACCGATCGCCCCAGAAAAAGTCTATGCCGATCGTTGTAGAAAAGGTGTATGCCGAGTTACACTTGGCCGAACACTCCTGGCCGATCCATCTTAGCCGAACGCTCGTGGCCGATCCATCTTGGCCGAACACTCGTGGTCGATCCATCTTGGCCGAACACTCCTGGCCGATCCATCTTGGCCGAACACTCCTGGCCGAACCATCTTGGCCGAACACTCCTGACCGAACCATCTTGGCCGAACACTCCTGGCCGATCCTCTAGGCCGAAAGCTCCTCCAGGCCTAGCATACCTCTAGGCCGAACGCTCGTCCAGGCCGACCATACCTCTAGGCCGAGCGCTCCTCCAGGCCGATCCAAACCTCTAGGCCGAACGCTCTTCCAGGCCGAACATATCTCTATGCCGACCACCTCTATAATGCCGAACGGTATTGTATATGCCGAGCGACATCCAGACCGTTCCAAACTTAAGTTACACCGGTCTCTTATACGACCCCTATAGTGAATTCAAAACTCAACTTAATAAAGGAACATTCTATCTACTTCCCTTACATCCCCTGATCGACCGGGGAATAGAGGATCTAGCGACAGCTTCTGAACGACAACAAGGGAGCGGACAAACAACTGCTACTCGAACGATACTCTCAAAGGGATAT
Organism: Allium cepa; assembly: GCA_030765085.1. Lineage (NCBI taxonomy): Eukaryota > Viridiplantae > Streptophyta > Magnoliopsida > Asparagales > Amaryllidaceae > Allium > Allium cepa. Next base: position 138,324,313 of record CM060940.1, on the reverse strand, counting down.
TATATTGATCACTTGAGGATAATCGACCTCCATATATATTTTAGCAGCCGGTTAGCTGGAGAGCCTCCAACGACCATGGATCGTCTCTATGACAATAATGAATCTAAATCAAAGTGTGGAGGAGCAGAACAGACTAAGGAAAATAACAATGAAGGCCCATTGACTAAGGATGTAGATCCTAGTAGCCGAAACAAGACCTCAAAATTTGGCTCATATGCTCTTTGAAAGATTCAACTGACAACCTCTACTTGAAGACTCACGACTCGGAGTGATATTGGAAACCAACCTCGAGAGAGTACACCAAAGTCTAAAGAAAATCAGGGGAATGTTGTATATTCCCAAATGCTCACTGATCCTAACACGGGCGATTACAAACACCTCCAAGGTGTGATCAAAAAGCTGATCTAGAAAGTAAAGCTTCAATAGTATGTACATGTCCTGCAGAATGGCGGGCAGCGAATATCCGATGCCTATTAATAAAGGGCTATGATTATCAATTGGACTGCTGACGGCCGACATCCCTTTGAAAGGAGCCAAGGGCAAAAGTCGAATAGCAAGCACGCGATGCTACTTCATCTATCAATGAGATTTATCATAATCTTCTTTGAATCATTTCCATTTCTATTTCAATTGTTCTATGAACTACGACTAACTTTAACTAAACTACTTTCAAAACGATGCAGGAGATTGGATACTCAGATTTGGTCACCAACCAATCCACGCAGACCATGATCGGACATGTGGAGTACATCTAGATGAGAATAATTCAATCGCTCATCATCAATCATGTGCCTTTAATTTAGGGCCAAGAACTAGAGATTGAAAAGCTCATCACGATTAGAGCCCAAATATAAAGTCGACATGACTGACCATCTATTCATTGACCTCCACGTTTGACTCGGAGACCTGAACAAGGCTTGGAATTAGTATGGCCTGATCGCCCACTCAAATCAAGTCATAGGACAAAGTTTGACAAAATACAGAGGCCTCTTCTGAAGCTCAGTGACGCCAAGATCTGTCTAGAGTGGACGTGATTTGATCATCTACACACCAAATCCTGCCTTTAACACAAAAGAAGGAGATATGGAGCAAATTGTAAGAGATTCTGCTATCTAACCCAACACGGATGTGATCCAACCATCTGTCATATACCTCCTTCCTTGACTCGATTGGAAGAGCTATAATTACCAAGCGGACGAGAATCGATCGTCCATTTTTCAAATTTCGTCCCTTGAGCTGGGGGCAAGATCCCATTCCATGAGCAAACGTGGATCGACTATTCATTCGACAACATTAGCCTCGATACGGTAGATGAATACAAATTAAAGAGTGGAAATACGACTACTATCAACTTAAACCTCCAAGTCCCCAGAGCGCGGACTGGAGTACTCTAAGTCCCCAGAGCGTGAACAAGAGTATACATGACTTAAACCTCCAAGACCCCAGAGTGTGGACTGGAGTACTCTAAGTCCCCAGAGCGCGGACTAGAGTATAAACGACTTAAACCTCCAAGTCCCCAGAGCGTGGACTGGAGTACTCTAAGTCTCCAGAGCGCGGACTGGAGTATAAACGACTTAAACCTCCAAGTCCCCAGAGCGCGGACTGGAGTACTCTAAGTCCCCAGAGCGCGGACTAGAGTATAAATGACTTAAACCTCCAAGTCCCCAGAGTGCGGACTGGAGTACTCTAAGTCCCCAGAGCGCGGACTAGAGTATAAACGACTCAAATCTCCAAGTCCACAGAGTGCGGACTAGAGTATAAATGACTTAAACCTCCAAGTCCCCAAAGTGCGGACTGGAGTACTATAAGTCCCCAGAGCGCGGACTGGAGTATAAATAACTTAAACCTCCAACTCCCCAAAGCGCGGACTGGAGTACTCTAAGTCCCCGGAGCGCGGACTAGAGTATAAATGACTTAAACCTCCAAGTCCCCAGAGCGCGGACTGGAGTACTCTAAGTCCCCAGAGTGTGGACTAGAGTATGAATGACTTGAACCTCCAAGTCTCCAGAGTGCGGACTGGAGTACTCTAAGTCCCCAGAGTGCGGACTCGAATATAAGCAATTCGGATCTCCTAGTTCCCTGAATATGAACTATGACACAGATGACTTGAATTTGTCAAATCCCTGACATACGGGCTAGAATGTATTCTAAGTGCTCGAAGCACAGAATGGAAGTTTAACAACTCCCGAAGTGTTTCCGAGTTATATGAAGATGGACTGAGAAGTCTATGTTACTCACAACTGCTTGGATCAACATCACAATCACAAAGAAAACTGAACAATAAGAGTCTTTTGTAAGACGGAAAAAGGAACTAAACTTTAATGAGAAATGAGTTCCTATTACAACCCCTCCAAAGTTCGGAGTCGACATTCTATTTACAAGGACTAAGGAAATAGATGAAAATAATTACATGACTTAAACTAACTCTCGTTGAACGAGGATAGTAATCACTTCTTGTACTTCTTCAACTCCTTTCCGGACGGCTCCTCTCCATAGCATTTACCCTTGGTACTCTTCTTTGATAGAGGGGTAGCAACTGAAGAAGTACGGAGAACTTCCATAGGCTTGGACCCGCCGGGAAGGATGACCTTCAACGGCTTGTTCAAAGGATCGTCCAAGTCCACAACTCGGGGCTCGACCTTGACCCTGACCTTCTCTTTCTCGAGCCGCTCCTTCATGCTCAATTCGGATGTGTGATTAGAGGCGCCTGTAATTTCTACTTCATAACCCCCGTCGGTATAGGAGGAGGTTCCAGACTTGTCTTCATCAAGCGCTCCAATCACTTAAGCGCGGACGGGAGTACTCTAAGTCCCCTGAGTGCGGACTAGAGTATAAACGACCTAAGAACCTCTATATCCCCGGAGCACGGACGGGAGTACTCTAAGTCCCCAGAGTGCGGACTAGAGTATAAACGACTTAAACCTCCAAGTCCCGAGAGTGCGGACTGTAGTACGCTAAGTCCCCAGAGTGCGGACTAGAATATGAACGACTTAAACCTCCAAGTCCCCAGAGTGCGGACTGGAGTACTCTAAGTCCCTAGAGTGCGGAGTCGAGTATAAATGACTCAGAAACCTCTATGTCCCCAGAGTGCGGACTAAAATGCTCCTAGTCCCCTGAGTGCGGACTAGAGTATAAACGACCTAAGAACCTCTACATCCCCGGAGTGTGGACTAGAGTGCTCTAAGTCCCCTGAGTGCGGACTAGAGTATAAACGACTTAAAAAACCTCTACATCCCCAGAGTGCGGACTACGGTACTCTCAGTCCCCAGAGCACGGACTAGATTATAGAAGACTTGAGAAGAATCTCCAAATCCCAGAAGCGGACTAGATTACTCTAAAATCCCAGAATGCGGACTGGAGTATAAACGAGTTGACAAAAATCCCTGCGTCTCGAACTGTGGACTAAAGCATAAACCGTTCGACAAATCTCTAAGTCCCCGGAGCATGGACCGAAGCATGAGTACAAATTGGGCGCGAATCAACCGGGGGGAGAATAACACTAAGTCACCAGAATGCAGAGTGGTGTATAAACATCGATAAATAGACGAGTGGATTCCGACCATTCTCTATTACGCAAACTTCGGCATGGAATCGACCGAAGGATTATTAACCCGCTAAGGATGGAGTTCGACCATCCAACTAGTGGCCTGGCCAAATCAATGCTGGGAGCATGGGTACAAATCACTAAAAAGCTGAATACGACATCTTACTATAGCTCTAGCGTGGCGTTCTTTATAACTTGAAGCAATGACTGCAGGGAAGCCTCAATACAAAACTAATCGAAATGGCATCCAAAGCTACGAGCAATCGACTATATCATACCTCAGATCGAGGGTCAATACCGATCCGCACCAAGCACATACGAATGTGACTCGGATGTTTCTTGAAAAACTATTACCTCCAGAGTGTGGAAAGGAGGGTAAACCATGAATACTTGGTCAAAAATTCTCCAGCACCCTCATTCGATTCGTCAGGAGGAGTATGAAACTGGATGAGCATAACCCGACTGCATTTGTAGCCAACTTTACCCCGAGAACTGATTACAGAGCATGAACCAAAGTGGACGTAGATGACCATCCACTGTCCAAATTACGCCCTGAAACTGACGTGGCATCGAAGTATTCCTCTTGGAATGAAAAACCACGATAAAATCCGAGATAGGTGAGACCTAGTCTCCCATCGATTGACATGATCCCACGATTCAATGGGAAAGAGAGTAAAGCTAAAGTGGGCGTGGCTGGCCTTCCTACTTATCGGTATATGCCCCAGACCTGGGGGCACGAGCGAGGAGCAAGATGAATGTGAACCGACTATTCACCGATCACCTCTATGTCTTTGGAACTTAGGTGAAAACATAAACATAGCTAGGACGAGACTTAACCGTCCATGCAGTACATTTATCAACCCGAGACTGGGAGAAGATGCATGGTCATCCTAAAACTGGCTACGATAGCTCAGTATTAAAACTTATATATAGTGCTTACAGTTGCTCAAGGAGACGACCGAAAGGATGCCTAGAGATTGAATCATTGAATTGACACCTTAGCTCATGAGCAATTGACTTTCACTCCAACCTGAAGGACGGGTAAAGGATCATGAATGCATTGATTAGAAAGTGCGTTACTCGAATACACACGAAAATTCAAACTCATAGCAAGATCCAGCTATACAGTTGCACGCCACTCGAGGATGACCCCCACTCGACATTTCCTTCAATGCGCTTTTAAGCCTGATCTTTGGCCATTTGTTGATAATCTATTAGAGCATTCAGAGTCCTTTGCTATTAGACTTAAAAACTCATGACAAGACTCTGGGGTTCGACTAGAGCAACCATCATTATTGGTCGTCCCAACCATATTTCACATTGAATTTTATGCAAAATAATTACATCTATACTCAAAGAATCTGGGATGGCACCTGCTAAGGTGACGGTCGACATTACACTCAGCCATGGCGACCCTTTCCGGGTGCTGAATATCGGATCACAACTCAGTGTAGTGATGATAAAAGAATTAGTTGGATTTTCTGAAATGATGATATGTTCCCTTGGACCCATTCTGACAAGCATATGTGATTTCATTAACTATAGCGAGCCATGCATTGGATATCAATCCGAAGCTACAAAAGCTAGCATAATATCTATTGATTTCACCATGAAAGCTCCACTCTTACTTTTAGGCTCAATCCATCAACGTCTATGCCTACCAGCCGTTGCGACATGGCATATAATGACCTGAGACGTCTGAAAGACTACTTAAATAAAATATCAAACTAAGCTAATTCGATATCACTTATTTCCCTCGAAGGGCTATCTAAGGACGGAAATCAGCAGGCCTCACACCCAAATTCACTACCTCAGAACACTACTCGAAGAGTAGCAGAGAACCAACCATAAGATGGAAAATGTACGTGGATGGAGCATCCAATGATCAGTGTTATGGCATAGGAGTCATGATAATAACTCCTGAGGAACGATCAATCTGCTACGTCCTGAAACTCGATTTACCTATAACAAACAACGATGCTTAGTATAAAGCCTTGGCTGCCAGCCTCAAACTTGCTAGAGGATTTGAAGTGAAAGCTTTACATATCTTTTGTGATTATTGATTGGTAGTATACAAATTTAAGGAAGTTGATCTTGCTGGTGGGCATTGTCTTGCTCCTTATCTCGACCAAGTCCAAGGGCCACTAACCGACTTCACGTATTACATCATTACACACCTCAGCGAACAAAATGAAAAGGTGTCATGGTTGACTCCCATCAAAGACTATCTACAATGAGGAATTCTTACTGAACGGAGGAATGGAAAACGACAGATCCTCCTCAAATCTTCATACCAAATCATCTAAGAATAAGTCGTTTGTCAAAAGGAGTTTATCCATCCCCATGCTTCGACGCATCGCCCATGATGATATCTTGAGCAAATTCTATGAAGAAGAATGCGGTAATAGCATCAGGGGGAAAACCATGATAAAGAAGATACTTTGCTACAGGTATTACTGGCCAACTATCAATCTGGATACGGTCGATCATGCTAGACAATGCGAAAAGTGCAAGATGTTTGCAAAAATCCAGGAACCCCACGGATGGAAATTACTCAAATGGCTAGTCCACGGCCGTTTTCCACTTGGGGGCATTGACGTCCTCCTCCTACCAATCCTAAAGGTTGAAGCTGTGAACAAAATCATAGAGTTTTTACTGAAGAGGGGTTTGGAAAACTCCTCAAGTGGCTGATTGCAACCCTTATTTCACAGAAAATACAAACAAGGAATCGCAATTGAATTGCAATTAAACTGGACGGAGTTGGCGACGACGTATGAGCACATAAAACGCACCCAATGGAAAGAACATGTACCCAAACGTGCATGTGTATATCCGAACAAGTCCGACTTCTTGAAATCAACAGAAATTAAATTCTCACTAAGGGTTATTGAGAAAATACTAGATCAGATGGCCGAAGCTTGCTAGCTCTGTAGAATCAGGCACGAGTGGTTACTGATGAACTACAACCCTGGATTTATAATATTGGGAATCAACCAAGCGTCAAGACGGCCAAAAAAGGATATGACAGATTGGGAGGATAAAGTCGAAGGGTAATGACTATTAAAGAAACATGATGGATTTCTTTCTGAAGACAAGGAATACTCGCTGATTCAAAGCGTGTTGTGTTGCTTCACACGACACGCTTTGGGGGGCAAATGCTAACCGGCATCTTGGCCCGGTTACAAAACGACAGTTGAAGACACTATTATCAGCACTAGACAAGATTATGACCACGAAGAGCCTGGAGGCATACGGGTTTGATGAGGACAACATGTTTGGCATTTAGGCATGGTTCAGCGAGAACGGTTACGCGCACGTCGCTCGGCAAGCTTCGCTCGGCATCAGAAGAATGCTCGGCCTTAGAAGAATGTTCGGCATTCCATCTTCGTTCGACCTAGGAACATCCTTCGGCTAAAGGGTATCGTTCGGCTAAAGGGTACTTTCGGCGAACCTCGATTGTTCGGCATCCAGCTTGGTTCGGCAACCTTGGATCGCTCGGCATTCCAGCTTCGTTCGACCTAGGAACATCCTTCGGCTAAAGGGTATCGTTCGGCTAAAGGGTACGTTCGGCGAACCTCGATTGTTCGGCATCCAGCTTGGTTCGGCAACCTTGGATCGCTAGGCACTCCAGCTTCGTTCGGCATGAGAGCATCGTTCGGCGCCATTACCTTGGCTCGGCATCTTACCGTTCGGCCTCCCTGGTTCGGTACACAAAGCTTACTCCCTTTGGGCCGTTTACTCTATTTGGACCGAGCTATTCAGCTACCAGGCCCACCAGGAAAGTCCAACCCGCCTTCGCCTATAAATAGAGGGACAGGGGCACAGTGAAATGGACCTTTTTTCCGGGAATACTGGGGAGACTCTGCCATTTCTTATACTCTCCTCTTTTTAACTCAAACTTGTGTCCAAGTGATTGATTTACGGATTGTATCTGTATTCAAGTAATTGAGAAAGCAATAAAGATTAAACTCAAAGTGGATGTAGGCAGTTACGCCGAACCACTATAAATCTGGTGTTCTCGTTTTTGTTATTCTTTTTCATTGAATTGCACTATTTTTCAGTCCTAATTTACTCTCTTCATTAATCTCTCTACATAACTCTACTCAAGGGTGTTAGTGACCAATTTTGGTGCTAACACACAGGTATTCAAATATATATTTTAAATTTGTTTGAATATTCAGTCGACTGATCCATAAGCTCATTTGATTAAATTTCTGTAGCAGCTACTTTTTGAAAAGACACGACTTTTTATGAAGAGTTACGAACCTCTATGAAAAGGTTTGGACGCAACAATTCAATCGAAACTGTTCATCAACAGTCGCTGCTTTCTAACCTTTATAAATACAAACTCCAACTTGATTCCAAATCACTTACTCACAATTTGATTTACTACCAATTTTCTTATCTCTAATCTAACACTCTTGAATCTATTCGCTATTATACTTCCAATTATTCTGCATTAAAGCAATACTATACCTTTCTATTATTCATATACTTCAAATACATACATACATACATACGTACATATATACATACATACATTCGTACGTACATACATACGTACGTACGTACATACATACGTACATACATACGTACATATATATATATATATATATATATATATCTCGAGGAGAAGATTATAGGAAGGTGTACTACAAGTGACAAATCCGTGTTATTAGGAACACAAAAAGCCAAAACTATTTTTGTATTTGTCGAAGCCATGTTCTGCTGCTCAGGCGTGTGAAGTCCTCTTCGGCTGCTGAGGCGAAATCCTATTCTGCTGCTCAGGTCCCTGTTTGGCTGCTCAATGTTGTATAGACCTATTCTCTGGTTTAAGTGAGGGTTGTTTTTTAGTGAAATTCCAGAAGGAGTCTGGGACTAGACGTAGGACGGTGCTTCAAACCACTATAAAGATTCTTGGTGTCATTTTACTTTACTGCTTTTATATTCCGCATTATTTACCGTATAATTATCATCACTGTACTCTGTATTATTGTATATCCATATTACGTGATCCATAGAACACTTTCAAAATATTGTAAATAAACTGTAAATAATTGGAAAAGCTATAATTAACAGAATAAATTAAAATTACTTACATTCAAGGAAATATCATTGCCGTTGTTACTCGAATTTTGTGTATAGTGTGATAAACTATGCATGTAGATAAACCACAAATACCCAAAAAAAAACATAAGCTTTGAGCACTAAATAAATGCTAATAGTGAGAATACATCAACAAAGTATTACCGAAAAAACATAGCAAAAGAAATATTGAACTATACGTAAAGTTATAAATTTTAGCATTGAATAGAGAGCACCTAAAGTCAGAGTGCAAACCAATTTTGCAAACTTATTCCAACTTAATTCCAAGAAGCATGTATATCAATGATTGTTAGGAAAACACTAAACTTAATATTAAGTTGAATATCATATGGAAGAAGGGGTGTAAATAAACTATAAATCATAAAAGGTAGAACAAAGAAGCAGCCAATGTACATTTTATCTTCATGTAATTAAGCACATTGGAAAAAGCATGTGAATTAACCATATAAAAAATGATAAAGAAACTTGGCATCAAAATAAAGAAATCCCAACGTTATAGAGCGAGTTAAGTGGCATCACATTGTCAAGATTTAGAGGTTCCATGCAAGAGACTCAATTAAATTGAAGTAGAAATACTGCAACCATACAATATAACAGATGTATAAAAAATCTATACATATTAAATAGGATCGTAGCTAGTCATTAAACCTAAAAAGTAGAGAACCATTAAACTTTAAAAAATGAATTAAGGATATTCATTGAAAAGGGGGTACCCGAGGCATTAAATGTAAATCGGGGTAGTGACGATTGACAAAATCGAAGAACAAGCAAAATCCGAGGGAAAAGAAAATGAGGGTAAATGAATTAAAGGAGAGATGATGGAGGAGTGATGAGCGAAAATGATTTTTTAGGGGAATTATAACGAGAGTGGCGCCAAATATTTTGACAGTGGAAATTAGAACCCTAGTTTCATTCTCAGTGTTTGTGCATAAATATTTTCATTTTAAAATAGATTTTTCTACATTTAGGTTTTGAATGCTGATAATGAACGCTAGCAAAAGTAAAATTTATTGTAGTGTCAACACTCCATATTTGGGTTCGGAAGTTCAGAAACTAGCAGCAGTGCCACTCACTCAAACAGGATGTACTAAGGTTGCTCAATAATAAGACATTGCATCATAGGAGGGGAACCTAAGGCATTACAAGCATGGTTTCAAAGATATATTGAACTCTGACGATATGGAGCACGAATCAGCTATCCTCGGCTGATCTTCTTGTGGAAATGGTGCTTTTCTAGTTGAGTTCTCAATTAGGGGTGGGTATGGAAAATTTCCATACCAACCAGAGCTTTTTCTGTTTCGTTTGATCATTGGTGGAAGTATGATTGGTTAAGACTTCTGTGACTCCGGAATTCCACTACATGGAATTCAAGGAAATTGGAATAAACGGTGTGGAACATGAAATTTTCATTTCTTTTCTAGCAAAAAAGTAGATAGTGCAAAATTTGACAAGTTGTTGTTAAAATATGTGCATGTTGTAAACAGTAGAGAGGAAACATTACCTGGCAAACATATAAATGAAGCATATTTAATTAATTTGATTGCACTATGGAGTTATTGGCTTTATATCAAACTAATATATTGAGATAAAATAGTTATGTGGATCTAATTAATTTGGAAATCCAAAAACATTAACATAATATACAAAAAAACTAATTTTTATAGTGTGTACACACACCATTATCTATTTAAGACTTGGTGAGCAGTTAAATAAAAAGACCTAAAAGAAAGAGGAAATTATTATGTTGAAAAATGATAATGTAATTATGTAATTGCACTACGTAGGAAAACAATTCAAATTTCATATAGTTACATTGATAATGAATTATCAGAATTAATTTTAAATTATCAAAATTACTTTTTAATTACTTCTAATAAACAAGTTGGGATACGAAATCTTTAATAAATAAGCCACTGCATATTCTTCATATCCAATTATTAAATTCTCCAAGGTCAATCCAAGTTTCTATTTATTTACAACTTCAACTAACCTAAAATATTTGTGCAAGGTAGGTCGAAGAATGATTTTACATCTACTAAGAAAAATAAATAATTTTACATTGAAATAATTATGATTTGGCATGTTTTCCATAATTGTATCTGCCTTACTAGCCACCATCCTCTTTGAAAAAAAGAAATCTTATAGCTCTGAACTCCTCATATGTTGAAAGAAGAAAGGGTGCAAGGACAGAAGAACTTATCAAGTTTTACATATATGCACATACACAAAAGTTGTTGACAATAGCAATGAACTCGTTTCCCTATACGTTGAGGAGATTTGGTGCTAAATATTAATATCTATAAAGACATAATGACATTATTTAGCTCTGAAGCAGGTCCTATTTAGCTCCAAGTGGAGAAGCAAAATGATTCCCAGCATATATGTGAAAAAAATAGAAACAATTTTATGTACAAGGATTGTCTGTTAAATATTAAGCTTACTGGTTAACATGTCATTTTTAACATAAAAAGCTCAACATAATAATAAAAATAACAAAAGAAAATCTTATGGCAATCATGTAAATTGTTTGCGTAACTTACATTGTAAAATTGCTTGTTTTTATCCTAGGATTTGGAAGCCTTTATACATTCAAGTAGAGACCGGGCTGTTGACATATCTAATTTCCCATGCAAAAAATCTTCATGTTCTGCTATGTCAGATCCATGTAGCGTATGATCATTGTTTGCGTCTCCAGTCATAGATAATGTATTGCAAAGATTGAGAGGTTCTGAAATCCTAAATGCAGCAATAAAATAAGTAAAAGGAAACTACAAATAAAACATCTACAATACTAACTTGTATAAAAAGAGGTAAAATCACACACAGATTAGGACAAGAACAAACCTCATAGCGTGAAACTACTTTATTGCTACTAGTAGGCTAAAAATAAATATTTTCCTACAACTATAACTTGTAATTTATTGCTCTAGTAATGTGCAATTTATTAAATGAAAAAGCAACATTTCTAAGTATTAAATAAATCACACGTCACTAGTACTATGTAATTTATTATTGTAAGCACTGCTATCCCTTCAAGTATGATCTTAAGGGGTTTGATGGCATTTGTGTGTGTGTGTTCTACAAGTGTTTGATGGCATTATTTAGCGATCCTTTCTTTTAGCCATCTTCATTTCGAATTATTAAACATGCAATTCAACGTGCTAAAAGGGCTATGCCAAAACCAAACTAACAATGAGTGAAACAAAAGTAACTTACAATATATCCTTCAATCATTTATTTCGAAACTTAATCTTTGAGACCGATCAGCTCTTCATCACTAACCTCTTTGATTACTTTATTCTCCAAATTTAAATCAGCAAGAATTTGCCTCAATATTGATCAACCAAGCCCAATAATGTACTGAAGTGAGACTTCAACTCTCTTGTTGATAGGTATCCCAACTCCGACAACTCTAACACATTTGATGCTCAGACCTCCATACTGCTAATAGTAGAACAATGTCAAAGTAATCAAAATTTTGTGAAAATTACTAGTGGACTAGTGATTGGTCGATATTGCACCTATGAACCAGAATTTATATTATATGACCATTTCAATGAACTAATATAAACATACTTGCTTGTCAAGCATCACATTTCATCCCTTTTTTAAGATCCTAATTCAATTATGATAATGAGTAATATAAAGTTGGTTCTGTTTTCAACCATGATAATCAACCATGAATTTGATCAGCAAGGAATTACATCGATTTTTCGAATAGAAGCAGATTTTCATCAAATCCAAGGAGCATACAACTAAAATTATCGCAAGTATTTACTTGATGCTCTTTGCCAGCTAAACAATAAGAAGAATAGATGTAATTTTCAGTTCATTCTCATGATAAATTGCTGGTATTACATTCGTTTTTGTGATGTTTTCATTTCATAACTGGTTTTAAATTTGAAATCTTCAACAATTACTAGATTTCATGTTATAGCTATGTTTATACTAAGAGTCAACTTGAAAGACTTAAGCATAAAAAATGGTTTTAAGCATAAAAAAGTTGCAATCCGACGTTAATTTCATAACTAAAATCTGTAATAACAAATAAGAAAGAAATTGAAGTGGGTTTATAGTGGATACCTTCTAATTTGGTGGGGTGAGGGAGTTGTAAATGGAGGAGGACAATGAAAGGTTTGTGCTATTGGTGATGATGGAGAGAGAAGAAGCAAACAGAGCTAATGTGAAAGAGACTGTCATCAGCAATCGAAATCGCGAGCTAGAAGTTTGGTTTTTGTAGAGAAAGCCGGTTACATATCTGAGTCCACGTGATTCCCTATAGAGTTTGTGTTTCTGGTGGTCAAATTGAAGAATGGAAAGGGGAGAGGAGAACTTAGGGTTTTTTTGATCGATGGGAAGAAGATAAAGGAAATGGAAGGAAAAGGAGCACCAGCTAATCCCGCTTTATAAATTTTCGTTCATAGTGTTTTCCTATTTTATTTATTTGTCACGCCGAGAGAACACAGCAGGTTGAATAAAAACGCCGTTCTTAGTTGCCGTTAATATTATTATTTCTTGTAGTGCAGAGTCTGAAACAAAATACAACATAAATCTCAAATATTAAGAAGTCCCTAATACATAAGCAAATGACAAGTCTGACATAAATAACCAGAAAGAACTGAAAAGATGAATAGGTAAAAAATAGATCTCTAAGCAAAGCACCAAGCTCCAAAGGTGAGTATCAAATGTTGTGATACTCAGGCTGACCCGAGCATAAAGCAACATACAAAACACTCGAGTCGAGATTAACATTCTTATGCAAGTAAATCATCTCAAGTGAAATGTCCAAGTGAAATGCAATATAATTTAAAGGATGTTTGGGATTCCTCTCTTTCAAGGATCCGTGAAACTGTCTGCATACATTGTACAATATGTTACATATATAATGTCTATAGTAAAGTAAAATATTAAAATAGCGTTAAGGTGTTACCCATATCCCCCTTAACACATTTTATATAAATGTCGTAGTCTATACAATACTGTAAACTCCACCAAACCGGTGGGCTATCATGGAGCACTCCATAGGTACGACACAAACCAAAGTCGTAATGGGCGCGATAAGGCATATGACAAGGCAGACGAGGTAATGCCCAAGGTAGGAAACTACCGTTTTGCGGATCTGGACTGGTGGTAATGCATAGCAGCTACTATTTTCCACCTCGAGACACACTCCTATAATCAAAGGTGCACCCAATCAAATCACAAAGTAATAGATATGGTTTCAAAGAAGCATGCTCGATAGAGATGCGACCTCACTTGGTCCAGCATAGCTCCTGTTTTAGTCCTATCAAGCTAACCCAAGGGGGTCAGGGCTGCGTTCATACCTTATACAGACGTTCGCCAAACCATCCTACATCGTTCTGGATTCTCCACTACGTGCACAGTTGTTAAAGTGGTTTCCAGTACTGGTAGAGAGTATGACAATATCCGATCCCGGTCTCTTTAATAGCCAAACACTTATTTCACAATTTGGTCATTTTCATTTCAAACGGTTCGTACTTCATATCAAAATAACATACTCAGTTCAAAATCATATCAGTTTCGAAATCATATTCACTTTAAATTATATTCGTTTCCAAAATCATAACCAAAAAATTGGTTAAACCATCATATCAAAGTATTCACATTTAAATCCATTAAATCTAAATCATAATAATTTCAACTTAAACAGTTTGAATATTGAAAGTAGTTTATATATTGGAATAGTTATACATTAAAGATAATTTATATTTAAAATAGGTTATAGATTAAAATAGTTTAAATATTAAAAATATTTTATATTATATATATATATATATTTAATTGTTTATAAATTTAAAATAATGTATATTAAAATAGTTTATATATTTGAAAGGGTTTATATATATTAAAATAGTTCCAAAATTCAAATTTAAATTAACCTCAGTTCAGCAATTTCAATTAAAAAGGTTAAAGGTTCAATACAAGTTCTCATTAAAACCATTCTTAATTTATATCGATTTCAAATCCAGATTTGAACTACAAATTTAAACCATTTCCAAATCACTAGGTTTCAAAGTTTAAATATTCAAACAATTTAAAATAACTCAATTTGATAAATTTCATTTATATTTCAAAATTCAACGTTGATTTTATTTAAATTTGAAAATATTCACTTAATCATTTTTTATAACATTTAAATAAAATCTCAAATTACAAATTTAAGTCAATATTATATATTCAATTTCATTTAAATTTGAAAATATTCATTTAATCACCTTTAATTAAAATCCAATTATCAAGTTATAAAATCATATCTTTAAAATATCAAAATCAATAAGTTTCAAATCAACTTTTTTTATTTAAATACAATTCTTAAACAAATAAAATTTCAAATCAATTTCAGTTTTTCTTTCCAACCTTAATTTATTAAAGTTGTTACAAAATCTATTTTTAAAATATTAATATGAAATTTTAAATAAATATTTTTAAAATATATTATATTTATAGTTAAATTAAATTTTTATTAAATTAAATTAAATCTATTTTAAATCTTATTTTATATATTTTAAAAATAATAAAGTTATAAGTAAAATTTTATAACTTACATTTCAGAACTTAACTTATAATTTTAAAATTTCCAAAACATATAATTTAAAAATCTAAATTTATACACATGTTAAAATTAAAAGTAAAACCTTTATTATTATATTTTAAAATCAAAACACATATATTTTATTTTCTCATAAATTTGGAAATCATTTAAAAATAGACCAACGGTGTCCGTATATAGTTTTCTATCCTATGGTCAAGTGATGTAGATATTTATCATTTCAACCCGCAATAATTTAATATTTACGAATATATATCATTTCATCCCGCAATCCAAAAAAATTCAAATTCACAAATCTCTTGGCTTTATCATTTCAACGCATAACGATTTTCCCTAATCTATAAGATCGTTCAAGTATGTATCATTTCAACCTATAGTGATTTTCCTAACTAACAGGGAACGTGTAGTATGAGAACAATAGGATAATAATATAAAATGGCATAACATAACAATTTAAATATAATATATATACAACATGCGATGTATCATATATGTCAATTAACATAAGTTAACAAATTTAAATAATAACATATCATACTTAACAATTTAATTACTAATCAATTCAATTTTAACAACGTATTCAATCGTCATTTCATATGAGATAAATTTACTAAGCAAATGAATGTTAATCGTGAGTGATCACTCACCTTTCGAGGCTAGAGAAATAACAAGAATGAAGAAGGTTACACGGACACGCACACAAACAAGCAACAAAGCTAGAAAACTGCTGCTGAACGGATCCAGATAGCGGCTAAGCAGAGTGAGCTAGTGACTTGAATTCAATAATCAATATATATATATATATATATATATGTTTTCTTTTTTATATATAAAAAGGAAGAAAAAAGCTAAGAGTTTACTACTCAGCAAGGAGTAGAGAAGTGTTTGGATGGTGGGTGGCTTCAGTGAATAACTGGGTCGTTCGGCTGCTTGGAGGAGAGGGTGGGTGAGACTCGACTGCAGCATGGCACGATAGATGAGGTTCTAGCTGTGATGGATGAGGCTAGGGTGTGGGTTTTTGCTGTCGGAGCTATGGGGAGTGGAGGAGTTCGGTAGTGGGTAAGGCCGGAGGTGGTTTATTGAAAGGAAGGGTTCAGTCAAGGGATGTTTGGTGTGCTCGGCTGTCAGGTGGAGTGGAATACTACTGTAGCCGTTAGTGGGTAGGGTTTGTAGCGGGAAGGCGGGAAGGTGGTGTGGCAAGTTGGTTGTGAGGCTGAGGAGGCCACTGCACGGGGCTCGACGGAGGTGGAGGTGTGCGAAGGGTTGATGCTGGCTGAGTAAGGAAGAGGAGAATGTGGAGCGCGACAGAGGTCTGGTGAGGGGTAAAAGGGAACGGGTCATTCGATTTGCTATGTGTTACATAGTGGTTAGGAATGGAAAGGCTGTTCGGGTAGGGTGGGCTGCGGTGCTTGTTCGGCCAGGTGGTTGTGATGGAGATGCGGGTTTGGAAGGGTTATCGACGAACGCGGGTTGGAGAGAGAGGGAAGCACGAGCAGGCTAATCGGCAAAGGAAAGGAGAAGGAAGATGACAAGTTGAGGAAAATATATATATATATATATATATGACTTTATTATACTATTTTTTACTTTTTAATGGAACAAAATAAAAGTTAAAGGAGAAGAGAAATGAGTACGAACCATCTCGTATATTAAAGCCAAGGGAATAGTGAAAGTCAAATGGCTAAATTAGGGGAAATATTAAAAGCTGATGGCTATTGGTTTCTCCTGGGACAAATGAAAGGACATAGAACCCAAAAGGCTCAAACGGGTACCTACACGGCTAATTGTTTCGCAGATTTCGCCGCGTACCAGACGTCGAAAAACACAAATGAATATACTACGGAGATAAGCACGATGAGGCGAGCAGAATTGTACATAGTTTTGAGTGGCACGACCCTTATATCAAAACTCGATTTTCGCTATCAAAAATGCTGCTAAACCGCCATAAGTAAAATAAATAGGGCTAGAGCAGTGCAAATTTGGCGAAACAAAATATGATTTCTCACTCTGAAAATGATTTACATTTTTCTTATATTAAAATATTCAGGTTTCAAAAATATTTTATTTCCATCAAATTTAACTGATTTTAAATTTTAAATTTTAAATTGAAATTTCACAATAGAATAAACCTATATATTTTCAAATAAAAATCTGCCACCTTCTATGCTTCAATAGACGCTCAAATTTTTATTGCAAAATTTTTATTGTTTATTTATATGAAAATTTTAGTTAATTACGTTATTTAAATCGCTAAAAATTCCGGGTCATTACAAATGAAATATTAGGTATTAGTTAAATAGTATAAGGCAGAATATTGGTAAAAATTTGGAAGTGAGGTATGAAGAAGGAATGGAAAAAACTTCAATAAAAAGATGTACATTAATCACCATAAGAAGATAACCTGATTTTTAAGAGGATTGAGTAGAAAATTTCAAAGGAAAGAACAATTATAACGAATTTTTTATTCCTACCCCACGAGGAAGAATTTTGATAAAAAGGTTTTTGAAAATTTCTTGAACGTTTTCATAGAGCTTTTCAGAAGACTATTAATTAAAGATCTTATTTATTATAAGTTGAATTATTTTTATAGAAAGTGATTTTAGACGGCTTTGGAAATATACTACCATTTGTTTTGTGAAAAGTTTGGAAAAAGGATTGTGGTAAAACATAAAAAAATAAAGTGGTGGATGGTTTTTAATTGGAAATTTTACGACTTGAAAAGTTGTTAAAAAAGAGAAGGTTTCATTTGTTAACTTCTCAATTTAAATTTGTTGAATTAAAAAATTTCAACTTTCGAATTCCTCATTTTTGGATTCTTATATTTTTATGTGATTTCTTCTATTTTATAAATTTAGGTGTCCTTTTCTTTAATATTCTTTCTAAAAGGTTGTATAAATGGAAATAACAAATAGCTAGAATAGGAAAATAAAAAATAGAAGGATAAGAATATCCAACGGGGTAAGTAAGATGAATATTCCTTTATAAGGAAATACAGAGAATAACAACTAAAATTTAGGTTGTAGTAGAATTTGAAATTTTAATGCAATGATAGGAGAAGAGTAATAAGAATAAGATAGAAATTATCTTTGTCTACTCCATTTTTCCATTGTTTAAAGTTTTAAAAAGGTATCTTCGAAAATTGAATGGATTTCGATGGTTATTAATAAATGAGTTAGATATTTTTGTATATAGGGAAAAGTATCTATGTAAAAAATGAGAATTTTATATATGCATTTTTTCCTACTCGAATTTAGACTTTTTGAGTAAGAATATTATTGGAATTAACAAGAAAAGTATTGTGAATTATTTTAAAGTTTTGAACAAAGTTAAAAAAGTAGTTGATTAAATGATAGTATATTTTAAGGAATAAAGCAACAGATGTTGATGTATATTTTAAAATAATATAACTGTCTTGGAACCAGAAAAACCTTTGTAATAACAAATATCTAGTCTATTATTCTAGAATGATAATTAAGTTTTGAATGTTTTGTGTTAATGATCCTATTTTCAAAAGGAGTAATTCTTTATTATAGTAAGTCACTAAAAATGGAAGTTTTTCATAGTTTCTTTTTTGAAAACCAAGTAATTTTTGAATACTATGAATTAAAAGTCTAATTTTTAAAGGAATAAGTCTATAATGAAGAAAGTTTTAAAAATAGAAACTATTTTTCTCCTTCTTAGAACTAAGCAATGTTGAATTCTCAATGAAGGTTTCTTCAAAGAGGGAGATTTTGAATTTGGTATCTCATGTTTGTGAATTTTAAGTTTTACAAGCAATGACATAACAAATGCTGATATTGAATTTAATATAATAGGTTTATTTTTATGAGAACTGTTTAGTTAAAGTTATTTTATATATTGCTGAAATTCTGATTTTATAAAGATTAGCGAAAAACAAATTTTTATGGAGTAGATCAAAGTTTAAGGATATGGAAAATAGGAATAGAATGTACAACCTGATTTGAAAGTTTAAAATCAGTCCCAAACCTTTATTGGTAGAAGTGGTAAATCATATTGCCTTAGATAGCTTAGATTGTGTCTTTCCATGTTTAATTTATTTGGAGCAGTTTATGTAATTTCCATAAATTACCATATTCCAAACTATGAATAAAAGCGCATTGTTTGAATTAACAAAGGTTGCAACAAAAGGGAAAGAGATATGCAGAATATGGGCACTCTTTCCATTATTTACGATGTCTCTTTCAATAAAAGAAAAGAAATAATCTTTGTAAACTCAAACAATGCAAGAATATCATTTATGGTTAATTTATGGAAGATTATAAATGTAGTCCTTTTTAAGGATAGCTCTAATAAATTAAAAATGTGGAAAAAATCATTCTAGTTTAGAAATTAGTATACACATACAACATGCTTAACGACTAAAAGTAAGAATATATATAAATAGCATGAATTACGACTATATGCCTTTTATTAGTAGTTAACGGATTAGGATTTATGGATTTTAATTACGAATTTGACGGGAAATAAAGTCATAATTAATGAGAGAAAAGAGTATTAAATGGGGACTGGTTAGGAAAAGTTAATATGCCATTTATGGAAGAATTAAATCTAAATCATGGATAGATTTTGAGACCTGAAGAAGTTTAATGGATTAGCTAAGGATTAATTGGGGATGGTCCAATTTTGATAGTAATGATCAACTACTATGGATATATTAATTGGAGTAATGGATGGACAACGTTTATTAGAAACCAAAAAGGAAAATTAAGGAAAGGTAATAATGGAATGACATATTAAGAAATACTCATCTTAATTTATTAAGGAGTGTTAGGACCTCAACACCATTATACCACTTAACACTAAATTGCAGCTTCCAACAAAATTTTCTTTTACATTTTTTGGGTTGTAATAGCTAGTTGTCTCCCTTAGTTATTAGAAAAGTGTATGATGTAGTATGAGGTATATCCCTGTTTTATTCCTGTATTGATTTTATAAATGGGATTAGATCACTTGATAAATATATACATATTGAGTGGCAATGTAAGTAATGAATTTTTATGGGGATACTTAACTTGTGACAAACCATAAGTAAGACTGGAAGTTAATGACGAATTAGATTAACAACCTAAATTAAATGAATGTTTCAATCCCAAAACTTTACAATTTTAGGAAACATAAAAATTTAGCTCACAGAATGCCATTAATCAACTAAGGGACCCTTTTATTCCTACTGGGGACAATAAGACCGCAGCGCCTCAAGCACAGATTCATATCAATGAGGTCATTTGATTTCATGGAATTTTGGTTAACATCTTTAGTAATAGGGACCCTTAATTGCTAGCAAATTTTGGAGGAGTTTGCTGGCAGCTTTAGAAACTTCGTTAAATCTTAGCACCGTTTATCACCCGTGGACCAACAGACAAACTAGAGAAGTGAATGGAAACTTGGAGGATTTGTTGAGAGCTTGCATCATGGACTTTGGAGGACATCAGGAGCGGCACTTACCCTTAGTAGAATTCGAGTATAATAGTAGCCACCAGCAGACAATTAGTACGGCACCATTGAAGCGCTTTATGGGGGGCCATACAAATTGCCAAATTCTGGATGGAAACCGCTAAAAAAATTCTACTCAGACCCGATTTAAATTAAGGGACTTCAAAAAGTAAGAGTTGGTTAGGTGGCATATGAAGGTCGTAAGGTTTGGGAAATTAGAAATGTTGGCACCAAGATTTATTGCGCCTTTCCCAATATTAGGAAAAATAAGAAAACCTGTTAGTTGGCTAGAGTCCATGACATTTTCCATGTTTTTCATTTGAGGAAATACCTGCATAGCATAGCAATTACAATATAGCCGAATCCATAATAGGATATTAAGGTAGAGCCAAGTGCATCCCATGCCACTACATGCATTACGGAGCATGGAACTAGAAAGCTCCGCAACAAAGAATTAGATTGATCCGAGTATAATGAGGAGAAAATCCGGTAGAAGACATGAGGACTTCTCATCCTAAGATTTTCTCTGGTAAACTTTTCTCTCCAAAATTATGATTTTGATTGCATTATGGTCACTAGATTGGATAGTAGAAGATGGGTGCGACACTTTTTCACAATCACTTTACACTCATATAGAGATTTTATGCATGTTTAGAGTATTTGCAACATACTTGCATGGATGATCACACATTCACGCTAGGGTTGAGCTCATTTATAGTATGTCTTTAGTACATAATCACATTGCACTTTGGTTGAGTAGATGGTTATGTAGATAACTTTGTTGTATAATACGATGTTATTGCACGTTATGTTACTGCCTCTTGAAAGATTTTGAAGATGAAATCCTTTTTAGGGGGAATGTAACCCCTATAAAACCAATCATAGATAAATAAATTATATAAATTAAACTAGATAAGATAACGGAAAAAATGGGAATTTATAAAAGTTGGAATTTGGCCATGAAAGTTTTACCATTGCATTCGTTATGAAATACTAATCTTTTTCCATATATAATATGCTGAAAGCAGAGATCAAACGAAGAAGTTGTAGGATCGATTTCACCCTAGAGGGGGGGGGTGAATAGGGTGATAGTATAAATTATAAAATTAATTGCGGAAGCTTATAAAATAATTTCAACACAGGTCACAGAATAATAGCAGCACAGATAATAGCAGAATAATAAATGCAGAAATAGAACGACACATAATTTACCCAGCTTCGGCAAAACCCTACCTACGTGCTGCCCCCAAGGTTTCTACTAGAAATTAGATAGTCCCTCACTTACACACGTAAACTCGCGACACCCGCTATCGACTAAATCTAACTCTACGCTCAAAACCCTGCCACAACTCAGCCATTGAGTTGCGAATTCTCAAGCTACGCCACGTAGCTTGTCCCCTAGTCACACGACTAGAAAATTAAACGGTTTTAAAAAAGAAAATACAAATTAAAAACAATTTAAATTAAAATAACCCTAAAAAAAACCCTTTTATAAAATGGACGGCCTTTTGCTCTTCTTATATTTTTGAGTTCGGCCCGTTGTTTTTGTGATAGCAGCCCCATTCGACTTTTATTTCCTCTGTTCCTTTTCGTGAATAATGGTGGCCGTTCCTCTTGCAAATTTGGGGCTTCATTCTCTTCGGTCTGTAATTAGGGTTTTCTGAAGCGACGACTCTAAATTGATCGAATCAGTGGTTAATTGCGTGAAGTCTTGTTCGATCGAATGCTTGTTGCTTACTTCGGCTGCTTCGTTGATCGAATTCTTTCCTTGCTTCGGTATGTAATTATATGCTTTTGCTTTACTGATTTTATGCTTGCTTGAATTCGATATAGAAAAATTGCCGATGATGATTTCAATTTATAGGGTTCGATCCCCTTATTTTTCGTTCGTCTGATTGCTTCAAAATTTGTTGCTTTGGCCGTTCGATTATTGTTGGATGATTGTGATTTATTCTGACTAGTTCACAATCGTATATACTTGAAATGCTCGGTCAACTTGATTTGTAGTTCTCGGCTTGAATTTTGAGATGTTTTGATTTCCACCGGCTTTGACCTGGTTTTAAAATACTTCGATGTTGATTACTTTTGTGATGATATTTGACTGCGGCTTCTGATTTTGAACTGGTCGTTGATCATCTTGACTTGGCTTGACACCTTGATTACCACGACATTGATTTTGATCCTCTGGCCCCTGTGAGCTTTGTCTCTGGCCATCTTTAATGCGCATGTAGTTGCACTGCTTTATGTTGTTACTGATGTTGTGATGTTTTGCTTGATGGTTTTGTAGTTGTTTGTTGTGGATATTGTGGGATGCCATCTTCATGTATTTGATTTGTGACTTCAGTATCTTTTGGAGTTGTAGCTTGCACTGTGCACTGCATTCACTTCCTTGCTGTGTTGTCATCATGTTGGTTTGGTTGTGCACTTGCTTGTGTTTCACTGAGCTTTGGCGTGTGGTCTTTGCTGTGTTAAATTCATCAAGTCACTTGTTTTATTCGTCTGGTTTCCATTGGTAACATTGTCAACTTATGTGGTCTTGAGTATTGCTGGTCTCATATGCATTGAACTCTGGTTTTTCATCTTGGCCATGTTGGTTTCATATGCATTCTGGTCTGGATATCATGGTGTACATGTGAGTTGCATTTCATTTGCGGCCTTGACTTTTGTGTCATTGTTTATGCTGTACATATGCTTGTTGAGTTTGTTAGTTGTGCATGTCACTATTACATTACTGTATGTAGCTCATTGTGTAGCCTTGGTTGTGTATTTTGATGTTGTTGAGCTACTGTGCTTCGAGTATGTGTACTCGAGTGTGATCTTTGCATTTCTTTTTCATGTTGTAGCTTGATTCATGTATACACAGTTGTGTTGCATTGCAGTTGTACTTGCTGTCTTCATATTATATTCTCTGTTTTGAGTCACTTCCATACTTGGTCGTGCTGTCCACCTGAGTTTGCTTTGGTGCACTGTTTTGGTTTTCCTGTTTGCACGCTTGAAGTCATATCCTTTACAACTGCCCTGTGTTGAATCCAGTTTCACAACTCGGATTTGACCTTGTGCTGAAGTCGAAATTCTATTTATATTGCACCTGAGTTGAACCCGTCTTTTTGTTTGGGTTTAACCTTGTGCTCACCTGTCCCTGTAGCATTATCAAGTGTATATCGGTGTGCACGGCCTTGTAGCATGTACAGTGATACACTATGCATGTCACATTGTTCGTGTGTGATGAATTCAAATATAAATCATGACGAACAACCCAAATAACTGAGGCAAATAATATTTTCAAAAATCATATTTTATTTTATATTGCAAAAATATTTCTTTTTCAATTTTACTGCGTTAGTGAATATTTTTGCAAATTGCTCAGATGCTGGATTCTAACTGGAATGAAGTTGAAGATTAAAATATGAATTGAGTGAATGAGTGATGTGTAGTGAGGTTAAATGTAAATATGAAATTGTGATGTATTTGTAATCAAAATTGTATATGTATAGTGAGAGCTTGAATTTGTACTATTCAAAATTGTAATAAATATTTGTTTGAATAAAATTTCTGCTTGAATTCAAATTCTGTGTTATTTAATTTTATTCAGCAAATATTTATTTAATCTATGAAAAATAAAATAGTACATTAAAAATACATTTAAACGAATGTATATATGTTTATTATCATCAAACAAAAATCATATAAGCGCATATTCAACAATATCCCCCTTTTGATGATAACAAACATATATTTAAGATTTTGAATATGTTAAATGTATTTTATTATTGATATGCTCTAATTGCTCCCCTTATTTAAATGCTTCCTCTCTACACAAAGTTCCCCGTACAAATATGCATACAATTAAATAATATGCAAATGAGCATAGATGCAAATGGAAAATATTTGACCTTTGCTTGATTGTATTTGACAAAATCTTAACTTTTCTCTCCCCCTTTTGTTATCAGCAAAAGAATGATAGTGTTAGAGAAAATAGAGATAAAATGATCGATATTAATCCAATATTAAAACTCAATCGAATATAAATATTAAATTTCAATAAAAAATCAAACAAAAATCATAAATATTTTGTTAGGCGCATATTCCACTTTTAGAATGATAGGAATGATGTCATCATATAAAACCATACAGTTGTGTCTATTTGTGGTATATTTATATCAGGAATTTGGATATCTACTAACCATGCATAACCGTTAGGACTTTTAAATGAGATTAATAGTATTCCAATTTTATTTAAAAAAAAATGAATTCAAGTATCTTCTAACCACGCATAACCGTGAGGACTTTTAAATGGGATTAGAATCAACTTGTTTATTTAAAAATCAACTTTTGATATGCGTTCCATACATGCATAACCACGAGGACTTTTAAATGAGCATGGAAGCACATAACAAATTCCAAGTAATTCACCCATGCATAACCGTGAGGACTTTTAAATGAGAGTGAATACTTTGTTATTTATTTATTTATTATTATTATTAAAACCTCTTTTTCTTTTTTTTAAGAAAAAAATGTAAAATGAAAAACGAACAATTCCTGCTTAAAGTACCACATATCGACAAACTATATAGAATTTTGATGAGTGATAGTCGTTAGAAATATGATAGAGATAGAGATGGTCATGGAATTTTTACCAACAATTTTTTTTATAACTCTTATTTAAATTTCTAAAGAAATTTACTAATTATACCGTCTCGAGTCATAATATATGATCAATATCAACACTCATCACTTTTTCAATCACTATTTTTCTTTTCGATAATCATTAGGGAGTCAGATTAGTCAAAATAGTCATTTAAAATCAAATTCAAACATAATTATGAAACCAATTTTTCAAGATGACTAATCTGAAAATATGGTCAAAAATGATTTTCTCGAGGGGTTTTATAAGAAAATTTCTGCTATTTGAAAATTATTTGAAATGAAAAATATGCAGATATTTTCTTTGAAAAACGATGCAGTTACTAAATGTCTCAAAAATCACGTTCAACTAGTAATTTTTCTATCAACTAGATTACCAGTGTAATCTGCATCTGAATTTCTTTTTCACTCAAAACTTATCATTAATTGAATTTGATCGACCAAACCATGAAGTGTGCATCAAAAATTTCGAACTCAATTTTAACAGCAATTTAAATGACATTCTCTTGAATTTGAAATGAAGCCGTGTAAATAATCAAAAACCGTTAATATAGAATTAGCCGAATTATAACCAAATGTATTATTATCCAACAAAACACTATTTTTAATCCAAAATGATATATATGAAGTAATTCAAAGAATCTAGAGATTATTATAGTGTTTTTGGCATAAGAATAAATTGGCCAACTATGTTGAATAAGTCAGAGTCAAAATCATCATCTTTTCATCATCTCAATATTGGCTGATTTTAATTCAAAATATGGTGCAGATTATCACATTTAATATATCGCTCAAATTAATATACCTTTACCTGTTTTACCTTTACGATATTTTTCATGGTTGTCTATTGTGATTCTGTCACCTTTGAACTAGGCTAAGGAACTTTGCTTTGTCGTCCGTTGTGTTTCTGGAATAGCCAAAAATCCAGAGAACACTATTGTTGTTCCTTAGCTTGCCACCACACCTACACGATGAAAGATTTATGTGACCTATTTGTTTTTATAGGTCCATGGTTGTTAGTGGCAGAAAATTTTGAAAAACAATTTTGTAAAGACCCAAAACTATTTATAATTGTTCCCTTCGGCACCCAAATTTGTTTAACTTTGAGAGATTTTATATTTATGCCTTTAGGAACCCAAATCGGTATAGTTTTCACATGTTTGGGTCTATACCAACAATTATTGTGACTATGTCCATATTTTCTACAAATTGTGCACATTGAATTTTCTTGATTAATCTTGTTTTCAACAATTTTAGATTGATTATATCCAAGTCCTTTTCTAACCGTATTAACAGTTTGCTTTCCTAATAGCATATTCAATGATTTTTCACTTTTTGAAAATTTATCTAAAGTCATTGACAATTGTTGGACTTGTATTTTGAGAGAATCATTTTCGTTTAACAATTGTGTGCACTTTTTAATAGAATTCTCTCTCCTAGTATTTTCATTCTCTTTTAAAATCAGAATTTCATTTTCAAGTGATTTTATTCTGATTTGTGATTTTCTAATTTCTTCTTCGAATGTTAGACACTTATCACACTTAGGGATCCTACTTTGATAGGTTTTAACTAATTGGTCAAGTTGTTTATTTAAATCTATCAAAGTATCTTTTTGTTATTCAAGTTTGGCAAACTTATCCCTAAGCCGTTCAAAATAGCCATTTACTTCGTGGAAATAAATAAGTTAACTCAGAGTGAGTAAGTTTTGATACCTCGCTTGGCTCGTCATCGTCGCTATCGGTTATATTCCCATGAAGGCACATATCTGCTTTCTCACTCTCACTGCTATCGCTTTTATTCCACGTGGCTGCAAAACATCTTCTTTTTTATTCCTTTTCTTTATCAAGTTGAAAACGGGGATAATTGGGCTTGATATCACCGGATTTGTTGCAAATGATCCCGTGTTCTTTCGAGTTGTCCAGTGCTTTGATTATTCTGCTTTTTAATTTTTGATTTAGAGCTGGATTTCCGTATTTGCGGTTCCACCTTTTGAATTTCTTCATTATTAATGCCAACTCGGCTGCTCCATCATCATCATCCTCATCACAACTACTATTTACCAATCCTGTTAAGCACATTTCTTTAACTGAGTCAGTTGTGGAGGACTTCTCATTGCTGTTGACTTTTGCACCATATATCGCATCGAAAGTATTCCAGATTTCCTGTGCATTTTTACAATGAGAAATGAAATTAAAATTATCTTGATTAATATGAGAATATAATATATGCATAGCAAGAGCATTAATCGAGATAATTTTCTTATCTGTTATATCACACCCATTTTCAATAATATCACAACATTTAATATTAACAGATTTTAAATAAAATTCCATTTTTAATTTCTAGTTCAAAAAATCTGTTCCATCGAAAATAGAAGGAATAATATTGGAACGACCCTCAAAATTATTATTAAAAGAAGCCATTTTAAAAATTCAAATTTTTAAAACAAAAATCGATTTTTGAAACACTAATTTTTAAAACAAAAATTGGTTTTTGTAAAATCAAATTTTTGAAACAAAAACGGCTTTTGTTCCTAGCTCCGATACCACTTGTAGGATCGATTTCACCCTAGAGAGGGGTGAATAGGGTGATAGTATAAATTATAAAATTAATTGCGGAAGCTTATAAAATAATTTCAACACAGATCACAGAACAATAGCAGCACAGATAATAGCAGAATAATAAATGCAGAAATAGAACGACGCAGAATTTACCCAGCTTCGGCAAAACCCTGCCTACGTGCTGCCCCCAAGGTTTCTACTAGAAATTAGATAGTCCCTCGCTTACACACGTAAACTTGCGACACCCGCTATCAACTAAATATAATTCTACGCTCAAAACCCTGCCACAACTCAGCCATTGAGTTGCAAATTCTCAAGCTACGCCACGTAGCTTGTCCCCTAGTCACACGACTAGAAAATTAAACGGTTTTAAAAAAGAAAATACAAATTAAAAACAATTTAAATTGAAATAACCCTAAAATAAAAACCCCTTTTATAAAATGGCCGGCCCTTTGCTCTTCTTATATTTTTGAGTTCGGCCCGTTGTTTTTGTGATAGCGGCCCCGTTCGACTTTTACTTCCTCTGTTCCTTTTCGTGAATAATGGTGGTCCTTCCTCTTTCAAATTTGGGGCTTCGTTCTCTTCGGCCTGTAATTAGGGTTATATGAAGCGCCGACTCTAAATTGATCGAATCAGTGGTTAATTGCGTGAAGTCTTGTTCGATCGAATGCTTGTTGCTTACTTCGGCTGCTTCGTTGATCGAATTCTTTCCTTGCTTCGGTATGTAATTATATGCTTTTGTTTTACTGATTTTATGCTTGCTTGAATTCGATACAGAAAAATTACCGATGATGATTTCAATTTATAAGGTTCGATCCCCTTATTTTCCGTTCGTCTGATTGCTTCAAAATTTGTTGCTTTGGCCGTTCGATTATTGTTGGATGATTGTGATTTATTCTGACTAGTTCACAATCGTATATACTTGAAATGCTCGGTCAACTTGATTTGTAGTTCTCGGCTTGAATTTTGAGATGTTTTGATTTCCACCGGCTTTGACCTGGTTTTAAAATACTTCGATGTTGATTACTTTTGTGATGATATTTGACTGTGGCTTCTGATTTTGAACTGGTCGTTGATCATCTTGACTTGGCTTGACACCTTGATTACCACGACATTGATTTTGATCCTCTGGCCCCTGTGAGCTTTGTCTCTGGCCATCTTTACTGCGCATGTAGTTGCACTGCTTTATGTTGTTACTGATGTTGTGATGTTTTGCTTGATGGTTTTGTAGTTGTTTGTTGTGGATATTGTGGGATGTCATCTTCATGTATTTGATTTGTGACTTCAGTGTCTTTTGGAGTTGTAGCTTGCACTGTGCACTGCATTCACTTCCTTGCTTTGTTGTCATTATGTTGGTTTGGTTGTGCACTTGCTTGTGTTTCACTGAGCTTTGGCATGTGGTCTTTGCTGTGTTAAATTCATCAAGTCACTTGTTTTATTCGTCTGGTTTCCATTGGTAACATTGTCGACTTATGTGGTCTTGAGTATTGCTGGTCTCATATGCATTGAATTCTGGTTTTTCATCTTGGCCATGTTGGTTTCATATGCATTCTGGTCTGGATATCATGGTGTACATGTGAGTTGCATTTCATTTGCGGCCTTGACTTTTGTGTCATTGTTTATGCTGTACATATGCTTGTTGAGTTTGTTAGTTGTGCATGTCACTGTTACATTACTGTATGTAGCTCATTGTGTAGCCTTGGTTGTGTATTTTGATGTTGTTAAGCTACTGTGCTTCGAGTATGTGTACTCGAGTGTGATCTGTGCATTTCTTTTTCATGCTGTAGCTTGATTCATGTATACACAGTTGTGTTGCATTGCAGTTGTACTTGCTGTCTTCATATTGTATTCTCTGTTTTGAGTCACTTCCATACTTGGTCGTGCTGTCCACCTGAGTTTGCTTTGGTGCACTGTTTTGGTTTTCCTGTTTGCATGCTTGAAGTCGTATCCTGTACAACTGCCCTGTGTTGAATCCAGTTTCACAACTCGGGTTTGACCTTGTGCTGAAGTCGAGATTCTATTTATATTGCACCTGAGTTGAACCCGTCTTTTTATTTGGGTTTGAACTTGTGCTCACCTTTCCCTGTAGCATTATCAAGTGTATATCGGTGTGCACGGCCTTGTGGCATGTACAGTGATACACCGTGCATGTCACATTGTTCGTGTGTAATGAATTCAAATATAAATCATGACGAACTACCCAAATAACTAAGGCAAATAATATTTTCAAAAATCATATTTTATTTTATATTGCAAAAATATTTCTTTTTCAATTTTACTACGTTAGTGAATATTTTTGCAGATTGCTCAGATGCTGGATTCTAACTGGAATGAAGTTGAAGATTAAAATATGAATTGAGTGAATGAGTGATGTGTAGTGAGGTTAAATGTAAATATGAAATTGTGATGTATTTGTAATCAAAATTGTATATGTATAGTGAGAGCTTGAATTTGTACTATTCAAAATTGTAATGAATATTTGTTTGAATAAAATTTCTGTTTGAATTCAAATTCTGTGTTATTTAATTTTATTCAGCAAATATTTATTTAATCTATGAAAAATAAAATAGTACATTAACAAATACATTTAAACGAATGTATATATGTTTATTATCATCAAACGAAAATCATATAAGCGCATATTCAATAGAAGTTATGTGCATATTTAAGTTTCAGGTTTAAAATAATTTAATTCAAATTCAAATAAATAATTAAATTTGAAAATTAACTGAGATTAGACTTGGGGGCTTAGAAATTGTAAAATGAAAAAAATTAACGTTAAAGTATAATAAAGGAATTCGACAAAACCAATGTTACAAAAATAATTACATACCCGAAATAGGCGGAGGGGTCGACCGCCAACCCTAATCGATCGACCGCTAGCGATCGACTGGTTCATATAGGGCAGTCGATCGCTCCTGTTGGTGTTAGCTAGGGTTCTATCAACAAATGTCCCAGATTTATCCATTTTGAACATATTTTCATCATACGGTTCTAGTACATTTCAAACCCTATAAATAAGACCCTGGACCCACTTTTATTCGTAAATATTTTGGGAGCATCAGCGAAACTCTATCAGTTCATCTCTTTTTAGATTCATAAAAACACATTTGGTTTTAAGTAAGAAACCCTTTGTACCTATTTTTGTTTATAATTTAATTTCTAAAACCACTTCTCCTACAACCTTTCTAAATCTAATATATACAAATCCCTTGTCATATATATATATATATATATATATATCAATAAGAAGAGGTCTGAAGGAAATTATAATTGGCGTTTCAAATCCAAAGTAGAAACAAATCTAAGGACCAATTGTGAGTGGAAATCTTAGTTTTTCTACTTTAGTAATTGATTAGTATAATAATGATTTGAATATGCCTTAAGGTTTTTGGGTTTATGAAAAAAAATAAAGACCCTTCAAAACTTCTATTATTAGAAATGTCAATTCCTGTTGAAATTCTCAATTGTTTACATTAAATTGTGGGGATATGTTGTTTTTGCATTTTATGGAAGATTTCAATTTCTTTTCCACTCCTCTTTAATTCCAATTTGATAATGAAGTTTCAATCAAGGAATAGGGTGTATAGTATGAACTTATTTTTAGTTTACACCGTTTATTCCATATGAGAATGAAAGAGAAATTCCATCGTTTAATTCATTATAAAAGAAGGGTTGAATAGATGTTGAAACTGGAATTGCAACTTATATTTTTAAGATTATTCCATTGATTTGATGTTACAGATTGAGTTGAAAATTTTATTACGTACAAGTCTATTTATTTTAATTTTTGGATATGAATATTGAATTCTTTATTAAGAATATTGAAATCCCTTGTTATAGACTTTGGAAATATGGCACCATTGATAATATGGAAAAAGGACTTATATTAATTTTGTTCGAAAGGAATTGATATTTAACATTAGTTAGGGTGTAATCTCCACACATATTGAAAAACAAGCACGTATTTATTTATATATTAATCATTATAAATAGCGTACAATTATAATGTATTAATTACATAGTTAATTAGTAATTAGTGTCATTCGATCCCCCTTAAAAAAGTAATTGATTTGTTAAAGCAAAATAAGGATGAATTCTTATATAGCCTAATTAATAGGTACGATGAGATGTGTGATAATATATAGAGCGTTGTAAAAAAATGACTAAGTCATAAATAGTGTGAGGTCAGTCAAAAGACACGTGGAATTCTGCCCAGCTAATTTGGCTTCCAACAGTGTGACTTTGGGGCTGATTTGAGACATCGCATATGATAAGTAACTACGACGATGCAAAGTTAGTCCCAATTTTGTAGAGTAAATCAGTCCAGCTAATCTAGCTACTAGTACCTATGAAAAGTCCGGTTGATGCGAGACATGACCGTGGGTATGGGACATAAGGCGAAGGACTTGTTCGAGATTTTGAGTTATTAAGTGGTTGTTTGAGGGCCTTCCTTCTTCCCCAAATGAAGTATTAAATGCTTGGGATTGGGTTTAGGCACGGTTAAGAATATCTCGAAATGGTCCGCTTCAATAAAAAGTATTAAGTGTCCAAAGAGACTTCCATGCAATGTCAGCTGATAGATGCCTATGTGGAGTCCGCCTTGGGAATAGGTATTAAATGACTGGGTTCTACCTCAATCGAGGCCTTAAATGGTCAGATTCTATCTATTTTCCATTAAAATGTATTAAATGGCTTAGGTTTTATCTCTCGCATTGTTAGACATTTATGATGTTGGTTATGGGTGATGGGATTTGGAAATCTTTTTTGAAAATGGAAGGTATTAAGTGGTTGTTTGATGGATTACCTCCTTTCCATATACGGAGTATTAAATGGTTTCAAAACACGTAAGACATTTTCTTATTCAAATTATACTGCTTAAGTACTGAAATAGCAAGGCTCGAGATTTCTATTCACTGGGCACTTGTTATTCTAACTCCCTCCTCATTTCAACACAGGTCAGAGAAGGAGTTGATGATGCTTGAAGATGGAGAGAGTGAAGCTTATGACATGTATTACCTATCTTTTCATATTATTTTCTATTGTATTCATGAAATGTACTTTTGAACAAAATCATGTGACATATTATGTTATGACAATTATTTTGAAATATAATGGGTACTTATTTCTTATTATATTTTGTTCCTTCCATTTTGAGTTCTGAAAGAATAGATAGATACCTTTATATTGTTTTTCTTTTACCAATCAACTATGGGGCTTTGCATTTGACGTTCGTTGGGCGAGCCAGCTTTAGAATGGGTCTAAGTTTAGATGGGCCCTTTCTAGGTTAGAATTTAGGTCTGCTTCAGGGCGGGTTATTATAGTATTGGTTCAAAAAACTCATTCAAAACTCTTCTCTCGATTTGGGTCATGTAACATCTTCTCCCACCTATAATGATAACAAGATCAAACAAATCCAAGCACAAAACTCTATAGCACCAATAAATTACTTCAATCTGCCCACATTAATTGAGCACATAAGCAACAACCCGTAATTTTAGTACTTTGAAAATAAAATATTTAACGGCTTTAAATATACAAATATAGAATTTTTTAACTCTAGTAGTCATATTATAGTAATATATAAAAATGATAAACTTATTTTTAGAATGAAATAGAGATTTTGAACTTATGTTGTCAAAAATCAACGTTTTGTCGATCAAAAGTTGTCATAACGTTGTTACGCCTTTATGTACACATATATGTATACATATTAAAATATAATAAGTATTAGCAATTAACTAATCTAGTTTACTTTTACTTAACAAGGTTAGAAACTTATAGAAAGCAATTAAGAAAAAGTAAGCACAAAAAGACAAAAATGGTTTACCTTTGTAAAATAAAGTTAGAAAATCCTTTGATTTAATGTGCAATCAAGTAAGATTTAATTTGACTAATAAAAGATTTAAATTTAACATTATATTTACTTAAACATCTAATCACCATTAATGAATGTCACATCCATGTTTACTTTAAACATAATTATTACATAAACTTCACATCACATTTATACACTTCATTTTCATATCAAATCTACATTAAATACATGTTTAATTATGTATTGGAAAGAGTGTTTTAGTGCACTTAAAGGAAACAAAATTTGATTTGATATGGAGTGTATTTTGGTTTTTTGGTTTAAGGGTAGTAAGGTAATTTTGGTTGTAAACTTCAACTTAAATAGCACCACATTTTTCCATTTCCTTTCACACATTTCAAATCTTCTTCTTATTTTCTCAAGATTTCTAAAACCTTCTCTAATGGCTTCCATACCTTAGGAAAATAATAAAATATTAGAAAAAAAAGTAAAGAATAAAATATTAGAAAAAAAAATAAAGAAAAAAATAAAGTAATCCACCTCAAAACTAGTGCGATCTCCTCCTTTTTCCCCTCTAGCTCACGGCCTCCCTTCATCTTCCTTCATCGAGCACACCACTACCAAATGCCAAGGTCGAGCCTACCTATCCTAGGCTAAGCCCAAGGTAAAGAAAGGAACAAATTCGGGATGCTCCGAAGCGAGAAACAGAGAAGGACGTGCCACCGAAATCAGTTCAGGAATCTACATAAAAGTTTAGTAGAGTGGAACTAATAGCGAGCACTCAATATTTAAATTTACTAATTAATCTCTCAAGTTTAATGATATGAAAGTATAATGTACTGGATAATTAAGTGTATGATTACTTGGATGATTACTTGGTTTTTTAAGAGGGTTGATAACTTGGTTGATAACTGACAATGTAAATGGTTAGTAAATTAACCGTGATGAGTAATGGAAATAAAATCCATAATAAATATATGTATATAAAGTTATTAGCCTCTTAAAGGTTTTGAAAATATAAAAAGGTTGAAAATGAACATTATAATAATGTAATATTATGAAATAATTTAAAATTGAAAAAGAGATTTAATATGGAAAAATATTGGTTAAAATATTTGAAAATTGTTTATAAATATTTTATAAACATTAAAATTAAATTTTGAGAAGTTTTAACAAATAATGAATTTGGAGTCAAAAATAGGCGCGTCGCGTAACGACAGTTCGCGATTTCGCGTCATAAAAGTCAAATGACTGTATAGAATGGAATATAACTCGGAATTCTTCGAAATAAGTATTTTCCAAACTATTACATCCATAGTTTTTAATCAAATAAATAAAATCGAGATTTCATAAGTATGTCTTGAAATATGAGCAAATCAAGTTTTCGATAAAATCGCACTTTGGCGGTTGGGTGGCCAAAGTGGAAAATGTTTTAGATATATATTTTTAAAATATTTAAAAATACGGAATAAATGTTATAAATATTTTAAAATATTTAAAAGTGATTGAAACTATAAAAATGAGCACTAAATGATAAAAAGTTGTTTCGATCAATATAGCTTAAAAAGCACTTTCCGCAGCGCTTTTCTGTAACTTTGAGATATAGTTTTAAACATAACCATTCTTTTCCAAATCTTTTGTAATTTTTTTTAAATGGTTAACAAATTATTTTAAAGGTGATTTGAAGGATTGATGAAGTGGTTAAATAAATAACTAAAAGTTAGTAGAGTATGTTAAATGATTTAGAGTCAATCAAATAACTTGATCGCCTTATGGGTGATAGAGAGATAGTGCCTAGGCTTAATTTTGGAAAAACAGTTTCCTGCTCTCCCTGGCTATCCGAACTAGCCCGACGGATGGGATGGTTACTTTGATTTAATTGGATCAAATTTCCAAAGTATAAAGGAATATGATTTTTCGAATATAAATAAACTGGATTTATGGAGATAATCTTCTTGCACTCGATGTTAAAGCCTGAAGAAGGAACTCGTACTATTCGTGGAATTTAAAAGGTGATTTCTCCGTTATTCTGCCTATAGTACTTGTTGAATATGGGAATTGATATTGAGTGGAATTAGATAATTTTATAGATTATACTCATTTAATATTTACTGGTTTTGGATTAACATTCTAGACAACATGTTTTTAAATCGATCAAAGTTTTGAGTTTTGAATTAAGAAATCTTTGCAAAGATTTAAATAAATGTTTTAGAAATATTTTCCTAAAGTAAAGGATGAAATAAATTGGAATTATTCCAAGGTTAAAAAATGTTTTAAAATTAACCAAATGATTGATAAATGATGCTTAATGATTCCATATACTCTGAAAAATATAAAGAAATGATTCAATGAATATATCTCTAAGAGATATCTACGAATGAATAAAAAAGATGAATTAAATTGATTGATGATTGATAATCATATATGAACTTAACATCTTTTTTATCGATGATTGGTTTGGAGTAACCAGGATCAGATTTAGGTAATTCCTGTTCGAAAACCACTTCAAACCAATGTATGCATTCGAAAGTAAAGACCTGATGAAAATAATGATTATTGAAGACCAGAGATCTTCAGAATGCAAGAATTGCAATCACGAATCCCAGGTGTTTACCCTATATTATATTTATGTGGCAGTGGTGTCTGCATTCTGGAATCCTCGTTGTATTGAAGACTGGAGATCTTCATAGCGAAAAGACTGCTTGTTGACATTCTCTGGGTAGCACCTAATATAGTGACACTTATATAGCAGTGGTCCTTTATGATTTAGAATCTTCGGATTGCAAGGACTAATCGCTACTAATTGTAGTAGGAGGAGTGCCTTCGGTTTCGTTCAATCCCACAATGAACTTGTATCGATGAATGTCTGATAGTGCATTTCTAATTATATAATTGATCTCTATCAGTGTATTATCTGCTGGGTGACAGAGAAGACAACTTCTTTTAGCTTAACATCCTTTTCTTAGACGTACGAGCTCAGGAGTTATATGTTAGTAGAAATCAGTTGTGTGATTAAGGAATGGCAATGTGGCATTCTAAGTGGAATGTGCTTTATGGAAGAATAAAGCGTGACTTTGTTAAAATTGAGCGTAGCCTCACAAGCCTCGCATTCCGGAGATGATATGGGTAATTACGCGGTCTGTAGGACATATATTTCAGGCTATCGGTTGTATGAGTATGGAGGAGAACAGTGGAATCTGGATTCTCAAGGCATTTATTACCTCATTTATTTGAATATAGTAGCTAGCTTGTGAAAGGTGATAAGGCTACCAGATATTGGTAGTGTAGCAAGTGCAGTTCCAAGTGACTTGCTTGAGAAAAGCGACAAAGGCACCATAGAAACTATGTTTGCTATGCATGGATCGTAGAAAAGGGCCACTAGTTCCCTATCACGTTGGAATTCCGAATCTAATATGAGCTTTACGGTTTTGATTGTATTCCCAAAATAGCTGTAACACTTTACAAACATTTCAGCTACCCATTTGGTATCATATATTCCATTCTGGTATATTCCATTTAACCCAGTCCGGATATATTACCATAGACTTAGTCTAGATATTGACACTTTATTTTGATATATTACTTGAAAAGTGTTTTCAAAAGAATGTCATTAATAATAATATCAAAGTGTAAGTATAAAATATTTTGGCTATCATAAGATAAAAACCCGTCTGTATTTATGTGTGGACGTGGTCTTATGAGATACCCTTCTTTTCAAAGGTTTTGATTTACATCAGCATTTAAGATTTCGAGTATCTCACGCTAGTTTATCAAGATTGATCCAGGTATTTTTAATACTCGGGTCAGATTTGAGTAGTTTTAAAACTAGCTGAAGACGCTTAGAGTTTCCAAAGGAGAGCTGGAGATCTCCAACATCGTATGGACGTATTCTATTATCCATTGCATCTATTGCATTTGTTTCGTTATTTTCAGCATTTTTAAGGATATAGGTTTATAACTGTCCATGTTGAATCTAGGATAGACTCTGATATTGCATTTAATATTTTTCCACCGTAAAGATTATTATTGAAATAATATTTGTTATTCCATTCGTGTGAGATTCTATTATGTCTTTATTTTCTTTCGACACTTACCGTTTCGCTTGTTCGTGCAATTTGAGTTAGACATGTGTGGTTTATTATCGATGCAAATAGTATGGGAAAAGGGCCATTACAACATCACCTTCTCTCTTCAATGCACCACAATCCCTTTACTACACCTCAACATGCACCACCATGCAGCCACGTTGCATGCTCAACCTATTTACATTGTTGTGCATCTTCATTGCTTGCTTCAACTTGAATTATTACTACATATACAGCTGTTTAAAGCGTGCAGTACGCAACCATGTTCAGCATTCTTTCACTGCTACTACTGGATCGCTCCAAGCCTGGGTTTATCTCGCTACAAGAAATTTTATTTTTGGTGGAGCACAAAAAACGCTACCAAAAATTTTGGCAGCGTTTTGATAAACGTCGTGATAAAGCCTGCAATTAAAATTACATGTTTTTTAGTTGCATTTATATAAATGACACTATAGATATCTTTATTGCAGCATTTCAAAAACATTACTAATAAAATTTATTGCGGCGTTGCTTAAACACTTGAAAATCGCTGTTTTATCGTAAACTATTTTGGTTGCGTTTTCTAAACGCTGTAATTTTGGGTGTAACTTATAGCCAAACCCTACAAGTGTCTATTAAACGCTATCATATTAATTTTGTGTGTTGTTTCTCCACCTGTGCATTTTTCGTTTTTTGTTTGCCACCATATGTTTCAATTTTGCCACTTGATACTTTTGTAGTGTTTTTATTCCGCTACCATATCTTTTGGATTTTGCCATGTTTTCACTCAATAGCATTTTTTAAACGCTGCAACAAATCTTCCGCCCTCCAGTTCAATTTGTTCATAGCTTATATTATACTGTATACATAATCACATAAATAGATAAACATAAATACATTCAACAACCACAAAATACATAAGCACACACATTCAAATATAAACACATTCAAAGAACCACAAAATACATAAACAATTGCACTAACATAAACACACCTAGTTCATAACCAAACAGTAGTTTCAAGACAAGAAGTTAACTAAACATATTGTAACACAACCTAAATACCATAAACTTAACCGTACATATAGTAACACAATGGAACTAACATAAACAGCGTTGTAGCTAAAGTACCATAGACAGCAGCTGATGCTAAAGTACCATGGACAGCGCTGCAGCTAAGGTATCTATAATAGTACAATTAACAACCGAACTACCTACTAAACAACTAATGATGTGCTCATTTCTTCAGAAACGCTGATCTACCTTTAAATAAGTAAAAACAACTATTATATTCAAGTTATAATCAATACTGAAACTTTATCCAAATGTGATACTAGAAATGTGTAATATGATATTGCAAATGTGATATCTGAAGCTTCATCCAAAATATTAGTAGCAAGTCATTATCTGCATAACACAACCAAAATATAATAGGAAAAACACATATATGTGTGTGTGTTTCAGTAAAAGTATGTAGTTAATAAACAGGCAGGACATTTACACGCAAGTTAAGCAATGCATGTACAAGCATGTAAGATCATAAATGTATGTACAAACAAGCAGCTCTATTTCTCTTTACTCAGCAAACTCACAACATACGCTGGTCATTCACATCCTACCCAGCAATTTAACTCATGGATGATACCAATATAGCAATTTATACTACACAACACTTTTAGCACAATTGCATATATATACAGACTCACTCACTACCGAGTACTTTAACAAAATTCACACACTCACGCATGAAA
This sequence comes from Allium cepa, assembly GCA_030765085.1. Lineage (NCBI taxonomy): Eukaryota > Viridiplantae > Streptophyta > Magnoliopsida > Asparagales > Amaryllidaceae > Allium > Allium cepa. The sequence goes on along the minus strand of CM060940.1, from coordinate 138,284,804 downwards.
CCATTTACATACACAAACATAAACACACTCATAGTTGTACTATAATGGACACAACCATATTTACACTAAAACACACATATCTACACTTATATCTCATGTATGCAACTAGCAGCAATCCAACATATTATTGTATATAGTTGACAATTCATTTTATGTATGAATATATTACCTTACTAGGCGAAATGCTCATAATTATAACTTTCAAACCTAACTTAGCTGCAACATGACTCGAACGTACATAAATCCTCTCTGAGCACTTCTACAACATAAAACAATCAACTTCAACACCTCCACCACTATCGACAACCATCATTCCACCACAAACATATACAGCAAAATAATCCCTTTACCTCGACTGATAAAAACATCAAATTGCTCTTCATTACCTCCTCCCACCATACTTCTGTGTCATCACAGACAATTCACTATTCTGCCATCAATACAATTGCAACCTAATATCCACTTCCACAACTCGCGACCTCGCATATCTTCCTTTCCTTCAAACAACAACCCTCATATACTCCACTTAGCAACCAATTACCCAAAAGAACTTCGACTGTTACCAACTCGTACAACTCCAAACCAACCCCTAAACTTCAATATATGCTTTTACGTAGTACTAATTCATTATCTTAAGTATGTCTCTATTCTGACCCATCATATAAACTTTTTATGTTCCTTTGGCTAATTTGCACCACAATTTTCCACTTATTTTTCGTATCTAGATGTTGAAGGAAAAAATGACGTTCAACGAGAACATTTCTTTCAATTTCTAAGCTAATCACGGCCGATTATAAGGTAAGTATCCATTATGCACTCTAAACCTTTGCCATAAACTACATGTAGAAGTTGTAACCATATGTTAATTAAATTTTACAACATTACGTTATTTTTAATCAACTTTTTAGTGTATTCCTGCGTTTAAAAGAATTTTTCTATCAAAATTATATTTTCAAACATTTCCTGCATATACTGTTAGAAAATCATTTACTCTAATACAGTTTGGCCTAAGTTCATACTCCTCTCATTTCTGAACATTCAATTAATGACTTCATAATATTTTAAAACAATATTGTGACATAAACTAATAGGAACCAAAATATTTCAGTTACATACAGAATTGCATACCTTTCATTGTGTTTCCTTAATTACTTTTCCAATTGGGCAGGCTATGGGAACGCCAAAGGCATCCTCCATGCACATCAACTCTGATGTAGGTCTCCATAGCTCTACATTCAGAACACTCACTATTTCAACCCAAACCTTAACAGCATCATGTCCCAATGGACGACAATGAACCATCGATATTGGATTGGTTGAAGTAATAGTTCATTCAGCCACTACTTTATTGGTTCCACCCACATCGATTAGCTTGCATTTATCATCTTTTACCAACTTCGTAATTGGCTGGAAAAAAGAGAGATTATTATGCAGAATACACACATACACATAAATACTAAATATATATGAGATACTTATATACATACACATAAAATACTGAACATAAATACATCGATACATAATAACCACAACATATTCATCATAAATGATAAAAAGAAAAACTCGTTCACATTCCATCATTCATCATGTATACTTAAGTTTGAAACCAACAATAATCAGGAACCACTTATACTATAAGTCATGTTGCCACTTTACAAAAAAATTGGGAACGACGTCAGAATCGTAAATATATTAAATACCATCAGAGGCCATATATTTTCACATTATATCTTAAACAGACAAAGCCATAAAATTGCACAAACAGTGGAACTAAAGCCAAATTAATAAGAAAACCAATGTATTAAAGAAACCAAAATAAAAATAACGAACAAACAAAATAAATAAACCATGGTCCAAAATAAAGTTAACTCAGAAAGTAGATGTAAAAACCGATACCATAAATATGAAATCAAACAAAATCATCGTTATTATATAGGTAAACGTTAAATTGAATAAGTAAATTGAACTTATTGTACATAAACATAAAAGCATAACAAAATCTAAACTGCAAAATATATACTTACACATTCTTGTGTATGTTTCTTTATGAATGTGGGTATGGATCTCCATGGAGAAGTTGCACAATTTCCAGTCACATTTAGATTTTTATTACCAACTTCAACTTTTGATTTTAGCCATGCTATTTTCATACCGAATGCATCTCTAATGCATGACATATCAACTGTGGATCACCACAAGTAAGCATCTCCATTTATTGCATTTTCCACCCAAATTACAATGGCAGACGGACTAAGTGGAATACCATTAATAATATGTTGAGGATCTCTGGCGTAGATTCTTCCTTCGGCAACTACCCCCCACCCCCATTCCAACCATAAATCTTGCATTTATCATCTAGGGCACTACTGTTACTCTAAAAAGGTGAAGTATAAATCAATAATTTAGTGGTTAAGTGAAAATATTGTACATGACATATTTATAAATTAAATTTTTAGAAGACCTACAAAATTATTGTGAATTGTAAAATTCACCATACTTACTTCATTCAAGCGTACTTGCAGTGCCCTCTTTATGCAAAGTAGATGGCCATATTACTACCTTATTCTCAGCGTTTGCTAATACTATCATTTCAGGTGTAGGCCTCCACAAATAAGTATCTGGTTTTTCCACAAACTCTATAATAACGCTCATAACATTTGTTGCAAGACGAATGCCATTGACAACCACATTTAGGTCCTCGGACAATACTCTCCCACTGGCAAGAAATCCAGAGGTTCCAACCCAATTATACATCGAACACACATCGTCATTGCTTTATAATTATTCAACCAAAAATTATATCAATCACTAGATCAAAAACTAAAATCCAAATGTTATTTCTTAAGTAATATAATTATTAGTTTTACCAATTCAGGTATGCTCCCTTCTTCCAAACTTTCTTTACCCTGCAGCAAAGCAGTAATATTACCATACTTTAATCTTAGGAGCACTAAAGTGGATACACATAATTAAATCAAAAATAGCTCACATTTATACACCATTTTACATGTAAGTCTGTGTACATAATCACTGTTAAATCACAAATAGCAAAGAAGCGGTTACACTAAAACTACACCCATAAGCCTAATAAAATCATAATCTTTATCAGACCATAGTTATAGAGTTTTTAAAATATATTATCTTGACATAACCTAAATAAAAAATACTACTAATTTTCATACTGCAAAATTAAGCACTGCAAACAGGAAGAAAACATTACAAAATTAAGCACTATAAAAGTTTACCTCTTGGTCCACCAGCATCTGTACCATACTCTTCAATTCTGCTATTTGTTGTTGACACTGAATACTTGTATATCTCTGGAATGGATGACAACTAGCTTAGTTAAGGTACAACCCTTTCTTGGTGCCCTTAACCGTCCTGGTTTATCTTGTCTAGATACATGTGCAAGAACATTTCCGTTGACATTCTATGACGATCTGGACTATGATAGGCCACCAAATTTTTTAATCTCCTTCTACATAAATAAATGCATATAGATAATTTATGATGGTAAAAGTATCTTACTATTGGACACTTTTTCATAAACCGATAAAAACATTCTTAAAATAGTATTTGCAGCTTCCGTGGTCACTGGTTCACCATTTTTTTAATGTTAGATTTAACCTAAAAATTAGCTCTAGTTATGGTCAATGGATCTAGACTTCCTTTTTTTTAAATTTAGAATAACATTAAGTAAATAAACTAACACTTGTTAATACTTTTACACAATGTTATGCTTAATTAACTAACCGTGTCGTCAGCTAATCTAGCCATTCCCCTACGACCAGATGTGTACGGAAGTTGCTTATCCCTAAGGGTTATAAATTTCTTGCTTCGTTTCTAAAATCATTGGAAGGTGTTAGAATTTACTGACCACTGGTAAGATAGCTTACTTAAGTTGATTTGATTGTTACATATAAGCTATACAGCAATTAATAGTACATAGGCAATCGGTGGTTCAATTTTTGAATATGTAATATTATATTTCTTGATATCAACAATGTTATATGTTGCTTTACATTCAACATATGAATAAAATATCTTAATGTTACCTTAAACTCTGGACTAGTTTTCGTCTTCACAAACTTTCTCCATTCGCTCATGCTTTTGATGTTGGTAGGTTTCGGTTTCAATCTTTCCTCTTCGTTCTCTGCTTTATTTAATTTTCAAATCAACTTACTTTTTAATAACCTTTGAATTGTTCCCATTTGTTGAAATACAGCTTTTCTCTGCCGATCCTATTCCAATTTAAATCAAATCTGCAACAATACATGAAAACATGATATTAACACTAGAACACATGATATTAACAACAACAATTTTTCAAAGCTTTGTGTTGCTCTAAAACTATTACTGTATGCTATAGTGGGGTCAAAGATTAAATTATATTTGGGATGCTCATAAAAGAATAAATTGCAGTTGGAATGCTCATGGATCTCTGTTAATGCTCATAAAACTGCTACAGTATTCAATGTTACATCACGCACATTTATGGAAAATAATAATAGCTTTTGGTATTAATTCATTTCTTTTTTATATTACTATGGTTGTATAACTTTAAATTACTAACACTAATATCAAAGACATTACATAAATCTATGTTTTTACCTAATTATTGACACACATGCCAACTGAATATTTTGTTAGTTCAATGTTGAAATGTATATGTTTTTGAATTTGGTACAGTACATTAAAGAAGGTATAGGCATCAAATGCAATAATCTTTTGGTTGTTCATATTACAATTTAAATGCCCAATATAGAAATGGATTCAACCACAAAGATACTAGTAAAATGGTATATAGTAATAAAAGTAATAAATTGATCTATTCTGCTCTTAAAAAAATGTTGGCATTTCAAAAGTTATCCTAATAAGTGTAATTATTTGCTTTCCATATCTGAATCGATCGCCACAAAAAAAACTTTTAACTCATCACTTAGATTCCTCCGATCATCAAGTGTGTATGGGACTTGCTCCCACATAAGCGGTCTAAGAAAGGAGGATAAACATACTGACCTTGGCCCTATTAGTATGCCTACTTCAATGGAGTCAACTTCAGTTCGATCATGAATGTTTAATGGGAGTTTTTTTGCTTTTATTGGACCTCTAGTACCACTTTTTCGAGATGAAGTTGTAGTTTCAGCTTCACTTGATCTCCCAATTTCCATCTCAGCATCATCAGTCTGGTCAAAATGGAATTCATTTTCTAAGCAAAATTCTATGTCTTCATTGCAAGCACTAGCTCACTTTCTAGCATTGACTTCTCGTTCTTGACCTTCACTACAAGCACTGGCTGGCTTATTAACATTGTCTGCTTGTTCTTGCTCTTCATTGTAAAAATCGGCTGGCTTCTTACATTTATCACTTAAATTACACTTCCACTTTGAATTATGCTTTTGGGATTCCTCTTCGGTCTTTCTCTGGTTGCAAGTACGTACAAGGCTTGGAAACATCTCTTTTCTGCAAAATGAAACAAAATACAATATTGTTTAGATTTATGATAAAAAATAAAATAGAGGATAAAACATAAATTAGTTCGGTGAATCTGAAGGCAACTTAAAATTAATTCATAAATGAAATATTTCACAATGAGCATAATATCCATGTGCTTGTAAAAATAAGAGCTAACATCTTTTACATTAGTGAGATCACTAATATGTAACGAACATTTTTAAGCGCTAAAATTTTTGTACTGAAACCTATGACAATGGTTATGTTGAGCGATTGTCTTAATGCATAAGAGTACTTGTCAACTATCCATATTCCTATGCCTATGTATTCTGATACTTATAGCTAGAAGTTCCATTTGAAAAGGATGAAACCTACACCAAAGATTTAGTATAATAATGGTGAAATGCCAAGTTTGCATTTGTAATTTAAAAATAATTCCTGTATACTCCATATATTGCATACCATCCATGGATATATTTGATATTTAGTTATATATTTATTCCAATGACGTACTCACATTTTATTATCCCGCCTTTTGGACAAGGTCGGGATATCAACAAATCAGTTAAAAAGGATGGATATCAAGATTGAAGATCAATTGGAAACAAGGCTATAATCGACACCGTCAAAATGGACCAAGCTCCAATCAAGGTGAGGTCGATTTGGAAAGATTAACAAGGCTTGGAGAAGCTACATTTCAAATTTCAGGTCAAAAGGAGTTCGTATACTCAAGTTGTGGATGGATCAAGGTTCATGGCAAGGTGGTTCGTATCGATACTTTCATATCGATCAAGGTGAATATTGATATGGGTAACACATACAGTGAAATGGCTTTGGATTGATCTCTTCGCATCGATCATGGTGATGATTGGTTTGGATCGATCGATCTTCAGATAGATGCATCTCATATTGATGCACTTTGCATCAATCAGTTGACTATAGGAATGAAATGGGTTAATGGATATGGAGCTTGCATCGATACGCACGTATTGATTAGATGGCAAAGTATGTCAATACACTTCGTGTCGATCAAGGCTAGGATCGTTACGAAGCATGAAATAATGGTTACCTAGAGAAGCATTTCATATCTATCACTTATTGATCGATACGAAGGACATACTCAGGGATCGATATGAAGAAGGCAGCAAGCGTTCATGGATGGATACGAACAACATGGATACTGATGCATACAAAGGAAATGGAGGCGAATTGATGGATATGATGCTACCAGCCTACATTGATAAATACAAACTTGGATCGATCATAAATCTCATTTTACTAGTCCAAACATCACTTAATTATCACAAAGGCTTGCTTATTCACTCAAGAACGTCCATGATCATTCTCAGCTTCATTGGACTATTCTTGGATTAATACGAATTATAATTGGATTGATCAGGATTGACCCCAAACGACTCCAGATCGATCTGGTGGGCCCACCTGCACATGAAAAGAGGTATTCTAGGTTTTGGGGTGAATATTTTCAGAAATGCACCTATAAATAGTATCTATTAATAGGGATCTTCTTCTGCTTTTCTAGTCGAAACTCCTCCATTTTGTTTACTGATTTCAAAGGCTTGTAATTATAATCTCAGTATAAAAAGAATAAAAAGATCAATTCAAAGTGGACGTAGGCCGGAGATAGCTGGCCACTATAAATCTTGTGTCCTTTTCCATTTTCTTTCATTTTAATTTCCTTATTTCTTCATTTTTACTCTCTATATTATCTGGATCTATAGTCTGTGATTGGATATTGAGTATTTATGTGCAAACACTGGTGCTTTCACTATTTCTAGGGTTTGTGATCAATTTTGGCGTAAACACTTTTGTGCTTTCACTAACAAGGACTAGCACTGTTATATCGGATTTGGAGTTCAGATTTGGAAAGCTAAAGGATCGGATTTTGGGAAGCAACGGCTAAGCAGTCAATAAGGAGACAGAGAACGGAAAGGAGTCAGCAAGAAGGAAGTCGGGAGGCCTTTTCAAAAGCTAATCAGACCTCAGTTTTCATCACCAAAGATGAGATGGAGATGATGGTGGATGCTATGCAGGAAGGGATGCTGAAAAGACAAGAAGATATGATGTAAAATCTACTCCGACAAGTTGGACAAGCAAGAGTGCAAAATCAAGAGCGCAAAATCAAGATAACGTAATTGCAAAAAAAATACTAGAAATAGGGATCGTGAAGCTGGATAGTAGGAGTGGAGATAGTTCGAAATCAGGATTAGGGGCATGGAGCAATCGGGATTCAGGATAGAGTGGGGCCATCAGGAATAATCCTCGAGCTAGGGATACACCTCCGAATCATGTTGGCTCAATTCAGGAAGGATATTAGATGGTGTTGTGCATTTTGGCGTTGATCGGGATATGGATGCACGTCTAGAAGGAAAGGTTTCTGACTTCCCTCGTGGACTCGAGGGGCAGGTTGGAGATCATAGATAGAGGCTACCAATTGATGACAATGACAGGTTAGCGGACATGATCAAACGAGCTATGAGGGGAGAATCGATAAATAGAGATTTGGAGGACCTAAACAGGAGTCTCTTCACTTCTGTATCAGGGAGGCTAGGAATCCACTGGATTTCAAACTACCAATGCTGGAGATGTATGATAGGAGAAAGGATTTCGCTGTTCACTTGACAAGATACATGAGGCATATGGAAGTACTGAGGGCATCAGAGGGAGTCATGGCGTAGTGCTTTTCTTTGTATTTGATGGGCATAATAGCACTATGGTTCAGACAACTGGAAAGCGGTTCTATTGGCACATGGATAGAGTTGATCGAGAGGTTTATAAGGCAATTTCGGGTCCATATCATGAGACCCAAGAATGTGATGACTTTAATATTGATGAAACAGTGAAAGGGAGAATCATTTATGAATTTCTTGACCAGATTCAATGCGGAAGTTTCTTTGGTGGGTCAAACCGATCCATCGATGGTTTTGATGGCAGTAGTCTAAGGAATTGCGAATGATTTTGATTTTAAGATATCACTGGAGAGAGATCCGCCGATGGATCTCGAAGAGTTTTATCACGAAATAGAAAGGTTTCTACGACAAGGAGATGTGAAGGCTAAGAGAGAGGGGAGAAAGGCTGAAGTTTATGTGACCAAAGGTGGAGGTCCACCAAGGGAGGATTCAAACAATGACGATAGAGGCAAAAGGAAAATGAATGACAATGGCGACACGAAAAGGCAACGGAGAGAATTCTTCTTACATGGATTTGACTAAAACTAAGGAAAGAATCTACTTGAACACTCAAGGGCGCCTCCAGTATCGAAGGCCGACAAAAAGGGAACCCTCTGAATATGAGCGGGCATCAGGAAAGCATTGCCTATTCAATGAGCTGAATGGGCATAACACGAACGACTACACGCATCCGAACGATATTATTGAAGCACATGTGAGTAATGTTTATTTGCAATAATAAATAAGGAATCAAGCTGTGGCAGTGGAGCAGAAGCGCTCGTCGCCCACCTCAAACGAAGATGACACTAGATCTAGGCTACGTCATCAGCTTTTTATCAACTAAATGGGTTTATGGTTTTGAATAAGTAATAAACCTCGAAGTGATGCGGCTAAGTCACTTACACATGTACGGGATTGAGGATGGTCTCTAGGCATGCTCTGAGATAATGATAAACCATGATGCTCGGGTTTATGAAATCTTGTTTTCTTTCGGTTTTCTGTGGACTCTAGTTTCTTTCTTGGTACTATAGACATTTGATTTTCTTGGTTGTACGGACTTTTATTTTGTCAATTGGACTTTGTATTGATTGGATTTGGACTAAAGTAATAAATAATATAGGTCATGCAATTACGGTTCCAACCGGAGAGATGGTTCAGTAATCGCAAGTTACGAGTCCCTTTGCCGGAGAGCGATGGTGTAACGACCCGTTAAATTTATGATATTTAATAAAATGAATTAATATAATTTCTAATTTGGTTAAGAATAAATGTAGAAATTTGGTATAGTGGTTTCAATTTAGTGTAACTATAAAATTTTATGATAATAGATGTGGATAATGTAAATTTTCACAACTTGATTTAAAGTAATTTTGAAGAAACAAATAAATGTTGAATTTGTGAATGTTAGTATAAATATTTACTTAAATGGTGTTCATTAATACAAAGATGTAATTAGTGTAGATAGTAATAATTTATGCCTGTAGTGAAAGGAAAAGAAAACTAATAGAAACATAAAATTTATTTTATGTAAACAAAAGTATAGTTTTGAACAAACTTATGAAAATTGATAGAAACAGTGTTTGTAATCAGTTTGGTTATTTTATATTTGAAAGATAGAGATGTGTAAATACGTTAATGAATATAAAATGGGAAGGAATGGTAGAATGAAAAGAATATATATAATAATAAGCATTTGATTCAATTAAGGGAATTAAATTATAATAAATGGTCATTTAATAAATTCAACGTTTGTGAGAAATCATAATAGTTGTGTAAAATGTGTACAAACTTGGATTTGGAAGTTTATTGGATTTATAACGGTTTTGTTATTAAGTGTATGAGTTTAAAAGTTATTCCCTTTTGTAAAGTAATAGAAGAATGCATAAGATATAAACAGGGCTTAATAGAATTGACACTTAATGAATTGAATGAATTACCCATTTATGTAGATATGTATAGTGGACTATAAATGGCCTAAGCAAATATAAAATGGAATAATCATTGAGATTTGTACTATGAAAATAAATAGTAACATTTATTTGCAAGGAATAAAAGACTATTTAGGTGACTAGAATTTGGAGTAATGACTATTGTATGTTACCTACCCTTGTTTCTTGTTAATTTAGATTTTGGGAATCAAATTCAATTTATCCGCCAATTTACCGCAGTTAAAGTGAAATGAATTGGTGATTGAGAAATGTTAAATACAAATAAGATGTAAACCAAAGAAAATCCCATTTGTAATAAATTATGTAGAATAAAGTAAAGAAACTAGGAAATGAAAATGTGAAAATGTGGATGCAGTGAGATCTTAAGTGATAATAACCTTGTTAGGCAAGTGATAACGGAATTTTGTGTATATGTAATATTTACTGGTGTGTCGAGTAATAAACACATAGATGCAAGAAAAAGAAGTTGGTAGCAATCTATATATGTTATTTATCTTACTTAGTGTATTAAATAAGGTTTGGAATTCAAATTTTAATTAAAGGAGTTGGTAGCACGTTAGTAGGAAATAATTGTAAGGGTGGGATAATAACTACTATAAACTACCTAATTTAAATGAGTCAATGAACTTATTTGAAATAACGTTCATCTAAATATGAGTAATTAAAATGGCGGGGTCAACAATAAACGTTACTTTAGAATTAATTTATATTTTAACGGAAGTGTGAAAGTAAAGCAATAGAAGCGTAAACTTATCAAGGTAGAATTTAGTAGTGTAATGAAAAAAATGTTAAGAATGTTATATTATAATGATTGATTGGAAATCAAAATTTACTTGTTTGAATGTAACTTTAGGGAAATTGGATTTAATTAAAATAAAAAGGAAGAAAAAAAATTGGATGAAATTTAATGTTGGAATATTATGTAAATATAAACTTAGATAAAATTTAAGAATATCTACGTAATAGAGTGTAAAACCAATGTTAATTTCATCTATTTAATACTAATAGGTTAATAATAGAATGAAGAGTAAATTTAATGTTAAGTTAATATGAATTAAGGTAATATTGGGGAATAATGTGAATTTTCTTCATAATATGATAAGTTGTAGAATACAACGTAAACTTAAGTATAACCTTTGGATTGAAAACATTGTTAAGGGTTACCTGTTAAATTTGGATGGAATTGGCAATAAATGTTACACTTATGGGTAAGGAAATAAAAATGTCCAGAATTTGAGTATATTAAGAAATGGGGATTGAAATTGAAATCTTGCAACGAATCTAATAATACGTTACATAAGTGTTAAATTAAGGTAACATTTGGAAAAATATGATAATGATTTTCAAATTGAACAAGTTGTGGAATTAATAAGGATGGAAGAAAAAAAAAATCAAGATTTATTTTATTTATTGGAATGAAAAATTTATAATTTGATTTATTGCGAATAATTGAAATTTAATTTGGTAATTGGCGAAATGATTAATGATTGAATTAACATAGAACTTGTTGTTAGTTATTAAAATTGTTTAAGAAATCAAAGGAGAGAAATTTTATAAAATTTTAAATTTTGTAATTGGATTGGCTAAAGTGGGAAAGTGGAATTAATCAACGTTGTTACTTTTATCTCCTTCCCTATTAGATCCTTATGTGATTGCATCCACATTTATTGTTGATTATTCCTATATATTGTCACCAATTAATCGTACTTGATGTATGTTTAGCAATTTTGTCACACAGTTAAAGTATGAATATATATATATGATGTATTCAAATTTTTCTGTATCTAGCACTTAATTAATTTAGAATCAAACTAACGAAACGTGTCATTTATTTTTGTCCCTCCATATTCATTTTCTTTCTAATTAATAAATACCTCTTTTTAATACCTGCTACTTTAAAAAAAAAAAAAGGGACTGTTCATATTTGCTATATTTCAATACCAAGTGTTCATATTCACTTTATTTCTAATTAATAGCAGCCTCTCCTTTCAAATCTATTTGTCCCTAAACCTAACTCTAACCTTATAAATAACCTACTTCTTATTCTTCTATTACATTTTGTTTCTCCTAACTCTAACCCTAGCCTCCATGCTATTCTTCTTCTTCTTCTTCTTCTTCTTCTTCTTCTTCTTCTTCTTCTTTTCTTGTTTTTCTCAAAGCTCCTTATTATCTCTCATTTTAATTTTTTTTCTTTCTCTTCAAATATTCTTCTTCTTCTTCTTCAAATTTACTTCTATTTCAAACTTTCTTCTTTTCAAATCTAGATCTTCTCTTCCGTTTTCAGTTCTTATTTTAATCATTTTTTTTCAATTCTTCTTTTTCAAATCTTCTTTTTCTTTCAAACCTTTTAAAATACATACATTCATATAATAAGGAGGAAAATTAAAGTAAATCGAAATAAAAGAAAAATTATGGAACAAAGTTAGCAATCAAGAAGAAGCATATGCGTTTTTCACGAGGGAAGGTGGATGCGGCACGGTATTTTATTTTTGTTTTGTTTATTTTTAATTTTTTTTTTATTTCAATTGCAAATCGTTTAATTGTGATAACTTTCACATACGAACTCCGTTTCACACGAAATTTCTTTTGTTAGGATCGTAATTAAATTCCGGATCTGATGACGCTGGTTTGGATAAATTTAGAGACCGTCAAATTTTGGGTTTAAATCGGATTTACATTCGATTTAAATTCAAAAGGTGAGTGTTTTGACCCACTCACAATTACTAGAAGCTTTTATGTTTGTTAAATAAATTTTAGAAATGAATAGAAATTTATTTATGAGTATTTGGCATGTTTATTTCATTCATATCTGTTGAATTGCATTTTATTAAATTTAACTGTTAATTTAATTGATTTATTGTGTATTAATTGACTGTTGGAAATTTTCGTTGCATATGAATTGCTAGTTAACAGTTGTATAAATTATTACTGAATAAACTATTAGATTAATAGTTGATAAATTTAATTTGAATAAACTGCCAGTTATCACCTGTTATATATGATCATATATATAATTGTTATTGATTGATATTTATCGATGTTGTGATTGGATGATGGATGTGTTGTTGAATGAATGTTTTATTTGGATATCATTAAACTGCAAGTTAGTATGCATTTACATTTCATTCGGGATTGCGGTTTGAAATGATATACAACCGCAGTTTTATTTTTTTTTAAATTGCGGATTGAAATGATAAATATCCGTATCACTTGACCATAGGATAGAAAACTATATACAGGCACCGCGGTCTATATATAACTATTTTAATGTGATTTCTATGGTTTGGATGGAATACGGTTTATAAAAATCTTAAATTTTATACTGAATAAATGTTTTCTTCCATATTTATATACATATGAAGTTGAAAAATTTGAAATAAAAAGGTGTATAAATCTCTTTATTAAAATGGAAGAAAATTTAGTAAATGGAGTTTGATAATTTATATCCTATGTTTAAATGTTAAGTTGGAAATTTTAAGATATGATATTTATAATTGGATTTTCCCAAAATAAATTAAATGAATATTGTAGTATAACTTGAATTGGAAAATATATATAATTTATTACTAGAAATTGAAGTCTTATAAATTATGGATTCTATGTGAATATTCAAGGCTAATTAATAGAACATTTGATTTGAAAGAATAAAATCCAACTTTAGTTGAAATATTTATACTCAAAATGGATATACGTATATATATGAATTTATTGAAATGGTTTTGGAACTTGAAGCGATATTAAATTTTGGTTTTAACTTTAAATAAAGAAATGTATTGTAAAGCCACGAGAAATATTTCTTTTCAAAGTAACATTTAAGTTAAACCACTTATTTTATATACTGTTGAATATCCAAACCATTTAGTTTGGAAAGTAATGGTTTTAAAAACTATAGATTTCGAAGTATTATGTTGAAAGTTAATATTCAAATATTTGGTTACAAGGAATTATAAATTTTAAAAGTGGCATAATTTTTGGAAAAGATTTATATTTGGGAAATGATATCATTGATTTGGGTTTTATAAAATAATATCAAAATGAATCTTTTTGGGTTTTAAAGAAGAAATGATATCGTAATATTATGGTTTTGAAATGGATTATATTCTGGTTTTAAAGTATAAACTATTTTTAAATGACCGCGGTGTTATGATAACGATTGGTTGGCAAAGAGACCGGGATCGGATATGGACATACTCTCTATCGATACCGAAAACCACTTTGACTAACCGTGTATGCGGTGGAGATTCCAGAATGAAGTAGGTTGGGGCGACGTTTCCTGTAAGGTAAATACGTGGACCCGACTCCCGTGAGTTGGCATAAGGTGGCTAAAACAGGAGCGATTGACGGGTTAATGAGGTCATTCCTCTGATCGGACACTCCTCTTCGATATTATACTTCAACTTTGGATTGATTCAGTGGCCACTTCTATTTTTGATTTTGGGGGAGTTTGTTCGAGGTGGGCGGTAGCTGCGGCTACGCGTTACCATCGACCCGGAAGCGTAATTGGTATATCTACCCTGGCATTGCCTAGTTGTGCCGTGTCACCTACCCTATCGCGCCTTATACGATTTTGGTTTTGTACCATACCTATGGAGTGCCCTCTGACGACGCCCAGTACGGGGGAGATTACGGTACTGTATAGACTATGGGAATATATTCTGTGTTAAGGTGGAAAATGTAAAGCCTTAACGCTATTTAAAAGTAAGTTTATTTTACAATTAGACACTATTATAATAGCGCAATATACTACATAGTAAATAGTTTAACGGATCCTTAGGAGATGTAAATCCCGAGCATCTCTTAAGTTACAGTACTCATATTTATTTCTGTAAAATTTAACTTACATAAGATCTTTTAGTTCTGACTCGAGTGTTTTTGTCTTTTCAAATTCGCTCGGGTCAGTCCGAGCGTTTCAGGATTTGAAGATTTAGCTTTGGAGGACGAAGACGAAGATTTGTATTATTATTATTTATACTAGTGCACTACACCATTTAATTCCGCTGCATTGTTGTATTGGTATGTGTAACTCTGATATTTATTGCACAAGAAAAATAAATTATTTTGTAAAACAGTTTCATGAACTGTATATTTGATTATTATATTTTATCCTTCCGCTGTGAGATTCTGTTTTGTTTTATTTCTTCTCTATCTTTCTCATTTACCCCATAACAATCCGACCTTCCGTATGGTTTGAATTGGCACGTGTGTCGGTTTAAAGTGTGCGAAAAGGCAGGATGTTACAGATGGAATGGACTCGAATGCATTATAAAAGTTCTTGACCGAAGAGTCGAGGCACGAGAATATAAAAGTCCTCGACTGGAGAATATACAAGTCCTTGACTGGAGTGTCGGGGCCGGAGAATATACAAGCCTTCGATAGGAGATTCAAGGTCGGAGTAGGACAAAATTTGACTCGGAGAGGTCCCGGCTTTGGACCTAGCGAGGTCCTGGATTTGGATATCAACCCAGAGAGGTCATGGATTTGGTTATTGAATTCTGGATATAAATGGATTAAAACTCAGTTAACATGTGTAGATAGATATGGAATTGGCTAAGGATTTAGTTACTGGATTCAGCATCGGATATCGACTCGGAGTAGTCGTGGATTTGGATAAGGATATGGCTATGGCACTTAGATAGAATTGCTTGGTAATAGAGTGGATTATGGATCAGACGGTGTGGCTATGGATGGAATACGGACTTTGAATGTCGGATTTAAAGCTATTCAAAACACGCCTTCCTATCGCAAAGCATGTTTTAGGGAAAATGTTACGTCATCTTTTGGAGAAGGCCAGGATATCAACAAATCGTTTAAAAAGGATGGATATCAAGATTTGAGATAAATTGGAAACAAGGTTATGATCGACACCGTCAAAAATGGACCAAGCTCAAATCAAGGTGGGGTCAATTAGGAATGATGAACAAGGCTTGGAGAACTACATTTCATATTTCAGGTCAAACGGAGTTTGTGTGCTCGAGTTATGGATAGATCAAGGTTCATACCAAGTTGGTTCATATCGATCAAGGTGAATATGGATATGGGTAACACACACAATGCAATGAATTTGGATCGATCTCCTCGTATCGATCATGGCAATGATTGGTTTGGATCGATCGGTCTTTGGATCGATGCATCTCGTAACGATGCACTTTGCATCGATCAGTTGACTATAGGAAGGAAATGGGTTGACGGATATGGAGCTTGCATCGATATGCACGTATCGATTGGATGGCAAAGTATGTCAATGCACTTCGTATCGATCAAGGCTATGATCGTTACGAAGAACTAAATAATGGTTATCAGGAGAAGCATTTCATATCGATCACTTATTGATCGATACGAAGGACACACTCAAGGATCGATACAAAGAAGTCAATAGGCGTTCATGGATGGATACGAACAACATGGATACTGATAGATACGAAGGCGAAGGAGGCGAATTGATGGATATGAACTGTTTCGTGGGTACGAAGCTACCAACCTATATTAAGAATTACAAACTTGGATTGATCATAACTCTCATTCTACTAATCCAAACATTATGAAATTTTCATAGAGGCTTGCTTATTCACTCAAGTACGTCCATGATCGATCTCAGCTTCATTGGACTATTTTTGGATCGATACGAATTATACTTGGATCGATCAGGATCGATCCCAAACGACTCCAGATCGATCTGGTGGACCCGCCTACACATGAGAAGAGTTATTCCAGGTTTTAGGGTGGATACTTTCAGATCTACACCTATAAATAGCAGCTCTATGGCAACTAAAAAGGGATCTTCTTATGCTTTTCTAGGCGAAACTCTACCATTTTGTTTACTAATTTCAAAGGCTTGTAATTATAATCTTAATATAAAATGAATAAAAAGATCAATTCAAAGTGGACGTAGGCCGGAGAAAGCCGAACCACTATAAATCTCGTGTGTTTTCCCATTTTCTTTCATTTTAATTTTGTTATTTCTTTATTTTTGCTCTCTACGTTATTTAGATCTATATTCTGTGATTGGATATCGAGGATTTATGTGCTAACACAGGTGCTTTCACTATTTATGGGTTTTATGACCAATTTTGACGCAAACACATTCATGAATCATTATAAATTTATCTCAAACATCTCAATATAACGAAAAGAATCATATCATAAAATTCTGTCTTGTCTTTACTCGATAGATAACATCAACAAAATAATAACAAAACATATTAGGTATTGAAATCTTGAAAGCATCAACTACATCACTAAATGCCAACTGATAGAAAAAAGGAAATTTTTTTTAAGTATTCATGATATTAGTCGGTTAACCGCATCAATGGTGCACTAAGAAATTATGCCTAAATTTTTGAAAATTTACCGTCATTTTGCAAGTTACAAAGCCAACTAAAATGCAATATCTTATGATGTTAAGGCTATCCATTATCATTTTATACATCTATGCTTACCACAATCATCAATAAATCTAAGTTGTAACAGAACTGACATTAACTTGTGCATGTATAAAGTGGTGTATCTTCAGTTGATATGATAGGTAATGTCAATATAATATACTTCATCAACTATGTTAGAGTTGTGAAATGAAAAAAATTAATTGCTAAGGTATTAACATGATTGAGCAAAACTGCGACATGCATCTATTAATGTTATATGAGGAAAACATTAGTTGCTAATACAATTAAGGATAAATCAACAGCCAGAATATAGCCAGTGACACGAGTGGAGATACGTAAAAGAAAGCATTAATATAGAAACTGCTAATACATAGAATAACAGCGTAGATGAACAACAGTCACTAAAGAAAATTAATACAAGTTCAAGTGAATTTCCAGATAGCCCAGATTTACACTATCATAAATTAATAATCATGTGTAATAAAACATATAATCTACTCAAGCATGCCTTTGCAATCCTCCCTAACATAGCTAACATCTTCATCATCCATTTCGGTTATTTTCAATCTTCCATGACTTGAATATCTTCCTCAATGATATCATGTGACTCTAAATCATCAAAACTTCTTGTTGGTGCTTTCATTACAACATACCAATTAGAAACATCATTTTCTCTTATATAAAATACTTGTCTTGCTTATGATGCAAGTATGTATGGATCTTTTGAAAATGATGCTTGATGTATATTAACAAGAGTGAACCCATCTCATCAACTTTTACTCCATTTCCTATATACATCCAACGACACTTAAAAACATAAATGTAAAACAAATGATAATCTAATAAAATTATATCCATCGATATTCCATAATAAGTGACCATATCAACCACTTGGGACGTATCTTTTTCACTTGCTCTGCACATAGTAGTTGCATCAAAAGTCCCCCGTAATTCTGGGTTTCTCTCCTTGTTTCTTTTATATGAAAATGTTGCCCATTGATGATATATCCTTTATATGGCATGGCATCATTCTTCAGACCAAAAGCAGTCCATCTTATCATGTCACCATGATCCATGGAGGTAATAGGTGTCTACAACAAATTCAATTTTGCGGGTATATTTTAGAGCAATACTAGTAGTCAAATGAGAATATATTTGGAATCTAATTAACCTTTCTTTTAATCCAACTGGCAAAATTTTTTGCATGTGTTTCCCAAAGTAAGGTTGAATTTTTTCTCATGCGCTGGTCTGAATATTCTAATTCCTCTAAATGCAAAACAGTATAGAACAAGTTATTATAAGTTTTATTTAGCATTACGAACACATCAAAATAATCAAAATAATGTAACATAAAATTACTCTATAACCGGTTCCACCACAGCCATATTCATTAATACGACTAAATGAGCACTTTCTTTCTCATTAACTGACAATGTAACTGTCTTGGACATTGAAATCGGACGTCCCTCGAGTATTACAATGCTTTAATTTCGAGCTTCTTTCTCCTTTATATGTCCGTATTTTTTCAAAAATTATTTGAAAAACATCATGGATTCTTCTATAATATAGGATTCTACAATACATCCCTTTGGCCATGCATAGTTTTGTACATAATCTTTAAGTTTCATCATATGTCTTTCGAATGGGTAGATCGAACGAAAATGAAACAGTCCACATATTAGTGCTTCTTTTCCAAGATGAATTGACAAATGCACCATTATATTAAAAAAAGATGGTGGAAAAAATTTCTCAAGCTCACATAAAACTTCAATAATCTCAACATTGATATGTTCTACCTTCTCTCTATAAAGAACACGTTGACATAATTTGTTGAAAAAAGAACATAAACGAATTATTACTTTTCTTGCCTTCTTTTCCATTAATCCTCTCATTGCTATTGGCAATAAGTGTTGCATTAATACATGGTAATCATGTGACTTCAATCCACTAATTTTGCAATCCTGCGATGAAATCCGATTCTTCAAATTCGAATACTAGTCTTCTGGCCCTTTGAAATTGTATAATCTTTTGCAAAATATTTTCCTCTCGGAATTTGACAACATGTATGGAACTGGTGGAAGATATGTTTTCCTCCCATGAGGTTGTGCATGAAGCTCATGTCCTCTTAATCTTTTCTATAGTTGGTTCCATCTTTTGATTTATTACCATGTAACATTGTGCCCAATAAACCTTCATCAATGTTTTTTCCACATGCATCACATCTACATTGTGACGTAATGGAAGTTCCTATGAAAGCCAAAACAATAACGCATTATTGGGGTTTTCTTCTGTTAATACTATGAAATGTAAATAAACTAACCACAAACTTTCCAATATGGCAAATCAAAGAAAATCGATTTTTTTCCACCTTAATAGCTCTATTTTTGTAGAACCGTTAATATTATCATCTTCGTCTTTAGTATCATAAGCACACTTCCTCTTCTTACTTTTCTTTTCCAAAATCATTTGGATAATCCTTCAACCATGCATAAATGTTTCTTCCAGTTATAATTCTGGGAGCACCACATTTCTCTATGGTGTTATCAAACAATGCCTTTTGTTTCCTCCGTGAATCTGAAGTAGGTAAAAATCTTTTATAACACATGTAGACATTCTTTTGACTATGATTCAACCAATAAGAATGGGTATTGAGGCCACATAATGGGCAAGCTTTTTCCCCCTTCACACGACATCCAACAAGATTTCTATAAGCTAGAAAATCATTAATCGTCCATAGAAAAATTGCATTCACTTTAAACAAAGTTTTACTAAATGCATCATAAGCACCCACTCCAATACACCACAAATGTTGCAAGTCTTCCACCAAAGGCGTGAAATATACATCAATATCATTTCCAAGTTGCTTTTGGCCTGGAATAAGTAAAGTTAACATAATGTTTTCCTTCTTCATACATAACATAGGCAAGAGATTGTATGCCACAAGCATTATTACCAGCAACTATATTTTGAACTCAACAGGGAAAATGCATTGAATCCATTTGTAGCAAGACCAAGCCTAAGATTGCGTGGATCAGGTGAAAAAGATTTATACTTTTCATCCACCATGCCATAAAATTCATGAGGTGATGCATTTTTCCATCATTGCTTGTATTATTAAAATGTCATCTTAAATCTTCTGCCATCTTTTGAGATCTATACATTCTTCTAAATCTCAGAACTATTAGAAAGTATCTCATCACTTTAACTGGAATACCTTGTATAACCTCTTCAGTATCCTGATTTTTCTTTCATCTCAAAGAACCACATTTTTGAAAAGTATCTAAATCTTTATATTCTTATCTGAAAAGGCAACAGTCATTCTCACAAGCATGTATCTTTTCAAAATCTATATCGAATGCTTTAAGAAATTTCTATACTTCATATAAGGTTTCGGGAAGCACGTTATCCGTAGGCAAAAATAAATGTTGCACAGTTAAAAGAATATCAAACCCACTATCAGACAAGCCAGTCTTACATTTAAGATTATACAAAACGATGATGGCAGATAATTTTGTGTGATCTGTGCAATCAGGATACAACGGAGTTTCAGCATATTTCAAATTCTTGATAAACTCATCCTCTTTTCTCTGATAATCAACATTATCTTTATCATCATAAAAAAAATTATGATTCAAAATCTCTTCATCTTCATAGTAAATCATCTTAAATAACTCATATATGTCCAACATATTTGTTTTCTTCTCTACGTTTATCTCTTAACCATGGTTAAATCATAAACCGCTCATGTATCTAAGATCCATTCCTTTCATAATTAAATGTTCAACGACGATGTGGTCATCATGACAACTAAGATTTCGATAATCTTTGCAGGGACTTAAAAAAATTTATACACCACTTACATTCCTCTTTGCAGCATGCACGAAATTCACTACTCCTTGTCGGTACTCTATAATAGTTCTATCACAAAAGTTAAAAACATAAAACAATGAGTTTTAATGTTATATTACGCTATTATGGGCCCGTGTTCGCACACGGGCTGTTTGTGTTATTGTATACGTTGATATTTTGTTTGAGCGCAAATATGTAAACAAAAAGCAAGGGCACTTTTGGAATTTAAAAAAGGCATCGAGTAAATTAGTTCAATGAATTTTCTTTATTAGTAGTAGAGATGTTTTAATTCTCAAAATACATATTAAATTATGCATTTTGTTATCACCGATTTAAAAAACCCCAATCATTTTTCATCATCGACATATGAAGGCAAATAAGTTTTCAAATTTTGACGAAGATATTGGTTACCCGTTGTAATTAAAAAAAATAACTATACATTTCCAACAATAATTAAATGCAAAAAATTACTCTAAGATATTGCATGCCACATTACTGCCTAGGCAGTAGTGTAACCATGAACGCTATTGCTACCCCAGTATATAAGTGTATAAAACACTACTACCGAGGGAAGCAATGTAGTGTAACACTATAGTCTGGGGAAGTAGTGTGTCGAAGCACTGTATCCCGAGAAGCAGTGAAAGATAGTTGTACTAGAGCTCGTTCTGGTTGAGCCGGGGCACAATGAGTATGTAATTTGTGTTTCAATCAAACATATTTTTACCAAGCGGTCTCTTTTTATTCTTATATATCATGAAATCATGATGTTTTAAGCTTTACAAAAAACTATTCTTATTAAATTAAAAATCAATGGCACAATAATTGGACTTATATTATATACATGTAGTTTTTTTGATAATATGCAGTTTTTTAATGTAACAACCCAAAGTTTAAGCTATAATAATTAATTAAATAATAAAATTATTTTGTGAAATTATCAGAATTGAGGCATGGGAGTTGCACCATTGTGTCTGTGGTAATTTTACGGTCAATTTCTATGTATATATTTCATCAAAATCCAAGAAAAAACAAAAAATTTACGAAATAAACAAGAATTTAATAAAATTGAAAATATATATATATGTATGTATGTATATAACACAAGGGTCATGTCGACCTAGAAACATGCCAGGTAGACCCTAAGGTCGATCCTCATAGGCATAGGTCGACATGTAGGTTGACCCGCCCCTGTATTTAGATGTTGTTACGTCCATTTTCAAACGATGGCGTGTTTTTCCAATTTTTTCCAATCCTGTGCATTCGTGCTTCCATCTGACGGTTCCAGCGAGCCTATGACGTGGTTGCACTAGATTTAATCTTCAAATCCAATAGTCCGAGATCCCTAAACTACACTATAAATATGACCTTAGGCCTAGATATTTTTCTCATTTAGATTTTCTCCTTTTTGAGTTCATTGTCACAGCTGGACCCTAAATAGAAAAAATTTCTAAGGAGGAAATCTTTTTGATAAAAAATATTCTACACTTTAGAAGTAGATTAAGGAAGACAAAGGACAAGAGCTAAGGACCACAGGTGAGTGTTTAGTAATTATTTTAGATTTTTAAGTAATTTAAAATAATAGGGTTCTCAGTAGTTGTAGTTTTTCTGCAATTTTGAGACAATTTCTATATAAGTTATTTACATCTAGTTTTTAAAGTTCTTTTCAGTCTATTTTGTTCAGTTATTTTTATTCAGTTATTATGGTTATTTACATTTTATTTTAGAATTTAGCCTGTAAATGTTAGTTCCTTTTTATCCCTTGTTACGCGAATAGAATATTAAATAAAGAATAATTCACTAATATCGATAAAATAGAATTAAACATTAAATTTACAAAAATCACATGTAAAATAATAAAGACTGTAATAAAAAGGAGATAGGATGAAATAGAAAAATTTGAGACATTTGCAAATATGTTTATAACTAATGGTTATAACTAAAAAAGATGGAACAGAAGAGTAACAATTATAATGCATGTTATAATTAAGTAAAAAGAATAGAAAAGGAAAATTTTAAAACTTAGACTTAAGTTAATAAGAAAATATAGTAGAGATAATGGAAAAGGTTTATTTTAAGACTTGGAATAAGTTAATAAGCAAATTGAGTAGAATTAACAGAAGAGGCTTATTTTAAAGACTTACACTAAGTTAATAAGCAAAGATAGAAATAGGGCCCATACTAACAACACTCCCTTTTAGACTAGGACTGATGGTCTTACAATAGTTAGGTGAGGCTGGGCGGGACCTTTTCAAACTAGGACTGATGGTCCAACAATAGATTAGATGAGGTTGAGACACGCTAATGCTAACTAGTGTAATTAAGGGGCCAATAGGTAGAAGCTCAAATCAGGGGATTAGGCAAGGGGCGCAACTAGATTTTGTTTGTTAGGACCCATACTGACAGCATTCTCCTTTCAGATTAGGACCGATGGTCTCACAAAACACTTAGGTGAGGCTGGACATGACCCCTTTCAGACTATTACTGATGGTCCCACAACAGATCAGGTGAGGCTAGGCACGCTTATGCTGATTAGAGTAGATAAGAGGTCAACATAGGGAGCGACAGTTAGTGGGTACTGGCGGTGACCAAGCTTGCGGCATCGATTAGGGTAGATAAATCGCTACAGCATTCCAAGCGCTAATAGGTATCTTTTGCTGCGGGACCCACAAGATGGGACTAGCTCACAGTGGCACAACAGAGATAAAAGGCCGATCAATAGGTAGAATTAGGATTTAGCCTAATTAAAATAGGACTAGGATTTCAGCCTAATCACAACAATCTAAGACAAATGAAAACAATCACAATCAAAGCAAATAGTTAAATAGTATTTTATTCCAGCTTTATCTTTTCTCTATTTCCTTTTTATACTAGAACAGTTGCAAAGTCTACTATCTTTATCTTGAGTAAAAATACTATTAGTTATTTCACTCACCAGATTTATAATCTGATCCACTCCTCCATTTCCCCTTTCCCCCCATAGGCCAGCAGAGGCAAGGACAGTAGACTTGGATTTCTTGGAGACCCATTTACAGAGCTTTCCCATCCTTCGTGTATTCTTCTTCTTTTCAGTTTTCTTTTTGTGACGACCCAGAATTTTTGGATGTTTGAAATTGGAATACTTAATTGATTTTAAATATTTAAAAGTTAATTTTTAACTTGAATTCAAGTATCACCATTTATTTGGGTAATTTAATTATTAAATTAAATAATTTGAAGTTGGGTAAAATGTTGAATCTGGAGTTTTACGCAGATAAAAATATTTTGAAGGCTCGTAAAATTTATATTGATAGTTCCGAAGATAGTAAAAGCTTTTAAAGTTGAATTTGGTAGTGTTTTGTTCAGTTTTAAAAATATATCGTTTAAATTGAATTTATAAATAGCCTTCCGAGGCACAGTCTCGGAATTCGATGAAACCAGTTCCATTGGATCCGTAATAGTGTACTGTTGTCGGATTTCAAATTTCGTAGCATTTGGAGTAGTCATGTGATCGTACGGTAAATAAACGCGTTGAAATTAAATCGAAAATTCAATTTAATAACTGGATCCAAAAAGCTATCTTCTCCATGCGATCGAATTAGGACCCGAAACCATTCCCATACGTTCGGAATAGGGGTATAACATTATAAACGTCTAGCGGCATGCCTCGATAGGAGGTCAAGGTTTTGAGTGGCGTAATTTGAGAAGATTCAAATTGAAATTCAAATATAAATAATATGTTATATTGACCAGTCAAAAAAGAATTTCACATCAGATCTTTCTCTTCATTTCGAGTGTCACTGTGGATGCCAAATTGAACACGTTACCCTCCTTTCAATGACATCACGTACTCTTTTTCTTCCCTCAGAAGCTAAAATCAAATGCGATGCTTTCATTATAAAACCTAAGCTTACTTTTGTTTTAATAGAATGAACGAAAAATCAACCCTGTCAATTCCCCTTTCCAAACATCAAGTGAAATTAAAAAAAAAAGATGAGAGAAACATGACTTTGTCGCGATTGATTTCGATTCGAGTTCCAGACCTTGTTGAAGATCGCGAGTGGCAGGAGTAGCGCATGCGAGAGAGGGAAGATGCGAGATTCGATATCGTGGCCATGGGATGTTCGGCAGGTCGGCGTTGTTGGAGAAGCGCTGGGTGGTCGCGACTCTGTCAGTGCGCAAGTTTTTAAAGGGTCGACCACCACTTGCGGCGATTGAGGAGGGTAGCGACTGAGGCACGTGATGATGGTCGACGTGAATCAGGATTGGGGGTTTGGTTCGTTCGCGTGCGTACTCGGCGACTCTAGCTAGAAGGATTGGCAGCGAGGTATCATTTTGTTAATAAATATTTTTACACAGAAAATGGATTTTTAATATCTAGGTATAAATAAATAAAAAAGTAAGTTTTTACAGTGCAGAAAATTTCTATTCTGATATTTATAGGAATTTTTTTTTTACCGTGAGGTATAGATATGCAATTCATATATATGAACAAAAAGGAAATATATACATAGTTTAAAACAGAAAGTTTTATTAGCCAGAGAATTTTTATGCAGAAAAAAATAATAATATTGATTTGATGATTTACTTGTTTTATTAACCTATTTAACAATTTTTTTGTTGCTAAAGGATACGTTATTTAAAAGAAAGTTAGTTTAAAATTGAATTATTAGATAAATCAAATTTTAAGTTAAATTAATTGTTAGTTAATTAAATGGTAATTAATTTGTTTGATCAATTTAAATATTAATAAATCGTATAAATGTTTATACCAAGGTTAAATTCTGAAAGAAATCAAGTCGGTGTGGATCAGATTGCAAATCGTTGGTCAAAGGTGCATTAATCTCACTCATCTGAGTTTAATTTAAAATTTAAATGGTTAAATTTAAATAATTAGTTGAATGATTGACTTAATTTGATGTGCTATATTATATACTGTAGTATATATATAGTATATATTGGAGTGATTGATTTCCTGCATTATATAGCGGATGAGACCCTAGGCGCCGCATAATAGCGGATGATATTATATTAATCCCATATACCGCGATATTCCACCTCAACGTGGAATTGGTATTGTGCTAACATCTGTCCATGTAGGGAAACAGGTTAGAGGGATCCAACTGGATTCCTCAACATTTAGTTAGATTATTTAATATTCTCTATTATGATTATTTGATATTCTGCGATGAATTATATTGGAATATTGATTGCTATAGTTTGCTTGAATATTTTTCGATACACTGAGTTATCAAAATTTATAGAATCGAATTTTTGAAAAGAAAATAAAAGAGTGAATTTTTAAGAAAAATAATCATAGGGAATTTATAAATTTAAGAATGAACTGGATAAGAATAATAGTGGCCTTAAAATTCTAATAAATAAATTTCTGTGTATGAAAAGAGGATTTTGAATAAACAGGAATGTAATGAATTTTAAACTTAAGTGTTATTATTTAAAATAATAAAGCATTTATTTTAAATTTAATATTTAAATTATCGGAAAGGATAAAGAAGGAATTTGGGGAAATCTGAAATTGGTATTTTTCAGTTAAAAGATTTTAAATCATAACAAAGTAATAAAATTTGAAGTTAATGGATTTTGAAATAAATGGAGTAAGTAAGGGAATTTATTTAAAGGTAAAGTAAATTGGAAATCAATTTGGGAATTGATTTAAGGATATAAAACCGGAATTTTTGAAAGAGAAGTGAGATTTGAAATTTATAAACTGGGTTTATAAAAGCGAAGTGATATATCAGTGGATATTTGGAAGAATAAATTCACGATGAGAATTTATTAAAGAAATGAGAAATTTATTTAAAAATAAATAGTGATTTATTTTCAAAAGATGTGAAGAGAAGTATATTTCCTTGGATAGCCAAGTACGTTTTCATAGTACATTTTTAAATATAAGTTAAAGGCTTTAATGTTGTTTTAAAAAGCATGTTTTAGAAAATTTATTATTTCTAAATGTTTAAATTCTAAAGTAAATATTTGTCAAAGCTATTATCGTAGTAACTATTTAAAAAGGGACTTAGTATTTTGTTTTAAAAAGAGAAAATCTAGTTTAATATTTTATAAAGTAAATATTTTATAAATTAACCTCATTTTAAATATTCCTAAAGCGTATATTTTTAATAAAGTATTGAAGTAGTTTTCTATGTAAATGTTAAAATATATTTTATTATAAAGTGTTTTTAAGTTATTTTATTCTAAAGCTTTGTACTTGGTGTTTTCAGTGGAAATAAATATTTGGAAATTTATTCCATGAGAAAAGTGTGATTTGAAAACTGTTTTCAAAAAGGGTTGAAAATAGAAATATATCTTGTGAAGATATTCTGAGGATAATAAATAATTTAGAGAAATTATTTATGGCTGATGGTTGTTGTGAATGTTAATTGATAGTTAAATAACCAACTATCAATATTGGCCAATGCGTTGATCGTTTCGAAGAGACCAGGATTGGATTTATTTACTGAAAACCACTTCGATCTGATTTGAACGTTTTCGTGTGGAAAACAAGTGTTTGGATTCGAAGATGGAGCAGTGAAGTGCAAGGGCTAGTCGCTACTAATCCCGAGGATGTTTCCAAAATGGATCTAGTAGGAGTAGTACCTTCGGTTCCGTTCGAACCTGGGACGGACTTGTATGGATTGAATGTTTTCAGAACATCGTCAGGTGGACGATGAGCTTTCTAAGTGAAACGATCTAAAAAGGTAATGCTTAGCCTCAAGCCTCATCAACCGGGAATGACTGAAAATCAGGGGTTATGTAGCAAGGCTAGGTGGATAGCGCCCATTAAGGCGAGGTCATCCTTGTCTAGATATCCCTTTTTTCGGCTTAGTGGTGCGGTTGCTGATCCCAACCGTGGGATGATCTTACTCGGGATTATCCAGTAAGGGGTAGTCTCGATCTTGTGTTGCAGGGCGTTGGGAGTGATCCTCGATATGCTGATCTAGACCAGGTACCGTGACAGGTGGTACCCCAGTGCCTAGTCTTTAGTTGGAAATCCATTCTCCCTTTGTGCCTATACTGTTTTGATTGTGCCCAATTATTGCTGAAACGTGAGATGCAAGCATTTCAGCTAGATTCTATTTTACTTTCTATAGAAACTATTATAATATTAGAGAATTTTAATAAAAAGTGTTTTGGCTATCGTAAGGTAAAAACCCGACATGTTTATTTGTGGCGTGGTCTTACGAGATGCTTTTGTTTTCAAAAGAATTTTGAAACTTTAATAACCAATTTGAGTGTGGTTTTCTCACGCTGATATTCTAGACTGACTCAGGTGTTATTTCACTATAATGCTCGGGTCAGACCGAGTATTATAGATTATAGGAAAGGATGTTGAGGAGCTGGATGGCGATACGTACTCCTATAGTTGTTTTAGATATTCCACTATGTTGATTAGCTGTGTATTCAGATTGTGAGGACAGGTTATGATTACTGTTCAGTTTTATGATATGTATACTCTGATGATGTAATGTATAAACAAATTTGCTTTTGTGTAAACATCGTTCATTATCTATTATATTTTATTCCGCTACGATGGTTAGATTCTGATGTTTGTTTCTATTTTCTTCTTCTACCTCTTTCTTCTTTAACCCAAATGGTTCGTATTTCCGTTCATCTTGAGTTGAGTGATGGAGAATAGTGTCGACTCAAGGTGTACGGATTTGCGAGCTGTTACAGTTGGTATCATAGCAAAGGTTGAGCGAGAACCTTGGCTCTGGTGGGTATTACTCCGTAGTACTCTATAATGAATTTGAATGTATTAATAAATATGAGCGCGTATTTATTAGTGAATATAAAAATTGTTTTATATTTTGTTGACTTATCGGTTGAGTGTTTATGGATTCTGGTCGATATGTGGGACGCCATGTCATCGATAGGGATTTCTAAACTCTTGAACAAGATAAACCGAAGCAGTATTGTTTTAAATAGGGTAAATGAAAAAATTTTACCCAAATTATTTTTGTATATAAAGGAAATAATTTTTCGTAAATTATTATAGTTATATATGGATGCTTGGTTCTTAGGATGATAATATTAAATTATTATCCTTGTTGTGTGAGAATTGAATAAGAAATTGGAATTATAATCAAAGACTAAGGAAAAATTAATAAAATAAATGGGATTTGTAAATGTGAATTATAAATGTGATTTATAATTTTGAAATAGAATTCCAGAGAAATATTGAAAATGTTTCTGAAAGAATTTAGGATGTGAAATTTTTGGAAATTTAAATTCCTTTGAATTTGAAAATGATTCTTAAAAAGTTGGGAAAATAATATAAATTTGAGAAGTATTTTTGAATCGGATTTGAAATCTAGAGAGATTTGGAATTAAAAAATATTTGAAGGGTTCAAAAAGAGATAAAAGCATTGAACTCTTTTCGGTCGTTGGAAAATAATTCCGATGATGATCGCGACATCATCGGTGTTCATTTTTGAGTTCCCAAGAGGGGGATTGCTACCTAGATGTTTTGGATTAATGTTTGTTTATGAAATTTGGTTTGATTTTGAAAATACAAAGGAATAGTTTGATTTAGATATATAAGTTTTCAAAATTGAATTTTGAACATTTTAGTAATGAGTTTTAACGTGTTAGCAAAGGGGAATTGAAACTGAATGTTGAACTTAAGTTTAAATGGAAAAATTAGTCAAGTTGGACTAAATAAAACAAAGTTTTGTGATTAAAATTAGTAAGTAACCGATTGGTTTATATGGTATGCAAATGAAATGAAATTGAATACTGGATGATGTTTGATTTAAAATTGTGTAAAATAAAGTGCAGAATTAGTTCAAATGGACTAAAAATAATTAATGTTTGGAAATTAAATTTATTAGTTGAAGTGAATTTTTGAATGAATATTAATAAGTGAGTACTTATAAAAATTTAAAAAGGGAATAAATAAGCCGGAATAAAAGTATTGGTATTCTGGAACGAAATAACAAAAAAAAACCAAACTTGGGATATAAAGTAAGATTTAACTCAAAAAAATTAAATAACATGGTTTTGAAGATAAATGAAAAAAAATCAAGTATGGGATTATAAATTGAAAGTGTGGTCGAATGAAATTGAATTGGATTAAAATAGATTTGGCGTGAGTTGTAAACAAATCCAATTCAAGCATAGATTGAATGACCTTATTATTAATAAATTCAATAATGAACTGTTAATGTGAATTAAAATTTAAAAATGGACAAAAGAATAAACTAATCGAATAAATTAGTAAAATGGTTGGGATTTGATCAAAGGAAAATCAAATCAAAGATTTAAATGGAAGTTGGTTGAATAAAATAAACTTAAGTTATTGGGTAGAATAGTTTGAAGAAAATAAATAACTTAAGTAAATTGTGAGATGGTTATTTAATATATTGTTTGTCGAGTTTAATAAAAATGTTTGGAATCAAACTTTTTGGATATGAAAGAAAATGCAATGAAAAGATTGTGAATAAATTAAAATGGGATGGAATCACGTGTAAATTGAGTTGGAATCAATTTAAATGGTTATAAAGCTTAAGTAATTATTTATTCACATTAATATTGTCAAATTGCATAAGAAAATGGGACGTTCGATGTAAAGGGGATTAGATAAAATTCTATGAGTAATTAGAAATGAAATAGGATGATTTTAAATCAATTGGAATGAATATGAGTTTGTTTTGCTTAAATGAATTAAATATAAGTGAGTAAGTTGTAAATCACTTAAACTGAATGGTTTGAGGATTGGTTGCAAGCAATTGTAATAAGTGTCGGAACCTTATATGTGCTTATGGAAATTATATAACGTGCATTATATGTGAAATTTATGTGTTATGTAACCGCCCGCAAATCTGTACCACTTGAGTCGACACTATTCTCCATCAATCAACTCAAAATGAACGCAAATAAGAACCATTTGGGTTAAAGAAGAAGAGGTAGAAGAAGAAAATAGAAACAACATCAGAATCTAACCATCGCAGCGGAACAAACTATATTAGATAATAACAGATCTTTACACAAAGAAAACTATATCAATTTTGTATATACATCACCAGAATACATCATCAGAGTTCAACAACATCAATAACATACAACTGGACAGTCATATAAACTTGTCCTTAAAACTAAGTGCACAGCGGAATAACAATCAAGTACGGAATACGTGTCGCCATCCAGCTCGTCTCCTGAGCTCCTCAGTAACATATCATGTATTCTATAATACTCGGTCTGACCCGAGCATTATAGTTAAATAACACCCGAGTTAGTCTGGAATACCATCGTGAGAAATCACACTCAATTTGATTATTAAAGTTTCAAAATCTTTTGAAAACAAAAGCATCTCGTAAGACCACGCCACAAATAAACATGTCGGGTTTTTACCTTACGATAGCTAATTTTTTTTTATTAAAATGCTCTGATATTATAATAGGGTCTATTTACAAATAATTATTAAACTAGCCGAAATTGTTACATGATTAAATTCCAGCTACTAGCCACAAAGTGGGTAATACAAACAAAACTCGTAAAAGGCGCGTAGGGAGAATGGATTTCCAACTAATGACTAGGCACTGGGGTACCACCTGTCACGGTACCTGGTTTAGATCAGTATACTAAGGATCACTCTCGACCCCCTACAACACGGGACTACCCCTTGCTGGATAATCCCGAGTACGATCACCCCACGGTTGGGATCAGCAACCGCACCACTAAGCCGAATTAAGACGGACATCTAGGCAGGGATGACCTCACCCTGAATGGTTGCTACCCCCTAGCCTTACTACATAACCCCTAATTTTCAGCCATTCCCGGTTGATGAGGCTTGAGGCTAAGCGTTACCTTTTAGAACATTTCACTTAGAATGCCCATCGTCCACCTGACGATGTTCCGAAAGCATTCGTCCATACAAGTCCGTTCCAGGTTCGAACGGAACCGAGGGCACTATTCCTACTACATCCATTTTGGAATCATCCTCAAGATTAGTAGCGACTAGCCTTTGCACTTCACTGCTCCACCTTCGAATCCAAACTCGTCTTCCTCACGAAAATGTACAAACCGTATTGAAGTGGTTTTCAGGAAATAAATCCCAATCTCGGTCTCTTCAAAACGATCAGCGCATTGTCCAATATTGATAGTCGGTTATTTAACTATCAAATAACATTCACAAAACATCCATCAACATAAATAATTTCTCCAAATTATTTATTATTCTCAAAATATCTTCGCAAGATATATTTCCATTTTCAAACCTTTTTTAAAACAGTTTTCAAATCACATTTTCTTATGGAATAAATTCCTAAATATTTATTTCCACTGAAAACACCAAGCACAAAACTTTAGATTTCTAAAATAATTTAAAACACTTATTTATAAAATATACTTTAACATTTAAATTGAAAACTACTTCAATACTTTATTTAATATATATGCTTTAGGAATATTTAAAATAAGGTTACTTTATAAAATATAAAACTAGATTTTCTCTTTTTAAAACAACATACCAAGTCACCTTTAAATAATTACTACTATAATAGATTTGAAAAATACCTATTTTAGAATTTAAACATTTAAAAATAATAAATTTTCTAGAACATGGTTTTTAAAACAACATTAAAGCTTTTAACTTATATTTAAAAAATTCTTTGAAAACGTACTTGGCTATACAGGGAAATATACTTCTCTTCACATCCTTTAAAAATAAATCACTGTTTATTTTTAAACAAATTTTCTCATTCCCTTAATAAATTCCCACCGTGAATTTATTCTCCAAAATATCCATTGATATATTACTTCACTTTTATAAACCCAGTTTATAAATTCCATAGTCACATTCTCCTTTAAATTTCCAATTTCAAACACTTGAATCAATTTCCAAATTGATTTCCAATTTACTCCATTTTGAAATAAATTCCTTCTTTATCTATTTCAATAAATTTAAAACTTGGATTTCAAAATAAATTCTTTATTTCTTTAAATAATGTCACTTAAGGTTTAAAATCATTATTTCTCTGTTTATTCAAAATCCCCTTTCCATACTCGAAATTTATTTATTAGAATTTTAAAATCACTTTTATTCTTTTCCAATTTATCCTTCAATTTATTCAAATTCTCTATAATTATTTTACTTACAAATTCACTCATTTATTTTCTTTCCAAAAATCCAATTCTATATATTTTGATAACTCAGTGCACCGAAATGTTCAAGCAAACTATAGCATTCACTATTCCAATGTAATTCGTCACAGAATATCAAATAATCGTAACAGAGAATATTAAATAATCTAAATAAATGTTGAGGAATCCAGTTGGATCCCTCCAGCCTATTTCCCTGCATCCACAAATGTTAGCACAATACCAATTCCACTTCAACGTGGAATATCGCGGTATATGGGATTAATATAATATCATCCATTATTATGCGGCGCATAGGGTCTCATCCGCAATATAATGCGAGAAATCAATCACTCTAATATATACTATATATATACTATATAATATACCACATCCAATAAATTCAACCAATCAGCCAAATATTTTAAATTTAACTATTTATATTTACAAAACAAGCCAGATAAGTGAGGTTAACTCACCTTTTATTTTATTTGCATCCATTCCCAAATCCAGCTTTCTTCTCAATTTTTGACCTTGTATAAATATTATATGATTTTATTAATATTCAAAATAAATCGAACAATCAATTGTCATTTATTAATTTAATCTAAACTAATAATTTGGTTTTAAACTAATAATTTAATTTTAAACAAATTTTCTTTTAATAAAATATTTTAGTGGATAAAATAATTAAATAAGTTTATTAAATAGATTAGTCACCATAATAAATTATTTTTAAAATAACTAATAGCCTTGAAATGTGAATATGTATATTTATTTTTATTTTCTTCATTTAAAACTACATGCTTACTTATGAAATAAATCGATAGACCAAAACTAAATCTCTATTTCTAAATCTAATATGTATATATATAATTACATATATATATTAGCTCAGGTTTTCTGTATATTTTTTTTCCATTCTAATTATAAATTAATGAACTATCTGCTAAAATTATAAACTAAATAGAATAAGAAGAAGATATACCTACAGCCCGCCACCATTATAGCTCGAATTCGAACTCGAGCTCAGGATTCGCAAAAATCCAAAACGCGAAACCCTAGCCTTCACTCGAATTGCGGCGCCGCCACGTCGCTCTCGCTCGAATTCTGCCCGCGCCCACTGATGAAAACATCTTCGACACTCACGAGCCTTCCTACTCCAGTCACGCAAATCGAGCCTCTGCAACCCTAGCCTTGGCCCTGACCTCGCGAGCGTGCGCGTCATCGGCCATGCCGCGGCGATGCTGCTAAAATCACACGAGCGACTCCGCTTTCCTCCCTCTAAGTTTCTGTTGAATGATTGAAAACGAGACGAGGGATTCCTTTTGAATGATTTGTGCACGAAGGAATTTCACTCGATTTTGGGCGTTTTGAATTGAAGAATGGGCATTAGAAAATTCAGTCTGTCCATTTATTTTTGATTTTGAAAGAAAAATGCTCGGCTGTTTGTAAAAAGGGAAGAGGGACACAAAATTGAAGGGGAAGCGTGCTTGAGAAGGAAAAGCATGGTGATTTGAGTGGAAGGAGTAATGACCGATGGGATATAAAAATAGCTGAATGGAAGGGTTGATAGGACAATTTATTTATGTATATTTTAAATTTAAATTTAAATCGACTTGAATTCATAGCTTAAAATCTTGTCATCCTATCGAGGTGTGCCTCTAGACATTTATAATGTTATACCCCTATTTCGAACGCAATGGAAAAGGTTTTATGTCCTAACTCGATTGTATGGAGAAGATAGCTTTTTGGATCAGTTATTATATTGAATTCTCGAT
Source organism: Allium cepa (assembly GCA_030765085.1). Classification (NCBI taxonomy): domain Eukaryota; kingdom Viridiplantae; phylum Streptophyta; class Magnoliopsida; order Asparagales; family Amaryllidaceae; genus Allium; species Allium cepa. The sequence continues at coordinate 138,249,630 of CM060940.1, read as the reverse complement.
ATAAATTTCGACGCGTTTATATATCGTACGCTCACACAATATCTCCAAACACTACAAAAATTGAAACCCGATAGTAATACAATATTACGGATCCAATGGAATTGGTTTCGTCAAAATCCGAGACTGTGCCTCGGAAGGCTATTTGTAAATTTAATTTAAACGATAAAATTTCAAAACTTAACAAAGCACTTACAAATTCAATTTTAACACTTCTACTATCTTCAGTATTATCAATATAAATTTTATTAGCCTTCAAATTATTTTTAACAGGCTTAAAACTGAAGATTCAATAATTTACCCAATTTCAAATTATTAAATTCAAAAATTTAATTATCAAATAAATAGTGATAATTGGAATTCAAGTTAAAATTAACCTTTCAAATATTTAAAATTAATTAAATATTCCAATTGCAAATGCTCAGAAATTCCGGGTCGTCAAATATTAGCTATTGAAAGTAAGCGAAATGTTAATAAATTACATATATTTAGTATGTATATGTTTGAATTGAGTAAGTACAGGTACAGGGAAGCCGTTTGGCTAGATTTGATCGTGTAAAATGCTAAAATAATAAGTCGCTTATTAAAAATGTTAAATAAAAGTACGCCTATGCAATAAAAATAGGAAATATGAACTGTTTTTGTTTTTTCAACCGTGTGGGTCGATGTATATATATTTATATCTCTTGTCAAATTGCAAAAATTCTTCCGTACAAAGGAGACTCTGTCAAAATTTTCCGAAAATTTTGAGAGTTAGAAAATTTTTGAAAATTTTTGGGAAAAATTTTGTTAGCGACAAAACGATTTCAAATTAGAAATTGAAATAAATTAGTGGATAAACTAATTTAAAATAACAATATCAATCAGTTATAAATGGAAGATAAAATTCAATATTTAGAATTGAAGATAAATTGAATTCATATGGAAATAGGAGAAGCAATTTGAATAGAAATAGATATAAACTAAAGTGGTGAAGTGGAAATAAATATAAGAAGCGTATAAAATACTTATATTGAACTTAAGAAGAAATGGTAGAATTCTTAAGTAATATGGGTGTCGGGAAAATATATTGAATAAGCATTTGAGTGGAGATTTAATAAAAATATGTGAAATAATAAGCGTTGATGAGTGAATAGAAATCAAAATGAATGTGAATAAAAAGAAAATGGATATAGTTGATAATCAACTGAGATAAATACTTAGGATGTACGTATATTATTTTATTCGCATAGCAATTTGATCCAGATTCGAGTACAGAATTTCGAGATAGTTATATCGATCCGGGTTAGGATTTTTCACTCGATTTTCGACGGCGAATTCTAGATATGGATTTTGATTGATTCTGAAAATTCTCTATCATACTTATGACTATGCAAGGAGATTGAAGGTTTCTGATTAAGATACAGATCTGAGTCCGCATTAGGAAGTCGGGTGGATGATACTAGTTCGGAAGTGAAATTATGTGATCGAGTAAGCGATCGGATTCGGTATTGCGTACGAATGATATAGATACATCGTACGGGCTTGAATGAACGGATATTAAAATTTTGTAAAGAAGCGTATAAAATGATTTTAAATGTTATATGATTGGATATTATTGCTAAGTAGGATGTACATGTATTATAAAGGAAAGGGAAAATTGGATTTGATTTCAGAAGATAAATTTGAATTGCTCGACAAAAAGGTATGTGTTTAAATTTCGGTATGAAATTTGATTGGGTTTTTGATCTAGCCACTTGGCTTTGTGTTTTCTTTTGGAATTTGGGAGCCCGTAGAGGCATTTTGTAGTTGTACCGAGCTAGCCGTGCAAAAGAGATGCTGGCGAAAATTTTCGAAAATTTTGGGAGTTAGAAAAATTTTGAGAAAATTTTGATAATTCAAAATTTGGTTTTGAGTTCAAATTTGAAGTGCTAAGTAAATAATATTATTGGGACTTATGGGTAAGTTTGGAAAGCTAAAAAAGGGTTAGTGTGTCTTTAATAAAAAGATTGTTTTGAGAATTGTTTGGTTTTGGGAAAAAGTAGACGGGTATTGGACCATTCTTCTTAACTCGGTGACGAAATTCTTTTAAGGGGGGAGGAATGTGATGACCCAGAATTTTTGGATGATTGAAATCAGAATACTTAATTGATTTTAAATAGTTAAAAGTTAATTTTTAACTTGAATTCAAGTATCACCGTTTATTTGGATAATTTAATTATTAAATTAAATAATTTGAAATTGGGTAAAATGTTGAATCTGGAGTTTTAAACCTGTTAAAAATATTTTGAAGGCTTGTAAAATTTATATTGATAGTTCTGAAGATAATAAAATCTTTTAAAGTTGAATTTGATAGTGTTTTGTTCAGTTTTAAAAATATATCGTTTAACTTGAATTTATAAATAGCCTTCCGAGGCACAATCTTGGAATTCAACGAAACCAATTCCATTGGATCCATAATAGTGTACTATTATCGGATTTCAAATTTCCTAGCGTTTGGAGTTGTCATGTGATCGTACGGTAAATAAACGCATTGAAATTAAATCGAAAATTCGATTTAATAACTGGATCCAAAAAGCTATCTTCTCCATATGATCGAATTAGGATTCGAAACATTTTCCATTGTGTTCGGAATAGGGGTATAACATTATAAACGTCTAGCGGCACGCCTGTATAGGATGTCAAGGTTTTGAGTGGCGTAATTCGAGAAGATTCAAACTGAAATTCAAATATAAATAATATGTTATATTGACCAATCAAAAAAGAATTTCACATCAGATCTTTCCCTTCATTTCGAATGCCACTATGGATGGCCAAATTGAACACGTTACCCTCCTTTCAATGACATCACGTACTCTTTGTCTTCCCTCAGAAGTTAAAATCAAATGCGATGTTTCATTATAAAACCAGAGCTTACTTTTTTTTGATAGAATGAACAAAAAATCAATCCAGTCAATTCCCCTTTCCAAACATCAAATGAAATGAAAAAAAAGATGAGAGGAACGCGACTTTGTCGCGATTGATTTTGATTCGAGTTCCAAACCTTGTTGAAGATCGCGAGCGGCAACAGTAGCACATGCGAAAGAGGGAAGAGGCGAGATTCGATATCGTGGCTATGGGATGTTCGGCAGGTCAGCGCTATTGGAGAAGTGCTGGGTGGTCGCGACTCTGTCAGTGCGTAAGTTTTTGAAGGGTCGACTGCCACGTTGCGGCGATTGAGGAGGGTAGTGTTAGACTCTCGATTTTGATTACAACAACCTATATAAAATGTTATATGTATATTAAACCATATTTGCAGGAGATTTATTGCAGATTCATCTACAGATGTTTATAGCTGTATATTATGTGTCTATAGTCTGTATATTACTTAGAAAATTTGTTAAAATCTCTCGTTAAATGATATATATATATACACACACACACACACATATGCACAAACATACTCATACTTGCATAAAATAGCCAACTCTCACGTCTGAAACCATTCATTCAGACGTCTGGGTACTGAAATAAGAATATTATTTTCACAATATTCAGATATCTGAACAAAAATATTCAGACGTCTGAATGAGGTCAAAAATGAACTATTTCTTTGCTGTTTGCGTTTTAATCTAATTCAGAAGTCTGAATTTTTTATTCAAATGTCTGAATAACCCCAACTGCTATTTTCTTGAAAAGTCACTTCTCTTCACCAAGAGAAACATTCTTTTAAATCAACAGTTGCATCCGTTCTTTTCAATATAACTTTTCATTTAAAGATGCAACTCTTTATATACTATAAATAGATTATAGAATTTAATAAACAAATTACCGAATTTACTTTTAGCACTCTTGAATTCTCAACTACTCTCAAACTTTCAAAGTGCACTCAAATTACTTACATACTTTGATCTTTTGATCATTTATCTTCCACAATTCTCAAAGCACATCACTACATATCATTAAGGAGAAGATTATAGGAAAATTGTACTCAATTGACTTATCCGTGTTATTTAAGAACACATTACGTTCAGATATCTTTGTTATTTGTATTGAAGTCCTATTTGGTTGCTTAGGCAGGTGAAGTCCTGTTCGGTTGCTCAGGCAGTGTAAACCTATTCCTTCAGGTTAAGTGAGGGTTGTTGTAGTTGAAATTCCACAATGAGTCTGGGACTGGACGTAGAACGGGAAGTTCGAACCAGTATAAAAATTCCTGGTGTGCTTGTTTTATTTTTTTATTTACTTTGCTATTATCATATGTTTCCGCATTTAGATTTAGTTATATTCCATATTAGTCGATCCTAAGTAATAACTTGCCTTATTAGTTACTTTCATTTGGTATTAGAGCAAGGCATCTTATAACCGTTACAAAGTTACCTGATATCTTGCTAATATGGAAAACAACACCAGCACTTACAATAACATTATCAATAACACTAGCTTTATTGAAGGACAATCCACTGCATGACCTTCATTTTTTAATGGTCTAAACTATAATTATTGGACAACTCGTATGAGAATCTTTATGCAATCAAATATCTTTGAATCATGGAATATTACACAAAATGAATATACTCTTCCTACAGGAGAATACTCCACTTAGTCAAACACTCAAAAATTAGATGTTACTGCCAATGCTAAAGCTATGAACATGTTATTCTGTGCACTAGATAGAAATGAATTTAATCGTGTTAGCATGTGCCAAACTGCTTATGAAGTTTGGAGAACACTTAAAATCACTCATCAAGGAACTAACAAAGTTAAGCAAAGCAAAATCTCCATGCTCAAAAATCAGTTTTAAAACTTTAGAATGAAACAATATGAATCCATCAATGATATGTACTCTAGATTTCAAGATATCTATCATTCACTATTAGGATTAGGAGAAAAATACAATAATTTTGATATTGTATCAAAAATCCTAAACTCTTTAACGGATGAATGGGAAAGAAAAGTCTTGGCTATTGAAGAAGCTAATGACCTCTCTACCATAAAACCTAAAGAGTTAATAGGAAATCTAATGTCCTATGAAGTGAATTCACAGGCAAAATGAGTACAAGCACAAGACAAAAAGAACATTGCTTTCCATGCTAAAGAAGAAAAAGATGAAGATTCAGATGAAGAAGATCTAGCATTTACTGCCAAAAATTTCAAAAAATTATTGAAATTTTAGAAAAACAACAGAAATAATGGAAAATGGAACTTTCAAAACAAACCATCATCTTCAGTTCTAGAATGCTTTAATTGTCATAAGAAAGGTCATATGCAGAAAGAATGTCCAGAATTAAAGAAAAATTACTTCAATAAGGGCAGAAAAGATAAGAAAAAGAAAGCATTCTCTGTTACATGGGATGATTCAGATAACTTTTCATCAGATAGCAGCAGTAATAGCGAAAATGAGCAAGCAAATGTTTGCTTTATGGCTAATGAAAATGAGGTTAGTGATTTTACTTTTGATGATATGATAGAGATAAACTCAGAGCTAGTTGACACTCTAAAAAACTGAAGAAGAAAAACATAAGGAGACTCGTGAACTTCAAAACAAAGCAGAATTCGAAAGAGATATGCTCAAAGATGAGAAGAAAATATTAGAGGAAGAACTTGAAAAATTACAAGAATCATTTTCTAATATTAATTGTCAACTCACTCTTTTAAGTCAAGAAATTGAAACTCAAAAGAAAAAGAATGATGCTCTTGTTTCTGAAAATCATGAACTAAAAACTAAGATAAAATTGATAGAGTTGGATAATACTAGTCTCAAAACTAATATAGAAATCATTACCAAAAATGTTTCAAAATTTAATAAAGGAAGAGAAACTTTATCTAAAATAATTGATAGCTCTCAATCTGTTTCAAGTAGAAAAGGATTAGGATATGTTAAGAAAACAACAATTTCACCTAGAAAGAAAATTAGGAAAAATATTAATCCTACTATTGAACGGACAAAAAGGAATTCTAACCCAAAAGTATAAAAAATTGGGTTCCTAAAACAAACAACATTTTGATTAGGAAGAAATATATAAACATCTTTTTTGAAACTGTTCATAAAAATAAAGGTTACATTTTAAAATGGGATACTAAGCCCTCTTGGGTTTGGTTTCCTAAGATTTAACTCTTAGGATCCTATTGAAAAAGTGGGTACCAATATTATCTTATATTTTTTGTAGGTCCCACTCAAGAAAAGAGGAAAATATATACCCGACAGTGGTTGCTCAAAACATATGACAGAAAACAAAGATATGCTATCAAATATTACTTACTCAGACGAAGACTCCGTCACATTTGGAGACAACTCCAAAGGATATATCATTGGCAAAGGCGATGTGAGCAACAACGGTATTTCAAATTTACCTCTTATTTCGAATGTTTTACTTGTCAAAAATTTAAAACATAATTTACTTAGTATCAGCCAATTGTGTGACAAAGGATTCAAAATCACTTTTTCTAAAAACAAATGTAGTATTTTTGATCAAAATCAAAATCTTATCTTTGAAGGAAATAGAGACAGAATTATCTATGTTCTGAATATGAAAATAAATCATAATTCAGATATGTGTTTAATAGCCAAAGAAAATGATCCTTGGTTATGGCACAAATGATTCTATCATATTAACGTCAAAACTATAAACAAGCTTTCTAAAAATGATTTAGTGAATTTTAAAATTGATCATATTTGTGATGCATGTCAGTTAGGAAAGTTAACTAAGTCATCTTATAAATCTAAAAAGGTCATTTAAATTTTACAACCACTTGAATTACTACATATTGATTTATTTGGACCAACACAAGTACAATCCATTAATCATAGTAGATATGTGTTTGTTATTGTTGATGATTTTTCTAGATATACTTGGACTATTTTTATGAAAAATAAAAGTGATACCTTTGATAATTTCAAAAGTTTTACCAAAAGAATTCAAAATTTTAAAGGTTTGAAGATCAAAAACATAAGAAGTGATCATGGAGGTGAATTCGAAAACGAAGCCTTTGAACATTTCTGTAAGAAAAAGGGAATATTCCATAATTTTTCGTTTCCTAGAACTCCACAACAAAATGGAGTTGTAGAACGTAAAAATATAACCTTACAAGAATGTGCAAGGGCTTTGTTAAATGGAAGTACGTTACCAAAACATTTCTAGGCTGAAGTAGTTGCAATAGTTTGTTATGTTTTGAATCGTGTTTCTATTTGACCTCCAACTAAGAATACTCCTTATGAACTTCTTAATGGACGAAAACCAAATATTTCTTATTTTAAATTTTCGGTTCAAAATGTTGTGTTTTAAATACAAAAGATCAGCTTGGTAAATTCGATCCAAAATCCGATGAAGGAATCTTTTTAGGATATTCGGATCGAAGCAAAGCATATCGAATTTATAATAAAAGAACAAATATCATCGAAGAAACACTTCATGTATCTTTTGATGAAAATTTTAAACAAATCCCAAGTATAAGAGATGATGAAGAATTTCCTGATAATATCACAAACACAGAAATTTCAAATATTGAAAATAATGAAAACATTGATCACAATAACAATGAATTAAGATCTCCACCTAGAATATTAAGAGATCATCCTCACGTTAATGTTATTGGAGAATTCAATTCATCTGTTAGAACAAGAAGTCAATTAAATCAAATAGGTCATATAGCCTTTCTATCTAATATTGAACCTAAAAATGTTACAGAAGCATCTACCGATGAAAATTGGTTAATCGCTATGCAAGAAGAGCTAAACCAATTCGAAAGAAATGATGTTTGGGATTTAGTTCCACGACCTAGTGATCAATCAGTTATTGGTACAAAATGGGTTTTCAAAAATAAAGCAGATGAACAAAGAAATATTACTAGAAATAAAGCTAGATTAGTGTAACGACCCGATTTTTCGACTTTCGAAAGTCGACATTAATATCTTCACTGTATCAAATGTCGTACAATCGAATGCCGAAAAACCGAACCATTAGGGTTTAAGAAGAAGAAGATAGAAGAAAAACAGAAACAATAACAGAATCTCACATTTCGCAGCGGCACAATATATAATAGATAAATGAATAATCTTTAAATCAAAGACTCATCACTGTTAATACAATACAACATCAGAGTTTACAACGACATCATACATCATTCACAGTTATTATAACTTGACAATATGAAAATTGATTTGCACTAACCATACGCAACGGACACTGTATAGTAAAGAGATACATCTCACCATCCAGCTTCAACTCCTGATCTCCACAGCAACTCTTTTCTGAATTCGCTCCCGAATAACTGATAACCTGACTCTAGGCTGCCCGTGTGAAAAATTATGGGCACCCAGAGTTTAGAAAGGGAACAATAAACTCCAGGTCAGTCATGCGACTGGTGTAAGATCTTAAAATAGTTATTCTTTTACAAAAGAAAACAAAATATTTAAAAAGAAATCCGCAATACTTTTTGGAAAATGAAATTACCATAAGGCCTCCCGCTACACACACAATGCAAACGCAGAATTGGAGAAGATTTCTCCTTATGATAGTCAAACATTCTTAATACGAAAAATCCTTTGATATTATTATTATTATTAGTGCATAGTGGAAAAACATTTCAAAAGTATAATATTAATCTTAGCCAGCATAGGCATTTCGCACTTAAGCCTACTATAGCTACCATATTCAATAGTAGGTTACCGCCACATTCCATGGCAGGTTATACAACTAAAACCATATAGGACGCGTATTGTTTCTTTGGATTTCCAACAAATGGTCGGGCTAAGGAACTTCCCATTGCCACGTGGGTACGCCTCTGGAGGGATGCCTCGAGAACCTAACCGGATCTCTGCCAACACAAGGCCGGGTTACCTCTGCAAAAATAGGTAACTATTGACACGAGTATTTCATCCCACGGTTGTAAACAACCTTTATCCGAGGATCCTCAACAACAACAATCACAAAGTAATATATATTTGTGATATTCACATAAGTTAAGTACCTGGGCTCCATACCATGATATCACTTCTATCCAGAAGGAAATGCACATACCCTAAGGGGCGCTACACCCTATAACCTTGCTGCATCCTTCCTGTTTTGACCATTCCGGGGTGTGAGGTCCGACGAAGTCTCGTCCACAAAGCTACGCTTTTCACAAAAGCCATGCTTCGATCAACAAATGATCAGCAGCACTTCGTATGCCACATTACCAATTTGAAAATGTATCACTAGTAACCATCAACTACGTAACCTCTGAGCTCATACGTCTTAGAGAAGGGTGTTAAGCTAAGAGAATAAATTCTCCGCCACCAACAGAAATGTATTTGATAGAACCCAGCTGTACATCTCAAAGTGTAACGTTAGATACACATCCATACAAGTCCGTTCCGGGATCGAACGGAACCGAAGGCACTTCTAAAGAATCCCTTGAAATCCGGATATTCACTAATCACGTCCGGAATCCCCATCACAAAGGGTGATAAAATCTCTATACCGAAGCAACCCGGTGCAGAGACGTTCGACAGGTAATCCTTTCGCTTTCGAAAATACCCGGTCTTCAACACCATCTTCAAATGCAATCCCATTTCGTCGTATCGTTATTCGGAATGGGTTTTATGACACAAGGTCCTCTCCCTGCTAATCCGAATAACGAGTGCTTATATTTAAAAATAAGTGTTCATTCAGGTTCAAGCAAATCACAACTAATTCCACTTCAATCTTTTAAATAAAGATCCATCACAATCACAAAGGTCGATGTGGGTTTCGAATATCCATTTGGAATTCGACTCCCGGTCGTATCGAAATTCAAATGCCATTTAAAGGCCAATATTGATAGTCGGTTATTTAACTATCAATCATCATTCATAGGAATCGCTGGATTTCAAATAATTTTCCCCCAATTATTATTATTTTCAGTATATCTTCGCGAGATAAAATTTCACTTTTCAACCCTTCGAACATAGATTCAAATCAATTTTTCACACTTCAATCCTTTGAAAATAATTTTCAAATCAATTTTTCCTTACGCGGAAAACATTTCCAATATTTATTCGTTTCCACTAAAAATCTGCCTATTTCAAATATCTTAAAATAATATAAAATACTTAATCAAAATATACTTGGAAACATTTAAAATAAACTATTTTAGAATATTTGCTTAAATATTAGTTATGAAAAATATTATACTAATATCTCATATAAAAATTCAAGTCCAAAACTAATTTTAAAACAAAATTTATGGATAGAGTATAAATATTTAAATAACTATTTTCTAAATCAAATGTCAATTTAAATCTTTAAAATAATCCCTTATATAGTTAATTAAATAAAATTTTAATTTACAATAATTTCCAAAACTAATTTCTCCAACCATATTATTTTAAAACCAAACCTGGAACTTTTAATTTTATTTCAAAAGCTATTTTTTAAAAAAAAAATCGGCTTTCCTGGGAAAATACACTTTTATTCCAAAATGGTCAATTTAAATCAATTAATAAACCCTTCTCGGTTTATTTTAAATTTACATTCCAAATCTGCAAATTCCTTTCCACACTTTTAAAAATAAACCAATATTTATTTTTAAAACAATTTCTCTTTCTATAATAAATTCCCATTGTGAATTTACATTTCTAAATATCAACTGATATTCGAATTTTAAATCAATTTCCAAATATCACCTTCAAACCAAATCAAATCCCAATATTATTTTCAATTTATTTCAAACACAAAAAAATTCCAATTTGATTTCCCAAATTAATTTTCAAATATCAAATCAATTTCAAATTGATTTTGATATTTTCAAAATACCAAACCAAATTTCCAAATCGATTCCTAAGATTTATTCTAACTCCAAATTAATTCCCGACTCGATTTCTAAAATTAATTTCAACTCTAAATTAAATTCCAATTTTAATTTCTAAATTTATTTCCTTTTGAAATAATTTCTTTACCTCTTTTAATTATTTAAAATAAATATCTTAAATAAATCCTTCAACTATTAAACAAAATTACTCGAAATTCCTTTATTAAAATAATTTCCCATATTTTTGGAATTTATTCAATAAGTTTTCAAAGATAAAGCTTTATGTATTTAAATTTCCTTCTTTTAAAATTCACCCGATCCCTTTGAGTGAATTTATTATAAATTTTCTACCCAAATTTCAAAATCAATTTTTTTTTATTTCTGGCATCCTATGATACGAAAAATATATTCGGCTAAATTAAAGCCTTCAACGGTTTCAATCACAAATAGTCACATGAATTAAAAATAATTAACGCACAACATACGAAACAAATAAAATATTTGAGGAATCCAGTTGGATTCCTCCAACCTGTTTCCCTGCATCCACAGACGTTAGCACAACAATTAAATACCCATTCTACTTAAAGGTGGAATATCGATGTATATAGGATTTATAAAATATTATCCGCTATTATGTGGCGCAATAGGGCCTCATCCGCTATATAATGCGGAAAATCAACTCCAAGTATACATATATATAATATCAATTCCACTTCGAGATTGAATATCGCGGTATATGGGTTTAATATAATAACCTCCGCTATTATGCGGCGCATAGGTTCTATTCAAGACAACTGGTAATAATTTTATCATTCAAGCGCACAACCAACACAATCAAAAATTTTAATTCTAACTATTTAAAATTAAATCAGAAAAATCTGATTGAGTGAGAAGATCTCACCTTTTCCTTTTTATTTGCGATCCACTTCCAATCCAGCTTGTTTTTCACGATTTTTCACCTTGTACAAACATTTATATGATTTACTAGTATTTTAGTTGATCGAATAATTAATTACCATTTAATTAACAAATTAATTTCCCTAATACTTTGGTTTTAACTATAAATTTGATTTAGACTAATAAATTTAATTTTTTTTATATATTTCTGTTTATATACCCATTTATTCCATTCAAATTAAAACAGAAATTTTAGAACTTACAGTAGAATATGCCTTGCTGTTTACATACAAATATACACATAAATGTATAGCCGATTAAGTTTTAAACACAAACTGTTTAAAATGCTTAAAATTAAATTACCTCACAACGAACTAAAAACCAACTCAACGAACTTCAGCTCGAAATCCAAATCGCGTCACCCAAAACGTCACTGACTCAAAAACATCTGTGACGAAGATCGCGAAACCCCTCTTGCATGCCACTCCATCGATCGAGACGTACGCCGCTCAGTCGCGGCCATCTCTCCACCATCACGACGAACCGCAAATCGACCCCGTGTTTCCCCCACTTCCTCTACCGTGCGAGCTCGAGGCAACTTCACAACCCCCATCGCTCGAACCACCTCGCGACACTCACCTGATATCGATCGATTTCGATAAGGACCCCTACTTCCAGATCTGAGTTCGAATAAGTGCGACCCTAGGGTTTTGAATCGAAATTGATTCGATTCGATTTGGGGAGGAACGAAAGATTTGATTCGAAGGAGGAGTTGGTATGGTTTTTAATTGAAGAGCGGCCATTATAATTTTGAACGAAATGAACGAAACGAAATGAATCTGATTTCTTTTGAACGAGATTGTTTGTTATTATTATTTTTTATATTTTAAAATTGTTACGTGCCTTAAATCCTTTTGTATGCTTGACAGGTGTTAGAAAGGGCAACAACGTGCTGAATCCAAATGTTTTGTTTGAATGGTCATAGTTATAGAATTTAAATTTGAATTTGAACGTCTCGAAATCGAGCCAAAAAATCTCGATTTCCTATCGAGGCGTGCTGCCAGGCGTTTATAATGTTTAACCCCTATTCCGAACGCAACGGAAAAGGTTACGAGTCCAAATTCGATCATATGGAGAGGATAGCTTTTTGAAACAGTTAAAATTTCAAATTTTTGATTTAAATTTTAGTTCGTTTGCTTATCGTATGGCCAACCAATCACTCCAAACACTACGAAAATTAAAATCCGATAATAATAAAATATTACGGATCCAATGGAACTGGTTTCGTCGAATTCCGAGACTGTGCCTTGGAAGGCTTTTTTTAAATATCGATTTAAACAATAAAATTTCAAAACTGAACAAAATAGTTCCAAATTCAATTCTGAAGCTTTCATTATCTTCAGTATTATCAATATAAACCTCCTAAACCATCAAATTATTTTTAACAGGCTCAAATTGAAGATTTACAATTTTACCCAAATTTCTATAATTAAATTCAATAATTAAATTGCTAAATTCATTCCGATATCTGAAATTCAAGTCAGACTATCTTTCAAACATTTAAAATCATTTAAATATTTCAATTTCAAATGTCAAAATTTTCGGGTCGTCACATCCTTCCCCCTTAAAAGAATTTCGTCCCGAAATTACTAGTTAAGAAGAATGGACCTTAACCCGTTTATCACTTTTCCAATTCAAATAGTTTTTTCAACAACTTGCCAAAACAAATCTTTTTATTAGAGACCCATCATTAATTCGACTAACTTTCCAAATTCAATTATAAGTTCCAACAACATTGTTTTCTTAACAATTCAAATTTAAATTTAAATTCAAATTTTAAATTTCCAAAATTTTCTCAAAATTTTTCTAACTCCCTAAATTTTCGAAAAATTTCGCCAGCATCTCCTTTGCGCGGCTAGCTCAGTACGACTACAAAAATGGCACCACGGCCCCTAGATTTCAAATAGAAAACGAAAAGCCAAGTGGCTAGACAAGAAGATCATCAAATTTCATACTGAAATTCAAATACATACCTTTTTGTCGAGCAATTCAATTTTATCTTCGAAAATCAAATCTCAATTCCATTTCCTTTAATATACTTGTATATCCTACTAGCCATAATATCCAATTACAACATTCAAAAATCATTTTGCACATTCCATTACAAAATCTTCAATATATACTTCTTATACCATCTTTACTTTACTATTGAATTTATATATCCATTTTCATTCAATCCTATATTTTCAATTTTAACTGAATTCAATTTACCATTTCAATTCTATTTGGATTGAATTTACCTTCTAAATATTGAATTTGATCAATTATCTTTCATTCACAATTGATTAATCTTGCTATTTTAAATTAGTTTCTTTTACTAATTCATAACATGTTCTAATTCATTTCATCACAACCCATCTTTTTTAACCTTTATTATCTTTAGTTCACTTCGAACTAATTTTACAACTTCATTTTATTACACATAATTCAAATTGGTTCTCAATATTCAGTTTCAATTCTAGTTTTATTCTTTTGTTCATTCTTTGAAAATTTATTTTTAATTCACTATTTTGGTTTACAACTACTTATATTTAAACTGGATTTCAAATTCCGTATGAATTTAGTTTATCTTTCGTTCATAAATATTGAATTCAATTCATTCCAAACCATATTTATTTGGTCTTTTCTTCAATTAGTTTCACTTACTAATTTTTATTTCAATACTTCGCTTTGCTTATAACAAATCAAATTCAATTCCAATTCAATTCTATTTGCTTACAAATTCGAAATGAATTTCAACACTCACTTTCACTTTCATTTAAATTGCAATTGTAAATTTATTTATTCATTCAAAATTCTATTTTCCTCCTTAATGGATTATATTCCAAACATTTAGTTTATAAGACTTCTCAAATTCACATTCATACAAATTTTCAATGTCAATTCTTTTATTAAATTTTCATTTTTAATTCCACTTGAATTAAATTTTTCCTTACAACTTATTTTGTTTCCACATTTACCTTTTTCTAACTTCTCTTTAAGTTAGATTTTTATTTTAACAACTTCAAATTTTACAAGTTATCAGACTTAATGATATTCCATAAATATTTTATATAACATTCCAAAGTCTTTTCAACCTTTCAAAATCATCTTGAAATCAATTCAAATTATCCTTTTTGAATTCCTAAAACCAAACCCAGTTTGCAAACAACTTTCATTTAAAATCATTCGACAGCAATTCCTCTTCTGGAAACCTGAAAATGAACACCGATGATGTCGCGATCATCATCGAAATTATTTTCCAGCGACCAAAAGAGTTTAGAGCTTTTATCCCATAAAAACATTTTTTCAAACCCTTGAAAACCATTTAAAACTCAAAAGGAATTTAATCTTTTCCAATTTTCAAAATTTTCAAATCCTTTCAAAAACATTTCTAAAAACTTCTATGGAATTCTATTTCAAATTATAAATCACATTTATAATTTACATTCTCAAATTTCATTTGTATATGGATTTTATTCCTCAACTTTTGATTATGATTTCAATTTCTTATTCAATTTCAATGATAATAATTTAATATTATCACTTCCTAACAAACAAGCAGCCATATAGTATAATAATTTACAAAATCATTTCCTTTTATATACAAAATTGTTTTGGGTAAAATTATTTCATTTACTCGATTTTAAAACAATATCGTGTCGAATTGTTATGTACAAGTGTTTAGAGATTCCTATCGATAGAGTTGTACAGACTATACCGGCCAGAATCCATATACCACTCAACAAACCAATCATCACAATATAAAACACTTTTATATTCACTAACAAATACGCACTCATATCTATTATTACTCTCAAACTCATTTTAGAGTACTACTGACTCTATTTCTAATGAGTAACACCCCATAGAGCCAAGGTTGTCGCTTAACCAAATGCTCTGATACCACATTGTAAGGACCTGATTTTTCGACTTCCGAAAGTCGACATTAATATGTTCACTGTATCAAATGCCGCACAATCGAATGCCGAAAAACCGAACCGTTAGAGTTTGAGAAGAAGAAGATAGAAGAAAAACAGAAACAATAACAGAATCTCACATTTCATAGTGGCACAATATATAATAGATAAATAAATAATCTTTATATCAAAGACTCATCACTGTTAATACAATACAACATCAGAGTTTACAACGACATCATACATCATTGACAGTCATTATAACTTGACTATATGAAAACTAATTTGCACTAACCATACGCAACGGACACTACACAGTAAAGATATACATCTCGCCATCCAGCTTCAACTCCTGATCTCCACAACAACTCTTTTCTGACTTCGCCCTCGAATAACTGATAACCTGACTCTATGTTGCCCGTGTGGAAAATTATGGGCACCCAGAATTTAGAAAGGGAACAATAAACTCTAGGTCGGTCATGGGACTGGTGTGAGATCTTAAAACAGTTATTCCTTTACAAAAGAAAACAAAAGATTTTAAAATAAATCTGCAATGCTTTTGGAAAATGAAACTACCATAAGGCCTCCCGCCACACACACAATGCAAACGCAGAATTGGAGGAGATTTCTCCTTATGATAGTCAAACATGCTCAATACGCAAAATCCCTTGATATTATTATTATTAGTGCATAGTGCAAAAACATTTCAAAAGTATAATATTAATCTTAGCTAGCATAGGCATTTCACACTTATGCCTACTATAGCCACCATGTTCAATAGCAGGTTACCGCCACATTCCATGGTAGGTTATACAACTAAAACCGTACAGGACGCATATTGTTTCTTTGGATTTCCAACAAATGGTCAGGCTAAGGAACTTCCCATTGCCACATGGGTACGCCCCGGGGGGGACGCCCCGAGAACCTAACCGGATCTCTGCCAACACAAGGCCGGGTTACCTCTGCAAAAATAGGTAACTGCTGACACGAGTATTTGATCCCCCGGTTGTAAACAACCTTTATCCGAGGATCCTCAACAACAACAATCACAAAGTAATATATATTTGCGACATTCACATAAGTTAAGTATATAGGCTCCATACCATGATACCACTTCTATCCAGAAGGAAATACACATACCCTAAGGGGCGCTACCCCCTATAACCTTGCTGCATCCTTCCTGTTTTGACCATTCTGGGGTGTAAGGTCCGACGAAGTCTCGTCCACAGAGCTACGCTTTTCACAAAATCCATGCTTCGATTAACAAACGATCAGCAGCACTTCGTATAACACATTACCAATTTGAAAATGTGTCACTAGTAACCATCAACTATATAACCTCTAAGCTCGTACGTCTCAAAGAAGGGTGTTAAGCTAAGAGAATAAAATCTCCGCCACCAACAGAAATGTATTTGATAGAACCCAGCTTTACATCCCGAAGTGTAACGTCAGACACACATCCATACAAGTCCATTCCGGGATCGAACGGAACCGAAGGCACTTCCAAAGAATCCCTTGTAATCCAGATATTCACTAATCACGTCCGGAATCCCCATCACAAAGGGTGATAAAATCTCTACACCGAAGCAACCCGGTGCAGAGACGTTCGACAGGTAATCCTTTCGCTTTCGAAAATACCCGGTCTTCAACACCATCTTCAAATGCAATCCCATTTCGTCGTATCGTTATTCGGAATGGGTTTTATGACACAAGGTCCTCTTCCGGCTAATCCGAATAATGGGCGATTATATTTAAAAATAAGTTTCATTTAGATTCAAACAAATCACAACTAATTCCACTTCAATCTTTTAAATAAAGATCCATCACAATCACAAAGGTTCGATGTGGGTTTTGAATGTCCATTTGGAATTTGACTTCCGGTCGCATCGAAATTCAAATGCCATTTAAAAGCCAATATTGATAGTCGGTTATTTAATTATCAATCATCATTCACAACAATCGCTGGATTTCAAATAATTTTTCCCCAATTATTATTATTTTCAATATATCTTCGTAAGATAAAATTTCACTTTTCAACCCTTTGAAAATAGATTCAAATAAATTTTTTCGCACTTCAATCCTTCGAAAATAAATTTCAAATCAATTTTTCCTTATGCGGAAAACATTTTCAATATTTATTCATTTCCACTGAAAATCTGCCGATTTCAAATATCTTAAAATAATATAAAATACTTAATCAAAATATACTTGGAAACATTTAAAATAAACTATTTTAGAATACTTGCTTAAATATTAGTTATGAAAAATATTATACTAATATCTCATATAAAAATTCAAGTCCAAAACTAATTTTAAAATAAAATATGTAGATAGAGTATAAATATTTAAATAACTATTTTCTAAATCAAATATCAATTTAAATCTTTAAAATAATCCCTTATATAGTTAATTAAATAAAATTTTACTTTACAACAATTTCCAAAACTAATTTCTCCAACCATATTATTTTAAAACCAAACCTAGAACTTTTAATTTTATTTCAAAAGCTATTTTAAAAAAAAAATATTCGGTTTACCAGGGAAAATACACTTTTATTCCAAAATGGTCCATTTAAATCAATTAATAAACCCTTCTCGATTTATTTTAAATTTACATTCCAAATCTGCAAATTCCTTTCCATACTTCTAAAAATAAACCAATATTTATTTTTAAAACAATTTCTCTTTCTTTTATAAATTCCCATTGTGAATTTACATTTCTAAATATCAACTGATATATGAATTTTAAATCAATTTCCAAATATCAACTTCAAACCAAATCAAATCCCAATTTGATTTCCAATTTATTTCAAATACAAAATCAAATTCCAATTTGATTTCCCAAACTAATTTTCAAATATCAAATCAATTTCAAATTGATTTTCCACGTTATATCCAAAACACCTAACCAAATTTCCAAATCGATTCCTAAGATTTGTTCTAACTCCAAATTAATTCCCGAATCAATTTCTAAAATTAATTTCAACTCTAAATTAAATTCCAAATTTAATTTCTAAATTTATTTCCTTTTGAAATAATTTCTTTATCTCTTTCAATTATTTAAAATATGTATCTTAAATAAATCCTTCAACTATTAAACAACATTACTCGAAATTCCTTTATTAAAATATTTTCCCATATTTTTTGGAATTTATTCAATAAGTTTTCAAAGATAAAACTTTATCTATTTAAATTTCCTTCTTTTAAAATTCACCCGAACCCTTTGAGTGAATTTATTATAAATTTTCTACCCAAATTTCAAAATCAAATTTTTATTTATTTCGGGTATCCTACAATACCAAAAATATATTCGACTAAATTACAGCCTTAAACGGTTTCAATCACAAATAGTCACACGAATTAAAAATAATCAACGCACAACATACGAAACAAATTAAATATTTTAGGAATCTAGTAGGATTCCTCCAACCTGTTTCCCAGCATCCACTGACGTTAGCACAACAATTAAATAATCATTCCACTTCAAGGTGGAATATCGCGGTATATGGGATTTATAAAATATTATCCAGTATTATACGGCGCAATAGGGTCTCATCCGCTATATAATGCGGGAAATCTACTCCAAGTATATGTGACGCCCCACCCCGAGACCCACATTAACAAAGAGAATTACCGGGTAATTCTGTCCCGATGCGGAGAATAGGGTTGGTTAGGAGTGACTATCTATAATCTTATCTTAAACATCTAATGCATACGTCGATAAATGCTTTATATTTTTTTTCTATTTCAAGTGGATCGACATATCCAATAAATGCTTAGTACAAAACTATAGGTGGCTAATGTATCTATCAGAACAAAATACAATAATAGAATGCATATTACATCATAGAACAGTAATCGTCATATATATAAACACATATACACTGATACATCTTAGTACAATACAAAATGATATACAAAAGTGGTTCGAAGACCACACTTTATACATCGAATCAAAAATCGGAGCCAAGCGGAAATAAATGTATACTACACAAAAATGCTAGGTCGATATCCAAGCAAATACATCAAAGTTAAGTCCTGAAACTGATAGCAAACCTGAAACAACTCGGTCTGACCCGAGTATATTAAATACACGGGTCAGTCTAGCAAAATAATTAGTTAATAAGGATAGACGATAATATGAAGCATAAGATACAAGGTGATAATTCTTCTCAAATGAGAAGAGGCAATAGAAAGAACACATACTCATGACTTAAGTGAACATTGTCACTTAAGTATACAAAGACCTCAAAAGAGGTAAACTCAATAATAACACTCAAATAATATAAACAATCGCCGATGATAATCTCCAAATCAAAACTCATGAAACTCAATAAGAGTTTATAATCCCATATCGAAATCACCATAAACAACATATATATAAGTCTTTCTCTAACTCAAGGCTATAAGTAAATTCATCATCTCAAAATTGGTGAAATCGAAATCAAAAACTCATAAAAATTCCTCGGATTGGCCAAATCCCATTTGCATGCCGAAGCGATGCTGCACGCGCCATTCTCAAACGGTCGAAGCCTTTGACAAGGTCGCTAACACCTCCCTAAGCAATTCGTCCTCATGACAAGGTCGCTAACACTTCTCCAAGCTATTTTGTCAACCCTAACAAGGTCGCTAACACCTGCCAAAGCAGTTCATCCTTATGACTAGGCTGCTAACACCTCTCAAAGCAGTTCTGTTAGGAAAACATCGTAAATGTGTCACAAACTCATGGATAGGAACCCGAAAAGTGTTAACGTGTGTCCCATACCACACGTTCACACATAGCGATTTACTAACCGCTAGTCGATGCCACACGAGGAACACCATGAAACTTAGAAAATCATTTCTCGCCTCATCTCATCGACAAGTAATAATAAAGAGACACAATACTCGTCTCATCTCATCGACAAGTATTAAATGGAATCGTAACTCATCTCATCTCATCGACAGGCGAAGACATCGTGATGGTTCCTCATAAACCATAAATCTCAAAGTAGAAATCTCAAACCAAAAAACTCGCCAAATATTGGCCTTACCAGATAATTCCTAAATATAGGAATTATAATCTCAAAACCCGCCTTTAATCGGCTAAATAACTTAGAAATCATAACCGGATAGTTTCAATCGTATAAGTCCGGAATTAACCGAAATAGTAAACGCACATGTCCCATACCACGTGTTTTACTAAATCGATTAATTCTCTTTCTCATACGTTCGAATAGTGCAAAAGTATGTTTTATATTTAAAATAGTTTACTAGAGAAAACAAGCTTTTAAAACCTTTTTCCGAAAACATTAATAAATCCAATATTTGAAATTCCTTTATTATAGGAAATAAATAGATTTTATATTAGAAAAATAATTTTAAAATACTATATTAATTTGAAATTTTCATTTATTTCAAAAAAAATCACTTCAAAATGGTTTAGTGAAAACCGTGCTCGAAAACAATGAAAAACAAGAAAGATAACTCAAGACCGATAACATGAATTCAATACGAATTTAATTCAAATTTAACCCAAAATCAATTCAAATTCTATTTATATTTGAATTTAAAATTCTCCAAATATAATTACCTATTGTTAGTCGTCATAGCTCTCAAAAATCTCAAAACAGCATCAAAATCGAACAAGAATAAGAGCAAAAATAAGCTGATACAGCCCTCATGTCAATGATTGTTATTGCTGTCGTTTTGCTCTCGGGACGGCAACAAACAAGCATAATTTTGACCAAGATAACTTGAAAATTTCAAAAGAATCAACTCATAAAACTTTAAGCACAAAGTCTATGCTTTCCGAAACATCTAAAATTATTGAATTTGGATCATAAACGTGAAAGATATGGTCAATATAATTCTCAGATTTTAAATTCGCTGTCGCTGTCATTTATTCACGTGGCAGCAGTAAAGAAATAATGTTTTGACTATCTTAACCTCAAAATTTTTCTGAACTCAAAACAATTTTTTTTTAGAAAATAGTCTAATCTTTCCAAAACATCAAAAATTATCTAAGTCCGACTAGAAACACGAAAGATACACTTAATTTACTAACTGTTTTCAGTTTAGATAGTGTAATTATCAAAGTGACAGAGCGGGGAGTTTATAACAGAATTTCAATCAACCTATGCTCAAAATTTACAATTATTTTCAAAATGAAAGTTTTCATATTTAAAGTAAGCTTTCTAGTACATTAAAAATTATCAAATATAGATAAACAATGAAAAAGTTACGACTAAAACAATTTTCAGATTTGAAGTTCACATCTGCTATCATTTTAGCCTCGGGACAGCGTCATTAGAAGCAACTTTTGACCATTTAAAGCCCAAAATTTAACAAAATACAAAACAATAAAGTTATAAAAGACAAGATAAGCTTTCCAGAACATCAAAAATCGTTAAATTTGGATATCACATGAGAAAGATATGCTAAAATTACCAACAATATTAAGCACAGTTTTTCAATGACAGGGCAGTAAGTTTGTATTGGGGTTTTCGAAACTCTATGCTCAAATTTTTCGAAAGTGTTTAACATGAAAGTTATCACACTTTCTTCAAGCTTTCCAGAACTTCAAACAAAATACAATTCCGATTTAAGACAAAAAACATATGCCTAATTTACTAACAACGATTCACAAATGAACATGCAATAAAAATAAAACTGAGATTTCTAACCTTGAAATCTCAATCTATGCTAGAAAATGTGAGTTTTCGACTCACCATGAATTAGAGATCATCAAATCTCAGATTTTTGCTGAAAGAAGCAAGTTTTGAGGAGAATAAAGCTTCCAACAACCTTTTGATTCTCTTTAGATTTGATAAGAACAACAATTTATTGAAGAGTATTTGGAGATTTAAAAGCTTATCTTTGAAAAAAGGAGAAATTTGTTTACTGCTTCTATTTTCAGGCGAGGAGGAAGAAAGAATGAGATGTAGATTGTATGTACCAGTTAATTTCTCTTTTTTTTCTTCTTATTTTTGGTTTTAGGCTAATGGGCTTTTGGACCTAAAGATTAAAAGAAATCGAATAGGCCTAATTGTTAATTCATACTTAAACTAAAATACATATATTCACCCATATGTAATTAACAAAGGCCATTTTCTTTCAATTTTCCTACAAATAAAATTGTAAACCTAAATAAACATGAAATAAATTATTTTACATTATAAAAAAATTAATTAATTTTTTTAAATAATTACTATTATTAAAATCCTTTATTTTCACAATAATACACAATTTTCACCAAATAAATGTAAAAGTTTACATTTTTAACTTCTAAAATTCAACAAAAATCATTTTCTTATCTAGAAATATATTTCCAACCATATCCAAACTTTATTTATAGCCAAAACTCACCTTGAGACCAATTTCCATCATTTTACTTAATTAAACGCCCTTTAAAAAAATTAAATACTTCATTTAAAAATTATTAAAAGAAGTAATTGACAATAATTACAGTAATTGTTGCATTTACACTAAAAAAATAATACTTCATTTATTATTCTCACAAATAAACATAATAAAGTTACCAAAATTTATTTTCACATTTTATTTCCAAAATTCATTGTTTATTCCAAATGAACAATATAAAACTTCCACTTTTATTTAATTTAATAGGTAATTTTCAAGAACCAGGGTTATTAAAGACTCCCCCCTTATCAAAATTGCGTCCTCGCAATTTCTAGAGAAGAGTTTGTATTCAACATAATTATTTCATCAATCAAAGACGGATAGAGAAGCACGATATCGAAATTCCTCATTTCAACTCAAGATGAAAGAAGACCAAGATAAGATTTCTTGATTAATTCAATGGTTTTTAAAGTGCAAATATGGAATTTGTGAACCATTAAATTTTCCAATCAGCGCACAAGGTTACGAAAGCATCTCACCTTTGAATAAGAGCACAACAAAATGCTACAAAAAGGATCAATCAAATGTGATTGATTTCTCATAAGCTCCTCAAGTAGAGTAAGATGATTATCAATATGATCTTTCCATATGACAGATCAACATCGATACAAGATAGACACAATAGAGGAAAGATAGTCCAACCAAAAGGTAGTTTCAAACTAGAACGACCGCATAAATGCACGTCATTAGAAAGCAGCACAAGAGTAAGATGATCACAAGGAACTAAAATATATGTACATATTCTCAATCAAAAATTCTTATAGTTCTAAAAGTTCAATATCTTTATAGTTATAATCATAATTTTCAACTCTTGAAATTTTTTTTTCAAAACTTCTGACTTAGATTTTAAATTTTAATTAATCACACTTCATTAGAGTAAATAAAGTTTAAGTTGTTTATTCTCTAATTCCTCCATATGTATACTCTAGTTTGCAACATATTATTTTTCAATTTGTTTCTCAAAATTTTCATGTGTTGGAGATTTCCGGAAAAAAATCGACGGAGTCTCCTTTGTATGGAGGGTCGTATACAATATTACAAAAACGATTTATATAATATACATCAACCATTAGGTCGGAAACACAATATATATCATCATTTAACACTTTAAAATTAATCTGAATACATACCTTCCTTTTTAGCTTTTTTTAGCAAGTTCACACAAACTTATATAGATTCTTTTTGCTCAAAATATAGTCCAACTATCCGCTTTTCACCTGTACTTAACTCAAATAGAAGATATTAGTTCATGTTCATGAATAAGAAGTGCTACGTTTAAATTACAAAGGAAAATAGAACAATTTTATTTCAAATCTGCTGTAAAGAAGACATGATTTGACCAAGTAAACGACAAAATCTGAAAAACTTTATAAAATAAAAGTTGTTATACTAAGTCTACGATTTCCAGAAATATAAATATCATCAAAATCGGATTTACGGTTTGAAAGTTATGTTAATTTTACTTTTAGCTTAATCTTAGAGAATTTTGTAATAGGCAGAACTATCTATCCACTTTCAAACCTAGTTTAGACATAGTAAAAGGCAAAATATTTTAAAGTGGTGAAAAAAACTTTATAGCTTACTGAAAGATTTTTAATTTACAAAAAGATTGAGCTTATTTGGATTTATAAATCACAAGTTATCGCTGTTTCAGTACAGCACTTTCCAAAATAAAATTTCAGCCTTTAAAATCAATTTGAAATTTGAAATTCTCCCAAACCATTTTAATTTCAAACTACAAATTCAAACTATCTTTTTTGCTAAATAATTTATTAAACGATTCTCCTTTATACTAGAAAGCTAAGACATATAAAATTATAATCAACCTTATGTAATCATCATCAAACATTTTATTAAGTGGAAATATTTTCATTACTTCCTAAATCTAGCTTTAAAAACAATTAATTATGAAAGCTCATTTTGAAAGAGATAACTAATCTCTTCCATTATCAAGAGATGATTAAAGATTATCCATCAAAATAAATTTTTATAGTCATCATTAATTATTTGTACTAAAACATTCAATTAATATTTTAATTTTCAAACCAAAGTATTCTTTTACCTTAAATACATCATTTTATTAATCAAAGCGTCAAATGATATTATCTTCTAACTAAGACATCCCCTTAATTAGAATTATTCACTTTAGTTACCTAAATTATCATATTCAATTTCTCAAATTTTAAATAATATAAGGGCATCGCCGCACCATTGGTTTATAGTGAATGACCCCATCGATTGGCTGCAAAGTTGATCAAATGATCAAAACTGCCTCGCCAGTCCTTCAATTCACTATGGTTCAATAGTTTCATTATACATTTAAAATAAGATTAATACTCCAACATATTAATTGATTTCAAACTTTACTTATTAAAACTCAATTTACTGTGTCTGACTGTCTCATCATAGCATTTAGGAAATTCCTATCGATAACGTTGGCCAAACGCATCGACCAGAATTCTTATAGCACTAGACGGACAACCCAACACAAAAATTCATTTTCTTTAAAAATAAATACCTCATATATAATACTCAAAATATTCTTTGTTTTCCCCAAAAACAAAATCCAATTTCTCTTAGAAATATATCTTCAATTTTTGAAAAATTTGAAGACAAAATTTATTACTTATTCTCAAAATCAACGAACACAAATAGAGCTCATCGAGATATTCCTAGAATACTCGATCCTCACGATTGATGTAATAGACTGGAGTGTTCATTATTCCAGACGGTATAACAAACCACTCACAAGACTCATAATGAGTGCGAAATGTCGTAAGAGCACGCTATCCTCCGCGACTCGTAGCTTATGAAAAATCGGTGTAAAGTCAAGCCAAGGAATGACCATAGCACCATTTAATGGATTAAAAAGAGATCAAGGAGACTTAAGGGTAAGGTTAGGATACCTTCTCGGATGAGAAGAAGAACACTAACAATATATCATTTCGAGTGAAGTAATTTCACAAGTATATCTACAATTGAGTACCCTAAGAGGATTATCTCAAAAAGGAGTAAGAATGGCAATAACAATTAAATTCAATGAATCACCACAATCCCTAGTGGGCATCCTCATGGAAGGATGACCTATAAGCTAAGAATAGGAAAGGAGGTCAATACAATACTCGATTTTCCGATTAGGCGTGGTACCCGAACGGACTCACAGTAATCAATAAAAGCAAAATGACTGGAATTCAAGATATATCATCAACATCTCGAAACTCAAGAGTGAATACAAATATTTTAGAATCATCAACAACATTTCGAAGTACAAGAAACAACAAATCAAACAAAATTAGGATACCTAAATATAGGATCCTTCGAATCATAGATTGTGGCTTAATAATAGGCAAGCCACTTCACCTCAACACTCCAAACTCCAGATAGAAAATGGCATGCTAATTTGCATGAAAAGATAAGCTATAAGCATCAATCTCAAATCCTCATACATCATGCAAAATATTGCGGATGCACTTAATAGGATTTACAATCCTCAAAAAATAGCAAGACAAGGACATCGAAAAGCATCAAAAAAACTCCTCCGATACGGATGGGTATCAAGCACCCGTATTGAAGAGGACTCGAACAAAACAACCACGATTTGGATTACTCCAAAGATAAAATATCATCAATTAAATTTGGGAATATTACGGAATAAAATATATTCCTAGACATATCCCAAATTATCTATACCAAAAGACACGATAAGGTAAAGGACGCGATGATTAAGGAATTCATAATACTTGTATTATACTTAGATGTACCATAATATATGTTTATGTACTGTGTTTATCATACATTATTCTGAATTCAGCTATGATACCAAGCTGTGACGCCCCACCCCGAGACCCAAATTAACAAAGAGAATTACCGTGTAATTATGTCCGTTGATGCGGAGAATAGGGATGGTTAGGAGCGACTATCTATAATCATATCTTAAACATCTACAGCATACGTCGATAAATGCTTTATATTTTTTTCTATTTCAAGTGGATCAACATATCCAATAAATGCTTAGTACAAAACTATAGGTGGCTAATGGATCTATCAGAACAAAATACAATAATAGAATGCATATTACATCACAGAACAGCAATCGTCATATATATAAATACATACACACTGATACATCTTAGTACAATTCAAAATGATATACAAAAGTGGTTCGAAGACCACACTATATACATCGAATCAAAAATCAGAGCGAAGCGGAAAGAAATGTATACTACACAAAAATGCTAGGCCGATATCCAAGCAAATGCATCAAAGTTAAGTCCTGAAACTGATAGCAAACCTGAAACAACTCGGTCTGACCCGAGTATTAAAAACACGGGTCAGTCTAGCAAAATAATTAGTTAATAAGGATAGACGATAATATGAAGCATAAGATACAAGGTGATAATTCTTCTCAAATGAGAAGAGGCAATAGAAAGAACACATACTCATGACTTAAGTGAACAGTGTCACTTAAGTATACAAAGACCTCAAAAGAGGTAAACTTAATAATAATACTCAAATAATATAAACAATCGTCGATGATAATCTCCAAATCAAAACTTATGAAACTCAATAAGAGTTTATAATCCCATATCGAAATCACCATAAACAACATATATAAGTCTTTCTCTTACTCAAGGCTATAAGTAAATTCATCATCTCAAAATTGGTGAAATCGAAATCAAAAACTCATAAAAATTCCTCGGATTGGCCAAATCCCATTTGCATGCCGAAGCGATGTTGCACGTGCCATTCTCAAACGGCCGATGCCTTTGACAAGGTCGCTAACACCTCCCAAAGCAATTCGTCCTCATGATAAGGTCGATAACACCTCTCCAAGCTATTTTGTCAACCCTAACAAGGTCGCTAACACCTCCCAAAGCAGTTCATTCTCACGACTAGGTCGCTAACACCTCTCATAGCAGTTCTGTTAGGCAAACATCGTGCATGTGTCACAAACTCACGGATAGGAACCCGAAAAGTGTTAACGTGTGTCACATACCACACGTTCGCACTTAGCATTTACTAACCGCTAGTCGATGCCACACTAAGAACACCATGAAACTTAGAAAATCATATCTCGCCTCATCTCATTAGCGAGTAATAAAGAGACACCATACTCGTCTCATCTCATCGACAAGTATTAAATGGAATCGTAACTCATCTCATCTCATCGACAAGTGAAGACATCGTGATGGTTCCTCATAAACCATAAATCTCAAAGTAGAAATCTTAAACCAAAAAACTCGCCAAATATTGGCCTTACCAGATAATTCCTAAATGTAGGAATTATAATCTCAAAAACCCGCCATTAATCGGCTAAATAACTTAGAAATCATCACCTGGATAGTTTCAATCGTATAAGTCCGGAATTAACCGAAATAGTAAACGCACATGTCACATGCCACGTGTTTTACTAAATCGTTTAATTCTCTTTCTCATACGTTCGAATAGTGCAAAAGTATGTTTTATATTTAAAATAGTTTACTAGAGAAAACAAGCTTTTAAAACCTTTTTCCGAAAAGATTAATAAATCCAATATTTGAAATTCCTTTATTATAGGAAATAAATAGATTTTATATTAGAAAAATAATTTTAAAATATTATATTACTTTGAAATTTTCATTTATTTCAAAAAAATCACTTCAAAATGGTTTAGTGAAAACCATGCTCGAAAACAATGAAAAACAAGAAAGATAACTCAAGACCGATAACATGAATTCAATACGAATTTAATTCAAATTTAACCCAAAGTCAATTCAAATTCTATTTATATTTGAATTTAAAATTCTCCAAATATAATTAGCCTATTGGTAGTCATCATAGCTCTCAAAAACTCAAAAACAGCATCAAAACCGAACAAGAATAAGAGAAAAAATAAGCTAATACAACCCTCATGTCAATGATTGTTATTGCTATCGTTTTGCTCTCGGGACAGCAACAAACAAGCATAATTTTGACCAAGATAACTTGAAAATTTCAAAACAATCAACACATAAAACTTTAAGCACAAAGTCTATGTTTTCCAAAACATCTAAAATTATTTAATTTGGATCAAAAACGTGAAAGATATGGTCAATATAATTCTCAGATTTTAAATTCACTGTCGCTGTCATTTATTCACAAGGCAGCAGTAAAGAAATAATGTTTTGACTATCTTAACCTCAAAATTTTGCTAAACTAAAAACAAATTTTTTTTAGAAAATAATCTAATCTTTCCAAAACATCAAAAATTATCTAAGTACGACTAGAAACGCGAAAGATACACTTAATTTACTAACTGTTTTCAGTTTAGATAGTGTAATTATCAAAGTGACAGAGCTGGGAGTTTATAACAGAATTTCAATCAACCTATGCTCAAAATTTGCAATTATGTTCAAAATGAAAGTTGTCATATTTAAAGTAAGCTTTTCAGAACATTAAAAATTATCAAATTTTGATAAACAATAAAAAAGTTACGACTAAAACAATTTTCAGATTTGAAGTTCACATCTGCTATCATTTTAGCCTCGGGACAGCGTCATTAGAAGCAACTTTTGACCATTTAAAGCCCAAAATTTAACAAAATACAAAACAAGAAAGTTATACAAGACAAGCTAAGCTTTCCAGAACATCAAAAATTGTTAAATTTGGATATCACGTGAGAAAGATATGCTAAAATTACCAACAATGTTAAGCACAGTTTTTATATGACAGGGCAGTAAGTTTGTATTGGGGTTTTCGAAACTCTATGCTCAAAATTTTCGAAAGTGTTTAACATGAAAGTTATCACACTTTCTTCAAGCTTTCCAGAACTTCAAACAAAATACAATTCCGATTTAAGACAAAAAACATATGCCTAATTTACTAACAACGATTCACAAATGAACATGCAATAAAAATAAAACTGAGATTTCTAACCTTGAAATCTCAATCTATGCTAGAAAATGTGAGTTTTCGACTCACCATGAATTAGAGATCATCAAATCTCAGATCTTTGCTGAAAGAAGCAAGTTTTGAGGAGAATAAAGCTTCCAACAACCTTTTGATTCTCTTTAGATTTGATAAGAACAACAATTTATAGAAGAGTATTTGGAGATTTAAAAGCTTATCTTTGAAAAAAGGAGAAATTTGTTTACTGCTTCTATTTTCAGGCGAGGAGCAAGAAAGAATGAGATGTAGATTGTACATACCAGTTAATTTCTCTTTTTCTTCTTCTTATTTTTGGTTTTAGGCTAATGGGCTTTTGGACCTAAAGATTAAAAGAAATCAAATAGGCCTAAGTGTTAATTCATACTTAAACTAAAATACATGTATTCACCCATATGTAATTAACAAAGGCCATTTTCTTTCAATTTTCCTACAAATAAAATTGTAAACCTACATAAACATGAAATAAATTATTTTACATTGTAAAAAAATTAATTAATTTTTTTAAATAATTACTATTATTAAAATCCTTTATTTTCACAATAATACACAATTTTCACCAAATAAATGTAAAATTTTACATTTATAACTTCTAAAATTCAACAAAAATCATTTTCTTATCTAGAAATATATTTCCAACCATATCCAAACTTTATTTATAGCCAAAACTCACTTTGAAACCAATTTCCATCATTTTACTTAATTAGACGCCCTTTAAAAAAATTAAATACTTCATTTAAAAATTATTAAAAGAAGTAATTGACAATAATTACAGTAATTGTTGCATTTACACCAAAAAAAACCATACTTCATTTATTATTCTCACAAATAAACATAATAAAGTTACCAAAATTTATTTTCACATTTTATTTCCAAAATTCATTGTTCATTCCAAATGAACAATATAAAACTTCCACTTTTATTTAATTTAACGGGTAATTTCCAAAACCAGGGATGTCACAGTATACATATATAATACCAATTCCATTTCGAGGTGGAATATCGCGGTATGCGGGTTTAATATAATAACCTCCGCTATTATGCGGCGCATAGGGTCTATTCAAGGCAACTGATAATAATTTTATCATTCAAGCACACAGTCAACATAATCAAAAAATTTAAATCTAACTATTTAAAATTAAATCAGAAAAATCTAATTGAGTGAGAACATCTCACTTTTTCCTTTTTATTTGCGATCCACTTCCAATCTTGCTTGTTTTTCACAATTTTTCACCTTGTATAAACATTTATATGATTTATTAGTATTTTAATTGATCGAAAAAATAATTACCATTTAACTAACAAATTAATTTCCCTAATATTTTGATTTTAACTATAAATTTGATTTAGACTAATAAATTTAAATTTTTTTTATAGGTATTTCTGTTTATATACCCATTTACTCCATTCAAATTAAAACAGAAATTTTACAACTTACAATAGAATATACCTTGCTGTTTACATACAAATATACACATAAATGTATAGCCGATTAAGTTTTAAACACAAACTGTTTAAAATGCTTAAAATTAAATTACCTCACAACGAACTAGAAACCTACTCAACGAAATTGATTCGATTCGATTTGAGAAGGAATGAAATATTTGATTTGAAGGAGTTGTTGGGATGGTTTTTAATTGAAGAGCGGCCATTTTAGTTTTGAACGAAATGAACGAAACGAAATGAATCTGATTTCTTTTGAACGAGATTGTTTATTATTATTATTTTTATATTTTAAAATTGTTACGTGCTTTAAATCATTTTGCATGCTTGACAGGTGTTAGAAAGGGCAACAACGTGTTGAATCCAAATGTTTTGTTTGACTGGTCATGGTTATAGAATTTAAATTTGAATTTGAATTTGAACGTCTCGAAATCGAGCCAAAAAATCTCGATCTCCTATCGAGGCATGCCGCCGGGCGTTTATAACATTTAACCCCTATTCCGAACGCAACAGAAAAGGTTCCGAGTCCAAATTCGATCGTATGGAGAAGATAGCTTTCTGAAATAGTTAAAATATCGAATTTTCGATTTAAATTTCAGCGCGTTTGCTTATCGTATGGCCAAACGATCACTCCAAACACTACGAAAATTGAAATCCGATAATAATAAAATATTACGGATTCAATGGAACTGGTTTCATCGAATTCCGAGACTGTGCCTTAGAAGACTATTTTTAAATATCAATTTAAACAATAAAATTTCAAAACTGAACAAAATAGTTTCAAATTCAATTTTGAAGCTTTCATTATCTTCAGTATTATCAATATAAATCTCCTAAGCCATCAAATTAGTTTTAACAGGCTCAAAATTGAAGATTTACAATTTTACCCAAATTTCTATAATTAAATTCAATAATTAAATTGCCAAATTCATTCTGATATCTGAAATTCAAGTCAGACTATCTTTCAAACATTTAAAATCATTTAAATATTTCAATTTCAAATGTTAAAATTTCTAGGTCGTCAGAATTAGTTGCTCAAGGGTATAACCAAGAAGAAGGAATTGACTATGAAGAAACGTTTGTTCCAGTTGCTAGACTAGAAGCAATACGAATCTTACTAGCATTTGCATGTTTTCATAACTTTCAATTATATCAAATGGATGTCAAAAGTGCTTTTTAAATGGTTTCATAAAAGAAAATGTTTATGTTGAACAACCTACATTATTCATACACGAACAATTTCCTATCCATGTCTATAAGCTTAAAAAGGCTTTATATGGTTTGAAACAAGCACCCCATGCTTAGTACGATCGTCTTAAAAGATATTTCGTAGATTCTGGTTTTGAAATTGGAAAGGTTAGTCAACTCTTTTTATTAAAAGAAATAAATAGGATATTTTAATCGTTCAAATATATGTTGATGATATTATTTTTGGATCTACAAATGAAAGACTTTGTCAAGATTTTTCTAAAATAATGACTAAAGAATTTGAAATGTCACATATAGGTGAGTTAAATTATTTTCTTGGCTTACAAATAAAACAACTAGAAAACGGTATTTTTATTAATCA